>JARGCV010000033.1:4712500-5312500 GCA_034064705.1 Bothrops alternatus
ATTAAAATTCCTTGTGCAGCTAGCTATCTTCCCACAATGGGGAAATAAATGCTCTCTTTCTTTCAATAGGCCTTTAGAGTACAAGGTGCAAGAAATGGAGTAATTACACATCTTGAGCATTTTCAAATGCTTTTTAGAAGGCCCACTTATGCCCATTCAACCATCATAACTCTACAAATTAAATAAAAACCAAAGATAACTATTTAGGTTCCCCAGGGAGGGAAAAATCTGCTGTTTTACAGTACTTTATCACACTGTTTCTCAACCCTAGCAACTTTAAGAGGAGTGGACTTCAACTGCCAGAATTTCTGGGAGTTGAAGTCCACCCATCTTAAAGTTGCTAAGGTTGAGAAACACTGTTTATCAGAATCAGCTGCAAAGTCATCAAGTAGATTTTACGTTCTCTAGTTTGATCAGCAGTCTCCATCTTCAGATTCAGTCAAAACGAAGATAATGCCTGCCTTGTTGTCACATCAGTCAATCACTTCAGGCTTTATTCAAGCAATCAGTTGAAAAGCAAGTACATAATCTGTAGATCAGCCATACCTTCTAGGAATCTTTTCGGCTCATCTATTGGTCAAGGATAAACTTGAATCATAATTATGCAGACAAAGGACAGAAGCTACTACATTTTTAAGTATCCCCATCTGGCTGGATGGAGTCACTGAAGCAGTAGGCGTGAGCTTAAATGGACTTCAGAAGATGGTAGAGGACAGGAAGGCCTGGAGGAATGTTGTCCATGGGGTCGCGATGGGTCAGACACGACTTCACAACTAACAACAACAACAACAACAAATCTGGTCTTTAAACCTGCTTCTACTCCTTAGTATAGCTTACATGAATACAATGAGAGATAAATACTTGTATTTTTAGAAAACCCATCTGGGGGGTTGTCACACTTTTTATTTTTTTTAATTGTCAAGTTACAAAAAAAATGAAGCATATATTAGGACAAGATTGGCAGGAAATCTGTGCTCCAAACATTTGGCACTATCGCACACAATACATAGACAATCACATATTTCATCAGAATCCTTATGAGTCATGGAATAGTTGGAGGCCCTTTGGGTGTTGTAACAAATTTGGGATAACTGCAAATGCCTTCCTGCTTCTAATGCAAATAAATAATAATAACGTGACAGACAGTAAGTAGGTAGAAAAGATAAACACAGCATGGCTGGCAATCTTCAGGGCTGGCATTTTGCTGAGCCGGCAAACTGTATCATTTGATGCAGAATGGATTCTCCTTCTTGTGAAATTCCTTTAAATTGTCTCTTTTGTAAATCCAAGATAAGAAAACAATTCGTGTTACTCTTCTTATTTATTATTTGATGTCTCCTTTATTTATTACATCAGCCAGTTTCAAATTTTGCTAGCCTTTGAGACTATAAAGCCAAACTGCTTTCCTTTTTATATTTCTTTGCCCTGACGAGACGGATCCTTTACAATAATGCTTAGAAAATCCTAAGTGTTCCTGAATAGCTTAAAGTATTCAGCTGAAGATCAACCTCTCCTAATTCTTCAGGGGAAGTTGTTCAGAAACACATGGAATTTGCCAATAAAAGAAAATTTCCTTCCCCAAACTCATCCATTTCTCCCCCTTTCTCCCCCCAAAAATGGCTAATAAGTTTCAAAAATATTTGTGTTTTCATAAAAAGTACCTAAAAATAACACTGGAAAATGAATTCTATCTTCTCAAGTCTTGAAATCCACCACTAAATCTGATAGTATCTCCGAAGGTGGATCAAATTATTGGGAGAAAATAACTAGAGTTTGTCTGATGGTGCTCTGATTATGTCACATTTGCAATCAGAATTTTCAGACAAATAATGTTTAAAAACAGCTTCTGTATTAGGGTTGCATTATATCATTTGTTTATTTGTCAGACAATTTGATAACCACCCATCTACCCCAAGGAACACTAGGTGGTGTACAAACTAAAAACCCAAGACCCTAAAAAAATAGTAAATAAAAAGACATGATCATTTAAAATAATAAGCAAAAATGAACAATATTGAGCCCTCAATAAAATTCATGTTCATCATGGTGGTAAAATTCATTTATCACCATGCATTAGTTTCCAAAAGTCTCTTGAATGATCTGCTTGAGAAGTCCTCAGTCTCATGATTGAGATAGTTAATTACATGAAAAAGAGGGCATTAAACTGCAGGTTAATTGCCTTGATTTGTGGAGATCTAGGAGCCAATTAAAGTTCTTCCAATTACTCACTGAGCTTCAATGATTGTGCTTGGACAGATTTATGAGTTGATGAAAGGAAGGGATTCAAGTATGTGAACAACCAGTTCTCTGTGTGGATGCCACTTCCGGAAGTCCATTCTGGGCCTGGGCAACAAAAAAATAGCTAGCTATCAGTTCTGTCAAAGTGGTGTGAACCAGCTGTATCCCACCACTGGCTTTATGTTTTCAAAATGATAGCTTTCAACTTCACTTGGCATTTCTGGCAGCTGCATTTGAAGCCTTGAATATATGGAACCTCAAACTTCAAGAAACAAATTCCAGCTTCATTGCTGAGCAAGATAAAATACAAACTTTTCTGGATACACCACGTCAGTTTCTTTAATTTCTGGGCTCAATGAAACTTTAAGGACAAGGTTCTAAAAATAATCTCAAGAAAAAGAATACAGGCAATCCTCATTTAGCATCTCTCTTGTTTAGTAACCGTTCACAGTGATGACAGTGATGAAAAAGTAACTTTGTGGCCAAGCCTCACATTTATGATCTTTACAAATTGGTAAAGCAAAGGTAAACTGAAGATAGATCATAACGTTGTGATGTTTCACTTAACAAAAACTTTATGCTTGTATAACACGTTTTTTAAGTTCACCCGCTAAAAATGCATACTCTTTCCTTGCTCTTAACATCTTAGGAGGAATCTCCTTCAGAACCACAACCTCTTGACCAGCAACAATTAATTGCTTATTATAAGATGTAGTAAGAACATAATTTCTAAATTTCCTTGTAACAAAATAAATCACAATATCTCTAGGCAATTTTCTTTGTTTTGCAATCCATGAATTAACTCTAAAAATCCGATCCAACTGCCAGGATACGTTTTGTACTCCATCTTCTAGAAAGTTTGCCAAAGATTCTTCAAACATCCTTCTTAAGTCTTCCTGATTCTCATTTGCAATCTCCTTCAGCCCCCTAATTAACTTAATGTTTTGTTCCTGTGATTGAAAAAGTTGTAAACGTTTTTTATTCAGTTGAGTTGCTTTAATGTGATGTTTCTCTCTTTTGTTATTTATAATTATAAAAATCAATAAAATTTTATACAAAAAAAACACAAAAACTTTATGCTTAAGGACAGTTGCCTTTCACAATTGTGGTGGGTAACTAGAACTACCGGTATATGTTCAATAAAATGTCTCCCAGTTAAGCCCGGAGAATGGTGCTGACCTTGTAGCGTCTGAGACAGCACGGTCCACGAGCTCTTATGTGGTCATTATTCTTTCATTGGTGGGGATTAACTTAGAATTTAAGATTTAGAATTTATTAACTAGTAAATGGCTCCAGAGAGCCACTTCGTATATGGGTAATCTTTCACTCATGACTGTAAATGAGCCCGTAATTATGATCATAAGTCATACCAGCTATTAAGCAGGTCATCATGTGACTGAGCCAATTTTACACCATTTTTGCAGTGTTTGTTAAGTGAATCCATGCTCATTAAGTGAATGCTGTGTTCATTAAATGAACCCAATGTCTATAATGGCTGTGGGTTTGTTTGTTTTTTTGTGTGAAAAACCACAAATAAACGCTGGTTTCTAGCAAAAAAAAAAGTCATATGTTACAATCACATGACGGTGAGATGTTACAGACATAAATGTGGCCTGATTGCCGAGCACTCTAAATAAGACTACATGACTGTGGGAAGGTGGGGTGCCTGTTGAAACATCAAATGTGGATCATAAATCTTTTTGGGAACCATCATATTTTAAACACTTATTGACTGGTTGTAAATTGAGGACTACCTGTAATGGTTCAGTCACCAAGCTAGAAACTCAGAGACCATGAGTTCTAATCCTGCCATGGAGACAAAGCAGCTGAGTAGCTTTAGGCGAGTCCCTTTTGTCAGCCCTAGGAAGCAGGCAAGGGCAAACTACTTCTGAAATCTTGCCAAGAAAACTTAAGAGACATGTCCAAGCAGTTACCAGGAGCCAATAGTGATTGGAAGGTACCATTTTTTTTTAAAAAGTGGGGGGTACCAAGACTTGCAAGTCACTATTTATTTGTTTGTTTGTTTTCTCTTTTTCTTTTTCTCTTTTTCTTTCTTTCTTTCTTTCTTTCTTTCTTTCTAATTCTTTCATTTAAAATGAACTTATTCATGTAATAAAAAATAAAGACTATGTCTGCTCTCTCATGACTTTAGACTCATGATTCTCCTTGTATAGGTCTTAGCCACTCTGTATCTCTAGGAAATAAATACTGCCTAAAATGAGACTCAAAAGAAAAGCTTCTGTACTTGAGGCAATGGTTAGCTGTGTAGCTTTCCTAAGGGATACCTTGGTAATAATCAGCCCCAAAAGGTGGGAACTGAGAAGAGGACTGTTGTCCAACCTTTGAACCTGACAATGGCCCACTATTATTATCAAGAAAACTTCCATAAATTTGTCTGGGAAGTCTTTAGAGCTGAGCTTGTCTACAATCTTTATTGCAAGATTGGTAGTAAAAGCAAGGAAAGATAAGATGGCATATCATGCGAGAATTTATGCCAGCAGCTTTGCCAGACAGAAATAATATCAGTATCTATTCCAGCAGCACAACATCCATAAGGTAACAGATGGCTTTTAAGGGGGGAAAATAGTCTCACTGGCATTTAGAATTCTTTGCTAAAGCATTTATTTTATCATTCTTTGCTCGTGGTCTCTTTCCAAGCAAGAGCGGAAGGATGTATATTAGCAAAACATATTCCATCTGCACTTGTTGGTTTAATTGACTGTTTTATTGGCGTGGTTTTATTTCCACTTATTTTGGCTGAACGCAGAATTAAAACTCCATTTTATAAAACTAACAACTGCATGGTGCATTGTAAATAATTCAATCCTTCCTCTCCTCACCCCACCCCCATGGAATGGATTTAAATGTTATTAGGCGATACCTGACATTGTTTTCCCTACTTAAACCATATTTGCAAGAACACTTTTGAAGCCTGTTACCTTCCCAGGAAAAATGACCCCAGTTATATCATTCCCTTTCTAGAAGCTAGTGCTTGTTGTTATTAGGGTTTTGCATGCAGGAGTTTTACTGGTTTGCCTTAAGGCAAGATAAAAATTAATTAATTGTTTGGACAAAATGTAAGACAGAGGGATTCTCTCTCTCTCTCTCTCTCTCTCTCTCTCTCTCTCTCTCTCTCTCTCTCTCTCTCTCTCTCTCTCTCTCTCTCTCTCTCTCCTTCCCTCCCTCCCTCTGCCTTTACCACCTTCATCCCACCCCGCACCCCCACCCCAGTAATACTAGAGTCTTCCCTTCTTTCTCTCTTGTCCTGCCATACACTAAATAAATAAATAAATTTATCTTGTCCCCAAAGATTCACTTTGAGCATGGATAGTGTTAAGTCCTTCCAATAATGACAAATAATGAAGACACATCTTGTATAGAATAACTATTTATTCCTAATTCAGCCAAAACATCAACAACGAGCAGAGGCACGCAGGCCTCCTTTTATACGCCCAGATCCCCGGACACAATGGCAACAAAACAGGTGCTTTTCCCGCCTTGTGCATGCGCGTGAAGCCAGTGCCACTCAGTCTGATCCCGGGCAGCTTTTGCAATCCCCGGGACCCTTGCAATGTCCCGAGACTGCATTTGCAGGCTCAGGACACAACACCGCTCCCCCCTAGATTGAAACAATCCTGACAACTTCAACATTCTTCTTTAGGAAGAGTGTCATACCTTCTCACAGTCAAGCATGGACGGGAATACCTGAGGTTGCCTTCAATCAAAGTTCCTCTACATTGTTTTGGTGAATGAATATACCCGAAATCATAAATAAAACAAAATAACATTGTTAGTCAAGTATTACCCCTGGAAGTATAACCCCTGGAACTGGACAGCAACTTCACAAAATCTGGAAGGAGTATTACCCCTGGAACTGGACAGCAACTTCATAAAATCTGAAAGATATTTGGGCAGGCACTTGGCCCTTTGCGACCTCCTCGGACCGGGAGAGTTTGCTTGGTCCCCTTGCTCTCCCTCCAGACTGGGTGAGCTAAGATGTTGCTGCCCAATTGCCCCATGTGACCCTGGTGCTGTTGCCTGACCTACCTGCTCGCCTGCCAGGCTCAGTAGGTCAGGACTTTGCTGCCCCAAATACCTGGTCAACCTGCCCATCTGCTGGCTGGCTGGACCCTCTGAACCCAAACTAGCATCCCTTGGAGAGGTGGTACTCCCCTGATCCACAATGGACCTTTCTTGGGAACACTGTCCCTCGAACCCAAGGCCAGCATATGGAGAGTCCAGGGTAGCTACAAGGCCCCTGTACCCGGTGGACCGCAAGGCCATGCAAGAGGTGCCAAATGCAGGAGTTGCCCCTTTGTTGGCCCCCATTTCAACAGACTTCCTTCTGGTCGCAATTGCAGAATTTGGCCAGTTCCCATGCTGTGTTGCCAGTTCTCTTATAGGATGTGAGTTGTGTGGATATCCCCAGTCGATCTCCCTGTCTGAAGCACTGTCTGTTGTGTATGAATAATGTGGATACCCCAGAAGTGACTCCCTGGCAGGAGTAAGTGTGGGTGTGTGGGATGACCCTTGCCCCATGAAGTCCTATTCTGACCATTTGCGGAACCTTGTGCTGTGGTACCCCTGGCCTCATCATTGGCCAGTGAAGGCTGTTGACCTTGATCCTCAGAATGCACATTATGACCTTCCTTTCCCCCCAGAGCAGAGCCAGGAGCAGAAGGGTGAGAGTCCATCCTCACACGCAGCTGATCTATGTGCCGCAGAAGAACGCGGCTGTCTTCCAAGGTCACTTCATATGACAAAGGTCCAGAAACCTTGCAGACCTCAGCAGGTATCCAGAGATGACCAGGCCCGTAGTTCTGAGTCCAGACCGGATCACCCACTTGAAGTCTCCTCGGTGCCCGTGGTTGTGACATCTGAGACGCCACCCGGTCTGGGTGCAGTCTGTCTAGCTTAGTGATGAGCCGGCGACCCCAGCAAAGTTCAGCTGAGCCCTTCCCTGTGGCAGTGCAAGGTGTGGTGCGGTGTGCAAGAAGAAAATCTGCTAACCTGTGATGCCAGTTACCATAAGTCAGTTTCTTGAGGGCATCCTTGGTGATGTGCACCATTTGCTCTGCCATTCCGTTGGTGGAAAGGAGCCGAAGTTGCATGGCGAATCAGATTGATCTGGAGGAAAACCTGGAACTCAGAAGTGGTAAATTGAGGACCGTTATCTGAAACCAGAACATCTGGAAGGCCATGAGCTGCAAAGATTCCTCTCAACACCTGGATAGTCTTGGCGGTAGTAGTGGAGGACACAGGAACAACCTCTAGCCACTTGGAATGGCTATCAACAACAACCAGGAAGAATTGCCCCTGAAAGGGCCCAGTGTAATCTATATGTACCCTAGACCACGGGATTAAGTTTCCTCCCACCTATGAACTGGGGACTGAGGCATTTCAGGCCGGGACTGTTGACACACATGGCACCCATGCACCTGGGCCTCAATGGCTTTATTGAGTCCAGGCCACCAAAGATGGCTGTGCGCAAGCACTTTCATCCTGACTATACCAGGGTGTCCCTCATGTAAAGAGATTAAGGTTCTAGACCTCAATGAGGCTGGGATTACTACCCTACTACCCCATAACAGGCATCCCTTGAATGTGGACAACTCATGCCTCTTGTGCCAGAAACTTTGGAACTCAATTATCAGGGCACAAGCCAGGCCCTCCTGACAACACCCATGTCAGCACGCACGTAAGTGTATAATCAGTGGCAGTTTCTGCAGCCACATCCCTAGCATTGAGGGGAGACTCAGGCAGCTCTTGAATGGACAGAATATTGACAGCAGGAGCAGGAGCAGGAGCAGGCTCCAAGCTGGGCAGGGGTAATCTACTCAGCCATCTGCATGACCCATTTCCTTTCCAGGCTTATGGATTAACATGTAGTCATATGCTGACAGGAAAATGGACCATCTCAGCATACGAGGAGACAGGATATGAGGAGTCTGTTTGGTAGTTGTGAACAACCCTAACAAGGGCTTATGGTCAGTGTAGACCGTGAAGTGGCGGCCGTATATGAAATCATGAAACTTCTTAATGCCTGCCACAATAGCCAATGCTTCCCTGTCAATTTGAGCGTAATTACACTCAGCAGAAGACAGGGTCCTGGAATAATAGGCCACAGGGACCTGTGTCCCATCAGCCTTCAGGTGCCTAAGTACTGCTCCCACCCCGTATGGAGATGCATCACAGGCAATGCAACAGGTAGCTGCTCATTGAAGTGAGCTAGCACTGCATTAGAAGTAAGCAAGGCTTTAACCTCATTGAAACTTTTCTCATGGACTTTGGTCCACTGCCAACAGGCTTGTTTGTCTAAAAACCTGTGCAAGGGCTCAGCTATTGCAGCTTTGTGTGGCAGAAATGCATGGTAAAAGTTTAATAGCCCCAAGAAGGCTTGCAACTCACCCTTAGACTTAGGGCTTGGGGCCTGCTGAATAGCTTTTAATTTAACTTCAGAAGGGTGAATGCCTTGAGCATCTATCCTGAATCCCAAAAAGTCAGTAGAATTGACTTCAATCTAACACTTGTCCTTCTTTAACTTAAGACCTGCTCTTCTAAAACGAAGCAAGACAGCCCTTAATCTCTCTGCCAAATTTTGAGATGATTCCCCAGCAATGAGAACATCATCAAAATATGGACAGACTCCAGGAATACCCCGAAGTGTGTTCTCCATGACACTTTGGAATATGCCAGGGGCTACATTCACCCCAAATTGCAATCTCTTTACTTTGAAAGCTCCTCTATGGGTTACAATGGTTTGAGCCTCAGCAGCTGCCTCATCAACAGGCAATTGTTGATAGGCCTGTGCCAGGTCAAGCTTCGCAAAAATTCGTCCCCCCCTTGAGGGAAGCCAGGATGTGGCTTACTACAGGTACTGGATAAGTGTGCTGCTGCAGTGCCTTGTTTAGTGTGCACTTGTAGTCTGCAAATATACGTATGTCCCCATTAGCCTTTAGAGGCGTTACTATGGGGGTTTCCCATGGACTAGAATCTACAGCTTCTAAAATGCCTTGCTGGAGCAGTTTGTCCAGTTCAGCATCAATCTTACTCTTGAGGGCAAAAGGTACCCTCCTAGACTTAACCCTAATGGGTGTTATGTTTGGGTCTAACCGTAATGAAATTGGAGGCCCCTTGTAGAATCCAAGTTCAGAACTAAACACATCTGCAAACTCCCTGCAGACTTCTGCCAGGCTCCACGTTTGCAAATTGTGCAGCCCAGTAATCTGGATTCCCAAGGCCTCGAACCAATCGAGACCAATAAGACTCGTGCGTTCACCCCCAACAACCAACACATCTAAGGGGCCTTCAAAATCCTTGTACTGTACCTTAAGGGTGGCCTCCCCCTTAACACACACCTTAGAATTCTGAAAGTCTGTGAGTATTACATTGGATGGCCTGAGTTTAACTCGGAGGCCACTGCTACTGCAAATTTTCCTGAATGTGTTGAGGGAAATAATGGAGAGAGTGGACCCAGTGTCTAAGTCCATGGATAAAGGAACCCCTTGCAACCTTACCTTAAGGGACAGTTTCTTCTTTAGGGGTTTATGTGTGCCTGTCCTTAAAATACTTCTGCGCGATGCGCAGAAGCCCACACTATTTTGGCTGGGGGCCCTGGTACCTTTCAGACGCAATTCTTCACGAGGTTGCACCTTCTGACGACCCAAACAGTTGGATGCAATGTGGCCTTGCTTGCCGCATGCTCTGCAAATGGTGGAACGGAACCTGCAGTCAGCTCGTTTGTGGCATCCTTCGCACCCGAAGCATGGAAGAGCTGTTGGGGTCTTTTCTGTACGATCCTTCTGTCTTCTTCCAGCTGTCTGGTAAAGCTTATCCACCTCCTCTTCAGGCTTTGCCTCCGAATCTTCTTGCACGTCTTCCTGATGAACAGTGACTGTCTCTGGAGGGCTTCTGGTGGGCCGCAGATTCTTTACCGCCCCGCCTGCTGCTTCCTCTGCTGTAACCTCTCGCAGAGCATCTTGGAAAGAAACATCTTCTTTAGCGAAGATCTTCTGCTGTAAGTCTCTGTTCCTTAAACCGCATACAAAACGATCGTGCAGCCTTTCTTCCAAGTCTTTAAACTCACACAGTCTGGCTGCCCACCTCAAGATCGCAATAAAATCCTTAGCAGATTCACCTGCCTTCTGGCCCCTTTGTTCAAACGCGTGCCTCCAAGCAATGATGGACAACTTGGGCTGGAAATGCTCTTTCGGAAGTTTATTTAAATCAGTATACATTACTGATTCCAGAGAGGCGGGAGCCACCAGATTTTCTGCTATCTCAAAGGCTTCCTGCCCACAGACACACAACAGGGTTGCAGCCTTCAGACCATCTTCTCTGATCTGGTTGATCCTGAAATAATTCTCCACCCTCGCAACGTAGGATTCCCATCTCTCCGGGTGTGAGACATCAAACTCGGATAAACGGCCGATCTTCGCCATCCTCAGTTGCACTTCACCACTCGCTTCTCTTAGGGAAGGGGTCTTTCAGCTGAGCTCACCCTCCAGCAATGCTGTACTGGCAGGCTGGACGCTGATTTTAACGCCATTTTCCCTCTACAGGACTTCTTTGGGTGAGTCTTTACAGCTTCCTCCTGTTTAGCTTGTAAAGGATCCCATCCTTGTCGCCAGTGTTAAGTCCTTCCAGTAATGATGAATGATGAAGACACATCTTGTATAGAATAACTCTTTATTCCTAATTCAGCCAAAACACCAACAACGAGCAGAGGCACGCAGGCCTCCTTTTATACGCCCAGATCCCCAGACACAATGGCAACAAAACAGGTGCTTTTCCCGCCTTGCGCATGCACGTGAAGCCAGCGCCACTCAGTCTGGTCCTGGGCAGCTTTTGCAATCCCTGGGACCCTTGCAACGTGCAGGCTCAGGACACAACAGATAGAAAGCATAGTTTCCTCCTGGATCATCTTCTCTTCCATCACCTTCCTTCTTTCTCTCCCTTTCCTGCCACACCCAAAGCTCAGATGTGCAATGTGTTTCCGGCTACTGTATGTTCTCTTCCCTCCCATTGCCTGATTTGGGGGGGGAGGGTAGTTAATCTATAACAGCGGTTCTCAACCTATGAGTCGTGACGGGCTGATTTGCGCATGCGCAGCGCACGCGCGACAAAAAATTTTTAAAAAAAAATAAAAAAATACCCATAGGTTGAGAACCGCTGTTATAGATTAACAGTGGTTCTCAGATTAACTACCCTCCCCCCCCCAAATCAGGCAATGGGAGGGAAGAGAACATATAGTAGCTGGAAACACATTGCACATCTGAGCTTTGGGTGTGGCAGGAAAGGGAGAGAAAGAAGGAAGGTGATGGAAGAGAAGATGATCCAGGAGGAAACTATGCACGGCGCGCGCGACAAAAAAAAGCAAAACCAAATGGCGGACCGCGGTGGGCCGATCCGAGCATGTGCGGCGCGCGCAAGATGGCCCGAACCGTGCATGCGCGGTGCGCGCGCGACAAAAAAAAACAAAAAAAAACAAAAAAACAAAACAAAATGGCGGACCGCGGTGTACGGCGACCCCCACGAAACGGTTGTTCGACCCCAAATGGGGTCGCGACCCATAGGTTGAGAACCGCTGTGATAGAGCCATACTTTGTTGTAATGTTGTAAAAAGCCACTGTGCAGGAAGGATGCATACGATATAACTAATAACTACATGTCAAGAGGGGCAAAGAATAAGACGTTGAACTATGTCCTGCTTAAAGCATAAAGCTAGCCAAATATGTTCAACTGAATGACTTCAATTCCAGCTAGCAATAAGACAGGAGAGCCCAAAATAAGAGATGAGGGAACAACTGATTTAAGCAGTTTTTCATCTGAATGGGTTTCCATTCAGTGGATGTCTTATCACTTCTTCCCAACTCTTGAAATTTGGAAGGAACTGGATGTCTCCCTTTTTCCAAAGATTCAGGAGATCAAGAGGCCTTTTGCTATATAAAAAATAGGGATGGAACAAAGAGGATTTTGACACTAGCTGTCTCAATCTTCTTGCTGCCTGATATTTTTCCAGGCCAACTTAATAGTAGGATTTGGTAAGCATGTGTGGATGGATGTTAAGGGTGCGGTCCCATGTCTTTGTGATGAGTTGAGGCAAGTTGATTTGACTAATAAGGAAAGCTGACTCGTTATAAATAGATATGGATGCTAAAATACATCATTTTAACTTCGGATGATGAAAATTTGTTTGGAAGCCAACACCCATCATCCTTAGCCAGTATAATCTTAGTTCAGAAACTGGGAGAAGAAATCCAATAACAAGTTTGCAATCTCTTCATCCCTGGTTTAAGCATTTCCTTTTGGAAGGAACAAAGTGTTAAATTGCAAATCCTACATGGACAAAAGAAGCAATATTAGGAGCATTTATTTCTTTAATGGAATTTAGTATTTGTAGTATACTTTTTAAAAATCTGCCTGAGATGTGCTTATTTTCCTCTAAAATCTTAAAGTACTGTAATTCCTTTTTAACTCTCTGCTGCTTCTTAAAGCTTTTTTCTCTTCAATTATATTTTCCTTCACCACCAAAACAAAGCAAAATAGACACCAATTAAAACTCTATACAGCTATTTATTGATGTTTGCTTTATTGGTTTCACCTAATTAAAATGCTCTTTTAAGATGAAAAGATAATTACTTTTTTATGCATTAGAATATTAGTATAACATATATATGTGTGTGCGTGTGTGTATGTGTATGTGTGGTTGGGTGGGGGTGGGGGTGTATACTTTTAAACAAAAAGATAAATGTAATACAACCCAATATAAAAGGAAAAAAAGAAAACATCAAGGAGAAAGCAAAAAATGCAGCAAAAAATGTTGCAGAAGAATCCCATTAGACTTTTAATATCATCTGTTTCCAAATCTATTTTCACAGACAATAAACCCTTATAAAATGAAGGGAAATTATGTTAAAATAATGTTAGGATTGAACCTGCAAACCACATATATTTTCTTTGAGGCCCTGAGGCATCTGCGGTATTGACACTTTGATTGCCGATGTAAAAATTTCAGTACTTATATCCTCAGTATTTCATTAACAACACAACACTGGTCAAATCATGCAGAAACTAGCTTTGCAGTAGCTGTCAACATATGGCAATACTTAAAACATTGCAAAGCCTGCAAAAAAAAATAATTTGTTAAGACAGTTGACAAAATTCTTAGGAAATGCTAAACGTTATGAGGACCTTCTGACCTCTTAACTTTATTTTCCCCAGTTTGTACAAAATTGTCTTATTTTCTTTTAATTAATCATAATTAAGACCGTGGGTAATTTCCAGTTTCCTTTGCACCCAGTATATTCCCAGTCAATCCCAGTATCCAACTCAGAGCAAGCATATAGGCCACCCAATTTAACTAGCAAAAAAAGCTTCCTGATTATTATTGTTTTGATTATTTATTTATTTATTTATTAAGCTTAACTCTCAAAAATATTTAACTGGCCACAAGATAAAAGCAGGCAAATTTAGAGAAAAAGAGAGATGTGAACAATGCAGGGGAGATGTAAATAATAATAATAATAATAATAATAATAATAATGATGATGATGATGATGATGATGATGATGATAATAATGATGATGATGATTATAATAATAGTAATAAAAGTTGGAAGGGACCTTGGAGGTCATCTAGTCCAACCCCCCTGCTCAGATTCTGTATCAAAAGACATAAGACTTTTCAAAGCCATTCTCCCAGAGAGTGCTGCCTTTGGTTAATCTAAATCAGCGGTTCTCAACCTTTTCCAGGGCTTGACCCCGGCCTGCGCCGCACATGCCCGGCGCGATGGCCCGCATCGCGATAGGGAAAAAAAATGGCCAACCAAAAAAAAATGGCGGACTGCGGTGCTTGGCGACCCCCGTGAAATGGTCGTTCGACCCCAAATGGGGTCGCGACCCACAGGTTGAGAACCGCTGATCTAAATGTAATCCCTTTACATACATAATGGTCGCAGAAAAGGATGGAAAGTGGAAAGATAGAAGAATATGGAGAAATGGCAGGACTAAAAATAAATAAAGAAAAAACCAAAGTAATAGTAAAGAACCAGATAAACAAAAAAGGCAAATACTAGAGAAAACAGAGGTACAAATAGTGAAAAAAGTTAAATATTTAGGTATTCGTCTTTCAGCTAAGTGTTCGTCAATAAAAGAAGACAATTATACAAAATTATTGAAGCAAATAAAGCTAGACTTGGAAAGATGGAAAAATCTGCAGCTGTCAATATTAGGAAGAATTGCTACAGTAAAAATGAATGTGTTGCCGAAGATTTTATTTCTATTTCAAACAATTCCGATAAAACTTGAGAGAAAATTCTTTCAAGATTTAAATTCATTGGTTTTGAACTTTATTTGGCAGGGGGAAAAAACTAGAATTAAGATGAAAACATTACAAGATGCTAAGGAAAATGGAGATTTTCGGTTGCCGGAATGGACTTTGTATTACCAAGCATCTGTATTAACATGGGTGAAAGAGTGGATAACACTTAGAAATAAAAGGTTATTGTACTTAGAGGGACATGATTTACAATTGGGGTGGCATGCTTTCTTATGGTACAGGAAAAACAGAGTCCATTAAGTATTTTCAAAATCATTTTATAAGAAATGCTTTGTCAACAGTATGGGGAAAAATTAAAGCTAAAATATATTTAAAAATTCCAGAGTGGTTATCAACGATGGAGGCATTTATACATCCGAACTTGGTAGACTTTGAAAAAATATGGACATATAAAGATATTCTAGATATTGATGGGAAATTAAAATCTAAACAAGAACTGGAAAATCAGGAAATTAACTTGTCCTGGTGGGCACATTTACAGATACAAAGTAGATATGAAAAAGATGTAAAAATGTATGGATTTTACAAGGATCAAACTGTGTTTGATAAGATTTTGTTAACCTCGGATCACAAATTAATCAAGATAATGTATAACTTTTTGTTAATTTTAGATATGGAAAGTGAACAAGTGAAAGAAACAATGACAAGATGGGCAAATTTTTTTGGCTATAATATAGAATTAGAAAAATGGCAAATGTTATGGGAGAGAAACTATAAATTAACAATGTCAACTTCATACAAAGAAAATCTGTATAAAATGTTTTATAGATGGCACCTACCGCCAGCAAGATTAGCAAAAATGTGTAAAAATATGTCAGATAGATGTTGGAAATGTAAACGTAACATAGGCATATATTATCACATTTGGTGGACATGTGGTAAGGCAAAGGCCTATTGGCTAGAAAAAATATTGGGTGAACAAGTGGATTTTAAACCTGAACTTTTTTTACTAGGTATTATGCCTGAAAAGACTAATAAGCAGAAATTATACTTAATCTTACATATTACTACAGCAGCGAGAATAATTTTTGCACAATACTGGAAGAATGAAGGAGTGCCATCGGAGGAAGAAATAATCAGGAAAATATTGGAATGTGCAGAGATGGACAGACTAACTATGAGGTTGAAAGATAAAGAAGATACAGACTACTATCAAATTTGGAACTTATTTTATTCTTGGCTAGAGGAAAGAATGAAGGATTAGGAATTGAACATGTATTAGCACAGCAAACTCCAGACAACTTGTTGATTGGAAAAATTAACATATGTTGATGAAAAAAAAACACCAATAAAATCTTTATTAAAAAAAAGGATGGAAAGTGGGACACTGGGTGATCCCTTCTCTGTTTTGCACCATGGAGGAAACAACTATAGATTGCTTCTATAAATTGTTAATAAACAATTTTGATATATCATAACATTTCAATAAAATGAATACCCTGATCGAGTAATATGGGGTAATAATTCTAAAAGGCAAAAATAGTACTTTTTTAAAATTAAAGACTATAATAAATGTATGCTTTTAGATGTTAGGTATTTTAAAAGCCCTTTATTGGAAGTTAATTCCAGAGGAATGGGGGCCTCAACCAAAAGAGCCCTGCTCCATGTTCCTACAATCCTCTGTGCCTCTGTCTCTAGGAAGCAGGAAGAGAGAGACATTTTCCTCTCCTGATCTGAAAGAACTGGAGAGGTTCAGCTCATGGGGTTGCAGTATAGGGTTTCAAGTTCTATGTATTTTTCCCATCAGTTAATGGTCTTCTGGATTTTTATGGGCAAGATCTGGTTGTCCTAGACCACGGGTAGGCAACCTCGGCTCGTTTATGACTCATGGACTTCAACTCTCAGAATTCCTGAGTCAGCACATCAGGAGATCCTGTCAACTTCTCACTTTGTCTTGTCTACCGAAGCACACCTAGAGAAAATGGGGAGAACATTATGATTATGCTTCTCAAGATGGATTGCTTTCTCTCTTTCCTTTTTTCAAAACAAAGTCTTACATCGAGCATTTTTTCTGAAGCTTTTTTTTTTTAAATGATGATGAAGATTTGGGATAGTTTCCTCATTTACAAAATCTGTTTTTATTTAAATGAATGTAAGCAAAGTTAGTTTGATGTTATCACAAATATGGGACTGAAAAGCTGAAATGTATGTAGCTTAATTCTTTTGTGTTTTTCACTTTCACCTTTCCCAGAGGCAGCTCTTTGTTTATCTGGTCAGCTCCTTTTAAAAATGGTGAGGAAATGTCAGAGTGCTACACATCGGATTTGTTAATTTTCCATTCTTCCGTAAAATAACCCAGAGCCATATCTGAAAACTCAACCACTAAGTGAGATAAATTTGGCTGAGACTCAAGCAGCACATGAAACTGAAATGTGCTTTATTGGTTTACTCTTAATGCAGAACTATAGATGCAATAATTGTCCAGAGTATTGTGTTAATGCAGCTAATTGTAGCTTGTTCAATAAACTTTGATTAATAGCCCTTAGCTAAGAGTAATGTGTGAATCCGTGCACTGAGTTGGTTCACAATTACTTGCTTCTGTCAAAAGAAGTTCCCAGACACAGGCTGAAGCTAATAGTAGTTTATAGGCTTTGCAAGTGAAAGCTCTCAGTATACATCCAATCCATTTGTAAATACAACCCAATGATGCTCAAATCTCCAATGAAAACATATTTAGCAACTGAGACTAAATCTGTTTTAATATATCTAACTGTGAATCAGTCTTTTTGACTTTAAAACATTATTATAAGAGAAGGGCTGTCATTACAGAAGAGATGTCCAATATTTCATTCAGGTCTTTGATGTCTCTCTTAACTTCATTCCAGGAGAACCACCACTCAGAAGACAAGACTAGGTTTGGTGGCATGATTGGGAGGCTAATTGCTTGCACTACACCAGGGGTGTCAAACTCGCCATGTCACATGATGTGTCGTGACGTATCGTGACTTTTTTCCCCTTGCGGGAGTTGGGATGAGCACAGCTTCCACTGACACAGTTTGACACCCCTACACTACACCATTATGTGATGGTAGGGGCTTAGTTTAATGTATGAACATTTTGGTTCCTAAAGCAGGTTCTGGGAGTTGTGGCTTATTCAGACAGAATTAAAACAAACCATAGCATAGCATGATGTATGAATTCTGCCTCTCTAGAGCACTGATTTCAAATAAAGGAAAATGCTGTCACCCTGCTCCATATAAGTAGAAACCAACTTCTGTGCCTGGTTTATAAAATGGGTGCTGAATGATTCAGTAATTAAACGGCATATTTGTTTTTCTATAATGAATTCTTTGACAAAATGAGAGGTAGCTAAAATTGGTCAGTAATTAAGCCACACTATGTTCAGAACAAAATCAAAGGCATTATTTTCCCAACAAAGAATTAGTTTCAGAATTTGTTCAGCTCTACCCTTAATTTGAGATCACCTGTGAATTGTAATGGAAACACTACTACTTATTGTGGCACAGCAGCTTCTCCACTACTAAAGGCTTCCTGAGAAAGGCTGTTCTTGCCAAATGACTTTTTAAAAACTAAAATCCTGAAGTACCAGCACTTGAAGAGGAGAAGGTCCTTCCCTTTCTTAAAGAACTGCTCTTTTAAAAAGAAAATACTCTGGCCATGTTGAGGAAAGTTTGACAGCTTGATTTGGTGATTATGGAAATAGTTCATGTCGCATTCCTATTTTGTGCAAGGCAAAAAGAAAAAAAGGCATAATCCTTTTGGTAAATGGCTAAGATTCTGTATCTTTTCTGTTTATTTGCTTGCTCTTTTTTTGTCTGAACAAGAGTACAGTCATGAAAATCAAGATATTTGAGAGAAGACTGTGTGGTAAATGCCAAAAATAAACATAGCAACTCTATTGATTTGTCTAAAAGTTGGACTATTATCCAATCTAATCTGTTGATACAAGGACAGCTTTCCCCAGTGCTTCCCCAGTGAGAACATCACAACATGATTATGAGCAGCATGTGGTCTCTGATCTAAACCCACTATTTCATCTAACCTCACCCTGCCCATCATGGCCCTCAGACTAATTCTACCCAGCCACCGAAAGGTTGCTGATCCCTATTCTGAAGGAACAGAGAGACACACGAGTTTGTTGTTCTCTCCTACCCTATGTCTTGCCACTTTTGAGTTTGAACTTTATTAGTTCAACTTGCCTGTCATAAATGACTGTCTTAAATTTGGAAACTGATGATAGCAAATGTATTCAGGGATTGGTGATTTACACGCAAGAAAGACCAAAGGTTTTATAGCTCAAGAGAAACAATATTTGGCTAGATGGCTCAACTTGGTCTATGACAATCCCTTGCCACCATATAGTGAGTTATCAGATTGTCAAAAGAAGGTAAATATAAACCATTCTGGATTTTTGTATTAGTTGGTTAGAATTCAGATTCAAAGCAAAAAAAAAACAACCAAATTTATCTGCTCTTATATTTATAAGCAGCCACTCTAAATGTGAATAATTATCAAAGGACAATGAATTCTTGAAACAAATGTGTCATATGGATGCCAGGACACTTTTCAGTTCTAGTATGGCCTCAGTCCTAGATATCTAGCATATGTGATCTCCTCAAATATTTTGGGCTTCTGCTGATAGGACTAGAGTTTACCAATTCAAATTAGGTTCAATTATTTTCTCAAAAATTTAAAAGTGTGAAACAGGTTCTTAAGAAGTGTTCAGTAAAGTAACTGAAAAACAAACTATCTCAACAATCCCTTTATTTATTTATTTATTTGTGTCCTCTCTTTTCTGTGGAACACAATACAATGTGTGACTCACGTAGCTACTGTAGGAATAAGCAAATTATAAATGATTAACAACTTTGCAGTATGAAAAACTGCAGCAAGTGTTATGTTCCTGCTAATGAAACTAGTATAATTAAATTACACAATCCTTTTAGAGAGTCTCTGGAAACCTTCTGGATATATACTTGTATTTGGTAATATGATCTGTTGCTATGACTAATAAAAAAATAATCCTACAGCATAGGCTGTTGTTCTGCATTGGAATATAGAAGAGGAGACCTTAATAATATGCCTTAATAAATCAAGGTGACATCTGCAACTGTGCAATCAAAGCTTCAGCCCTTCGTTATGTGCATCTCAAGGCATGTGCAAAAGGGTCAGGGATTTGGTTAGAGTTAGACAGTCGTGGCTGCCATCTTCACTTTTTGCACCCCACTTGCAGATGTTCTACAATAAGCTCACCAGCTCTTCAATTCAGTCCTTGTTCTGTGTTCTTAACATGTATTAGGTGCAATGTGCTTGACGAGGATCAGGCTTACATCATTACTCTGTTCATACTAACCTGATCATAGCTTATACTCCCAAATAAGACCTAATCCATACTAATTCATTTAGTCTCAGTTGTATAATGGCAGGCCACTTGTTATTTGTTGTTGTTGTTAGTTGCGAAGTCATGTCCGACCCATCGCAACCCCATGGACAATGTTCCTCCAGGCCTTCCTGTCCTCTACCATCTTCTGGAGTCCATTTAAGCTCACGCCTACTGCTTCAGTGACTCCATCCAGCCACCTCGTTCTCTGTCGTCCCCTTCTTCTATTGCCCTCAATCTTTCCCAGCATTAGGCCCTTCTCCAGTGAGTCCTTCCTTCTCCTTAGGTGGCCAAAGTACTTGAGTTTCAACTTCAGGAACTGGCCTTCTAACGAGCAGTCAGGGTTGATCTCCTCTAGGACTGACCAGCTTGACAATTACTCTTTGATGGGTTTCTGATGTAGTCCGAAGGCCTTCTCCACATTGAATTAATGTATGTATATATTTATATCCTGCTTTTTTGTTTTTTTATAAATAACTCAAGTCAGTGAGAATACATAGTACTCCTCTCTCCCATAACAACAACCCTGTGAAGTGGGTTGGGCTGAGACCGAGTGACTGGCTCAAGATCACCCAGCTGGCTAAGGTAGGACTAAAACTCACAATCTCCTGGTTTCTAGGCCAGCATCTTCACATTAGTCCATCCTTGAAAGGGTAGAAAATTAGGAATAAATTTGTCTGCCCCCCCCTTGCTTATCCCTACCCTACCTCTATTGCCTCTGTTTTAAATCACCATTGGATGAGGCTGTCCTGATCATTCATGAGCCTTGTGTGAAAGGAAAGTGATTCCTCCCTACTTTACTTGTGGGGGGGGGGGAAACGTCCACCAATCACCAGGTCAGATAGTGGGAGGCTGACTACAGAACTCTTGCCTCTCATCTCTACGTTCGTCCCAAAATCCCTCCTTCTGTATCCTACACTTTCATCTCTGAGTTGAATAAAAATTAAAACCAGATTGCTAGGAGCAAATGGGGAACAGTGGAGTTGTCCTATAATTTCACGGTTATACTCTTTCAGGTTCTTATTAAAACAAAGGAAAATGCTCAGATAGAATCAAGATCATGTGAAGTATTAATACCACTCTAAAATGCCTTGGTAAGGCCACACTTAGAATACTGCATCCAGTTTTGGTCATCACGATATAAAAAAGATGTTGAGACTCTAGAAAGAGTACAGAGAAGAGCAACAAAGATGATTAGGGGACTGGAGGCTAAAACATGTAAGGAAAGGCTGCTGGAATTGGATATGTCTAGTTTAACGAAGAGAAGGACGAGGGGGGACATGATAGCAGTGTTCCAATATCTCAGGGGCTGCCACAAAGAAGAGGGAGTCAAGCTATTCTCCAAAGCGCCTGAAGGCAGGACAAGAAGCAACGTATGGAAACTAATCAAGGAGAGAAGCAACCTAGAACTAAGGAGAAACTTCCTGACAGTTAGAACAATTAACCAGTGGAACAACCTGCCTCCAGAAGCAATGAATTCTCCAACACTGGAAGTTTTTAAGAAGAGACTGGACAGCTATTTGTCCGAAATGGTGTAGGGCAGCAGTTCTCAACCTGTGGGTCGGTCACGACCCTTTTGAGGGTCGAATGATCCTTTCACAGGGGTCGCCAAGCTCCCTCCCTGTTGTCTGGACTACACTGGGGCAAGAGCTTCTCGCTGACTGCTGGAGGGCAGGTGGGGCGAGTCTGCCCTGAAGTGCTCCCAGTCATGCCAATCCAAAGGCAGGATATGGGGGGGCGGTTCCTGTCCCATCCCATCACAGCCCTTGAGTCTCTCTGCCTGAGCGGTCCTCGGTACCTCACCGCTCCCGCAAGCTTCCGGGGGCGACCATGACGCCCTTTAACTGATCTGGGGCCCTGTTGCCACTCGCCTCCTCCAGCTCCTTCCCCCATGGCAGCGACGCCTCCTACTCCACCTCGCCCCTTCCCCTCGCGCTGGGCTGAGAGGGTGACAGGGCTGTGCGGTGCAAGCAAGGGAGCCTTTTTCCCTCCGAGCTTGGCGAGCCAGCCTTGCCCTTTTCGCTCCCCTGTGACAATTCTGCCTTTTAATGGCCCTGGGGGAGAAGGACCAACCCCCACCCCACCTTTATTGCTGCCGACTGAAGAAAGTGGTAGGTGAGAGCTGCTGCTCACCCGGGGAAGCCAGCATGCTTAAGAGATGGATGGGCCACCCGCTTGTTCACTCGCACCAGCCAGCCGGCTGGCCGGCCAGCCTGCTCACCCTTGCTTTACTTCCATCCCAGGTTCTCCTCCAACCTTTGTAGGCTGGCTGGGCCACCCAAGCCCCCCAGGCTGTTCGTACCCGGTCAATAAGCTCCACAACAGAGGGTCGGAACTGGTCAAAAGTTCCGCACCTCCAAATCGATCCCCGATCGGACAGAGAGGGAGGGAGGGAGGGAGGCAGGAAGAGAAGAAGAGAGATGGAGAGAGAAAGAAAGAGAGAGAGAAAGAGAGGGAGAAAGAGGGAGGGAGAGGGAGAAAGAGAGAAAGAGAGCAAAAGAGAGAAAAAGAGAGGGAGAGAGAAAGAAAGAGGGAGAGAGAGAGAGATTAAATTAGTAACATGGTTCTTAAGTGAATCTGGTTTCCCCACTAACTTTGCTAGTCAGAAGATTGCAAAAGGCAATCACATGTCCCTGGAAAATGTGTTTGTGTATGTGTGTGTGTTGTAGGGCAAGGGGAGAAGAGAAAAGGTCAGGTCTCCTTCAGAGCCATAGGTGGAGCAGCTGAAGGTGTGATTCGGCACCCATGCTTCAAGACAAAATTTCATTTAATTGTAATTAGAAATAAATATTTCACAATCTATAATTACATATTGTTTTTGTGATTAATCACTGTGCTTTAATTATGTTCAATTTGTAACAATGAAAATAAATCCTGCATATCAGATATTTACATTATGATTCATAACAGTAGCAAAATTACAGTTATGAAGTAGCAACAAAAATAATTTTATGGTTGGGGGTCACCACAACATGAGAAACTGTATTAAAGAGTCGCGGCATTAGGAAGGTTGAGAACCACTGGTGTAGGGTTTCCTGTCTGAGCAGGGGGTTGGACTCAATGACTTGCAAGGTCCCTTCCAACATTATTATTATTATTATTATTATTATTATTATTATTATTATTATTATTATTATTATTATTATTATTATTATTATATACTAATTCTGACCGACCTCTCTTGCCATTTACTAGCTGCCTGCTGTTTCCTCTATTCCACAGTGGAAATGCAATGGTGAGAGAATTTTAGCTCATGTTGAGATGTAGGGCAGATATATGGCTTAGGACAAGGAACCATTAACATACTGCTAGAGCAAGGCTGCCAGAGCACTGTGCTGAGAAATTCAGATCTACTTCTTTGGCACGCATGGAGGAGCAGTGTTGTATCCTAGCTTTTAGGGAAACAAGAACAGAATGACAGCAGATTGGACTGTGAAGGATGGTTAAGCCTGCTTCCTTCATTGACGGGAGATTTGGCAAGGAAAAAAAAAACAGATGTCACAAGGTGGGTTTGTTACCATGCTCAGATGCCAGTTGAGATAAATCTTGAGGCAGGAGGATCTGCAATACTTTGCTATGCCCTGCTGCACTCATGCGAGGAGGAGAAGAATACATCTTACAGCCTTTTGCTTGTTCCCTGCGACATCACAGAAGACAAATAGGTGTTGAGAGTTGTACACTTGAATCAAATGGAAAACCGTACTTTGCTTCATAGTCATGAATCAAAACTCCCTCTTGGCATAGAGCAGAACATTTGCAAAATATGTGCTAGTTCATGGAAATGCGCCTCTTGGTTCATTCCATTAAAAGCAAAGAGTAAAAGGATGGCTAAAGCTAAATAGAAAAGTTTCAAACCCACCGTATTTTAATTTTGGCTGAAGTAAATGGAATATATAGATCTGCAGAGGTATATATATATATAGGTTCCTGTTAGAATATATAGATCTGCAGAGGTATATATATATATAGGTTCCTGTTAGACTTGCTACTTGTCTTGTCTTTACTGTGCCACAATAATTACAGAAACCTGCAGCCTGTTTAATTTCCTTAACTAGATGGATCCTCACTGCAAGATCCTGCTCTATGCTAACTTCGCAAGCTAATCAATCAAACCTCCAGGCTTCTAACCACTTTGGCTTTAGCACAAACAAGCATCAAGACCTATATGCCCTTCACATTTAAGATATTTACCAGCAATTACAGCTAGATTAAAACTGGAAAATGTCTCTGCCATTATTGAGTACCCCAAAATTTAGTTTAATTATTGATGCAATAGCCCGGAAGGATTCATGTTTCTCAGTTCAAGCATCATGGAAAAAATAGTACTGATTGTGCCACAGAAATCTGTCACAGTGGAGAGAAGGAAGTAATTACCTTTCTTTTAATCTTGCTTTTATTGGTTCACTACTTCTGCACTATATGTGATTGTATTTATTATAGCTTTACTGTATGTTTGGCACTTTTTGCTCATTTTGAAACTATAGCTAATTAAACAATTTTTTAAAAAAATCTGTATTTCTAATTTATTAGTTTGAATATAGTAATGAGAAAATAAAGGTAAAACTCTAAACTGCTTATTGGTTTGAAATGGATTTTGCTCCTGGATTGGGAATTGTATTTTCACTGAGCATTGCTGAAAGAAAAAAAGGTCTTCGAATGATCTGCAGTAAATCTGCAGAGGTTTTTTTTTAGTTCCGGAGTTGAACATCAGTTCCAACAAAGGGATTCCCTATTTTAAATTATACGAGATACAGATGGCTAGATGGCTAAATGGATAGATGGATAGATGGACAGATGGTTAGATGGTTAGATGGTTAGATAGATAGATAGATAGATAGATAGATAGATAGATAGATAGATAGATAGATAGATAGATAGATAGATAGATAGATAGATAGATAGATAGATAGATAGACAGACAGACAGACAGACAGACAGACAGATATGGATGGATGGATGGATGGATGGATGGATAGATGGATGGATGGATAGATAGATAGATAGATAGATAGATAGATAGATAGATAGATAGATAGATAGATAGATAGACAGACAAATATGGATGGATGGATGGATGGATGGATAGATAGATAGATAGATAGATAGATAGATAGATAGATAGATAGATAGATAGACAGACAGATATGGATGGATGGATGGATAGATGGATGGATGGATAGATAGATAGATAGATAGATAGATAGATAGATAGATAGATAGATAGATAGATAGATAGACAGACAGATATGGATGGATGGATGGATAGATGGATGGATGGATAGATAGATAGATAGATAGATAGATAGATAGATAGATAGATAGATAGATAGACAGACAGACAGACAAATATGGATGGATGGATGGATGGATGGATGGATGGATGGATGGATAGATAGATAGATAGATAGATAGATAGATAGATAGATAGATGATAGAGATGGTTATCAAATGACTTTTATTGACCACATAGATAACCATATAGAAATTTTTGCAATGAGAATGAGATCTGTTTCTAGTCTGGTCTTTCAGGTCTTCTAACAGTACATCCATCACCACTATAACTGAATTAATCCACCTTGCTGCTGCTTGTCCTCATTCCTTTCGTTCCACCTTTCCCAGCATCAGAGCTGGGTCTTTGCATTATGTATCTCAAGTAGGATAATTTGAGCCTGGTCATTTGTGTCTCAAGTGAGCACTCTGGGTTGATTTGTTCAATGATCTATTTTATTGTGTTCCTGATTGTCTGTGATATTCCCCAACACCTATTTTCAAAAAGGATCAGTGGTGTTTCTATCCACAAATAACAGAAGAACAGAGTTGGAAAGGGGCCTTGGAGGTCATCTAGTCCAACCTCCTGCTCAAGCAGGAAACCCTATACCATTTCAGGCAAATGATGTCCAATCTCTTCTTTGAAACCTCCAGTGTTGGAGCAGTCACATCTTCTGGAGGCAAATCGTTCCTGTTTCTTCAAAGTCCATCTGCTGAAACGAGGAAACCAGAAGTGACTTAAATGAAATATCACATTCCTAGACATAGAATTCTAAATGAAATCTTCACACCAGGCTCTCATTGATGGATCTTAGAATGCCAGTCAGCCATTAAATCTTTTCTGCAAGTTTGAAATCTTCCTAGGTGTGATATAGGAGTGCTAATGGTCAGCGATATTTGGATGGCTTCTCTGAGTGAGTTACTTGAACACTTTGAAATATTTGAACAAGAAAAAGCAATTAGAGCAGGAATATGGGGGCATGCCTCTTGTTCTTTACTAAAATAATTTACCACCGGATATATGTGTAGAAAGAATTGGGAGTAACCGTAGTGTGAAGAGGAGAGTTTGGTAAACAAAGAGATAAACATTTATGTTTTGGGAGAAATATTAGTTAACAACTTGAGGAATGTCAGTGTCTCCCTTATGTGCTATATCAATATATCGGTAACTTAAATGTTATAAAATACCATCAGTCTCCAATTATCTTTTTACAAAGGGAAACTAAATCCAGATAAGTTCTGCACCACTAGAACTTCTCACCACACGGAGAAATGAGACAAGAATCAGAATATATTACTATTTTAATAGATTTTTCTCCCAAAAGGCCTTCATCAGGATTTGGAGGAAATCAATCAAAGGGAGAGGCTTAAATAATTTATCCTCACAAGAAAAAAAATACTATTTCAAAACCCAACTTTTACAGAAGTGTCAGAAAGTGGGGTGGGGGAGGAAAATCCTTTTCTATCTTCCTGGATAGAAAAGGCAAAACCTTGCATGATGAATTGCCATATTTGCCATATGTTGAAGGGCTTCATTACTTGTTTCTTCTTGCCCTGGTGTAGGGTTTCAAAAGAGATGATGGACTGACCGTGCTGTAATGAGTGTACTTAAATTCATTAATGAGAAACAGTGATGCAGAATGAACAAGTAAAAAGATATAACAAGGCAATCAATCATAAGAAGAGGGGATAGCAGAGAGGGAGAGAGATAAACTGGAAGTGATGGACAGCAAACAATGCTAAACATGCAGATTGGATGGACAGCCTTCATCTTGGCCACCCCATCTTGGACCACAAGCAGAGAACTAAGTTGTTACATTTCAATTCACAGAGGAAGAAACTTTGCAAAATGTTGGGTCTCTGCAGTGAGACAGCCAAGAACAGTATCCATTGTTGTTTCTACAGATACTTTTTGAAAAGCTGTGTAAAAGAAAGCTACCAGTAATCCTGGATCGTAGCCACCGAAGCTTTATTTCTGTGCCATTCTGTGCTTGAGTAACTGCTGTCAAATCCTCTCCAAGGGGACAGATCAAGCAATATTACCAAGAAAGCATATTGGGCAGGAGCTTAGCCAAAGGCTTCAAATACTTTCGTCTTCTAATCTCAGCATTGATGCTGGGAAGAAGAAACTGAAGAAAGAAAAGTAGGTGGGTTTTTCTCTTAGTGCCTGAAGCGAAGGCGCCACCTGCTGGTAACATCTTGTTCTGACTATAGGCTGAAATCGCAAATGAAGAACAACAATCCCTTTCAGCTTTCAGTGGCGATTTTCCACGGCTGTGTTTTTCTTTTCATTCAGCCTTAATGCATTTGTTAATTAAATTGCAGCGTTTTGCTCAGATTATGTCTCTTTTGCAATCAAACAAATCAGATAATTGAAGCAATTGGCAGGACGCTCCCTGGCCCAGCATTTTGACTTATGGATTAGATGGCTTAAGATCCCTTTTGCTGGCCTGGAGAGCTTTCAATATGTTCCACAAGTAGCTTCGGTCCTTTCATTTCAGGGTTTATCATGGCAGAAAATGACTAACCTTTACTTCTGCATGCTAGTAAACACAGAGAAGGGAATGTAACCCTAGCCTTTGTGAAGTGCTTTTTAAAAATGTGCACAGGTAGTCCTTAATGTAGGGGTTCTCAACCTTGGCAACTTTAAGACTTGTGGACTTCAACTCCCAGAATTCTTCAGCCTGGCTGAGGAATTCTGGGAGTTGAAGTCCACAAGTCTTAAAGTTGCCAAGGTTGAGAACCCCTGCCTTAATGTATGGCCACAGCTGAGCCCAAAATTTCTGCTGCTAAATGAGCCAGCTGGTAAGTGAGCTTTGCCACATTTTATGACCTTTCTTAACTACAACTGATAAGTGAATCACTGCAGTTGTTAATTTAGTAACAAGGTTGTTAAGTGAATCTGGCCTTCCGATTGACTTTGCTTGTCAGAAGGTTGCAAAAAGTGATCACGTGACCCGGGAACACTGCAATCATCATAAATACATGCCAGTTACCAAACTTTGATCATGTGATTTATAGGGATGCTGCAACAGTCGTTAAGTGTGGAAAAGGCTCGTAAGTCATTTTTTTTCAGTGTCATTGTAACTTCGAACATTCACTAAACAAATGGTTGCAAGTTGAGAACTACCCTGTATCTCCTAGTTATGCATTCAACCAAAAATGGGCGTTGAATGGCTGGTTTCTCAGAAACACTTAATTGGGCTCTTTGCTTGTACAATAACATACTACCCCACCATGATCCAGTTAAGAGTACCATGGAACCAGGACCTCTGGAACAAGATATTCTGCCACAGTCAACTACAGAAATGAACTAGAAACTGATGTGTCTTTAGTGTCAGAGAGCAAAACATGGGCACAATAATTGGTGTTTTGTTTTCTCCAACCATCAGGCTAAATTGCTCCTTTCTGTATATTTCCTAAGTGCAGCTAAACAACAAATGCAATCTAAAAACAAGATAAAACAAAATGTCAAAACCAAACTAAATTGGTGGGGGGGGGATATCCTCTTTTTTGTTTTGTTTGGCTCGGCTGGTTAAAATATTCTCTTAGAAAAAAGGCAGAAAAAATGTCTAGACCGGGCATGTCAAACTGCTGGCCCACAGGCCGAATGCATCATGCCAAAACCGTGCCCACCCCATTGCCGGCAATGGGGAAGAAGTCCTGATACATTGCGCGACGTCACGTGACGTCGCGAGTTTGACATGCCTGGTCTAGACAAAGAGCCTGGAAAGTTTACTCCTCTTCAATATTTCAGCCAGCAATGAAGGGAAACCAAAGTAAAACATTCAGCCAGCTGTTCTGTTGAAGACCCAAAAGAGCTGGAAAGTAGGAGAAGATTAATGTCACTTTAAAGAGTGTTTATGTCCATTTTTTTTCCATTAGATTATGTGTCCATGACTGATTTGCTGATTTCTTTTTAAACCAGGTCATCTAAACCATTTCTTTTTTCAATAGGTGGGGAGAAAGGAACTCTTTTGTTCTGTAATAACAGGAACCACCACTGGAAAACACTATCCGTAAATCATAATTTGACACCAAATCTACAGCAAAAGGTTTCGATTTAGCATGCTGCTTCAGAAAAGCAATAGTTCATCTCTGCCATGATTTAAATCAAAACATGCACTGTTAGTATTCTCTAGGAACAAAGTGCTTGAGAGATTTAAATGGGAAGTAATTGGTTTAGTCCCTTAATTATCTCTAAATCACAGGTGTCAAACTTGCCACGTCACGTGATGTGTTGTGATGTCTCACGACTTTTTTTGCATTAACTCTGGGCCTCGTGGAGGTGCTATTTGTAAGGAGAGCACTAGCCAAGAGTAACAAGGCAAAGCTTTATGGCATTGCTTCCCAATCCTGAGTAAATTACCCAAAACTGGGTAAAAATGGTTTTCCTTTGGGTAATGATACGTGAACTCATTACCCAATCACAACAGGAACATTTAAATTAAATCAAAATGTTTTACCAACATTGATAGGATGTTCTAATAAGCAGTTTGGGCTAATAAAGGAAAAAGTTTGAGAAGCATTGCCTTACGGGTATGAGTTAGAACAGGGGTCTCCAAACTTGGCGATTTTATGAGTTGTGGACTTCAACTCCCAGAATTCCCCAGCCAGCCATGTTGGGCTGGAGAATTCTGGAAGTCCACAAGCCTTAAAGTTGCCAGGGTTGGAGAGCCCTGGGTTAGAATTAAGGTTGCCTATTGGTGGAATCTAAGATACTACCACAGTATTAATTCTAAATGCTTAAAGAGCCTAGAACAGGGGTTCTCAACCTTGGCAACTTCAAGACTTGTGGACTTCAACTCCCAGAATTCCCCAGCCAGCCATGTTGGGCTGGAGAATTCTGGAAGTCCACAAGCCTTAAAGTTGCCAGGGTTGGAGAGCCCTGGGTTAGAATTAAGGTTGCCTATTGGTGGAATCTAAGATACTACCACAGTATTAATTCTAAATGCTTAAAGAGCCTAGAACAGGGGTTCTCAACCTTGGCAACTTCAAGACTTGTGGACTTCAACTCCCAGAATTCCTCAGCCAGCAAAGCTGGCTGAGGAATTCTGGGAGTTGAAGTCCACAAGTCTTGAAGTTGCCAAGGTTGAGAACCCCTGGCCTAGAAGCTGTCTACCTGTGAGACTGCCCTTCAGCTGTGAATCTGTCCAACTAGTTGGATCAGTAGAAAAGTCCATTCTGAAGATGCTTCCACTGTTTTTACTAATTATTCATCCAGATGAATAAGAGATGAATAAGACCATAGAGATGGTCTTCTGCTGAATCACCCAAGCTGTGGAATACTCTCGCCAAAGAAGTTCCTCTATTCTTCAAGAACTTTTAAAAAATCACAAAATGTCTTTAACTGCTAGTTTAGTTTAATGAGACTGTTTTATTTCACTTGTATTTATTGTACAAGTCAGTTTTTTTAAAACAAAAATGCAGTAAAAACATCCGAGATTGCATGAAAAGTACTCTAGTGTTTTGATTACCAGGATATTGAGATGCAAGTCCAGCTTGATCAGCAAGTATTTTTCGCTTTTTTCTTACCGTGTTGTTTTTGTTTGCAAAAAGAAACTGCTACAAAATAACTTCATATCTACAAAATCTGTCCCGAGTTAATAACCTATAAATATTTTAGTGGGTAAAATGAGTATTGCTTTCCCTGCAGTCAAGCCTTGTATGTCCCCCAATATTAAATATTAAATATTTTAAATATTACGAATATTTAAAAACAAAAAGTTGGATATTTTGCCAATACTGTCCCATAATTTTAAATATTTTCTAAATAAATGTATAAAGGTTATTTATAAGGCAAATATCTTACATTTACACGAGAAAGTGGATGCAGAAGATACCTTTAGGGTGAGATTGAACCTCCTGGTTTATTATTTTAGGATGATCATATATTTTGTTAGTGTTGGATGCGTCTTGCACAAAGCTCCACAAAATGTGTCATCTGAAAATAGGCATTTGAGCTATAGAAATCGTATCTGCATATAAAAAAAATACAGAGGCAATATTTTAAGCATTGGGACAGAAGAATTAAGGCTGTAGTTCAACACACAATTGCACGGATGTGTCCCACTATGGACACCTGCTTTAAAAATATAATTCTTATAAAAAGATATTGCACACATAAGAAATACCTAAATATAGTACAGCAAGTGTGAAAAAAGTAAAAGGAAAGGAAGAGACAAAGAAAAAAAATATTCATGAATGCCAATAATGACTTTTCTCTAATTACATAGGTCAGTTTATCCCATCTCGGCAATTCTGTCAATTCCATCAACTTCCACTCCTCTACGGGGGACGATACAAATCTTTCCATCTTTGTGCATATAGTAACCTTGCCACGACAATCGTGGTGATTGTTTCCTTTCTAGCTCCTTTCTAAATGTTTATCCATCAGTCCTAAAAGGGAAAAAACTGGCTTAAGTTGAATACTAATCTTTAAACTCTTCTGTATCAATGTGTGATGGAATCCCCAAGAGAGAGGGGTGCATTCCAGAGGAACAAGAGACAATTCAGTCCCAGGTATCTTGTGAGAGATAAAGATAAAGACAAAGAGGTGCTATATGGTGTTGGCAAAGCTATTTTGGGCTCAGTGGATCACAAGGTGAGCAACTGAAGCCTGAACGTGGCCTGAGACCCACCACTATGAAATCTTAAGTTTAAGGTTGAATACTTTAATATTGAAAAAGCAGACTGAATTTCTACCTCAGGTTATTGAATTACTACCTCAGGACCTATTGTTAGGGATCATACAGGTTAAAAATGTAACAGGTGTATAGTAGAGGCTTGAAGTGAGGAGGGAAGAATGTTTACCTATTGTTGTATGTTATGTCCTACGATGATCGCTTCTTAATATGATCTTAGGCTTAATGTTGATTACTTTAATAATGAAAAAGCAGACTGAATTTTTACCCCAGGTTATGGAATCTCTACCTCAGGATCTTTTGCTAGGGATCATAAAAGAAAAAATACAACAGACATGTAGTTGAGGCTGGAAGTGAGGAGTAAAGAATAGTTACCAAATCAGACGTTTACAAAGATTAATACCTAGTGTTATATGTTGTGTTCTATGATGATTGATTATTAATATGATCTTATATTTAATGTTTAACAACTACCTCAGGACCTATTGTTAGGGATCATAGAGAAAAAAAAATGAAACAGGTGTATAATAGAGGATTGAAGTGAGGAGTGAAAAATGTTTACCAAACCAGACGTCTACAAAGAATAATACGTAGTGTTGTATACCAGATGCTATGATGTTTGATGCATACAAAGATTTTATGTACAATGCTGATTGTTTTAATAAAGGAATTTTTATATATATAAAAAAAAGAGAAAGTGGCTAAAAATCTACATATCAAAATACACCTGGATTTCTTTCAAACCAAGGAATTCCACCTTTTCCCACTGCTACTTTCTGTATACCCTGAACTGCCTGGGGAAGACAGATGTCTCCTGAGTTGGACCTGATAGCCTCCTACTTTCCGATAATATTCAACTAAAAGCTCTGAGGGAGTTGGACAGTTTAGAAATGGAAAATGTAAATAAGGGGGGGGGAACTAAACCAGAAACAAGAATCATTTGTTATCAGCAGCTTGCTGGTGTGGCATCTCACATGAGAGAGATCATTGTGATCTTACAATTTTATCGATATAGTTCCTAATAATCAAGGGATGCACTCAAATATATCCCACCCTATCTACCAAACACATATGTACCCACACAAAAAAAACTATTTCATTCCCTCTGCTCATCCAAAAAATCAACCAAGAAATTCCTGGTTCTGCTTTGCCATTAGCAATGGGAGACCCAACTACTGTTCTTCACCAGCAAGCTGATCAGATGGCTACTGGGAGAAAGAGGCAGATTGATGTCCATGTAGTTAGCTGTTCAGCTCGCCTGTGGGAAGCAGATTGTTGCTCTCCTGCTGTTAATAGTAAACCAGAAAGGGTCTAGGACAGGGGTTCTCAACCTTGGCAAGTTTAAAACTTGTGGACTTCAACTCCCAGAATTCTGGGAGTTGAAGTCCACAAGTCTTAAACTTGCCAAGGTTGAGAACCCCTGGTCTAGGATCTTTCAGCTCCCACCCTTGGCCACGCCTCCTTTGCCTCGAGCCTCCTGCCTCAGCCCATTTACAGTGAGCTTTCCTCCTCTGCTGTCCATTCTTTCTGGCCAATGGGGCCCTGGCCTTCTGCCCCACACCCTTTGGACTGGCCCATTCGCCGAGGCACCCTTAGTCCCGGGCCTTTGGGTGCAGGCAGAAGCCATGGTGTTGTGGGGGCAGCATGTGATCGCCGATAGGCGATCGCAGGGGCCGTGGGAGGGAAGGCATGGCTTCTGACTTGGAAGGTCAGGCATGGGAGGGTGTGTTGGGGTGCTAGTTGGTTATCCCCCAAAGATTCCCTAACCTTAAAACAGTTCTTGGGTGATGACAGTTACCAAGCATGAGGGGCTTGGGATGACAAGGTGCTGGCAATGCTAACTCGCAAGAATGAGAGGTTTGGAGGCAGCTGCAAGCACGGGAGGGAAGGGGGGCAAAGAAAGGAAATTAAACCTGGTTGACAGGGAGCATAGTAACCCTGCCCCTATTCTGCAGAGGGCAGATCCCCGTCATCCCCAGCTTAGCAGGGGTCTTCCTGCCCCACCTTTGTAAATAAAGGGGGGCTCCACTGAGGAGGAGGAGGAGGAGAGGGTTTAAGCAAACAACCAGAGTGGGGATCCCTCCCTCCAAAATGTGCTTTGTGGGTAACCTCCCAGCACGAGAGAGAAGTGACCAAAACCTGCTGCAATCTCCCAGCAGACAGATATCGGGGGGGGGGGGATAAAAACCAAACAGCCCCCCACCTCCGCCAATCCTCAACAGAAATGCTCATGAGAATGAAAACCATGGACGGGAAAGAATGCAGGTAGGCGGGCGTCTGCCCTCTGCAGAGTAGGGGCAGGGTCACTATGCTCCCTGTCAATCAGGTTTGATTTCTTTCTTTGCCTCCACCCCACCCTCCCTCCCTCCCTCCCTCCTGTACTTGTAGCTGCCTCTGAGCCTCTCATTCTTGGGAGTTAGCATTGCTGGTACCTCTTCATCCCGAGCCCCTCATGCTGGATAATTGTCACTATCCAAGAGCTGTTTTAAGGTTAGGGAATCTTTGGGGAATAACCAACTAGCACCCCAACATGCCCCCCATGCCTGCCCTTCAATGCCAGAAGCCACCACCCCCCCAGCTGCTGCAATCACTACCAGCAATCGCACGCTGCCCCCGCAGCACCATGGCTTCTGTCTGCCACCCAATTGGCTGGTGGCTATTTGTCTCATGCAGCCAAAGGCCCAGGACAAAAGATGCCTTGGCGAATGGGCCGGCCTGAAGGACATGGGGGAGAAGGCCAGGGGCCCCTTGGCCAGGAACAATGGGTGGGGGAGAGTCAGCAGAGGAGGAAAGCTCGCTGTAAATGGGTCAAGGTGAAGGAGGCATGGCCAAGGGTCCGTCCCTAAAAGTCCCATTCCAAACCAGAAATCAGTTACTCACGAGGCAATTCTTCATGCTCCTCAGTTGTCTAGTGAGAAAATAAGTAGAGCCTTATATGGGTCCAACCACTACTATTCTCGAACAGGGGTCTCCAAAAATGGCAACTTTAAGACTTGTGGACTTCAACTCCTAGAATTCCTCAGCTAGCTATGCTGGGAGTTGAAGTCCACAAGTCTTAAAATGGCCAAGTTTGGAGAACCCTGTTCTAGAACATGCAATGGCCCTTCCTGTTTAGGTTTCCATGGGTTCCTTCCCAGATGACCGAGCATTAGGAATATGGGATGGTGGCATCTATCAAATTAATAAAGTTCTGCTTGAAATGAGAGTTGCTTCCAATCCCTTTGCTGGCAGAGTAAGAGCATTCACCCACCCCCATAAAGGCTCTGAACTACAGCCCATTCTCATTAGACTTTTCCTTACTTGTCATTCTGAAATGTCTAAGACTGATGGATTTCATTATCATTTCTTAGCAGCTCCAACTCAATTTTCAATTTCCTCTCTTGATTGGCATTTTCAACTTTCTACATGAGCAACAACACTCTGATTAAAATTATGATGTAAAAAGATTCCTTCTTCCTCTATGCAGAGCTTACCTATGGGAATACCTACAGCCATTGGTTTAAAAGTCCAATAATTATGTTGGCTACATGGAAGGAAAAGAAATAGATAATACAGTAAAGGAAAAGCAAATGTAACGGGAGGGAAATCACTTAAGAGCTAGCCGACAATTTTATTGAATAAACTGCATGTTAATGTTAAAATATTTCTCATTTTACAAGTGTAGATCTGAGGTATTACTCAGTTTTCAGGACCTGGCCTTCTGATCTGTTTCTGCAAACAAACAAACAAAGAAAAAGCACCATAAATCGAAACATGTAGCTTAAATTTTTTGCATTGTTTATGAAACACAAGGTCTATCCCTTATTCAGTGGGAGGTGTGTGTTTTTGCTATGTAGACACAAACATTAGAGGCAAAGTCATGCTTTTTTGGTTGAGGATTATGCTTTATCCAGTGTAATGGGCATATATAAAAAGGAGTCATCAAAAGTTCTGCCAGAAACACACTTTGTAATTTAATCACATTTGGCAGTACGAAACAGACAATAAATGGGAGCTGTAATTCTGACTGCACTGGCAGGCTTAAATATTGGCTTGGAGCGGGCTGAGAAAATTCCCACCTCCCCCAGACGTTAAGGAAACCCATTGCTATCTGATAGAACTGTCTATGTGCCATAAATTGTTACATTAAGTTGCCGCTGACATAAATGGTAGCTCAATATCTGTTCATTGCAATCCATTTTCACAGCAATCCCATTTTTATGGGTAGAATTTTTCAGTGGGAAGAGAGCATATTGAAAGAGTGTCCACATCACTTTTGTTTTGAGGAAAACAGGAAACCTTCTTGCATTGAAGTGATGGAGCTTGAATGAGAATTCCCACTGGTTATAATTTAAAGCAGCTTAATCATTTTTCTTGTTTCTGAAACCGTTGGCATCCATCCCTGGTGTCTCAGCATAAAAACATAAATGCTTTATGTGAGTTCATAGATGTTGCCTCTCTGCCATATATTGTAGGAGTATGCTGTAAAACATTGCCAATATGTTACCTGCCAGAAGAGGTATATGTAATCTGTAGTTGCTATTAGAATATAGTGAAAATGTTGATTAATCCAGGAGTTGGCTAAAGTCAAAGATATTCAAAAAAATGTCTACAGCAGATGAAAATATGAAAAATGTTATCTGATGGTAGATTTACAACATTCTTTATTCTTCCCTGGAAAAAAAGAACAAGGGAATTCTAGTTAGGTGGATAATGTTATAGGGAAATTCAACTTTTATACCTTCTATATATATTTTGTATATTTGCTGATAATGTGTATAAGAGAAACGATTATTATTTTGAAAATTATTTAAAATATATTGATATGAATATTAGAAGAAGGTTCAAGTAAGATATGTACAAGTTAATAACAGCAAATATTTTATGAAAATTGGGGACACAGCATTCCAAAGAATATAATTTTAAGGCAAATAGAGGAACAGAGAACTAGGCCTAATACTGCAAGGATTCTTTTAGATCACCAGCAAAATAGTGAAAAGAAAAACAGAACTACTTATTTCACAGGCTCGGGAGAGATCACTCCAAAGAGTTTTATGCCATGATTATCCTATAGATTTTCACAAGGTGAATGCTATATGTAGAAATCATCTAAATTGATACTAAACAATAATTTGAGCCAAGTGGACTGGTGTACATAATAAGTGTATTTACAAGATTTTCATCACATAATGAAGATGGCTGCATTTTGTTGCAGCTACAGAAAATAGTAAATGCTATTGTAGAAAAGCAGGAAAGCTGAGAACAGAGACAGAGACCCAGCATAGCTGAAGTGGAATGTGAAGGATATACACCAGGATTGACCAAAGAATTTGAATGTTATTTAAATACATATCTTATCATCCAACAAGAAAATAAGACTCATGGAGCTCAATCAGCCCAAACCAATTTATAGTATGTAGTTTTATAGAACAGCCAAGAATGGTCAAGTACTGGCACCTAGTGGGAGAAATCAAACAGTACTTATGTGTGTGAAATTTAGAAGCAGTGTGCTTGGTATATCTAGATAAAACATCAGTAGTTTCATCAAAAATGAGTAACAGTGAGAATCAAAGGCGTTAACAGGCTGGATGTGAAGTATCAACCCAGAATGTTTTGGAGATTAATTTTTAGACAGAAGAATGTCTTGGAAAGAGTACTTCAGAGTACTTTCACAGCCCATTCAATTATATGGATGTTCTTCCCAAAAAGTTGAAAACAACACCTGGCCGTCTGATTTATTCACCTGAGTTATGGGGAGGGAAATGTGTAGGCTGAACTGCACGCTATGAATCTGTGCATGGCTGAGTATAATTCAGTCCCATCTGGCACATTAAAATGCAAACAGTGCTAAGCGCTCATTATAGGTCACTGGGATTCAATGATTTTGAATAACTTTTGGCAGAATACTGGATAAAGTTGTTTTTTTTTTCATAGAAATGTGTCTCCATAATCTGTAAAGGACATCATTATGTGCTGTGCTTGTGATCCCTGTAGGAGGCTTTTACCAATTTAAGCCAATTCTCTAATGCAGTGATGGCGAACCTTTTAGAGACCGAGTGCCCAAAAACTGGCCCCACCCCCTACCCTGCATCCGCTCCACCCCACCCTACCTGCCCGCAGGGTCATTCACCGCCTCCAGGGCCTGCCGCAGATCACCCAGGCAGCCCAGCAGCACCATGGCAGCCATGACCTCTGCCCACGCCCTGCAACATCAACTGTGTGCGTTGGGGCGTGAGGGCAGAGTCTTGTCTACGCTGCCTGGCTGCCATGTCCTTGTCTGCGCTGCTCCGCGTGGGCCACGCTTCGGGGCGACTCTCCTCCAGGGAGGCTGTTAGTGAGGAGAGGGTCGTGGACGGAGGCAAGGCTGGGGCAATGGCATGTGTGCCCACAGAGAGGGCTCTGAGTGCCGCCTCTGGCACCCGTGCCATAGGTTCGCCATCACTGCTCTAATGAAACAACAAAAATATCTGACTTTTTAATGCCTTGGTGTTTCATTAGCAATAACTGTGAGAAAGTTCCGATGTTCATTTCTATTATAGCTCTGTAAAGAAATAGGACTTGCTGCAACCTGTTCAATTTGGTATAATTATTCACTTTCTCAACATGCTAGTACTGTAATCTTATATAATGAATTCAAGCCTGTAATTGAACTTGATAGGAGATATTTCAGAGTAAACCTTTCTAGGATTCTGTAGTTAGATTTTATGTGCAATAAGTCTCTTTGATTAGTTCATCAATGATGTTACTCTCTGTAATATCTTAGTGTCATCCAGCCTTGCTGAAGTAATATAAATCCTGTCTTCATGAGTGACTTTGTGGCTCCATGGTTGTCACTGGGTTACACAAAATCTGCTATAAATTAGCTACTGACCAAGTATGTTTTGAAAAAGATGTAAAATAAGGAACAGTTCATAGTGTGTAACTTATGAATTTGGATAGTTCCCTGGTTTTCTACTTCCTGTTTCTGAACTTTACTTTATAGTATTTGCATACAGAGGTCACTTTCTCCCCTTCACCAAACAAATCTTTGTAGCTTTAATTACTTGCAAATTTCAAATGTTTGAATTTCAAAAGTTGAATTTTAAAATGTTTTGCTTTGCTTTGCTTTTATTTCCATGCTAGGAACACTGAGAATTTTATCTATCATGTAGCTTTTATCTGTCACACTGTACGGCTTTTATCTGTCATCTAGGCTTTTTTTTCCCTGCTGTATAGCTATTTCATGTTCAGAAAACTCATTTGGCTTCCAAGAATTCTTGAATAAGTCCTACTCTATAATAATCAGAATTACCACTCAGTTTGTCATTACACTTGAGAACTGATACATTTTACATTAAAGATTCAGAATAACAGAGAGAAAAATAATACCGTAGAACTTACATATATTCACTGTTCTTCACATATGAACAAATACTGTAGCTGCGGCCACCTATTTATAATCCACAAATTATATACATAATCAAGAACCAAAGCAAACAACATACTTTAAAAATTAGTTATTATGGAAAGCTCCAGCAAGGAATAATTTCATTTTTGTTTGCAACTTTATGACAATGGGGTAGACAAAATGAGTGTTTTCTACTTTCAGATAATCCAGGTTGAAGTATTACTCCTGGTTCTCGCTGTTTCCAGCTTTTTTGATTAATTCTTTTTCAATGCTTGGTAATATATTAATAGTTAATGCCATGAATTTCTTTAAAGACTTTAATAGAGATAATTGAAAATACCAACAGGTGAGAACTGATTCTGAAAATTGCCCATAGGCCTAAAATTTCCCTGACTAATTTACAAGTTATTTTCTACAAAACACTTTTTGCCCAGAAGTGTGGTTCAGAGGGAATTCAGTGTATTCTAATCAGTCTTTGGAGAATCACATTATCTGAATGTATTGACATAAAATAAATTACAGATGTTACGGACTAATACTGGAAATTATAAAATGTTATAATTAAGTAGTATGATCTTTGGTAAAGCCAAAAAGAAGAACCGAAAGCAGTCATCATTCAGGGTCTTCCTGAGCATACATATCATACTGACCTTCCCCTAATATGTGGTCTTAGTCATAAACAAATAATTTAAGATCTAGAAGAGAGTCATTCCTTGTAAACAACTTCTATAATATTCATTATTCATATGATTTAGAAGACAGTGGTCTTTGAGGCATTAGAAGGCATTAAAGAGTTGGATACTAATGAATCAAGAAGCCTGAGGGAATATAGGTAATATCCATGAGTGTTCCTCCCTGGTTAATAGATCTGGTAGAAAAATTCCTTTGTTATTTTACTCCATGGGCATGCAATCTTTTGGCTTGCCTGGGTGACACTGAATGAAGAGGAATTGTCTTGGGCCACATATAAAATATATAACATAGTTAATGTATATGGATAACAAACTTTCTTTATTTTTCATATTTTTTATTATAAACTTGTGGAGTTGCATTACTAGCTGTCCAAGGCCACATGTGGCCTGTGGGCCATGGGTTGGACATGGCTGTCTCATTCTAAAATCTGTCTATACATTTTGGGCTATAGCTCTTATCACTGCTTACAGCAACACAGGCTGGAAGTACGCCACACGTCTTGTCTTTATAACAAGGGCAAGATCAAAACTGGAATTAGAATAGAATAGAATAGAGCTGAAAGGGACTTTGGAGGTCTTCTAGTCCAGCCCCCCCCCATTCAGGCAGGAGAACCTATACCATCTCAGACAAGTGACTGACTAGCCTCTTTTTAAAAATCTCCAGTGATGGAGCGCCCATGATTTCTAGGGGCAAGCTATTCCACTGGTTAATTGTCCTCACTGTCAGGAAGTTTCTCCTTAATTCCAAGTTGCTTCTCTCTTTGATCAGTTTCCAACCATTGTTTCTTGTCCTGCCCTCTGGTGCTTTAGTGAATAACGGGGACTCCTTCTTCTTTGTGCAGCCTCTCAAATACTGGAATACTGCTATCATGTCTCCCCTATTTCTTCTTTTCTTTAGACTAGCCCAGGGCTTTTCAACCAGTGGTACGGGTACCACCTGTGGTACATTGGCACCTGGCAGGTGGTATGCGAACATCCTAGAAAAATGGTACCGGGGTAAAAAATAAAATAAAAAAAAGAAAAAAAATGGTACCGGGGGAGGGGAATAAGCTGAACCAGTGGCAGCACCGCACAAGCCTGAACGAGAGATGGCTGGAGCTGCAGGCTGTCAGGACTCAGTGGAAGCGCCAGGATCAGTGCCAGGCTTCAGCTGGAGCTTGGCATTGATCCTGGTGCTTCCGCTGAGTCCTGAAGAAGCACCAATCAGCTGGAAAGCAGCATTGATCCTGGTACTTCTGCTAAGCCCAGAAGAAGCACCAATCAGCTGGAAAGCAGCATTGATCCTGGTACTTCTGCTAAGCCCAGAAGAAGCACCGATCAGCTGGAAAGCAGCATTGATCCTGGTACTTCTGCTAAGCCCAGAAGAAGCACCGATCAGCTGGAAAGCAGCATTGATCCTGGTACTTCTGCTAAGCCCAGAAGAAGCACCGATCAGCTGGAAAGCAGCATTGATCCTGGTACTTCTGCTAAGCCCAGAAGAAGCACCGATCAGCTGGAAAGCAGCATTGATCCTGGTACTTCTGCTAAGCCCAGAAGAAGCACCGATCAGCTGGAAAGCAGCATTGATCCTGGTACTTCTGCTAAGCCCAGAAGAAGCACCGATCAGCTGGAAAGCAGCATTGATCCTGGTACTTCTGCTAAGCCCAGAAGAAGCACCGATCAGCTGGAAAGCAGCATTGATCCTGGTACTTCTGCTAAGCCCAGAAGAAGCACCGATCAGCTGGAAAGCAGCATTGATCCTGGTACTTCTGCTAAGCCCAGAAGAAGCACCGATCAGCTGGAATGTTGCAGCATCTCCAGGGTCTTCTGATTTACATTCAGATGCTTGGCAACTAATTCATATTTATGACGGTCACAGTGTCCCAGGGTCATGTGAAGTGACCAAAATATGCTGCAAACACCCAGCAGATGGGGGGAATAAAAACCAACCACCACCCACCCCACCCCTGCTGCCAATCCTCAACAGAAATGCTCACAACAATGAAAACCTTGGACAGGAGGAAGAGCACCGCCGGGTGGGCAGGCAGGTGTCTTGCTCAGCTGTGGCTTGGGGGGCACTTTTTTCAGTGCCATTGTAACTTTGAACAGTCAGTAAGCAAACTGTTGTAAGTCCAGGATTACCTGTACTTCATCACTTTTTTCCTTTTTTTTTATTTTGGTCATCAAGTTTTTGACACCTTGCTAGGCGACTGGTAGTACTCGAATGTTGCCATATCCTAACAGTGGTACAATGGGTGAAAAGGTTAAAAAGCCCTGTTCTAGGCAGTGTTTAATATATTGTACCGCATAAAAATAAAAGTAAAAAAAACCAACCCTTTGTGAGAATATGTAAGGTGGCAGTGGGTTTTAAATGGGCAAATTTTGAACAGCTGAGTCAAGCCTACATGGATATAAAACAAAATTATATTTTAAAAAAAGAACAGGTGCAAGAAATTTAAAATATCTCCAGGAAAGAAAAATGTGATAGTTATACACAAAAGAAGCTTGCATTTATAGCTATTGCCATCTGTCTCCCCCCTCCCCCATATTTTTAGATTATGCAAGAGAGTGCCTCTGTGCTATTCAGTGGCATCTAAATGCCTATTTGCAATTAGAAGCATGATCATTTTGAAATCTGATCCATTTGTGTGTCATTCAGGGCCAAGGTAGAGTTTGAAGAGAGCTTAATACCAATGCATAAGAGCCATTGTGGTGCAGTGTTAGAATGCAGTATTGCAGGCTGCCCACAGCCTGGAGTTCGATTCTGACTGGCTCAAGGTTGTCTTAGCCTTCCATCCTTCTGAAGTCAGTGAAATGAGGACCCAGATCCAAAAAAATCTTGACAGACTTGAACAATGGGCCCTATCCAACAACATGAAATATAATGTGGAGAAAAGCAAGGTTTTGCAGCTAGGCAGGAAAACCCAAAGGTACAAGTACAGATTGGGCAAAACCTGGTTCAAAAACAGTAACTGTGAGATCACTTAAACATGAGCCAGCATAGCAGCAGTCGAAAAAGACAACACAATCCTTGGTTGTACAAACAGAGGCATAGAATCCAAATCGTGTGATGTATTGGTACCACTTTATAAATCTTTAGTAAGACCACACCTGGAATATTGTATCCCGTTTTGGTCACCACATTACAAAAAGATGCTTAGGGGAAATTGCAAAGAAGAGCACTTCTTGTATCCAGAGCCTGGATACAAAAACACACAAAGAACGGCTGCAGAAATTGGGTATGGCCAGTCTAGAGAAAAGAAGGAATAGAGGTGACCTCCAGTATTTGAGGGGCTGCCACAAGGAGGAGGGGGTCAACTTATTTTCCAAAGCAGCAGAAGGCAAGACAAGAAACAATGTATGGAAATTAATCAAAGAAAGAAGCAATCTGGAATTAAAGAGAAACTTCCAAACAGTGAGGACAATTAACCAATGGAACAGCTTGCCTTCAGAAGTTGTGGGTGTTTCATCACTGGAGGTTTTTAAGAAGAGACTGGACAGCCACTTGTCTGAAATGGTATAGGGCAGGCATGTCAAACTGCCGGCCCACGGGCCGGATACGTCACACTGAAACCATGCCCACCCCATTGCCGGCAATGGGGAAAAAGTCACGATACGTCACGTGACATCATGTGATGTCGTGAGTTTGACATGCCTAGTATAGGGTCTTCTGCTTGAGCAGGAGGTTGGGTTAAGAGACCTCCAAGGTTCTTCCAACTGTATTCTGATTGATTGATTGATTGATTGATTGTTGGGGGCAATAGGTCAACTCCGTAAACTGCTTATAGAGAGCTGTAAAGCATTATGAAGTGGTATATAAGTCTAAGTGCTATTGTTATTGCTATCTAGTTGCATTCCCAAACAAACAGCAAATTCTCCTCAGGGATTCTAAAGGTTCTGCTTTCACTCTGGCATTAAAGATTAGAACACCTACAAATTGAGCTCATTTCAAGGATATCCACAAGGTGTGGTCAAAAAAGTCAAGATGGGAACCACAACAGTATGATCAAGGTTACAGCTGTTTGGGATGTTTTTTTATGCACAATGCACGTAATTCGACGTCTTTGACCACATCCTGTGGACACCCCTGGTAGTTGTAGCCAGGCGTTTTCTCACATCTTGCTTATCTCTCACACTGCATTTTCCTTCTATTATGCTACTATTATTACCACTTTTCCCACCCACACCCGTTTCCATTTCACATCATATCCAGTATGGAAAAAGAGTCCTAGAAAAATTGCTATTATGAAACTTTTTCACTAGACCTTTTAAATGAACAGAAGACTGTTGACATGATTGCAGTCATTCATCTCCTTCCCTTTGGGTCCCTCTGCACCCAATCATCATCTCAAAGGTAACTGGGAGGAGATCCCAAGGGGATCTTGTTGGCTGGAAGAAAGACTGTCTTTTCCCATCTCTCTCTCTCTCTCTCTCTCTCTCTCTCTCTCTCTCTCTCTCTCTCTCTCTCTCTCTCTCTCTCTCTCTCTCTCTCTCTCTCTCTCTCTCTCTCTCTGTCACACACACACACACACACACATGCTTCTGTTGATGAAAACAATGCTGTCTTGTCAACAGAATGTTTTCACTAGGATTGTAATACTAAGAAATACTCACCTTGGTTTTGTTCATCTTCTTCTCTAGTTAGTATAAAGCCTAATTGTACAATTGGATTAAACTGTAGAACTGCTTTATTGTTTTAAAAAAAACCACAGCCCCTTGTGTTATCAGTGCAATGCATACCTGCCTGATCTATGTATATCCTAACTTTAGCAACTGGGCAGAGATTCCAAGGGGATCTTGTTGGATCTTTAGCTGTCTCTCCGTTTTCAAGGAGAACTTAAACCAGTAACTCATCATTCAATGACTTCAGAAGAAGGGAAGCAAAAAGGCAATTCATACCCACTTTGCAGAGATCTAAAGCTTTATTCCTTTCCAGGAAAAACACAACTCTTAATAAGCCCTGTAGGGTTGTCTCCGTTTTCCCACTAGTTCCCATAGTATCTGCTGTTGGAGTCCATGGTTCAAGATCTCTACTCAGGCTCTTCTTCCAAATTCTCTCTGTTTTTGTTCAGTCACTGGCCATCATAGAATTCAAAATTATTAAATGCTACATTCTTCACATTTTATACAAGCAGGTATTCTAATTAATGTGGCTGCCAGATTTTTATTGCAATTTGTCTTAATACAAAAACTAGAAAAGTACAGTATGTGCGTATATGTTTAAAGAAGAAAAGTAAAGCGTTAAAACCTGGAAAAAAAACTTCAAAGAGTTTTCCTATGATAAAATACAGATACATACAAATAGAAACACTGTCCATGGTGCCTGATATTGGTTACAATTCTCTCTGAGTACGATGGAAGTCTTGGGGTTGATCAATCCACATCCGCTCTTGGGGAATCAAAAAACCCTTAACTCTCTAGAGCTGAATGAACAAATTGACTAGAAAGCACAATCTTCCTTTGAAGTTAACACTCTGAAGATTCTTCTCCACGAGGACATTTATGTGTTATGCTCCAGTCCTTGATTGCAATGCTTGATGCATTCTGTTTTGGGAATGAGTCTGGTGCTTACAGTTTAAATGCAGGATAAGTTAAATAAATAATGGGTAGATTTGTTTGCTTTATCTCTCCTTCCCCCCCTCCATCTCCACTGAACATATAATAAAATAGAAAGAGTATAGCCAAGTGCCCAGATAGTGGATTCAGCCACCTTACAAGTTGCTCAAGCTTTAGAGGAACTCCACACCTATTTTTAGCACAATTCTAGTGTCCTTTTGAAAAATCATTAAACCTATGTGTTTATAAATAAAAGTAGTTGGCTGACAGGCAACACAAGTATGGAGAAGGAGCATGGAGTGAATCAGAAGAGAATTCTTCCAGAGGATCAAGAAAGCTCTCTCCCCTAAATCTGAAAAGACTCCAGTGCCAGGAAATATAAAACATCAGTGATTGCCACATCTATATAAATGACTGGGATAAGTGGAGCTGAAGCAGAAACAAGTGTAGCAAGGCAATTGTGTTTGTTAAAAGAAGTTGCCGAAGCCACAAAAAGGGACAACAGCAAAACAACTGCTAAGGGTTTCTTAAAAAAAAAAAAAAGTTGAAGAGATATGGAGAGTCATTGAAATAGTTTTGAGGAGCTGAACCAAATATTTGTACTTGAACAGAGCAATAGAAAGATGTATCAGGTTATTGTCATAATTCTTTGAAACCTTCTGTCAAACCCCTGGGCTTGCCATGAGCTGGCGGGACACGGGGAGGATGCAGCCAGCAGCCGGCCGATGTTCGCAGGGGGCCCATGAACACTGCCCGACTCCCGACAGTCAGCTGGGAGTTAGGTCGGTGTCCGGACATCGGTGGGGAGCCGGTGGGTCGCTACACACCACCTGACTCCCGAAAACCAGCTGGGAGTTGGCCCAGCCTCCGCATGTAGGCCCGGCTCCTGGAAGTCAGCTGAGAGACGGCCGGGCTCCCGACCAGAGGCTGGGAGTCGGCGAGGCCGCCAGACGCCATGGATGCCTCCCTCCAAGGAAATGGGCGGAGACGTCCCCACCACCGGCCGGGCATTTGAGCTAAGCCAGCTGGATGCTGGGGGGAGTATGCCTCACCTCATCTGCCTCTCCCTCCCACCAGGCGCAGAGTGCTGCCTGGTTGCCTGATAGAACAGCTGGAACAGCGGAGGCTGCATTGATGCGTCTGGAGGGGGGAAAGTCAGACTTTGGACTACACTTTGTATCCATAAGGACCGGATGCTAGCTTGCTGATTGGGGTGGGGTTGGTGGGCAGGGCATGTCTATGTAAAGCGCTGGGAGCAGTTCACTCCCAGTGCTGACTTTTTCTTTGCATTAAAGTTTGCTGGTCACCTGTTCCTTCTGTGTCTGGAGTTTGTTGGCAGCTGGCAGAGGACAGCTGACACCTTCATTAATGTAGTCAAAATAGTAAAATCGAGTGATTGATTACATACCATCAACTTGTTTTCAATTCCTAGTGATCACATAGATAGTTTTTCTCCATAATGATCAATCTCTAACTTGTTTTTTCAAGTCTCCCAATGTTACACTCATTGCCACTGTAAATGAGTCCACCCACCTTGCTGCTGGTCATCCTCTTCTTTTTCCCTCCACCTTTCCCAGCATTGCATCCCCATTTGGATGGGGAACTGCCTGGGAATTCAAGAGTGCTGGCTAGAATGGGAAGCGAGAAAAGCAATCTGGGAGAAGACAATTGCAAGCATCTCTAACATTGCCAAGAAAAAGATGCGATCAACAAATGTCAAGCTTGATTTGAGGGCATCGTGATCTTTAAAAAAAGCATTTGCTGTGCAACCCACATCTGTAATCCTGCTGAGTTGGACAGTACTACAAAACGTGAGTTGCCAAGAGTTGCTTTTGGCAGCTTCATGCAAATGGGTTAAATGAATAAATGCTCTAAAATCCAGCATCTCCAATTCTGGGCCTTTAAGCTGCTATTCACTAGCTCAAATACTTGTCCACCAAAATGTACCGGTCTGCCAACATACTGAAACAGCTCTGTGGTTGTCATGGAGGCTGAAATTCCCATAAAATGCCTTCTGAGCCAATGCTGATGTCCTGCAATTTTCTTATTAGGATCCCTAATGTGTCAGCTCAATTCTCACCTATTGAGGGGTATGAATTCTTAATATATGGAGAAAATCTTTCCCAACCCATGGATGAGAACTGGTTTATTTTGAACTGATCTCAAATTAAAAGATGTGCAGAAGGCTGCACAATCCAAGAAGGAACAGCTCAGTGCTTCTATCTATGGCTGGCTTGTACAATCCCCATCCATTCATTCAATATCACATCTTCCATGTTCTTCAGAGGTGTTCTTCAGAGTAGTTCAATACACTGAAGACTGAGAAAATAAAGACTGAGTATCTTGGTACATAAATCAACAATTTAACCTAAGCATAATTTTGAACTTGATTACAGCAGCAGATTGTTGGTTGGACAATACTGGAAGAAGGCAGAATTACCATCTATCGAGGAATGGACTTTGAAAGTCATAAATTTGGCGGAAATGGCTAAAGTATCTGCATATTTGAAAGATCATTCAAATGAAAAATATATGTTGGACTGGAAAAAATGGATTGATTATATTCAAGGGAAATATCAATCTAAGAAATTGTATTTATCATATAGTTAAATTTTTATTAGGATTTATATCATAACTTAGTTTAACTTAGAGGGTTTTCTTTTGTTTTACCCTGTATTCACTTTGGGAAGTCGGGGTGGGTGGGTTGGGGGGGTGAAATAATGTATGCACTCAACTGTCATACTTCCAATATATAAGGATGATATATTTATTGATATAAGAGGAGTTGCTCGGGCAGTACCTCTGGACCACATCTGGAGGGGGTGGAGAGTGAGGAGTGAAGGAGTGAAGGGAAGTAGGTAGGTTGTTGGAGAGGAGGGTGGAGAGTGAGGGAGGGAGAGAGGGAGGGGAGGGAAGTAGGAGATAGGGAGGCAGGAAGAGGGGGATGTGGTGGAGGGGGTGCTGCTGAGCAACATCCATAGTTATTCTATTTTATGTAAGTTTTTAAAAGTATGTATGTTTTGTTTTGTGTGAGAGAAAGTCGAAAATGATTGTATTAAGTTGAGTTGTATTTAACTTGATTTTTTGTTTATAATTATAAAAAAACTAATAAAAATATTTACAAAAAAAAACAATTTAACCTAAGCATTGAATGCAAAGTTTCCTTAGGTCTACTATGCCATGGGGTCCCCAATCTGTGAGCCGACCATTGAGCACACATGCGGCCACGCGCATCCTCACTTGCACAAACAGCAGGTGAGCGTGTGCGCATGGACTCCATTTGTATGAGCGGCTTGCGTGCATGCTGCTCACGCAAATGGAGCTGCACATGCACACACACACACTTGCCGGCCACTCGCACAGAACCTTCCTCCCCACCGGTCCACAAAGTTGGAAACATGGAGGAACTCTGTGTATGCTATGCAGCTTGACAACCCTTTATTATAGATAACAAACATTATTTATTTCTAAGTAGTCTTTTTGAATCTCTTTCAGTAAACACCTGTATAATAGCAGAATATTGGATTAATCAAATTAATATTGAATCATTGAATTAATAATGGAGACATTCCTATTTTATGCAGGGAAAGCCCTGATTGAGGTAAGAGATCCTCTTTTCTATTTATTTATTTACTTGTCAACTTGCATTGTGACTCTAGGATTAGTTTAGAATTCAAAGAGGTAACATTTATTTATTTATTTATTATTTATATTTAACACATTTGTTTAGTTTCTTTTAAGTAATATGACATAAATAATAATAATGAAATAAAACAGCAATAAAAGGAATCTAGGAACAAACAAAAAATTGCCTTAGAATAATTTTTAGAATAACTTTTGAACTTGAACATTTAAAATCTATCTCTACATCTTCTTTCAGGCCCTTTCTTGGTGAATTGTGTTAATATCTTTTATTTAAACACATCCACAGGACAGCCTTCCAGAAAGGCTGGGAAACATGACTCTCTTGCTTGAGGCACACAGAGAAGTATGCAGTCATGTGGCTGGTTGGAACCCTCAAATCCCTCCTACTAATTAATTTTTAACCTTACTCGCCTCTTCTAAATTTTATATATGCTGCTCATGTTTTAGTATTTCATTTATATAGTACCTAACGTCCCTCTGTGAGGGAGATGGAAGCTCTTAAATATGATAAACAAACAAATAGTGTTTGTTCTATTTTTATGATATGCTAAACTGCATTGGCCATTAGTCCTGGTTAAGCGCCACAGGGATAAAGCACTCAGCAGACAATAATTAAGTGAATATTGTCGTTCCACTATCCCATATCCCTTTTTAACATTGGAGAAGTTTCAACATGACACTGACCCCTATTTCAATTCACCAGTTGGACAGCCTTTCCTACTGTTTTTGGCCATGACGGATGGAGACAATCTGCTGCAATGCATGGATATTGTTGCCTCAACATGTATCTGCCCCCATGACAACCAACCCATTTATTTACATCACTGATCACGGCACTAAAAAATTGGCCATCGATAGACACATAGACATACACAACATCTATATAGTGAGCAAAAGAGACCTTCAACAAGCCAAAAAGGAATGAAAAGACCAAAACACCTTCCCACCAGCAATCAACACTCAGATGGGCATAGATTAACACCAAGATTAACATCAGACCAACAATCAAGAAGTAGAAAAGAGTTAGAAATAATACACTTTCTTTAAAAAAAATGGAGTCTGGCAAATTGTGTATGGAATCTGCTAATTATCTCTCACACCAACTTCAACACAACCCCTCCCCCAATAAATGAACAAATAAATAAAATCCCAAGCAAATTCAGTTTTGGCTCCTATCATATCAGCCTGTTTTAACTTTACTGAAAACTATCTAGTATGTGCTGCTACTGTAGCTGCAGAGACAGGACAGATAAAAAAATGAATCCTTTCCACTAATGTATATCCAAGACGTTTTTGTTGCCCTGTGTTATGATTATTTCCAAGCAGCAACATTTCCAGAAATTTATATATATTTAGAATTCAAATAAAAATTTAATATAATTCTTTCCTGATCACAGTTTTGAGGTATCATAGTTTCTTAGAAGAATTATATGGATTATAAGCAAGGTTGATATTATTTTTAAAGGTCTATTTAGAGCTAGAGGATTAAATTTCTATTCCTTGCAGATTTTTAGAAATAGAGGGAAGGACAGCAAAATAATTGTTCCCAGCAGTTTCATCTGTAATCAGCCTGCTTAAGGATTGCTGCAAAAAATCTGAATTCACCATACTTTGTCCCAACTACAAGTATTAACATTTTGATTAGAGCAGGCATATATAAATTCCATTGAAAACTAATACATGAAGATTGCAATCAATGTAAGATTGATATTGATGTAGTTACCTTGCTTTTCAAAATGTGGCTTTATGGCTCAAGCATTTTGTCAGAACTGCTGCAAAATGCTTTAGAACAAATGGTCAGAATGCAGCCAAAGCACATTGCAACTGGGTACGACTCCAACCAGTATATATTATATCCACACTATGATTTATAATATTTAGTAAATTCGCCTCCTGCAGATTTGTCTTCAGGTGTTCAAAATGTCTTCTTTTGGCAGGTCCTTTTGGCAGATCTTTTCTCCAGAAATACTGACAAAGACAAAGAGACCAAAGAGTAACCAACTATCCTGTTTTATGTTCAGTTCCAAGTAGGGTGACTTTTTTGTAAAGTCAGAATTTTCAGGTCTAATAAGTTCAACATTTCCATCTATCATTCTAGACAGCCCTTTGGGTATTGTTACAAGGGCTCTTATTACCATTGATTTCCTCCTCCACAGTTGCTCAACCTCAATTTGCAAATCACAATATTTTGTTATTTTCCCTAGCTGTTTCTCTTCAATTTGTGCCTCACCTGGTATTGCAATATCAATGAACCAGACTTTTTTCTTTTCCATAATAATGATGCCAGGCATGTTGTGGGCCAGATGTCCTTCTCTTTGGATTTGAGAGTTCCACGGGGATCTTGACCTGTTCATTTTCAAGAACTTTGTCAACTTGGTGTTCCCAGTAATTTTTGCTGCATTTGAACCCAAACTTCTGGCAAAGCTTTCAATGTATGATTTTGGCAACTCAAATCATGATGTAGTCAGTCTGTGAAATTTTGCTGCAGCCACTGGTAAGATGTTCCACTGTTTCTTCCTTCTCATTTCATAAGTGACATTTGCTGTTGTTACTGATATATTGAATTTTTGCTTTCACTGAATTAGTCTGCAAGGCTTGTTATTGAGCAGCCACAATAAAGCCTTCAGTTACTTTTTTTAGCATCCCTGATCTCAACCAGTTCCATATTAGCTTTGTATCTGCCTTTCTTTCAATGTCCTTCAGGTACTGACTGTGCATAGGCTTCTTTTTCCAGTTAGAAACTCAATGCTCAATTATTCCTTTTCGATATTCTGCTTTCAATCTCATTGTTTTCAAGAGGTTTCCCTTATTCACCACTTCAGCAAAGGCTCTTTTGCTGCTGCTGCTGCTGCTGGTGGTGGTGGTGCTATTATTATTATTATTATTATTATTATTATTATTATTATTAGTAGTAGTAGTAGTAGTAGTAGTAGTAGTAGTAGTAGTAGTAGTAGTAATATGCTATTGCAGAGTAGAAGTTTGGCTTTTCAAGGTACCAGCCCTGTTATAGGAAATGCTTGCCTGTTTTCCAAGATGCACCAGAGGACGGTGAGCTGGTTTCGCAATCAAGAAAGAGATGAGTGGTTCTTCCTGCAACGTCACCCAAGGCCCTCTCCCTTCCCAGAGCTGCTTCGTAAACAGGTGCCACAAATGGGAAAATTCACAGCCATCAGGAACCTAACTGCCTTCACAGAGCACCAAGTCCCCACCAAAGTGGTACCTCTTTATCTACTCACAAAGAGAACATGCTTTTGAGCTGTTAGGTGGAGAGAAGCTCAGGCGACTGACAGGAGCTCCCCCTGCCAAACCCCTGAGTCATTAGGCCCCTGAGCCACTGTGCCTCCTTATTCAAATGATCCAAACAGATATGGTCCAAAGTAGGATTAAAATAGGCAAATAACAATTAGTAGTTGAGGAAATGGGCATTGGGAGAAAGGGAGAATTGCTTCTAGAATGTACTTTTTATTATATAGCCATATTGTTTCCAGGTTACTATAATAAATTTGTCATTATATGTTAATATTTAAAATACCAAAAGTGTGTAGATTTTTTACTTCAAGCCACTTGCAATAAATATTTATAGTTCAAGGAAATAAATTGCCAGACTCAATAAATTTATGTAACAAAGAATGATTTTACCCAATCCAAACCCAGCAAAATTGCACTTCAAACATGTACTTAGTACTCCCTTTCTTTCACTGTGGATAAATTCTTAGTATATATATATAATCTCAGAGTTCAAAAAGGATGCATAGAAAGACTTATGGGGTTGTTTCCTTTCTTAAAGGCAGAACTAGTCATCAAACAATTTGCAATGGCCATAACAGAAGCTAGGGTAGTGTTACCTTTGGAAATAAAGTTATTAAACAAAAAACAGCCAAGCTAGGCACTTTGGGGCCTTAGAAAAGGACTTATGCGATTACTATTTCTGAGGTTCAGCTTTAATTATGTTTATTTGGACCTAAATTCCAAAGACGCTTGAAGTAACAGCACGTTTGAGAACAGGACTGTTGGAACATGGGGTACCAAGATAAGCTCAGAACTTTGCCAAAGAAGTCCATCTCGAAAAGAGTGCACATTTTTCATTCTTCCACAGCAGGATCCAAAGCAACATTCTCACTCACCAGGCAAAACAGTCTGGTTAGCAGTTTAACTGGCTAGCAAGGGCCGCTAAAAATTGTAGGCCTCTGCTCATTCTCTATGACAAGAAACAAAACATCCTAATCCTCAGGAAGCCAAGCTCACTTCCTTAAACCATGTTAAATTTACAGGAAAAAACCTTACATTTCTTGTTTGCAATCCCCCACCCTAAACCCAACGGCTTATTGAATAAACTGTTTTATTGAATAAGACATCATTATTCTCAAATGTTTTACTGAATAAACTCTCTTTCTCTGACTACATCACTATGAGTTCTGTTTGTAACCATGCTAGGTCATAAATCATGATTTACGAACTGCTAAGCAAGGGTTCTCAACTTTGGCAACTTTAAGACTTGTGGACTTCAACTCCCAGAATTCCTCAGCCAGGCACACTGGCTGAGGAATTCTGGGAGTTGAAGTCCACAAGTCTTAAAGTTGCCAAGGTTGAGAACCCCTGTAAATATATTTCACTCTTGTAGCTAAAAAGAAAAAAAAAGAATGTAGATCAGAGATAGCTTGTACTACTGAGTTAACAAAACATAAGTATCCACTTAAAAGAAAAGAGATTTAAACAGAGCTCATAGCTGTAACCCTTGAACTGAAAAAGTGTGCTGATTTTTATATATTATATTATATTATATTATATTATATTATATTATATTATATTATATTATATTATATTATATTATATTATATTATATTATATATAAATATAGATATCATATGTAAGATGGCCTAAAGAAGACATTCACTGTACTGCAGCTCTTAAATGGAAATGTTTTGAAGCATTGTATCCTAATTCATGCATTTGCAATAGATCTTTGTTTCTTTTTACTGTTGTATTTTAGAAATAAGTCTCATGTTTGAAAATTAGATCTGCCAGTTTGGGTATCGCTGCTTCAAGTACGGGGTACCCAAATAAAACAGTATGAATGTAGTATTTTTGCCTTGTGTGAAGCAGTTCCACTCCAGCAAATAGGGGGTGGAAATGTAGAAAGAACTATTTCAAAGTTTTATCTTTTTCCTATATGAAAATAAACATTAAATGGCAAATTAAAAAAAAAAAAAAGGCCATCCTGACACAAGCCCCAGACTGCATCCTGCTCAATACTACGCGAATGATAGAGAAGATTCCTCAGCAGCACAAAACCCCACCCCTCTTCAGTTCGGGGCGGGGCTGCGGCCTCCACGTGATTTTCCCATCAGAACTACAAGGTCCGTCATTCCCTGGGTACGAGGGCTCGTGGCGTCGCGTTCGTTGCTAAGATCTCCTAACGCCCCCCCCCTCCCCGCTTCATTTCCAGCTGCGGCCAAATGCCGCCGCCGCCGCCGCTCTCTCCAGCTCGGGTGTTCGCTGAGTTGGTGTCCCCGCCGGTCGACTCCGGCACGGGAGAGGATGAGCCGGCCAGAGCCGCCTTAGGAGGGCCGCCGCTTGGGCGGGAAGTTCACGTGAGCGGCAGCGCGGAGCTCAGCGCCGGACCGGATCGGGCCAAAGTCACGGTTTATTTGAAAAGCAGGAAAGGGGAAGCCGGCGCAGCGCGGAGCAGCGTCGCTCGCAGACTAGACTACATTGCCCAGACGGTTCGGCAGCGCGGCGGCATTTCGGTGGGTAAAGAAAGAGAACCCCCTCCCCAGCGCGCAGTCGCAGTAGGTCACCGCCCCCCCCCTTGCAAGGGTCGGTCGTCTCGTGCGAGTGGGCTCAAATCTTTCCTAGCTTTAGTCCCACCGTTCCAGAGGCAGAGAACTCGCGTCTCAGCCACGTAGTAAGGTTTAAGTATGTTTCTGAGAATTTTGGTGTCGCCGTCACGCTAAAAACTACCCGCGTTTCATGCCCGCCTGGTTTTAGATAGCATGGGGAAGCGCTAGTACCAGTGTTTCTCAACCTTGACAATTTTAAGGCATGTGGACTTCAACTCCCAGAATTCCACAGCCAGCATTGCTGACTGTGGAATTCTGGGAGTTGAAGTCCACATGCCTTAAAATTGTCAAGGTTGAGAAACACTGCGCTAGCCGCTGAATTAGACTAAAATATGCTTGGCTGATTGGTGGCTCAGCCTGCTGTACACATCGAAATACTTTACTTTTACTTTACTTTATTTAAATTTCTATGCCGCCCTTCTCCTGAGACCCCGGCCGGCTTACAACAATAATACAATAAAATAATTTACCAATGACAATCAACCATCCAATCCAAACACATTCATTCAATCCAAAACACATTCATACAGCATACAATCACAATCAACACATAGCCACTGATGGAGGCACATTCTTAGGCCCAGGGGCAGAGCACAGTTCATACGCCCCAAGTCTGTCCGCATAAATGAGTCTTTAACAGTTTCTGGAAAACTAGGAGGGAGGAAGCAGTGCGAACCTCTGAGGGACCCGTAGGAGGCCAACCCTATGTGCCCTAACTGGTCGCTGGGATTCATGAGGCAGAAGATGGTCCCGCAAGTAACCTGGTCCATTGCCATAAAGGGCTTTATAAGTCATAACCAACATTTTGAATTGTGTTCGGAGACCAATTGGTAGCCAGTGCAGCTCACGGAGAGCTGGAGTGATATGAGCATGTCTTGGGAGACCCAAGACGGCTCGCGCGGCCGCATTCTGGACTACTTGCAGTCTCCGGACATTCTTCAAAGGTTGCCCCATGTAGAGAGCATTACAGTAGTCGAGTCTCAAGGTGACAAGGGCATGAGTGACTTGGATAAAGGATCATCTGGATAGTCCCCTATCCATTCCAGAGGTAGGCAGCTATAAATCATTTTTATATTGTTGCTTAGGGGCATTCACCAGGAATTGATCTCAGCTTATTTGATTTGAATCTTACTTGTCATCCAGGAGCTCATGGCAGCATACATAGCATAAAGTTTTTTAATTGCAGCAGCAAGGCCGTGAAGTAGATTGAGTTTAGGGAGATTCATTGGCTCAGAATGACCAAGGAGCTGGGGTTGGGGTTGCTAGTAGTCCAGTACCTTTATCACTAGGGTACTCTTGCTCCAGGACCATCTTATTTACTCTGCTGGATCAGATACAGAGCTGTGGTTTGCACCTTCCTACTAAAGATTTCCCAATCCACCATCCCACCCAAAGGAAGGATTATTTCTCTGCATATTCCTATGATAATACATATTATTTGGCCGCCATGAAGCGGTGTCATTGGGCAACTAGCAACAGAGTTATGTACTGATCTAAGTCATAATTTCTCCTGAGTTCATGTGGATGTAATTATTTCAACCCATTTTAAGATTTCGTTCAGCCACAAAACTTAGTACCTTTGGATTAGGTATGATACTTCATAAAACTAGATACAAGACATAACACTGTGGAAAAAAATTTGAGGGGGAAAAACACAAGTAAAATATAAATATACTGTATATGGCCTTCTAGTCAGTCAGGCTCCTGGTGACTCCATAGTCAAATTCATGCAAGTTTTAGGCAACATTTTCAGAGGTGCTTTTCCATTGCCTTCTTTCTAGGGCTGAAAAAGTGATAGCCGAAAGTCACCCAATTGATACTAGCCACTATATTTGAATTTATGTTAATCACAATTTGTAATTCAGTTCAAAAAATCCTAGAGAATAGTTAAGTTTCTTTTGATGATTTATGATGCTGTTGAGTAACACTTTCTGTCCTACATGTGGCACTTTAGAAGATTATCAGGAATTTGTAGGTACCAGTAATTTAGGATATTCCTGATACTGCAATCTTTAAAAGCATAATTTGTTAAGTATTGTTGGAAATTGTTCACTCAATTATTAGGATTTTTTATCCCTTTGAATTTGAAGGCAAAAAGATCTTTCACAAGATTCCAGGAAGGGTCACAACTGCTTTAAGAAACTACAGCAGCAACTTCTACTTTGAAGCACTTTTTTAATTTTTGAATCAAACAAATGGTTAAATGTTTTCATGGTAAAATATGAGCTAAAACTGCTTAACAAGGGATGTTAAGGTTGGATCTTGACTTAATCCTTATTAATATAACTCTGCTGATTTTAGTGACTCTGTTCCAGCTCCAACTTTCTTTTACTGTTTTGAAATACATTGCTATATTCTGTTGTTTCTAGTACCTAAAAGAGCATTGTTTTTAAGTAGTGGACTTAAAATGAACATTTTTCCTCCTCAAGGAAAATGATGTGACTGTGACAAAAAACTTCAGTAGAATAGAAAATGCATATAAGATGGAAGCAGAGGCAAGTATCTTAAATAAGAGCACATTTAGTCTCAAATATGTTTGTTTTGATTTGACAAAACTTTTAAAGCTCCTCTAGATATAGATTGTTAATTTTATTAAATTCACTCATTTCCTTTGTCATTTAGCATTGTATCATGTTAAAGCTAATTTAGAATTTTAATGGGAAACTTAATGGAAGTATTCTGAAAATGTCATTGCTGTGGTATCTTGGGACAAATGTCTCTTCTGCTTATCTTGTATGTTGATCAACTAAGAATGGGTAGTATTTTCAAGTAGTATAAAAAAGAGAATAGATAGACAGCACTATTGAAGAGATGTGATGCTAAAATAGCATAGATTTATATTTGAAAGTGTATATCTTTATTTAAATTACAGCTTATCTAATGAAGATCTCTCTGATAGATTACTTTGGTCCTAATTTAATACTAATAGATACTAGCAAATGCTTTAAAATAGAGAAGTACAGGTAGTCCTCGATGTACAACAGTTAATTTAGTGACTGTTCAAAGTTACAACAGCACTGAAACAAGTGACTTATGACAATTTTTCACACTTACGACCATTGCAGCATCCCCATGGTCACGTGGTCAAAATTCAGGTGCTCGGCATCTGACTCGTATTTATGACTGTTGCAGTATCCTGGGGTCCTGTGATCCCCTTTTGCAACCTTCTGACAAGCAAAGTCAATGAGAAAGCCAGATTCACTTGACCCTGTTACTAATTTAACCCTGCAGTGATTCACTTAACAGCTGTGGCAAGAAAGGTCATAAAATGGGGTAAAATTCACTTAACGAATGTTTCACTTAGCAACAGAAGTTTTGGGTTCAATTGTTGTAAGTCGAGGACTACCTATATTTCAACACCTTAAATGATGCTTAGATTTTTTTTAAAAAATCTTATTTAAAAATATATTTATCACTTAGGTCTTGAAGTATTTCTCTATTTTTAATGTGCATAATTTGTAACCATTTGCAAAGTTCTCATTGACCTAAATTTTTATGTTAGTGTTTGTCAGGATCACCCCATAGTACAGAAGAAGAAAGCTTCATGTGGATAGTAACTGTAGTTTTATAAATTTGTTCATTTTTAAGTATTTTGTTTAATATAATTTAAAGAAAAATAAGTTATGTGTTTAACTGACTACACTTTGCAGCTCTATTAGATTTCTTAAGTAGATTTAATAGTAGATTAATAGTTATATAATATTGCTTGCCAATGCTCCAAGATTGGATTTACTGCATTGGGATATTAACTACTTGCATCAGTTGTATCTTTATTTATTTATTTATTTTACGATTTTTATACCGCCCCCCTCCCGAAGGACTTGGGGCGGTGTACAGCCCAATTAAAAACATCACCATACAAAAGGTAAAATTATTAAAAATAAATTAAATAATTTGGCCCAATCATTTAAAAACCCAATACATAATCTTAAAAACAATTAAAAACATCAAAAGATAAGGTTATTAAAAATAGATTAAGTAATTTAGTCCGATCATTTAAAACCAATGCTTAATCTTAAAACTCAATCCCCTAAAAACAATTATGGCCTTGTTGGAACCGGAGCTACTATCCCAGGCCGGCTTGTCGAAATAAATATGTTTTTAATTCTCGACGGAAGGAACGCAATTCCGTCAACGTACGGAGTTTGGGGGGGAGCTCGTTCCAAAGCGTTGGAGCTCCCACAGAGAAGGCCCTCCCCCTGGGGGTCGCCAGCCGACATTGTCTGGCCGACGGCACCCTGAGGAGACCGACTCTGTGGGAGCGTACCGGACGGCGGGAGGTATTTGCTGGGAGAAGGCAGTCCTGTAAATATCCGGGTCCGATGCCATGGAGCGTTTTAAAGATGGTCACTAATACCTTGAAACGCACCCGGAAGGCCACCGGCAACCAGTGCAGCTCGTGCAGGAGCGATGTTACATGGGAGCGCCATGGTGCTCCGGTCACTACCCGCGCGGCCGCATTCTGAGCCAGCTGAAGCCTCCGGGTGCACCTCAAGGGGAGCCCCATGTAGAGAGCATTACAATAGTCCAGCCTGGAAGTGACGAAGGCATGAGTAACTGAGCATAGCGAGTCCCGGTCTAGGAAGGGACGCAACTGGCGTACCAGGCGAACCTGATAGAACATCCTCCCAGCCACGGCCGCCAGATGGTCCTCTAAAGACAGCCGTGAATCCAGGAGGACTCCCAAATTGCGAACCCTTTCCACGGGGGCCACTGTTTCGCCCCCAACAGACAACAAAGGAGTCAATTGACTAAACCGGGACGACGGTAGCCACAGCCACTCGGTCTTGGAAGGGTTGAGCTTGAGTCCGTTCTTCTCCATCCAGACCCGCACGGCCTCCAGGCATTGGGTCAGCACGGCAAGAGCATCGTTGGGGTGGTTCGGCGTGGAAACGTACAGCTAAGTATCATCTACGTACAGATGGTACTCCACACCAAAACCACGGATGATCTCACCCAGTGGTTTTACATAAATGTTGAACAGTAGGGGCGAGAGGACCGACCCCTGAGGTACCCCACATACAAGGGGTCTCGGGGTCGACCTCTGACCCCCTGTCAACACAGACTGCATCCGGCCGGAGAGGAAGGAGGCGAACCACCGCAAAACAGTGCCCCCTATACCTAACCCTTCCAACCGTTGCAGCATGATACCATGATCGATGCTTTCAAAAGCCGCCGAGAGGTCCAATAGCACCAGAGCAGAGGAACAACCTCTTTCCCGGGCCCGCCAGAGGTCATCCACCAATGCGACCAATGCTGTTTCCGTGCTGTAGCCAGGCCTGAAGCCCGACTGCTGTGGATCCAAGTATAATGATTCCTCCAGGTGTTGCGGGAACTGTCTGGCAACCACGCTCTCAACAACCTTTGCAAGAAAGCGAAGGTTGGAGACAGGACGATAATTTGATAAAACAGCTGGATCCAGGGTAGGCTTCTTAAGGAGGGGCCTCACTACCGCCTCTTTCAAGGTGGCAAGGAAGACACCCTCACTTAAAGAAGCATTAATAATTACCTGGAACCAGCCTCGTACCACCTCCCGGGATGCCAGCACCAACCAGGAGGGGCACGGGTCCAATGAACAAGTGGTCGCCCTAAGTCCCCCGAACAACCTGTCCACGTCCTCGGGAGTCACAGGGTCAAACTCAGCCCAGATAACAGTCTCAAGACCAGACTCCGTCTCTCCCACCGGACACACCCAGTTGAAATCAAAGCCTTCCCGTATCTGAGCGATTTTATCATGCAGATATTTTCCGAAATCCTCAGCTCTACCCTCTAAGGGGTCTCCTCTCACCTCCTGATGGAGGGAGCGGGTCACCCTAAACAAGGAGGCTGGGCGGTTATCTGATGACGCGATAAGAGCAGTGAGGTAAGAACACTTCTCTGCTTTTATCGCCGCTAGGTAGGACCTAATATGGTCTCTTACCAGTGTTCGGTCAGATTCGGCAAGGCTCGATCTCCAACTGCCCTCTAGGCGTCTTTTCCGGCGTTTCATCTCTCTCAGCCCCTCATTATACCAAGGGGCCGATCGAGACGTACATCGAATCAGAGGCCGCAAAGGCACGACCCGGTCTAGAGCACCGGCCGCAGCCCTATCCCAGGCTGCCGTCAGCTCTTCAACTGAGTCGTGTATCCGAACCTCAGGAATTGGCCCAAGCTCTGCCTGGAATCGCTCGGGCTCCATCAGCCGCCTGGGGCGGTACCATCTCACCGGTTCCGCCTCCCTGCGGTGGGGTGCAACGGTCAGAAAGGCCAGGCGTAGGAGTGATCAGACCATGACAGGGGTTCAGTGACTATATCCCCTATATTCTGACCACTCAGCCACTGTCCAGAGACAAAAACCAGGTCAAGCGTGTTCCCCCCTGTGTGTGGGGGGCCTTGAATTACCTGGGCCAGGTCCATGGCTGTCATGGAAGCCATGAACTCCCGAGCCTCCCCGGACACCCCGCCCACGGACGGCAGGTTGAAGTCATCCATAACTATCAGCCTAGGGACCTCAACCACCACCGCGGTGATAACATCCAGGAGCTTGGGCAGGGAGGTTGATACGTGGCAGGGAGCCAAGTACGTAATCAACACCACCCTCGGGCCCCCAAGATCCCACTTCACCAGGAGGGATTCACAGCCCGCCGTCTGAGGAACAGTGACCTCCCTCGGCCTGAAATCTTCCCTAATCACGACCGCCACTTCTCCACCCATGCCCTGAGGTCTCGGCTGGTGGAATGCAAGGAAACCCGGTGGGCACATTTCCACCAGAGGGACACCGCCTTAAGTATTTTCAGACAATACCCTAGCCAGAACTTGATTTTTAATTCACTATACTTGGTTTACTTTTGAGATTGTGAGACAGCTTTATAAATAGTAAACATTGTGCAAGACAGAGAGTAAATAAAAAAAAGTGAGAGGCTGGAAAAGATCCATATATACTGCTATCTTTTGTTTTGGTCATCATGCAATTAAACCATTGGAAAAAAGCTTCTACATTTTTATACTCACAGGTCTGCATTATATTTACTGATTTTGGAAAAATGCAAGATACGTGTAATCATCTTGTTGAGAAACTAGATAAATCTGTTATCATCAGCTCACCTTACTTTTACCATACAGTGGAGGCTATAGATACCCTTCGGTAAGTTTCTCAATACATTTCCCAAGAAGCTGTATATTTCTGGCTTGTGAATTTCACCATGAATGTGTGTTCCATATTACACAAGTAAAAATGCTATTTTCCTGGTCAACTTGAAGAGGACTGACTGTGCCATACACAGAGATTGCAGCTTTAATAGCTGTCCTCTGGGCCAGGTTGTTAGTCAGACCTAAAACTGATCATCAGGTTCACGCCAGCATCTCCACATAGCTGCAGAGGAATGCCATCACTGCGTTACTAATAAAAAGACGGGGGTTACTCTGGCAGATTGCTACTGCAATATGTATTTCTGTGTTGTCAGTCTTGGAGATGGGAGAGATTGGGAAATATTACAGAATGTTAGAATGAATTACTGAATTAGACAAGTTGGACACATTTTTCATCTCCCAACTTTCCTCCTTTAATTTAGGGAAGATAATAATATAAGAAATGAGCAGTAATATTGTAACAAAAAGAAAGTTCTAGTGGAATAAGGTTATTGTTATTACTGTTACTATTGTCATTCTTCTGATTATAACCCACCTTTATTTTTTCTGCAACTGAAAGTTGGATAATGTTGTCTCCTGTTTTCCCCACAAGAATCCTGTGAGGTGGGTTGGGCTGAGAGAAAGTGAGTGGCTGAGAGAAAGTGAGTTAACCAATTCACCTACAGATGGCTTTCTAGTATTGCAGCATGTAACTAAATTAAGAAAACCAACAGAATAGCAATTTTTTTTTTTAAATGGGGTTGTACTTATTTGAAGCCGCCCTGAGGGTTTTTTTGGAATAGGGCGGCATAGAAATCAAATAAATAAATAAATAAATATTTTTAATCTGATCTTCATATTTCCAGGATGGTGTGTGGGGAACAATGGTGAAATAGCCTTGCTCTCAACTACACAATTATCATAGTTTAAAAGGAAAAAGGAGTAAGTAAGGGGAAAAAACAAGTTTGGTTCCTAAACATTACTTTGGCTTTCTTTCAGAAAAGAACAAGTTTTTAAACAAATACTATTAAGAGAAAACTTGTAACTATGCGATACCGAAAATGTGTGTAATTATGTGCCTAGATGTGGAGTTATGTGATACTGAAGTAAGTGATCATATATCTTGAGGCTATAGTTCAGGGGTTCTCAATCTTGGCAACTTTAAGACTTGTGGACTTCAACTCCCAGAATTCCTCTGGCTGAGGAATTCTGCAAGTTGAAGTCCACAAGACTTAAAGTTGCCAAGGTTGAGAACCCCTGCGTATAGTTGGACTTCACTTTACCTGAAAGAAATGTCATTAAATTCTGAGTTTGACAAGCATAAAACTGCAATTTAAATAAGAACTAATTAACTAACTCTTGCTGCTCTTTCTTTCCAGGAGGCAGGTATGTGTTTCTGCTGTTAGAAGTGCTCAGCAAAAAGCTGAAGAAGTTTGCCAATTATTTGGACACTCCCTTGGGAAACCTCTGCTAATCAAGGAAGAAGAGGTAAAGGAATCGGAAGGTCATCTTGAAGATCATATAGACAAGTCTTCAGATTTATTCAGTTTTCAGCAGAAACTCCAAAGTGCCACCATCTACGTTTCTTCAAGGGTATTTGCCATTTTTGAAATAAAGGGAGAGAAGAAGAGGAAAAAGGCTGCTCTTATAAAAGTGAATTAATTAACTTCTACAACCATTAATTAAACTTTGCTTAACCTTTATAAAGAAGAATTTACTCAGGAAGCTCTACTTGATTTCTCCATAGTCTTAAATTTAAAATTACAGTGGAACCATAAGTAGAAACGCCTTCTATTAAATGGGGTGAAAAATGTGGATCCCTGCCAGTGTTTTTAGAAAGTCACATTGTTTAGATGTTATATCTAAAATTAATGGAAAGCTTTATTTAGCTATCATTATACAACGCAAGAAAATGCTCACCGAGCATCATTTTAAAATAATCACTGACTTATTCTGTTGCTCAACAAGGCAAACATAGGTAGATGTACCTTGTAGTGCTCCCTTTGTCAGTGGGTTCCGCCTTTTTAGAGCATTTGTTAGTACAACTTTTTAGAAAACTGGTTTATCTAAAAGGCATTCAGAGTTACTATTATATAGCAGCCAATAGTCCTATTGTGTATATAAATTTATTCTAAGACCTAAAAAATAATTTTGTTAATGCAGCAGTACACATCTGGTTTGGTCCAAAGCAGTCTGCTTTTTAAATAAAATATTTGTACAATAGCTTCATTGTGACTTTCTTATTGCTAAGTTGTAAATTGCTTAGTTAGGCGTTGTTCAAGAAGTATTAAGGAAATTGTTCTTCTCAATGCTTTATAATCCAAACCAAATTGGTTCAGTACTGTGTACTACCGTAGGACACCAACTTTAATGAAAAAAGGTAATCTTGGGTAGATTAATTTTGTTCGGTTTTGATTCTTCCACTTAGAAATATTTTCCGCAGGATTTGTAAGATTTTTGGATGAAAGTATTTATGTACGCTACCTACACAATTGTGATAGGACTTCCAGTTGTGCTAAGATGGAAAACTATCTTCATATATGCTGAATGTACAGGTGCCTATGGAAGATCCTGAACCTCGGGACATATTGCAGGCATGGCTTGCTCCTTAACATATTTCCAGTGCATCTTGTTCAGAAAAACATCTGAACATGACTAAAGTATACATTGTACCAAGCCAGATGCTAACTCAGACTCTGTACTTAAGTAAAAAAAAAAAAAAAAGGCTTCAACAGGTAAGCTCCTGAAACAGCCTAATGAAGAATTGGGTTATTCTTAGTAGTTATGCTAACGATGGAAGTTAATAGGAAAAACCTATTTCATATTCCACAGCCAATAATACTTTCAACACTCACCTGGCAGCCAAGTTGAAATTTCTTGAAAGTATATTGACTCTTGGATTAATAACGTCAATCTTTATCATCCATGCTAGGATGATACCGTCGTAGAATAAATACCACATAAAACAAAACAGAAAAATCTAAAATAAAATAAGTTTTCAGAAGTTACACTGAATTGCAATTATGAGAAATCCTGAACCTTTCAAACTAATCACAGGAAAAAATAAAAAGATTTATTATAATAGCAAACATTTTATATTGTTGCCAAGAAAAACAATGCGAGTATAACAGTCATACATTGTTTTCTTGGCAGCAATATAATTTTTTCCTCCCTTTTACCTGGGTGGAATTTTCCATTTGTTTCCCCCCCCCCTTTGGTGCTAAATTCAGCTTAACAAAAATTCTGCAAACCTACAAGAACAACTGTATTTGAAGTTTTCTATTTCTAATTAGCTACAGCTGAATTATTTAGCAATGAAATTAATATGTTGCCCCATTCCATTAAAATAGAGATGAAGTAGAATGCAAGGGAATTTTTAAAAATTGGTTCTTCCATTATCTGTACAACTGTTTTTGAAAAAAAATCTTGACTGTTCCTCCTGCAAGAACTTCATTAATGACAGAAATCGGCACAACTTAGAAAGACGAGTTTTCTATTTATTTAAAAATAGGTTTGTTACTACATTGCAGTGACAGTAATTCTTACACTTACATTCTAGTTTGTATAAAAGGATTCCAAGTATTATTCATCAAAACCAACATAAGTGTTTCACATAACAATAAAAGTTTCAGTCAATATATATACAAAAAGAAAGGGCACTGTTCATCCAGGTGAGAGACTGCACTTTATAGTATAATTAAGGAAATTTCTAGGGGAAATTAACTTTGAAAAAACCTAAAGGTATTATAAAACGTATCTGGGATTTACATATTGTACAAAACAAGTATAGCTTTTAAATGTGTCAGTTTTAAAACTAAATGTTCCAAGACAACTTCCTTATATTGGTCTACTTTATATATTTCACATTTTAAGTGATGAAAGTTTTATTTAAAAATAAAGTCATGTGAACTGATTATTCAGATTTAACTTATTTTTCAGATTTTTGCAGTGATGGTCCAAAAATGTAACAAATAATGTGACAACTTGTTCCTTTAGGTGTATGTCTGATACGTACATGTTAAATGCCATCTGTGCAAGTGTACAAATTCTGTGCAAATATTTCATAAGTAATTTCTAGAGCATTTTGTCAACAATTCATTTTCCATCACAGCAGTTTCTTGATGTGTTTAACTGTATTTTAAAAAGGTATTTTTAAAAACTCAGTATCTCCTATCTATGCAAAGTAAGTCATTGGTTAATTTCTTTTTGTTTAACAGAAATAATTCCTAAAATTATACATTTTTAGAAAGAGATTTGGGGCTTGGTTTTTGTAATTCCACAAATAATGCCAGTAGTGTCTTCACTCCACCCCTATCTCTTTTATATTTTTAAAAAATCTATATTGAGTTGAATCCCATTATATCCCTCCAGAAATGTAGACTCTTCTGCTAGTGGGAACTGTTATGAAACCTACATAACAGACAAATTCAATACCTTAGTTGCCTTTGCACAACAAAAACCACTAATAAACCACACCAGCACTTTCAGAGTTTACGATAATGTTAGATTTTATCTTTCAACCTTTCTGAAATTAAAGTTCTCTCTTCAAAGAGCTCTGAACAACTGAAAACAAAAACATGAAAGATGTTTTTCTATAGCCAATTGTAACTACAAATTGTGTAAAAATGCACAGACCAGTGATTTATATTAAAAATGATATTCAGACTTAGCCATCATATATGAAATGTACATATTTTTAAAATATAAACATTTGTACATTATTTACAGTAGAAACTGAGCAGCCCTTTTATCAGATGAATCCTTAGGTCCAATTATATGAAGTGCGAGATTAACAGATTCATGAAAACGTAGAATAAAAGCCCGATCCAGTCGGTTCCTGTTACATCTATGCAGCATTCCCACAATTGAACTGTTCACCTGTGGGGGTTTTGCAGATGGCGGGGAGAGGTCAAGGCATACTCCTCTGTATGCCTCTTGACGCAAACTAGAAATGCAACGTGGACTGGATTGTGCCCTAAACCTTCATTAGATATAGTACATCAAGGGGAAGAAGGTTTATGTCAGAGCAGAGGTGACAATCTTCAGCTCCCTGGGACCAACTCTCTTTAGAGAAAGCAAAATTCAGGACCCTTCAATGGGTCCTTTGTAAAGTTATTTAAGATTATTAAAGCTTGTGTAACTGAAATCCTAAATTGGTAGTTCAAGAACATTTGTATTATAGCATATGACAGATGTTTGTGTGCACACATATACACGGCCATTTAAAAACTGATATGTAATACATGTAGCATGACTTGTAGAATGTTTGACAAAGATAAAATAATATTTACTGATAAAATTGATAATATGGTACAAATCGTAGTATGGATTGCTCTTAGGCGCAAATGTACCTTAGAACAATCAATTTAATATAGGAAGACAATTCTTTCTACGCTTCATTACTTCTCACTAACAAAAATGATCATTGTTCAATATTCACTATTAGGCTGGTTGTTGTTATAACTGCTGGGAAACAAAACTCAAGCCTGCTAGTTTTATTATTAAATTTGGAATTTTTCAATTTTTAAAGTGAAAAACTTATTTTGCAATGAATGTGGAATACTTTTCTATCAGACCACAGCATATTAACCATAGTTAACAATGAAATAGCTAGCATTTTGAAACTAATGGTCCATGCTGTATCAGAATCCTTTTTTAGGTTATATTAAACATTTCCTTTTATTACTGCCAAGTTTGTAAGATAATAATTTGTATAGTATCCATAAGTACCAAGAGGTGATATGTACATAAATATTTTATGCAAATATGCCAAGAAACATATTTTCCTAAAGATAGCATAATATAATCTATAATAATTTTATTATAGATCACAAATTACCGAACCATGAATTATTGCTTATCTATGTGCTAAATGAAAATCGTTTTTGTTGGTACAGCAAGAATCTTGTAAATCAATCAAACCAAATCAATTAAAGAAATTGAAGTCAAGTCAAGCTTAATCTTATTTAGAGAAAGTAGCATAGCTACAGTGTTATAGATACTATTTTTTGAAGAAAATTCCCAAATAATATTAGAAAAAAGATAAGGACAGTAGGGCCTCTTAGTACTACAATAAAGGAAAGTGTTACAAATAAGACTTTCAATTTTTGTCATTTGTAAAAAAAAAAAATACTTTTCAAGTCCTGTAATGGTCATGTATATTATTCTTTCTCCCAAAATTATATCAACATACATAAACATGCCAAGTGGAAAATGATAAATGCAGTAGGACTACAATAAGTTCCTATTTGGTTTGAACTTTCTATTATACGCCATTATAGATAATATCAGAAAATCAGATAATTTAAATTTCCTACCTTCTGTGATAAAATCTAAAATGGATAATTTAAATCAATGTTTTTCATTGTAAGCTGTAAAATGAATTGTCTTTGTACACAACTTGTCCTGCTTTCATGGTTAATGCCTCCAAATGTTACCAAGAATACACATTTTGTTTTTTGTTTTTAAAAACATGTAGAAAAGTCCACTCCCCTTAAAAAATCAGTATTAAAATATGCATGTGCGATTCTTTAAAATATTAAAGAAAATAAATATACAAAGAGACCTGTGCCAGTATAATATGAAGAGTCCCCAAAACATCACAATGTGGAAATATGAAGTGCTATGGAACTTTTTAAAAATGCCATATGATAATGACATTACTTTTTAAGTTAGGGAAACAAGTTCTTACATGATGCATATTTCTAATTCTTATAAATATGGTTAGCTTAAAAGAATATAGAAAAAAAAATACACTTCTAGGTTTCGGTGGTTAAACCAAATATATATTTTAAAATTGGGTTGCCACATAATTGGCTGAGGTTCAAAATGAATATTAGATATATTTGCATTCCAAGCAAGCAACTTTCCTGCATCTGTGCTGAATTCTATTCAATTGAAATTTCCTTTGCACAGATTTGGCTGTGGTGACTAAAACTACCTACAATTCTTCAACTGTGTAAGATCAAGTAGCTGATCAATACCACAATCTTTGGTAGTGCCAATACTCTATTTAGGAGGAATGAAACACTGAATTCGGTGAAAACATAGAAGCCTAGATTCAGATCCTTACTCTTCAAACTGTACTGTCAAAATTGATCATACCAAGCATCTTTGGAACAGGCAACACATTGCTGTACAGCTGCATTTTTAGATAATGTATTTCCAAATAAAACCAAACAAAATTAAATTGCCATCTTTTGCACATCTCCCATTTCCTGCAAGAATGTTAAAGTAAAAGTGTGGTTTACATTTTTGTACCATACAACTGTTTTACTCTGTTATTTTTAAATGGACTATGATTTTAAACAATAAAAATTGTATTAAGGTTTCAAAAGGCATAAAGTAAGTAAATGTACCATAAACAAATAAATAACTGTTTTTTCCATAGCAGTACATACAGCAATACATTCCCCTAAGTCATACAGTCATCATTTACAATAGACAACTTAAGATTACAAAAGATGCACAAAATAATAGAATACAAGGCACAATCATAAAGTGGGATTTTCCTTTAGGATGGATATATTGACTCATGTCAGCTTGGTTAAGTATACTGTAAAAAGTGCAGAAAAACAATGTGCAATGAGAACACTGTATAAAATATGATTGCATAAAAAGTGATTTGGCCTTTTTATCTTTAATAGTGGAAAACAACCAATCTTCCCCATAAAGTCTGACATTTAAAATTTTTAATATTCTAGAGCAATCTAAAAAATCCTGAAAGAAAATTATACCTGGGTAATTTTATGTTTATGTGCTCGTGTATATACTCAATATATACATACACATCAACTTCTTTTGAAAATAATTTGTCAGTTTAACACAATTCATAGAAGCAATTGATATGATCATAACATAAACATCAGAGTCTCACACTTTTCCTGCAGCTCAACTGAACCCTTTAATCAAATTATATTTTGTTTCAATATCTGTCAAAAGAGTCTACCAGTGCATACCAGTAGAGGTAATATTCCAGAATAATGTATACTTTGAACAAGGAGTGATAAATATAATTGAAAATATCATGTTGCACTCATACTAAAAGGTTTTTTTTCTATTCTGTTTCTCAGTCTTTGGCACAATAAACAGAGATATATGATTGGTACAAGAATGAAGGTCTGAAAAATTAGACATATTAGTCAAACTTTTTCCAATGTGGATATATATATATATATTTATCTATATATCTATATATGTGATCTCTCTCTCTCTCTCTCTATCTGGCAGAACTTAGATAAAATGATCTGCCCTGTGTTTGTATAAAATTGTGCCCAATCACTATTGAATAAGTAGTACCTAATTAGCAAATTTGGTAATTTTGTTCTCTATGGCATTTAGTGCCATACTCTTATCATTTTTGCAAATACAATTTCTACAATCTATACAAATGTACTGTACCTTGCTCATTCAAAAATAGGAGTTCTGTTCTCAATCTTTACAGTAAAAATTCTACTTTTCAAATAGAGGTTTATGTACTGCTCAAAATTACAGTAACATTTCTGGAAATCAAGAATTTCATTTATACCAACTGAACATACTGAATTGAAATGCACAACCTATTCGGAGAACAATAAATAGCAGTTGTTTAAAATACATACTTCTTTCAAGAAATTTTCAGTTTGTTTTTGCTATATTTTATCATATTAGAACATATTCTCATCTGTAAATAGCAGCAGAAAGCAGATACCCTTAGGTCTAGGAATTTCTTAACTGTACCTATTTATTAGCATTTTTAAATGCCAAAATTACCAACCAATCAGATTAGCCTTTGCTTTTTCAGTCAACTTTCGGACTCTGCCTCTGCTAGATGTTCCAAAAGTCAAAGAAGTATCCTCAAACAACAGTTGTCTTTGTTCTTCTTCTGAATCATCTTCATTGTAAAAGGCTGTCCTCCTACCTTGGTTTCTAGTTCTCATATGAGGTTCAGAATCTTTACATTCCTCAGTCTCTTCTTCAATAGGCTCATCTGTCTTTTTCCTCCTGCTTCTTGTCTGAATCTTAGGATCAGGAGAAAAAGTAAGTTCAAATTCTGGCTGATCTTCCTGTAGTTTTCTTTTAGGTTTTCTCCCACCACGCCCTTTTCTTTGTAACAAATCTTCCTTCACATTGTTTTCAGAGACAGAATTGCATGCAGTAGAAACAGAGGCTTCTTCCATTATCAAATCTTTCACAGTCCGGTTTCTGTGCTCCTCTGAATGTTTCTGTTCAGCAAGTAACAGAGTTTTTGGTTTTCTCCCTCTTTTCTTGTGCACCACCTCACACGTATTGTTGGTCTCAATCTTGGGTTTCCGTCCAGGACCCCTCTTAAAGACAGGTTTTGAAGATTGCTCCCCATGTCCATTTACTTGGATGCTTCCCAAGGCCAAAGCCATTGCATTATTCTTGCAATCTGATATAACAACAAAGCAATGTGTAAGTAACTCATAGCAGCCATTTTAACTGCACAGACAACTTTCAAAACCTTAATTAAATTTACAGGTTAAAATGTTGAATTGGAGCAATCAACCTGCTGAACTCCAAATGTAGGCAGTCTCAGTTTCACAACATACTTATTATCAAATGCATTCATTACTTTTTACTAATGTGATCTATTTTTCAACATCATATGCCACAGACTAATTATAGCAAATGCAGCCCCTTGAGGGATGTGAGAATTGTGAAAGCCCTATATCTCACAGAAAAGAAAAGAGGGAGGATATTCAATGAGGTAGAGGCAGATATCTGGTTCTTTGAAGAGGAATTGCCTCAGGACACAAATGGCAGTGTGACCCTGGATGTCTTGGTGGCCTTTGATATCACATCATAGCAAAGGCTTGGGAGAAGAAAGCATGATTTTTTAGAGTTCACTTTTCTGGTCAGGTTCTTGCTGCATTTTGTTACTATATTTTTAATAGATGTTATTGATCTTACAAATAAACAATAAATAAACCAATAAAATTCAAACAAACTTACCCTGTGGATTGACCATAGCTGATTTTGGTTTACGTTTAATTTGTTTATCTTTTTCTAAATTTTCTCTTGCAGTATTATTCCTAGTGTTATGGATATAATTGGCTTGATTAGGGACTGGTAAAACATTCTGGTTCTTGGAATGTTTGGCAGAATTTTCTAGTACTATTAGACAAAAAAAGAGGGTAAGTTTTTATTAGAATCTAATACATATATCTGCTCACTAATAAAATTAATGTTTTCAATATGGAATATATATAAAGCGCATGCAAAGCAAGATGCTATTTTACTTACTCATCCTCTTTTTGTAAGTTTTACTAAAGCTTTACTCTTTACACAATTACTCTTCTATCTTTTTGTATTGTTGTAGAATGTAGTATTTGGATCCAAAATGAGCAAAAGTGCTTCGGATCTAGCATTCTTGCTGTATCTGTCCTGAGCTAACACAGTAACTGTGCAGATTCAGGAAATTATTCGAGTTCAGGAAATATTACGGAGGCAGAGGCAGAATGTTATTGCCCCCTTAATCCAAAGGTACAAGCTCAGGAAAATACCCCCTTTAAGAAACTAACAATAAATATACAGTGAGGGTGCCCATTAAGAAATAATTAGTAATAACAGCAACAATAGGTCTAATGTAGACAAACAAATGTCCCAACCAAAACTATTTAAAAAGTTCTTGATAAGCTTCTCTAAGAAAGTTACCATTTCCAAGAAAAACTCCCTTATAACTGAACATCATGAATATGACCCTACACTACAGATTCTGATTCTATAATAGAAATCATAAGGCAAATTTAGAATTAAAATTATTTTATCAATTAGTTCACCTGTTTTCCCTGATGTAGCAGCACTATTAGGCTTCAAAGTTACAGGCTTTCCACCTGAAGAAGTAGAAGGTTGTTCATTGGTAGTTGTTTCGGTTATTGCTCTAGTACTTCTTGTTCGAACCAAAGTCGCAGAGTCAACAACTTTCCCATTCATCTGAGCTGCTATGTTTCTCAATAAAGTTGGACGTGCAGGCGCAGAAGAAGGTGGTGTAGTGGCGAGCTCAGCTTTCAGCTGCGGTTTTATTAATCTTCGTTTCCTATCCGGACTAAAAATAGATGACAAGTCCAATAACTGATGCTATTTTATAGAGTAAAATAAAAACAATATTTATTAATATTAATAATATGCTTTGGTCATCAACCAATTTAATCCATGAGTAATTCCAGTGGAGATTTAATTCAGATGTGGTCTCGTCTACTTTCCTCTCTCCTTATGGTTTCCCTAAAATTCAAAATGCTCTCAAATATCCAAAAAGCTCAAATCCTAAGCAAATAAAGAAGTACACAATATCTGGCTTAGAGTTAAGTTTGTCGCTCCTCCCTTCCCCCCCCACCCTATCCTAATTGGATAGTTAGAAGATATTGGAAGATAGCTAATTAAAAAGAATCATCTCCACTGTCGTTCCCTGTCTCTAGAATGCTCCATCCTGGAATGTAATTCACAAGCTTAAGATGTTAAACTTTCCATCATAAGGCCTTTTATTCTTTCAATGCTGCTGAGATTGAACATATTTTTTATCACTTGGGACAATTTCAGAATAATTCCATCTTCTCACTAAACTCTACCACTCAAATATCTTAAAATATATTTACAACAGTGTTCTATATTTTGAGCTTTTGGCTAGTCAATGGTCAGAAATGCTAGTTATGACACGAAAGTCTAGTAATTAAGGCATCTGGCTAGAAACCAAGAAACTCTGAGTTCTAGTCCCCCTTAGGCATGAAAGCCGACTGGTTGACTTTGATCCAATCATTCTCTCTCAGCCCAACTCACCTCACAGGGTTGTTGTGGAGAAAACAGGAGGAAGAAGGAATATTAGTTGTGTTCACTGTCTTTATATTATTTTTATAAGTTATTAATAAAAATAATAAAGACAGAATAAAAAATAAATACATAATAATTGCCCCTCAAAAATCTCTACTATTATAGTGGTGGCTAAATAAACTGAAAGGGAGCTAGACCTGAATCTACTCAAGGAAGTAAATTGGCATCGCACTTTTTACACAATATATAAGGCTTATAGAAAAGTAGTATTAAAATACTGATACAACTCAGATACAATTGAAAGAACTCTATCATACCTTGATGCAGCACTACTTGAATGAGAACTGCTTCTACTTCTTTTACTCCTTTTCTTTTGAATTGTGCTTCTTTTATGAAAGCGTAAGGCAGATTTGTAGTCTGATAAAATTGAACTAATGTGCTCCTCAAAGAAAGCAGACAGGCGTAGGCTCATACTATAAATCTATTTTAAAAATTAAACAAGTAATGATGATATAAATCTCGAATGGATGCATAAAATGTTAATTACTGCCTACAAAATTCATTTATAATTGGGTGTGTGTGTGTGTATACATACACACACACATATATATAAAAAGACCAAATGAGTATATTTATCCCTGAAAAATTCTCCAGAGTTCAAGAGATTCTTGTTACTTCCTGCCCCAAACTTCCCTGAACATAGCAAAAGAGGCTGATGTTATTAATATCACGTGACATCTTCAAGAGACCCCTACAAACATTTCAATACACTATATGCTGTCAGAATGTTTTCAGTGATGAAAAATGTGGGCTAGAAATTTCATAAATAAAACACACACACACTAAGCCTTGCCCTATTTTCTAATTTAACTGTTTATATTTGTCAGTGCCACATTAAATACTAACACACTAAAATAAATGAAAAATCTACAGTATTTCAGTATATAGAATAATTTTGTATAAAGCAATTAATGTAAAATGATTCAGGTAGACATTAATAATTACAATATGTTTTAAGGTCAAAACAGTCTCATCCTTAACTGTCCTACTAAAACTCCAAGAAAGTGTTCAAACTTCATTCTGACAGTGCCAGAAGAAGCCAAGAATGACCATTCTGACCTATTTTTACAGTTGCAGTAACTCATTCGACTTTAGCATTTCAGGGCCTTAACATTTCAATGTGAAACATTTCTGCATACTTCAATATTTTGACTTAAACACTTTCTAGAGTGTGTTAAAAATTAAGCTAATAAAACAAAAGCTCTTGCCCACATTAGAAAATGAAGGGAAGGAAGTTAACTATCTATTTTTAAATCTCTTCTGTTTGCCCATTATTCATCTCTAAACAATCATAAATTCACACCATCAAGAAAAAAAGTAAAAATGCTTTCTCTCATTCTATTAATATGGTCTCTATGCTTTTCACATTTGGTAAGGGACTACCCATGCTTCTTCTGAAAGTAAAACTCTGGCAGATTTTCATAGTACTATGTTCATCAATAGTTAATGAAAAGACTGATGATAATTCAGCTTCTGACTCAATCTCCCAAAAAACCAAATCTACAATTTCCCCATCTATCTGTGGAAAATTTTACCTCCATAATCTTTAGTATCATTGCACGTGTCATCCAAATCTTTGCAAAACAAAATATCAGAGATTTAAAAAGAGAGATTTTAAAGTTAGGTGATGGTAATGCTCTGCATTATTTTCTATGAGATTTGGTATGCTTCATCCCTTGCCTTTACCTTTTTGCAGTATTTTCCCTGTGCTAAATTATTATGAAAGGAAGTTTTATTTTTCCAAATCTTGCTCTAGAACCATTTATCAAGTCAAATCTATACTTCTATTAGCCATATCAAATATACTTCTCTATACTTCTATTAGCCATATCAAATATAACAAATATAATTAATGTTCAGAGGAGTAAACACATCCCATGGTACAATATTAAAACATTTTAGATGTAAAATCTGAAACCATACTCTTGATCTTTTGCATGGTGTATAAACTTTGGAATTGCTGAAGATCAGTCTGACATCTTTACAAAGCTCCATTGGCGATTCGTAATTTCCTGCTTCCAAGGTTTCTCGCACTGTTGCAAAATCCATTGGTGTATCAATAATGTCTCTGTAATCCTTTTAAAAAACACAAATGTCAATAATCAATATCAACAATAAGATTATAAGAATAGTACAACAGTACTATTATTGTAAAAGCTTTGTAAAAATCATAAATCTTTAACCAAACCATGCAAGTCCAAGAGCAAAATCCACATGTAAATACCTAATATTTGTTGATTACTTTAAAAGTAGGATAGCCATACTTTTTTACTTCAATTTTTTAAAGACAAATATTTCAGTATAATGCTATTTTTTTTCCAATACTTACTGGATACTCAATAAGATCCACTGGTTGGCGAAAAGGTTCAGAATCTTCACACTGAAAAATCAGATTTAACAATTCCTGACACTGTCTCTTCCATGCCTGAATATCATATGACTGAGCTCTGTTACGCAGTCTTCTTTTTGGCTGATGATCCTGTAATGGCAATTTCAAACAGCTTTTATTATGTTTTTGTTACCATCTTTTATTACATCTTGCCTTGCTGAGATTCCAACTTATAATTACCAAATTATCATGTAACAATTAGTTTTATAATTATTAAACACATAAATATGAGATATGAAAAGACATAGATGCACAGATGGGGAATAGGGAGGCACGTCATGCGGACTCAAAATCTGAGCTGACTCAAACAAGTAAATCAGAAGAGATTTGATTTAGCCTAAAATTAATTCAGCCTTATTTGTAGTTTTATTAACCCTCTCCATGTGATGTGAACTATTTATTAGACAATTAACTGTTCCTTCTGAATGACACAAATTCTTTGGGAATACCATAAAAATATGTCTTTGAGTTTCAGACATCGAGTGTGTGAAAATTGTGGTACTGACTTAGCACATAATTTTTCTTTAACGAGACGGTCGCAGAACCTCCTTTGTAGCATTGACTGAGACAGCTTGGTCATGACTACAAAGTACTTTTAGGTAGCTCCATATCAGATATGGGCATAGGGTAGAATAAATTTATTAAATTTATATGACCCATCTTATTCTGAAAAATGATTCTGGCAAGCTGTTCTAAGAATTATGCTTTTAAACATTTTATCAAAGGATTAGATGACAGCATCCGGGGGATGTTTATTAAATCCACAGATGACACAACACTGGGAGGATCAAATTAGAACCCTACAATAGGACCCTACAATAGAAAGAGAACATAAAAAAAACCCCAGCCTGAATACTAGGCTAAAATAGGAAGAATGCTCTTGCATTTGGGGAGAAAAGAAATCAAAGGCAGAAATAAAGTGTAGTGGGGCTGGCTGAAAGGCTTTGTGGGAGCCTGCCTGAGGAGAGAGAAGCTTGGACAACTGCTGCTGGTTTTGGGCGCCGGGCGGAAGGAAAGAAAAAGGAGGAAAGAAAGGGGGTGTGGGTGGTTGCTGTTGCTGTTGTCAGGGAGAGACCAGGTGAAGCCAAAGAGGGATTTGAGGTTTTAGCTGATCCCTTTCTCAGAAGGAGAGGAAAGGAGAGAGTGAGACGGTAGAATTTTATTGCTTCTTTCTTGGGGGGGGGGATATCCTGAGCAGAGGCAAGAGAGAGAGTGAGGAGAGAGAAAGTTGCTGGGTTTGTTAAATTCAGTTTTTAACAATAAATGAAAGGGGGAGGGGTTTTGACATTGACAAGACCTGAGACTGCGAATGACGACAGAAGAGTAGGAGAGGCTGGTCACTATTGCTTTGGAGACCAGCGGTCATCCGGATTTTGATTACTGTTACTTGTGCAAGCTATAGACATTGCAGGGAGTTACCCTCGCGGGACGAGCCATTACTGCAGAGCGCTGACTACCTTCGTTTGTGTTTCCATTGGTGCCTAGAGCCGGGGGGGGTGGTGGTTTCCCCACCCCCTTGTTTCCAAATGGTCACTGTAAAATCATTGACTATTGCTGCTATGACTGCCTGGGGCTGTTAAACAACACCATGCATTGATTATAGGGGCTAGGGGCTGGTCATCTTTGTTCCTCAAAGCCCCCCCCCTTGACAACAAGAATCTGCCACCTCCTCACTTTGCGTGTGCTCCCGCTGGAAAAGACACTTTATTAACACCTTGAGAGGGTAGCTGCAGAGCGCGACGGAGGGGAGTGGGGCTGTGAGGGCCTGGACTTTGGCGGCCTCTGAGGGGGTAACACTACAAAAGGATAGAGACAGACAGTAGTACATGGTAGTTGAACATGAACCAAAAGTATTGCCAAAAGTTTTGCTATGGAAAAAACTATTTTGGGTTGTATTAAAGAAGCACAGGGTCCATATTACAAACTGTCCCACTGTACCATTCCTTAGTTATGTCCCTCTTAAGATAATTACGTTAAGTTCTGCAGAAAAAAGGCATCAATACACCTGAGCAAGTTTATGAAAAAACTAGAAACCAAATCCTTGCTCAGTGTGACTTCCACAAAGGCATTTAAAAAGATGGCTATCCAGCTTCTGCCTAGTGAAACAGAGCTTGGGAACATAGAAGAAGCAACAAAATTCATGAATCCAGGGGAGGGTAGACGTGTGAACGAGTGTCAAGTGCCCAATAACCAGAGACCCAAAAGTAACATGACTATAAGAATTATCAATCAGTGGAATAGGTTACCTTCCTGGGCACCTTCAAAGAGCAATTATCAAAAGCAAGGGCAGCAACCTCAGAAAAAAAAGAACCATTTGGATTTCTGAAAATATCTTAAATGCTAATAGGATAATATAATAGAATCTCGAAAGCCTATTAAAATAACTCTCCTACACAACCTATAGCTAGTGTAATTAAGAGAGAGTTACTTTTGGGTCTCTGGTTATTGGGCACTTGACACTTGTTCACACTTCTACCCTCCCCTGGATTCATGAATTTTTCTATGTTCCCAAGCTGTTTCACTAGGCAGAAGCTGGATAGCCATCTTTTTAAATGCCTTTGTGGAAGTCACACTGAGCAAGGATTAACTTCTGAGGTTACTTCTAATACTATTATCTTCTGTGCTCTTGGTACATAAAACTAGTTAAATGGGATATGGAATGGGTGGGTTATTTGTGCTACGTGAACAGAGTCCTACCATGTCAAATTTTATTTTATTCATTACATTTTTATGCTGCTCATCTCCCCTACAAGGTGACTCTGGGCAGCTTAGAGGTTATAAATGCACATTATCAAATCAGAAATACAGATTTAAAACAAAAGTTACCTTCCTCTTTCTAGTGGAAGTTCCTGGCATGTCAGCATCTTTCTCTTCTTCCTTTGGGCAACAAAATATCCATTATATGATGTAGAAATACTCAGCTTTGAAAAATATTTCACTTTGATACAACCTTATAGTTCCTTCTTAAATTTGTATCTAAGAACTATGTACTTCTGCATTTTTATGAGTGGTAAAACATACATGGCAACTGCACAACCCATTGATTGTAATCCAATTATTTTTGTCCAATGACAAAAATGCAACAGAATCTCATCTCTCCTCCTATCCATCCTTCCATCCATGTGATGGTGGAGTGTAAATAGATGTCACATGTTTTTGGAGAGAAAATATCAATGCACAATACAATTCTGTTTGTCTATCACTGGGCACAGACCGCATTTTACTACAGTTGGTTCTACTAGATTCAGCATTTCTCTCTTCTGTGTGTATATTATGTCAGTACTACAAAAATACAAATTATACAATCCATTTTTCAAAGCTTAATCAAAAAGGAAAAATAAATAATTAAAAGGAGAACAAAAAAAGCAAAGCAAAACAAAATAAGGGAATGCCTTCCTAAACTTTCAGCATGTGAATTCTGGAAACTAGTTTATGGATAAAAATAACACGAGACTTTGGTACTACTCTAGTTTTCGTTATACCTTCATAAAGAATCATAAAGCAGTACCGGTAATTCATCTGCAGTGACTGACTATGTGAAAATGATACTGTGACTATGAAAACTGCAGCATCATAAACATTCAGAAGGTTTCTTCTAATTATAATCATATATAAACAATCTCAATATTAACTCTGGGATTCTACAGGGGCAAGTTTTTAAAAAGTACATGACAAATTAAAGCCATTTCTGAGTTTAAAGTGTCTGGTTTTTTAAAAAAAAAACTATTTAAAAATATGTATAGACAATGTCAATGACCTATTATAAAATCAGCTATTATTTTAACATTTGAGATTTTTACAAATGCCTGTATTGATATGAGAGATGTGGCCTTTGTGTACATTTATACTCTGCATTTGGAAATGGTGGGATTATAGATTACAGATTCTCTCTCTCTCTCTTTTTTTACTCTGTTCTATCTAAAAGATAAGATTCTAAGAAATAAAATGATAGAACCCCTAAGGCTTACATACTTGGAGATGTAATGCAGGTTTTACCGAATTACACCTTATCAACCAGCTTATGCAGCAACACAAGTTGCAATGGTTCCAAAAAGCATAACCTTGGGACCAAGATGCACATTTACAACCTTTGCGACTTCTGTCACATGTTCACCACTGCAGTCAGCTCATACACAATGTCCTGTGCCTGACCCATTTTCTTTTCTCCCCACCTTGCAGAAATTGTTTAGACAAGTGACCTATTCCTGAGCTGCTTTTCTCCCCAGCACTTCTCTAAAAGGTGCTAACTGCAAGTTAACAAGCTCAGCTCTATAACTTTAACCAGCCACCTCACTGCTACTGCTTGTAAGATTTTAATCACTCACAGCTTTGGCTTTTGTTAGCCTAGTAAGGGGGTGGGGGTGGAGTGGGGGTGAGCTAAACAGTTTCCTTTCTATGTGTATTTCTCACTGTGGCCTGCTTACTCCTTATAATCGCTTCATCTTCGATTAATATAAATACAAACATTAATTCCCTTCTTGCTAATTGTCCAAGCACTGGGGTGAGCATTCCATACAGCACAGTAATGGAGGGAAAGGAAAGCTGAAGTAAAATCCTTAGCACAGTTGTGGTCATGTGATTTTCTGTCTCAATCGTAGACCCTAAACTACCTGTACCAGTGGTGGGATTCAGCCAGTTCGCACCACTTCGGCAGAACCAGTAGCTAATTTTTTGTTGCCCAGGCCTGGAATGGACTTCCAGAAGCAGCATCCACACAGAGAACCAGTTGTTCACATATTTGAATCCCACCACTGACCTGTACCCAGATTTGGCACAGCCATATATGGGCATAAGGACTGAATATACATGAAATTACTAACAAGTATTTATAAAGGACAAATAACCGGCATTCATATCTAAAGATGTATTCCCAATACAGATTTTATACTGCATTAAAATTCTGTTGTGTAGGTTGTTGTCTAAGGTTTTCTATTTTATTTCTATTGCCAGTATTAATTTTATGCTGCATTATTGGGCTGAAAAACAGGATAGATTATATAATATTGAAACAAAATCACCACTTTATTTAAAAATGTATTGCATGTTGAATTAGCTTACCTCTTCTGAATCAGACAAGACCTTTTTCTTCATGGCATTATAGAGTGGGATTATATCATAACAGGCCTGATCCCTGTTCAAAACAAACACTATACATTAATGAATTTATCTGCATCCCCTACTTTATAGTTTTCTACTCCAGTATACTACAGCATTAAAAAAATCTATATATTTCAAAAACTGATACATAACTGTTAAATAGAAAGTTAATATACCTGCAGAAGGGCACTGGTTGAGTTTGCACATAATAACCAAAATATTCAGCCACAGGAAAGAAATCAAGTCATGTTTTTTTTAAAAAAGTGTAATTGAGAGGTAGGTACTAAAATTATTATAAATAATGAACAAAGCAGTCCTTCCAAGAGATATGATACAATAAGTAACGCTGAATAAAGAAAAACAGGGCAAGCATGAAAGGTTCCAGTAGCAAGACACTTTTAATAATGTTGCCAAAATGCTAGAGTAACTTGGAATAATCTTTAGAAGTATTTACTTAGCAAATGTGAATAGTAGCAATATTTGTATCTGACAAATACTAAAAATAAACTGGTCTTTTTCATAATCCCTTTTAACAAGGGATTATGAAAAAGGATAAGGATAGAGGTCTTATGGAAACATATACATTCATTCCTGGATTTAGGAAAGAATGGTGAGAGAAGTATTTTAATTCATATGAAAACCCAGAAATTAATTCATTAGTATCTAATCATTCCTTATATCCCAAAGTACATGGATCATAATATGCATAACTCAGTGAGCTGAAGGATTTGAGGCTTTCAGAAGAAGGGATAATAAGGGAGGCAGTTACAGCAACTGCAATGGCTGCAGTGCAGCAGTAAAAGATGAACTTATTCCATTCAGTTGTAGAAAACGTGTGACATTCACTAATTCAAGCAGCTCAAGAAATGCTTCATTAGGCAGCATTTTCATCCTTCACCTGAGTTGGTGCTATTCATCCATGTGATGGATAGTATATTAAACAAGAGTGCAAAGAGTAATAATCATTATGTATCTGGAAGTAATACAGTGATGGTTTCAGAAAATCGTGCTTTAAGAGCAGGAAGATCAGTAGTGTAGATTCTGTGTGTCTTGATGAGTTAAGGGCCTGTGCTATACCAAAACTCTGAATCTGCTGAGCATAAGAAATTCAGTGAAGAATTTGTAACAGAACACTAACCTATAACATCATGTAGACAAAACATACTACTATAGCAATTCATACTAGATTTCTCAGTCCAAAGATGTGATCCAATTCAATCTGTATCCATTCAGTGGTGATGATGCAAGTGGAATAATCTGTAGTCTTGGTTATTAATTCTGGACAAAACTAACTAATTATTTGATTCTACTAAGAATATTAAAGAGTCATGGGAGTTTCTGAATAAAGAGTACCTATCCCTTTCCTCTAATATTGAAGGAAAAGGGACATTTCTTGAGGCTCTAAATTTCACTGTGAGACAAATCTGGAGCAGAGAAACCTTTGATTAAGGCCTGGTGTGAATTATCTCAATTTACCTGTCTGCAACTGTTTCAAGTGCTAATACACCCAAGGTATTCACCAGCATAGTTAGTGCATTCTTTCCTTTGTAAACATATTATAAACTATAAATACGTAAAATATACATCTCACTCACAAATTAAAAATGTTAAATTATATTAAAATTTGTTCTCTGAACTTTCTTAACTTACTTCATGAAGTGCAGCAAGAGATCTGTGACAAACTTGGCAGACTTGACAATAGGACTTCCTGGTTCATTGAATGTCCGTGTATTATATTCTATATACCTAACTTCCCACATAAGGGTAGAAAGTCGCCTTTGAAATTAAAAAACAAAACAAAACAGTATTACTATACACTTGAAATTTTTACATTATTGTAAACTTTAAGACACAATTTTAGTTACCCATGATACAAATGTTTAATAAATTATTTTGTTTCCCTTTAATTACCAAAAACCTAGAATACAGTTACAGATTTATTTATATATTACAAAAACTAGGAAATCCAAGTAAAATGTAGCTTTTTTTTTTTGAGTTATACTTTTTATACTGTTCTTACCCCCTGGGACATATGCAAGCATTACATAGTCCCTAAAATATAAAATAAAATTTGAAAATAAAAAGATTGCAAGAAAAATTTGCACTGGAAAGACTATAAAGCTAATGTCTGGCAAACTAAGAACATTTCCTATCTGAAGTGCCAGCATTAAAAATGTTCTCCTCAGTAGCCAGAAGAATAAAATATATATGCAAATATAAATAGCTTCAAGTGTTCTTGAATACTATTGGTTAAAATTCATGAAGTGCTTTAAAGGGAACACTTCAAAAGTTGATATAAAACAGTTTTCGGAAAATACTGTTATTACAGGTCTCTTGGGTAGATAACATTAGGTTGCTAAATACAGTTACAGAACAAAGCTTTCACTGCCTATGTTTTCATTTTATCAATTATTTTTTATCAACAGACTTAATTTAAAAAACATTGTTTACCATTTAGTAAAACATTCTTTACTAAAGCTTAAGACAAAAACTAGTTTCAAAATAATAAACTGGCAATATAAGTTGATGCACCTATTAGGGCACTTGGGAAGGAAACCAAGTAAAAAGCACATATTAAAATTATGGTCTTCACCAGGTCATTAATGAGGAAATGCAACAGACCTCTCTAAGAATGAAATTCTAGAGCTTTAGCATTATCACTGAAATAGCCTTCTTCCTAATTTCAACTTTTAAGCAGTTTCAAAACATTGCTTTTAAGATCAATGGATACTAACAAAATCACATAGGAAAACATTAAATACAAGATCAAGAATGCCCCTAAGTGATATTGTAAAAATATTATAGTAATAAATCTATGCATTAATGTTTTAATGCATTAAATTAATACAATGTATATAATGAGGAAATGCAAGTGGCATACACAAAGTTTGAATAAAATGAACTTTAGAACAAACCTGTAAAATCTATTTTCCAATCTCTGCTTAATTGTACTGAGATCAGTGGGGTATGCAACAACAGTGCAGTACATTGGATAAGCCTGGAAATCCACAGGTGCCACAAAAGCAGAAGCAATATCTACAATAAAATATTACTAGGTTTCAAAAAACAATGCTTTTACAAATAAATAAACAAATGTTATGTATGTATGTTAAAGCAACAAAAGCAGTAAACAAACAGTTTGTTTAAACATGGTTAGTACAAGTATCTGAATTTTATTTAATATTTGTTTCATTAAAGTCTTTATTCTGCAAAAAATGATCACCATATTAGAAATGCATCCTAAAACTTGTTTTACTTCAGCAAATGATTTAAATAAGAAATTAGACATAGAAGCTAGATTTAGATTTTATAATTATCTAATACAAGAAAAACTGTTACTTGCTCACCGAGGTGGCCGTATGCAGCCAATCTCAGTGATCTGCAAGGTTCAACCCAGTTGGTTATGGTTGGTATTGGATGGGACAAACTTCCAGGGATGAAGGTTAGATTAGGATGCAATCTAGATCTTGGAAGAAGGCAATTGCAAACCTGGTGCACCAGTTGCGGCCCTATTTGGACCGGGAGTCTCTTCTCACAGTCACTCATGCCCTTATCACCTCGAGGTTCGACTACTGCAATGCTCTCTACATGGGGCTACCTTTGAAAAATGTTCGGAGACTTCAGGTAATGCAGAATGCAGCCGCGCGAGCAGTGTTGGGCTTGCCTAGAAATGCCCACATTTCGGCATCACTCCGCGAGCTGCATTGGCTGCCAATTGGTCTCCAAACCCAATTCAAAGTGTTGGTTATGACCTATAAAGCCCTACATGGCATCGGACCAGGTTTTTTTTCGGGACCGTCTGCTGCCTCATGAATCCCAGCGGCCGGTTAGGGCCCACAGAGTCAGCCTTCTCCAGGTCCTGTCAGCCAGACAGTGTCGCCTGGCGGGGCCTAGGGGAAGAGCCTTCTCTGTTGCGGCCCCGGCCCTCTGGAACCAACTTCCCCCGGAGATCCGTGTCGCCCCCACCCTCTCCGCCTTTCGTAAATTGCTTAAAACACACTTTTGCCGGCAGGCCTGGGGCAGCTAACACCTTGCCCCTAGCCAGTGTATATTTGTGGAATGATTGGTTTCTTTTTTAACTTAGGGTTGTTTTTTTTATATTTATGTATTTAATGTAATTTCTATCATGTTGTGAGCCGCCCTGAGTTCTCCGGAATAGGGCGGCATAGAAATTAAATAAATAAAACTAATACTAATAATAATAATTTCTTTATCATGCCAAGAAAACTATATGGATATCTTTATGAAAGTTAGCAGGAGTTAAATTTGATTTGAAAATGTTTGTATTGAAACTTTTATTTAGAGAGCTGGTATGTGTGGGTGTGCTTGTGTGCATTGCTTTAAGTAAAATTATTACCTAAAGTCATCAGTTGATTTATCCCTGAAATTATTCTTTCACATTCATCATCACGAGTCCTGGAACCCCATTCTCCATCCAGAGGTTTGTATATTAACGATCTGCTTTCAGTATCAGTTAAAGGAACGCTCGTTCCAAGTTCCTCTGGAAATACAGCTGAAATAAAGCATTAGGTATAATAATTATTAATGCAAAACAACTTACCTGGTGGGGAAAATTCCTCTTGTATTAGATTTCTCCAGTACACTTTCCCTATGCAGGTAGAAGGTACATGCAAATCCAGTTGCTCTCTAGAGAAAATGGGGAGCAATGACTCCCTGTGACTTCTCTAGAGAACTAAATATCAAGGATTGAAATTTAAACGTCATCCGAAGTTGTTATCCTACTCCTATGGCCCACAGCAGCTGGATTTGTTCTTTAGGCCAAATTCAGTTCATCATTTCTGACTAAAAGAGATTCTTTAATAGCCCAATACACAACAACAGCAGACAAAAAAAGAAACGTAGTTAGGAAAGAGAATAGTAACATTTCCCAACATGAAATAATGCAAAGTATTATTTTAAAGTTATAATTAATCACTGTTCCTTTATAGCAACTGTTCCCACACTTCTATACATGAGGTACTGAATTATAGACTCTTTCTATAAAAATGTAGGAATTGTTTTAATTAGTAATCCATTTATGAACAGGTTTCTATGTTTCACTTAGCATATTTTGCCAAGATAGATGGCTAACTTCAGCCACAGTTTTGGACTAAAAAGACTATCCTGATAGTAGCACAAGAATTGTTGTTCTCCAGCAACAAAATTGGGGAGTCTAATCACATGATATTATGAAGATAAAAATAATACAGGACCAGAATTTTTGGCTTAACTAATAAGCCCAACCTCTTTATGTGTGGGTTTTCATACCTTTTAGGCAACTTACGACTAATGCTAATCTAAACAAACAAAAAAGGGGCTTAACAATTGAAATTATTATTTTCTTCCTACTGCTTCTAAAGAGTTCACAATACTTTGGCCCAATAAAACCCAACAGTCCTGAAAACCAGAAGCATTAAGCAAAGTGAAATTAATCATTTCATTAACCAAAACTAGTTCTCTCTTCTTTTAAAGCAAAATCAGCTTTCCAGATTATCACATCTGCACACGTTAAGTTCTGTATCCTTTTTCTGTACATCTAGGACAGCGGTTCTCAACCTGTGGGTCGCGACCCCATTTGGGGTTGAACGACCATTTTCACAGGGGTCGCCAAACAACACATTCCGCCATTTTTCCCCCTTTGCCTTAGCTGTGCTACTCCCTCTTATTTTATTGGCTTTTGAAAGCCAATAGAATAGACTCTCTTGAATAGTCTAATTCTATTGGCTTTCAAAAGCCAACAGGAATTGTCCAGGCTGTCTCTGCCCTGCTGAGCCCGCAAAAAGTCCCAGTCGCCAAACGTTGCTGCAAGTTGTCTGCAGCTAAGGCGAGCTTTCTTGAAGTTTCCACCCCTCCCTGCTGAGCAACTACTAAATGTAAGTAAAAGAGGGCCGGTGGGGAGGGCCGCCCAGGAGCGCCTGGGCCTGCCTGCCACCACACTGAACGGGCGGTGGCCATTGTGAGGCTAGCAGGGCAGCAGCGGGCACTGGGAGGGTAGCTGGCACACGTGGGGCCTGGCGGGTGGCTTACCTCCCTTGGGCCGGTGGCCCAACCGGTGGTCGGCCTGCACCGTCGCTGCTGCTTGCCATGGCCACCCAGGAGCGCTTGGGCCTGCCTGCCACTGCATCAAATGGGCGGTGGCCAAGGTAAGGCTAGCGGGGCAGCGGGGGCGCTGGGAGGGTAGCTGGCGCGCATGGGGCCCGGCAGGTGGCTTACCTCCCTTGGGCTGGGCCAGCTGGTGGCCCAGCCGGTGGTTGACCTGCGCCGTCGCTGCCGCTTGCCATGGCCGCCCAGGAGCACCTGGGCCTGCCTGCCGCGGCACCGAATGGGCGGTGGCCAAGGTAAGGCTAGCAGGGCAGTGGTGGCTGCTGGGAGGGTAGCTGGCGCGCATGGGGCTGACTCTCAGCTGGCTGTCGGAAGTCGGGCGGTGTGTAGCAGCCCCGCCGGTTCCCCACCGATGTCCGGACTCTGACCCAACTCCCAGCTGACTGTCGGGAGTCGGGCTGTGCTCCTGGGGGCCATGTGGATGTCGGCCGGCTGCGTCCTCCCCGTCTCCCAGCTCATGGCAAGCACAGGGGCTTGAAACCCGCCCCCGACACTGCCCCGGGCCGACTCAGCTGCATGGGCAGCCGGTCCGAGCCGAGCAAGGTCTGGGCCGCTGCCAGCGCTGCTGCTGGGCTGCTCCACCGCTGCTGGCTGAGCTGCGGCGGCGAGCTGGTCCCCACGCCTCATGGTTGCCCAGCTGCGCTCCGCCCCTGGCCGCCCTCCACGCTGTGCCAGAGTTTCCCCCCGCACCGCCCAGCCCACCTTCCTCACCGTTGGAGGCCACCTTGGCCCTCTGGCACCCGGCGCGGCCCTGGGGCCGGTGGGCAGGAGCAGCTCCTTCCTGGCTTGCCGGGCTCCGGGCCTCAGAAGCGGCCAGGCGGCGGGGAAGAGGGCGATGCCCGCATGTGCGTCGGAGGCCAGCCGGACGGGCCGGGAGGGGAGAAGCGGCGCCTTCCGAGCAGGAGCTGGCGCTCCGGCCACGCCCCTCTCGCGTCTGACGAATCGGGAAAGGCTTTGGCGGTGAAGGGCTGCGCAGCGTGGAAAGGTGCTCCCACGATCCCGCCGCTGCGATGGCGCTCAAGAGGTTGGAGGGGCGGGCAGGTCCTGGGGGGGCGGCTGGGAGAGGGCAAGAGGTGCCGTTATGAGGATGGGGGGCTCCAGACTACCATCCCCAGCAGCCCTAAAAAGCACTGTGGAAGAGTGGGGAATGCTGGGAGTTGCAGTTCATCACCATTTGGGAAAACATGACTCTCCAAAAATCAATCCTCTCTTCCTTCCATCCATCTCCTTCCCTTCCCCTTCAATCTCTCCTTCCTTCCTTCCTTCCCCCTTCAATCTCCTTCCTTCTCCATCTCCTTCTTTTCCCCTTCAATCTTCCTTCCTTCCTTCCATCTCTTCCCCTTCAATCTCTCTTCCTTCCTTCCTTCTCCCTTCAATCTCCTTCCTTCTCCATCTCCTTCCTTTCCCCTTCAATCTTCCTTCTTTCCTTCCTTCCATCTCCAACTCCATCCCTTCACCTTCAATCTCCCTCTCCTTCCTTCTTTACTTCCTCCTTCAATCTACTTCCTTCTCCATCTTCTTCCTTTCCCCTTCAATCTTCCTTCCTTCTTTTCATCTCCATCCTTTCCCCTTCAATCTTCTTCCTTCTCCATCTCCTTCCTTTCCTCTTCAATCTTCCTTCCTTCCTTCCCTCCCTCCCAACATTTTTGAGCAAAGAAGAGTAAGCTTCTCCAGTGAGCATTGCTATATTGTTTTTGTAATTAATCACTATGCTTTAATTATGTTCAATTTGTAACAATGAAAATACACCCTGCATATCAGATATTTACATTACGATTCAAAACAGTAGCAAAATTACGGTTATGAAGTAGCAACGAAAATAATTTTATGGTTGGGGGTCACCACAACAAGAGGAACTGTATTAAGGGGTCGCGGCATTAGAAAGGTTGAGAACCACTGATCTAGGAGAAAACAGGCACATACCATTATTTGGTATAGGCTCCATATCCCATGGGCTCATTTTCTCAGTATCTCCATTGTCCCAACTTTAAAGAAAAAAAGATAAAAAAAACATTTTGGACAATATTATTTATCTAAATATTTATTGATAATACGTTTTCCCAATTTTAAACAGTAAATATCAAATACTATAACGGCATTAACCAGTTACAGTTAAATGCACTTGAATTTTAAAAACCAGAGCAATTAAATATTGTTGTATTTGCAAACATACTAACCAGACATTGTAGCACTGAAACAAGCTGTCAGGATAATCAGGCTGAAGAGGTTCTTGACTTTCTATTGTTCCGAACCACCATGCATCATCAATTACTGATCTAAATCGATCACCTGCACAGGTACACCAAACTATATAATTAACCATTTCTATATGTATTACTATTTTAATAATAATTTGACAACAATTGCATGAATAAGAGGTAAAATACCAGCAGTCTTTCAAGCAAAGATACATACAATTAAAAATTCAAATGTTCTATAACAAGTAGCTTGTCAAATGTTCTATAAAGGTAAATTGAGTTGGGCCAGAAATATTATTTCGACAGGCAAGGAAAATTTTCTAAGCACAGAATGTCTCTGGGAGTGAGGCTAATTGTGCCTGTGCCATGACACTATTGTGCAACGTGAATTATGCATTAGTGTCATTTTGTATGTTTGTGGCTTCTACCAGCTATGAAATATAAATAAAGATAAAACCAACTCAAAGGAAAATTGAACACTGGGAACTATTAATGAAGAAACCACATAAGATTTTTTCAAAAGAATAATAGAGATGGGGCAAAGTTGCTGTTCCAAAGAGTGGAGGCCATAGCAGAAAAAACACACACCATCTAGATCCTAGATGGAACCTCTTAGTAGACAGGATACTTGTCCTGCTCAAACTGATGGAATGGGTAGATGTAATAAGGAAGTGGCAGTCGCTCAAATAATCTAGTCCCATGCTGTGCACCGGTTGAAAGATCAAAACCCTTACGGAATTAATTTTAAAAAGCATTTTTTTAACCGGCTAGGTGACTTTCCAGTATGAGAGAGAGTAAAAGATTAAGAAGAAAGAAGAAAGCCAAGTGATGTTTCCAATGACAGTAAATCTGAATGCTATAAATTTTATGTCTGAAAATATTAAACATTTATACTACTTATTCCAGATATAATAATAATAATAATAACAACAACAACAACGAGTTGGAAGGGACCTTGGAGGTCTTCTAGTCCAACCCCCTGTTCAGGCAGGAAACCCTATACCATTTCAGACAAATGGTTGTCCAGTCTCTTCTTAGAAACTTCCAGTGTTGGAGCATTCACAACTTCTGGAGGCAGGTTGTTCCACTATGTACAGTGGGGAAAAAAAGTATTTAGTCAGCCACCAATTGTGCAAGTTCTCCCACTTAAAAAGATGAGAGAGGCCTGTAATTGTCATCATAGGTAGACCTCAACTATGAGACAAAATGAGAAAACAAATCCAGACAATCACATTTGTCTGATTTGGAAAGAATTTATTTGCAAATTATGGTGGAAAATAAGTATGTGGTCAATATCAAAAGTTTATCTCAATACTTTGTTATATATCCTTTGTTGGTAATGACAGAGGCCAAATGTTTTCTGTAAGTCTTCACAAGGTTGGCACACACTGTTGCTGGTATGTTGGCCATTCCTCCATGCAGATCTCTAGAGCAGTGATGTTTTGGGGCTGTCGCTGGGCAACACGGACTTTCAACTCCCTCCAAAGGTTTTCTATGGGGTTGAGATCTGGAGACTGGCTAGGCCACTCCAGGACCTTGAAATGCTTCTTATAAAGTCACTCCTTCGTTGCCCGGGAGGTGTGTTTGGGATCATTGTCATGCTGAAAGACCCAGCCACGTTTCATCTTCAATGTCCTTGCTGATGGAAGGAGGTTTGCACTCAAAATCTCATGATACATGGCCCCATTCATTCTTTCCTGTACACGGATCAGTCGTCCTGGTCCCTTTGCAGAGAAACAGCCCCAAAACATGATGTTGCCACCCCCATGCTTCACAGTAGGTATGGTGTTCTTTGGCTGCAACTCAGCATTCTCTCTCCTCCAAACACGACGAGTCGTGTTTCTACCAAACAGTTCTACTTTGGTTTCATCTGACCATATGACATTCTCCCAATCCTCTTTTGGATCATCCAAATGCTCTCTAGCAAACTTCAGACGGGCCCGGACATGTACTGGCTTAAGCAGGGGGACACGTCTGGCACTGCAGGATCTGAATCCCTGGCGGCGTAGTGTGTTACTGATGGTTGCCTTTGTTACGTTGGTCCCAGCTCTCTGCAGGTCATTCACTAGGTCCCCCCGTGTGGTTCTGGGATTTTTGCTCACCGTTCTTGTGATCATGTTGACCCCACGGGGTGAGATCTTGCGTGGAGCCTCAGATTGCGGGAGATTATCAGTGGTCTTGTATGTCTTCCATTTTCTAATTATTGCTCCCACCGTTGATTTCTTCACACCAAGCTGCTTGCCTATTGCAGATTCAGTCTTCCCAGCCTGGTGCAGGTCTACAATTTTGTTTCTGGTGTCCTTCGACAGCTCTTTGGTCTTCACCATAGTGGAGTTTGGAGTGTGACTGTTTGAGGTTGTGGACAGGTGTCTTTTATACTGATAACAAGTTCAACCAGATGCCATTAATACAGGTAATGAGTGGAGGACAGAGGAGCCTCTTAAAGAAGAAGTCACAGGTCTGTGAGAGCCAGAAATCTTGCTTGTTTGTAGGTGACCACATACTTATTTCCCACCATAATTTGCAAATAAATTCTTTCCAAATCAGACAATGTGATTGTCTGGATTTGTTTTCTCATTTTGTCTCTCATAGGTGAGGTCTACCTATGATGACAATTACAGGCCTCTCTCATCTTTTTAAGTGGGAGAACTTGCACAATTGGTGGCTGACTAAATACTTTTTTCCCCCACTGTATATGTATGGTAACAGCCTGCTATTTCTAATTTAAGAACTATAAACGGAAACAAAAATATTATTCACTTGAGAATATAATGAAAATTCTTATGGCAAGTATTTCTCAAAATAGCAAGGATTTTTAATATTGTTGTCCAAACTTGTAACACATGAAAGAGTGTGAGGTTCCAAACACATACAAAAGGGTAAGTAATTATCATATATTTTATTGAAATCACAGGGAATTTTGACCATAAAACCACTGAAATGTATTCTAGAGCACCTACCTATATTCCATCTTCTGTGCTTTGCATCATCAAATTGCTGTCTCAAGACTAGGAAATCTATCACATCTGGCATATCATGATATCTAGACATAATCAAAATGAAATGGTATGAAAAATGTGTTACTTTGAAGAATTCATCCATTCAAAGCAAGACATATCAAGAAATAGTGGAACAATCTCAACTAATTTCTATTTTTTAAACTAGACACTAAAGTATATGTTTAATAGCAAAGTTCAGTGAAAACCCAGCTAAATCTTTCGTTTTCTTGGGGGTGGGGAATGAAAGGAAAAACTATAGCTAAATGTTTACCATCTATCATTTCTCATCCAGAATTTGGCTAGTAGCCAGTTCTTTTCAGAAAGAATTTTTTGTCTGTAAATATCAAGCCTAGATAGGAAATAATGGCTTTTTATGCCTATTATCCTTTCCCTGTTCAGTCACGAACCTGAGTTCTCAAGCCAGCTATTTTTCTAATTCTATCCTCAGTTATACATGTTCAGCATAAAAATGTTCCACTATTAGGGAAAAGTTCTGTAGGTGAAATGTAATGTTGTACAAGTGGCCCTTTAGTCATGCAAGAATGGAAAATTCTGTCTTTTCAGAGATTTTCATCCCCCAAAGCAGGAATATTGAGGGCAGGAAGAACAGAAATGTATTCTCCTGAGAGATCCCTCTTTATTGGGAGATAAGCATAATAATTACAATCAAATGAAGTTTCTTAAAGCACATTTCAGACATTTGCTTTAATAAACAATGCTCTCAATTACATTTCTATCATCAAACATTAATTGCCTGTATCCAATTTTGTCTATGCTAAACTGAGGGACTGGCAACATTTTTAGTTGCTGTCTGCTGTTCCCCAAAATGATCCCCCAGAGCCCTCAAAGATTTCAGTAATCTCACTGGAGATTATACAAGGCTTCAGCATTTTAAATAAAAATAAAAATATTTTTATTAAATGTAAGAGTAACTGGAACCGTTTAGGAGTATTTTGGGCATCATGTTGTTAACTTAAGTAGATAATAAAATAAACCCAGTAACTTTTAGCTGTCATAACGAGATCAGATTCTCTTCCCAGTATGTCTTCCAAATTTATCCTGGAAGATTGAAATGCATTGGGGGAGGGGGGGAGGGGACAGAGAAATGGAAACTCTCCTTGTGTAATCAGATATTATCAAATCTCCAAATCTACACCCCAAATTTACTAGTTAAGCTAAATAAGTGATAATAATTTTAGAAACATGTTTTATTTTGTATATAAATAAAATACGTTGCAAAGCTGTAAATGTGGGAGAGGAGGTAAGAGAGAAGAGACAGAGAGACATATAAATAAAATTGTATATATGATCATGGATTTTTCTTACTTCATTGTAAATGATCCTCCAGTCAATTTACCCGTATCAGGGTCAAGAAAAGCAAGTTTAAGGCAGCAAAGTGTAGGCAATCCAACTTCATATTTTATTCCAACTATTTTCATTAACTCTTGTTCCTTAAACAAAAATAAAAATATTGATAGTAATTTACCATGCTTTTCAGGTGGAAAAAAAGGGGGGGAGAGAAAGAAGAGAGATTTGTGTAACTTACACCTCTGAATTAAACAGAAAAACCAAACAATTAATAAAGCGAGAGCAGCTGGTAAACAGTATGTTCTATCATCTCTTACTAAGAGGCTGCTGATCACTGTGTATGATATCTTCATTGTACTTTGCTCAAAACCTAATCAGACAGAAAATGGTATTTATACACAGTATAAACTGAAGCAGAACAGTCCATGAATAGCTTCCTTCTAACCATATGCAAATTTTTTCGGGCTTAGGATGAAACACTTTTTTTAAAAAAAATGAGACCAAATATACTCATTACAAGCATTCAGTGGTATTCCAGGGGATCTAACTGCAGTGCTGTCTTCAGTCTAAAAACCGGAGCATAATCTTTTCTCTTTCTACCTAAGCCAGGACAGCATGCTCCTTGCCTTGGGAATGGGACAACTCACTACAGCCAGCTTGCTGCGACCAACTCGCCACGGCCAACTTGCCGCAGCCAACTTGCCGCAGGACAACTAATCACAGCCAACCTGCCATGGGACAATTCTCTGCAGAACCATTTAACAATTCTATTTAATTATTTAACATAAATTTAAAAAAAAATTAAAAAACATTTTAAAAAATTGCTGCCCCTCCTTTTGCATCCTTTTTTTAATGATTCTATTCCACCACTTCTTTAATATTAGTGTAATTTTTGTCCAACAATGAGTTGTCCTGTGGCAAGTTGGCTGTGAGGAGTTGTCCTGCAGCAAGCTGGCCATGGCGAGTCAGCCACCGTGAATTGTCATTGGCTTAGGCCAGGGGTTCTCAACCTTGGCAACTTTAAGACTTGTGGACTTCAAATCCCAGAATTCCTCAGCCAGCAAAGCTGGCTGAGGAATTCTGGGATTTGAAGTCCACAAGTCTTAAAGTTGCCAAGGTTGAGAACCCCTGGCTTAGGCTGAATGGATAAGTTTTGGGATGAGTCAGCAAACCATTTTGCATGAGGTATTGAGGGAGCCATTCTAGATATGAAAGCTGTGGGTGAAAGACTTCAGAGAGTAAATAGGAATTCTGCCAGGGACTCAAAACTTGATTGGACTCAGTGGTGGTGCTCTGACAATTAGCACTGCTGAATATATGTTTTTATCCAACTGAGGCAACCCCGATACTTTTTACTTCAAGTATGGTTTTAAAACAATGCAGGGCAGTGTATGACTAGAACAAAAAAAATCACCACTCTATCCCATCCTTTTGCTTTTCAACTTTGCTCCCTTTTGAATTTTAAAATAACATTTCCCTCCTGCCAGAAAACTTCCCCTCTAAATAAGGGCTGCCTGGTTATTTAGGGAAATTAATTCTTCTATTTAGGTTGCACATGTAACTGGTGCTGATAGCACTGCCTTATGATACATACATGCACAATTATACATAATCACAAAGCACAATCACACACATATCCACCTATAGTTTTAAACAGAAACTTGCCCGTTTCAACCCACTCTTTTTCAGTTTAAGACCAGCTGGGAGTCTCCAACCTAATATTCTATTTTTTTTTTAAAAAAACCCACTCAAACCAGCCATGCCTGAAAATAGACAAGTAAGAGACACGATGCTAGTAAGAGAACCAAATTATAATCTATTAATTAAGGGAGAGGCTTGATTTCAGTACAAGATCCAGTTCTCCACATATATAAAGAGGAGCCAGATGATAATTAAAAGCCAAGTCAAGCTTGTCCAACTTCAAAATTCTATGGAATTCTACTTATCACCTGCTCAAGGAATATTTGTTTACTTGACAAGTGTGAGGCCACACACGTGAACATCAGCTGCTGCACATACAGAACGGAGGCTATGTTGGACAAAACTTCTATCGGTATATAGAATGTACACTGCTTATGTACATTTTGATGTAGTCCATGTTGCATTTTGCTACATTGTCATGTTTGAACTTATGTGGCTTTTTTCTGAAGTTTTTTACCCTTTCAGATTTCAGCTATTTTTTTTTTAAAAAAATCCTTCACTAAGAACAGTCCATCCACGACTTGAACTTAGCTCCTTTTTGTGCAGTTAAAAGTTTTATTACACATAACTGCAGGTAAATAGGAAAGGGTTCTCTTTTGGATAGCAACACTAATTGTCCCGCTCCCCCTGCTAATATTCTCATCCACCAAACAGAAATTGTAGCCTTTGTGGTTTTTTAGCAACTAGTCAGTTATATTTCCCACCCCCAAGCCCCAACTGTAAATACATCTACGACAGATGTTGGTGACTGTTTGCAATGCTTCAGTAATATATAGCAAGGCATGCCAAATTATATTAGCAGTGTGACTGAAATTCATTTTCTATCTGTCTATCTGGCAGCCCTGGAGAGTATAATCGAATAGAACACTAATCTTTTCTCACATTCTTTTTAATTAGTGCTTGCATAAGAAAGTACATAGGAAACAAATAGCCTCTATACAGTTTCTAAGTAACAGTTTTCAAAAATGTCCCTAAAATAATCTCTATCTTTTATTTCTGCAATTTGGCAGGCTGCTTGTCGCCATCATTTAATAAGGATCATGCAGGACCTCGTTATGATCACAATGCCTAATTTCCTGCTGGCTTGTGTGGGAAGCCAGCAGGAAAGATTGCAAATTGCAATCACATAACCACAGGGTTGGTAAGTACAAGGTCCAGTCATAACTGCCACTTGTTAAGTGCTGTTGCAAGAATGGCCATTGAAAGTGGTCATTAAATGAGGATGGCTTGTAACTCTTGCACACTTGTAATGGGCCTACTATATTACTGTTTTGACCTTTCAAATATGATAAAACAATTACCATTAAATGCAATGGACTGTATGTAGAAATACACATATAGCTAGATTTAAAAGCTGAAACTATATAGGGTACCCTTCTGTTCTCTTAGTTCAGTAGGATTTATTCCAAGTAAGAATCTATAAGATCTCAAATTTATATATACAAAGAATGTAAAACAGAAAGAGCAAGGAGGAGACATACCCGTAACTCCATCTTATGCCATGGTTGTTTTTTAGGATTAATGCTATATATTTTGTTTTTCTTTGCCATTAGAACATATGCTTCATGACCTTGCCGGAAGTAGTAAACCTTCAGAAATTAAATATCACAGTTAATGCATGAAATATCTGTACATCTAAAAGAACCCAACACTATAATTGAAAGTATTTGCCAAAATCAAAGTTATATTTCAATCTTTCATTTAAAAATAGCAACCTGTTGCCAATTAACTTTCAGAATGTTATAATCCTACTTAGCATTTCATGAAAATGCTTTTTGTTAAAAAGAATCTATTTGAAGCTTTGTTTAGTTTAGAGCAGCACATTTATGGAACATTTTCATTAATAATATAACATAAAGCAGTTACTGCAAATTAACCAAGATTCAATTGTCTGAGCATTTTGTTCTTATAGTTGTTATGATGTATCATGTTTATTAGCATACAAAACATCTCAAATAAAATTATCCTAATGCATGACCGCTGACCGATCAGAAGGATTGATTTTGTCATATTTTATGATTAGAACTACATAAAGGATGAAAAAATAGGGTGTCTTTTTCCTTGGCTCCAAGTCATCACTCACATATTGGGGCATTTATATGGGATTTACAAATATAGCTAATGAAAATGTTTCCAAATTGTTCAACTGATCTCAGATTGCATGTGAAATATTAATAATACCACACAGGAAGCCATCTAAAATATTCTCTTCAATAGGTCTAGATTAAGAATAAATATACCTGATGGATAAAACTGTGTTTCATTTTCCTATCCACAATTTATTAGTGTGTCAATACTCATCTAAACAGTTTACTTAACATAAACTTATATATTAGAACATTTATTTATTTACTTGATCATGTTAGACATACTAGAAAAACTACAGCAACACTAATGAATGATTCTCAGAATATATGATCACTGTAAGATCATCTGCAGAGAACGCTCAGCTATATTATTAATACTTGAGAACTGCGATTTATAGCCTACTTTAAAAAAAATTACTTCCTCTTTAATTGGATCCCTCAGTTCTGATGACCAGCTAATAGCATAAAATAACTCAAGTGATTCAACAAATACAAAGGAAGTATAAAGAGTCATTAGCACTGATATGAATATTGTGTTGTGAAGTATCAGCTTTTGGACCTAACAGTTTGTGAGGGGTTACCTGTCCTAAAGGGCTATTTATTTCAGACAGCAAAATGTAACTTTCTTCTTGTTTAGTGTAAGGCATCAGATGTGGGTTGTTATGTAGCCATGTAAAAAATGGAATACATTTCTAGCAAAATTTAATGATTCATAAGACACTTACGTATCTTATTTGAAGCTGAATTTATGTATTTCTTACTTAAATCTGAAAATAAACTTTGGGTTCAGTCTATCATTCTCCTAACAAGTTGGCTATTGGAATGGTTATGAAAACTTCCATCATTCTTTTTCCGTTGTAAGACAGAATTTTGCAGCATTTTTAATTATAAATATTCAGGTAAACTGTGACAGTAAAGGTAAAAATACTGATGTTGTTTTATGAAGCAGACCTGGGAACTTTGTATCTGGGGTTATTTATGTTGCTACTGTTTCTAATAGACAGTGACAATACAGCCAGCTAGATTTCTGATTCCTTTCAGAAAGGTTTCAAATTAAGTCCTTTCTACGAAGAGAATATAACAAATAGGTAGGAAGAAAAAGAAACATATACCATATGCCCTGTTTTGGAACCTCTTAGAAGACATCATATCTTTTAATCAAATCAGCCTCAGAATAAAGAACATTCAGAAATGAGAACAGCTTCTTTGAAATACTTAGCGAAAATCAGAGAGGCTTGAAAATCCAATGCTGCATTAGAAATTTATTGTTACAAATGCCCTGAAAAGCCGAAGAAAATAAAATGGGGCCTATAAGGCTCTTCTGTGCTATTTGGTGGCTGGTATAATTTTACAAATATTTATTAGTTTATCAGAATGTAAAATACATAGGAAAATAAAAATAGTGGGAAACTAGGGGAGAGAAAAGGGAGTAAGAGAAAATGTATAGGAGAGAATGGAAAAAGAAAAAAAAGCATTGACTTCAGACTCTTTTTAGCACAGTAGAAGATACCACAGCCTCAATTTTTTATTTTTAAATAGTAATATACTGTATACTAGCCATTTCCATAACAACAAACCTATCTAATCAGCACAACCAAAATCAAAGTTTCATATTTTTTCCCCATCACAAGAACAAAATCCTGATGCAATTTCCAAATAAAAGCAAAATTAGATATATTCTCTTCTTTGGATAAGGCAATCAATTTAACCAGTTTTTTTTTCTAAAAAAAAAAAAATGCTGGAACTCACACCCCTCATACAAGCCGCCTTGCCTACCCTACAAGGTTCCATCCAAAAAAGGTTCGTTCTGGGCATTCTATGAGAAAAAAAGCCCTGAATTTAACCATCTCTAACTTTTTTCCTTGCCGTGGAAAGTAGTATTTCTTTTTACACTTATTAATCTTTATAGACTATCATAATTTATGTTAACAACATTCACTCTATTCTTTCAGATTCTTTAACGGGAAAGGGAAAAACACTTTTTAAGCATCCATTTTAAAACACTAAACTTTTCTTTAAAAACGCTTTTAAATTTCTTAGCTCCCTCTTGTGGTCAAAGAGTAGATATTTTATAAATCAGTTAATGCTTCCTGACCAATTAGAATTCTAAAAATCAGAAAGTTTAAGCCACTCACAACAAAACAATCCAAAGCTATAGATTATTTAAAGGTAATAAAATAGAGTCACATCTTTCTGTCCTTATATTTCACCATCAAAGATACTTCATATGTCTTAAAAACAAAGGGAACCCAGTTCCTCATTAATAGTTGAAGAAGCTTCGGTCTGGAAAAATTCCTCCTAGACTGGTCAGTCGGCCATGTTCATTGGAAGTCTCCGGTGGCTGGTATAATTAACTAAATTTGTTTTTTAAACTTAGAACACTGCCATTTCTCAATATCATTAATGTTATGGCGAGTTTTCAAAAAGGGATTCACTTTTCAAAGGTGCAGAGTCTTACCTAACCAATGGAAGATGCCTAGGATATGTGAACTAAGTCACTCCCAGGTCACCATCTCAACTGAAATTACCAGATTTAGTAATGATTGCCTATGGCTCCCTATTTCTTACATTAAAAAAAAAGACAATTCATGGCAGAGTCTCTTTGGAGGAATACAAAAGGCTACCACCTCCTTCTTGGCAATTCTTCTCGTTCATAATTCTTTAACTTATAGCCCACTTTTTCATAAGAAACTCAAGGTAGTTCATTCTGAGACTTCTCTTCATTTTCTCCACAATAGCAATGTTGTGAGGTAGTTCCAGCTTAGAGACTGGGACTGGTCCAAATCACTCAGCTGAGAGTGGACTTGAACCTAAGTTTCCTTGCTCACAGGTCATGATGCCAATCCAAATACAATTCTATAATTCTTACTCTACTTTTCTATCCAGTGTTTGTGGGAGAGATGCTCCCTGGGACCATCCAACAGACAAAAAAAGGCAAAAAAAAAAGATGTAGAATGAAATGAGGGATAAAACAGCTTGTTTTTGAGGAAAATAAAAAAACCTAATTTAAGCTGAAGGTATAAGGAACAAATACCTAGTTTCCTTTCCAAATGAGGGCACAAAATGAATTAAGCTAATATGTTAACAGTAGCATTAATTCATGACTCCTGTGTTCCAAGAATAGCAAGTCTTTGTACAAACAATTTGATAATTTTTTATTTTAAAACAGCCATCAGAATTCTGCCTTATTTCAAAAGTAATTGACAGAGGAAGAGATTTTTAATTGGCACTTCAATAAACTGAACGTGAAAGCGCAAGCAAAGGCATGCATAAAAATGAAAGAAAAAGTACCTCATCCCCCATTTGTGGTACAAAAGGGCATCGTCGAGGAACAGGATCTGTAATCCATACTGAAGGAAGCCACTCTTCTAATGTTAAGCCATTTTCAGTTAGCACTCCCATAGCCAACCTCTAAAGAAATATGCACATATATCTAAATTAAATTCTAGAACTTGTTATTTAATTTTAAGATTTAGCTTAAGTTTAGCTGTTCTCAAAAGCATTTGAATTCAGTTTTAGCAATACAGGAACAAACCCCACATATGCAATTTCTCTTCCCTTTTCCAATACAATTATCAGCTACATCATGTCAAAAATGAAAATAAAGATTTTTAATAATTTCCTTACAGCCATATTAGAATAAGAAGGAAGGTATGCATGAGGCTCAGTAATAGTAAACCATCACAATCAATTTTCTATTAGCAAAATAAATAAACATGCCCATCACATTTGAACTTAGTATAGGTATTTGATAAAAATGTCAGCATCTTTCACGTTAATTGACTAATATAGCATTTATTAATTCCTTTTTCCTATAAAAGGGACAGAGTTCACCTTGAAAGAATTGTATTTCCCACCTGGGTTCCTAATATTCTAGACATTTGCATTTGGGACTAGGGATACCCCAAAGTTGTGGAAATAGCTGTCCTTTTCACATATGTAATAGTGAATGCAGAAACAAAAGCAATTCTGGTGATTGAATTTAGAATGTTGTCCCCCATGACAGACTGACTAAATATTTTCTAGACTGATTAAAAATGAAATACAGAATAATTTACTAGCTACCGGTATGTTCTTACTAATGTATTATTTTACTGATTTTACTTTTTAAAATATTCATAATTTTTTGAATAATGTTCTAATCTGCTCCGAGAATTCCAGTTACTGGACAAATTAAAACATAATGAATTAATTAAAACATAGTGCTAATATTCATATGTGTCAAGATGATGAAAGAAAATGCTGGATCAAAATATTTAGAGTCTGTAAAGACTCTAAGAGTTAGATAGAAATGGCTGGATGGACATTTTAACATTCAGGAGTTTTAACTTGTTTTCATCAATTCAAGGCCAATTTTTTAAAAAAAAAAAAATTCTAAAGCAGGGTTGGCAATTAATTTCCCCAAAGGCCACATGAGGAACTTGAACTCTGCCCAATAGACTAAAAGGCTACGCTTCAGCCGAGCCCTATCCCCTCATGTGACAATCGCCTCCTCAGGCTGCTCCAGGAGAGGGACAAGTTCTGTGGAAGTGCAGAAAAGTACTTTCTTTTCTCGCCCTCTCATGGCCACCAGCCGACTGAAGGAGCCCGCAGCAATTGCTCAGAATCAGATCCAACTCATCTTCTCCCGCCCCTTGTGCTGCCCTTTCCTACATTTGATTTTTAATTTTCAACTGACCTCATGTGGGCCAGCCAAGATGGGGGAAAGGACAGATGCTTTATTTTTCTTGTTATACAGAAAACCATGCAATATGAAACAATATAAGTACATCCCAAATCTCATCTTAGCAGGGGGGTTCATAGGGAACTGTTATTTCTGTGTTAATTTTGGCTTAACCACTTAACTGGTCAATGGAGCCTGCCTCTTGGTGGTCAATATACCGGTAACTGAAAACACCACAGAAGATAAATTTCCCTGCAACACTAAGAAGGTCTTGAGTGTGTGTTTGTGTGCACGCAGGCGCACATGGGAGCATGACAAAATATCTGTTATCTCTCTGCTCTGAGATCTTAAAGGAAGATGAACCGTACAAAACCTATGATGAATTCTATATAACTTTTCCTGTTGAGTGCCAGGAACTACATAGCTCCTAAAACCTAATGCACCATTTAATTATCTAAATTATAAAAGTCCATCCTAGTAAAGGGTTTGAACTTCATACAGCAACAGCTGCTTTACCCACAACTGACAAATACCAAATAGGATGAAACCAGGCTCATGGTTTCTGCATGCTTCCAAGTAGTCAATATAATTGGCTGAACCATGTTGCTGCTTCCATTTTTTACTCTTTATTACTGTAAAACCACTCTCCTATATTTGTTAAATGTTGTTTATAGGTTTGTTCAGATTAATTGTGAGCTCTATTTTTTGAATTTTAATAATGTACATTCTTGTAACAAAAAATTCTGAAGCTAGAATACTCAACCTATGTTGTGCACTAATGCTCACATTCAACTTGATCTGAACAAAGAGAAATACTAGGAAGAAATTTGTCCTTCACCCCTGTACCTTGCATTTGAACAAAGTGCTCATTGTTTTTTTCCAGTCCAAGCACTAACAGACTCATTCACTCTGCTAGCCATTCATACTTTGGTAAGATGGGGAAGAGATGTATGAAGGAACTTTGCTATTTCATGAACAGAATAAGAGGGTATATTAACAAACCCCATTCATCTTCCTTATAGGCAAACTTTGAATCAAAAATCTTGCAAAATGTACACCTCTTAACTTGTAATTTTAATATATTAGCTATTTGAATAATTAAAAGTATAATGCATATATATTTACATTAGTGAGAAATAAGCATTACTGATAAGAAGCATTTTAAATTAGTATTTTATAATTCTAGTACAACCTTTTGCTTCCTTTCTTTCGGTTTCCTTTTCTTTGGAGATGATGGACCATCTTTATCTTCAATACCTTTTTTCCTTTCTTTTCTGATTTGTTTTTGTCTCTGTTTTTCAGGACCTTCTTCATCTTCTGAACTGCTCTCTACTTTCTTGGTCTTAATTTTAGGAACTTTCTTTGGTGGTTGCAAATTAATTCCAGCATCTGCTGTCCAGTCTGAGTAATCACTAGAATAATCACTAGAAGTGCAATAATGAATCAATACATATATATGCACTGATGTGCAAATTTAATATACATTAAAAAAACCTATCAGTTTTCAATACTGAAAAACTAGCTAGGAATACAAGGATGAAACAAATAATTTTTGTCATAGTTCTTCTGGAATTAGAATGCATTTAGATGAAAAGCAATGAACAAATGTTACTTACAACTTCATACAGAACCATAAGCTATAATTGTAAGCATAAACCAGGTGGGCCAGAACTAAAATAATCATAACAAGAATTACCTAATAATAAAATGTTAATCTGATACTCTTAACTCATCAGATGCTCTAATTATTTATTACTTCTCTACTCCCAAGAAGGGGATTTTGAAGTCAGTATTGTCAGAAAGAAAACATTTTTTCATTCAATCTTTATTATGGTCATGGACCAGCACAAAAAATGTTTAAATTATATGACAAGCTGTTTTTTTAAAAACAAAACAAAGATGAATGTGAAAAAGCAGGCTGTAATATAGTAGAGGAGATGTTTTTCTCTAAAGAATGTGTTCAGGTCTGCTGTTTGACCCAAAAAAAAATGTAAAAAAATTAAAGGAAAAACAGCCACCAGCAAAATTCCATGAACCTTTGTGCAAGATCCAAATGTTGCTATTTAATAGGTAGCTTCTAGTGTTTCCACTAAAATCAGTTACAGAAAAAGCTATTAAAAACAGGCTGTATATTAAAAAAATGTATCGCTTTAGAGCAGGGGTCCCCAACCCGATCCATGGACTGGTACTGTGCCGTGGCATGCCAGCAACCGGTTCACACAAAGAAGCCAAGTCCCATCCGCAAGTTGCAGGCAGAACACAAAATCATGCACCCTTCAGTCCATGGAAAAACCTCTCTCCACGGAACTGGTCCCTGGTGCCCAAAAGGTTGGGGACCTCTGCTTTAGACTGTGCAGAAATGGATAGACTGACTTTAAAGATAAAAAGAGAAAGAAGATTCAGTGTATTTTAGAACACGGGATAATTTTTATCAATGGCTAGAAAAACGAGTTAAAGAGAAAGGAATTTGATATGTAACATTGCATATATATTAGTAAAAAGACTAATGAACGATTAACATATTGTTTGTGATAATTATTGTTTTTTTAATATACATGAACCCAGACAACATGCTGTTTGCTAAATATTATATATACATATATACACATATATACACATATACATATATATACATGTACATATATATATATATACATACATACATACACGGCTTCAGTGGTATCTCAGAGTTGTTTTAAATATTCTTAACACATTCTTAACCTGGGAAGTGCCTATATTTTTCAACGTGATGAATGAAAATGTAATGATATATCAACACCAAGTCCTAGAAATAAATATTCAGAAGGGAATTTAATGATGATCCTTTCCTGTCTCATGTGTCATTCCAAAGGACTTTCCTATCTTCAAGGTGAACAGGAATGAGACAGCTCCCATTGGGAAGAAGTGGTGGAAATATACCTGTAAACATACGGTCTTTTTACCGGATTCTTTCTTCCATAAAAATTTCTTAAACTCGTTTTTCATTTTTTACTCAAAGTATATTTTATGAATCAGAACAATTAACATATATCTTAGCATTTAAATCTCACATTTAAGTTTAAACAACATAGTTTCTGATATTCAGTCACTTACCTAGAACTACCATCACTATGCCATGCTTTTCTTTCATTTTCTGATGTTCCACCACTGGCAACAACAATTTCTCCTTCCTAAGAACAATATAATATTCAGACATTTCTTCTGACATGCTAAGACTTCCTTCTTTAAAAGTATTCTAATTGCTTTAATAAAGGAATTAATGACTAAGAATCAGTTATTCAGCAACTTCATTTCACTCAATTTTGATGCCACTTTGGATTGCTCACAACGCCCCCCCCGAACAAAATACAATAAAATGGTTAAGTTAAAAAAATTATCCATAAAACAATTTTGTTGAAAACTAAGATCTAACTAAACACTGGCTCTTTAATTACTACCCACAGACTCACAACAGGTAATTATTAATATAGAAAAGCTAAAAAGGTTTGGAACCAGAATATCAGAAAGGCCACCTTCTTTGGTATAAATTTGGGTATAACACCAAAAAAATGCCCATTTCAGAAGAAGCACACCCCACATGTTTTTGAACCTGCAGTAAAAGGTTCCATAGCACTGGAATATTCATATTATATGTGATTGCTGAATTCTCTTTTATATCGTTTGGGATTTGCTTTAGTTTTATGACTTAATTACAATATTTTTAGTTTAAATCACCATAATTACCTATATGATCAATAAGTAAGTCTGTTAAAGGAAGTCAAGTTTTCCATGATTGGTATTAAGAAAACAAAATGTCTTTGAACATTTGCTAAAAAGCTCTTCCTGAAAAGTTAAAGTTACATTTAGTATATGTGATAGATGGACAGATCTAGAAGCATTAGCTAATGTTCAGGAAATGTTACCTTTAAGAAAGGAGAGTCAAGTAACCTCAGGAGTTATAAATGATTTTACATGCAAACAACCTAGAGTAGGGGTTCCTAAATTTTCTGTCAATACACTTATATCGTGTAAGTCCAAAATAATCAATTATCTTTACAATTAACTATAGAATGTTAATTGATAACTGCATACATCAACTGCAAATTATCAGGTTTTTGCAGACAAAATAGTACTTTATGTTCAAAAGAACATACCAAGCTTTGAGAATTACATATGTATTATAATGGCCATAAAGTTAAGTCTTTGATTTAATTAATGGGGGGAAGATGTTTAATTAGAGCCAAATATATAAAGTCTGAATGTTATTTTTCCAACCTATCTATCCCTCTGAAGCATATTCCTCTTACACTGTCCTGTAGTCCATATTTATGACACACAAAATCCACCAATGTTTTCTGTTCTTGTATTCAGAGAAGAAGGATGTCACAGCCAGCTGCTCTAATAGGTCTAAACCAGTGATGGCGAACCTTTTAGAGACAGAGTGCCCAAAAACTGGCTCACCCTTGCCCCTCCCCATCTCCTGCCCCTCCTGCCCGCAGGGCCACTCACCGCCTCCAGGACCCGCCGATCACCCAGGCAGCCCAGCAGCGCCATGGCAGCCACGCCCTCTGCCCGCGCCCTGCAGCATCAACTGTGCACAATGGGATGTGAGGGCAGAGTCTTGTCTATGCTGCCTGGCTGCCATGTCCTTGACTGTGCTGCTCCGCGTGGGCCACGCTCAGGGGCGACTCTCCTTCAGGGAGGCTGCTGGAGAGGAGGGGGTTGCGGGGAAGGCGAGGTTGGGGCAACGGCACGTGTGCCCACAGAGAAGGCTCCGAGCACCGCCTCTGGCGCCCATGCCATAGGTTCGCCACCACTGGTCTAAACCATACATATCACTGCAGCAAATGGGGAAAGAGGCATTACACTGCCTTCCCTAAATAGCAATGTGATATTGATAAACCAGGGAAAACTGTGTTTATTATTTATTATTTGTTTGGAAGATTTATCAATTGTGGTTCTGTCTGATACATTTGAGGACTTTATGTATTATATCTGTAGTCCATTAATCCAATGTATCCTGAATAAAGGGTTTGCTGTAATTTAAAATGAATTACAATATCATTCTTACCTCTGAGGAACTGCTTCCATTTTCGATGTCTTCATTTGGCCTGACAGTTTCCTCTAAGGCATATCTGGTTCGATAGTTATGCTGGTTGGCCTGTTGTTTTTTTGAATCCCCAACATCCAATACGTGATCATGTGAATGGTTCTAGAAATACATAAACTGACCATTAATCAGGATCATGAAAAAACTGTGAAACAGTACAAAGGCATAGCTTACCAGTGGAGATAAAAAGGCTTTAGATAAACTCTGTTCTCCCTTATACACTCTGACATTAATATTACAGTCTGAATGGCCCCAAAAGACCAAAACTGCAAGTATAACATTAAATAAATATCTGTGAAAACATGGAGTTTGTAGTGGGATGAATTGTACAAAAACACCCTACTAGTGCTATGATTGTAGAAATTTTTACAACTTTCTATTGTCTCAAATAGTTTATCCATTTCTTAAACTGTAACTATGAATAAATATGAAAATGATACTGCAGGTAACTGAAGGATTTTTTTTTTCCAACCGGACAACAAAGATGTTTAAATCCTAAAGAGCTGTTCAGGGTCTTTCAACATTTTTCAGTCTGAAGAACTTGTCAATTAAAAGAAAATTCCTGATCAAACAGAAAAGTCATAATGCTAGAAAACTATATTCAACTGAACTTTTTTCTTCTTTTTGCCCTTGTTCATTTAGGGAATCTCATCAAATTCTTATGGAATCTAAGTTCTGTGGCTCACAATTTGAAAACTCCCAACTTCCATTAGCTAACTAGGTTTTCACATAGGGCAAGAAACCTTACTATACTAAACACCACTATTATAGATAGTTCTCTCATTTGTTCAGTCATCATTTTGATGGTCCTGAGTTATGAGTGGTCCTCACAGTAATGGCTGTTGCATGCATTTACAAGCACAGTGTGGGCTTCAACCTACCCACCCCCCAACTTTGCCTTTCAGCCACTACCTGCACTGCCATCCTGCCTCCTCCATAACTAGGTCAGGCAAACTACCTTTGGCAGACAAGGCTCTGTTACCCTGCCACGCTTGCCATGTACATCCTGGGGCCTGCATGCACTTGGAGGAGGAATCAGGAGGAAGAAGAAGACAGTGACGGTCGGTGACCTGCAGCTGAGGACAACCAAAAGGTGGGGGGGGGGAAATAAGCCAGTGGGAAGAGTTGAAACAGAGGTGAACACGGAGCCTCATCTGCTTAAGATTGCTCGCTGGGCTCAACTGGAGAGGTAGCAGGACTGAGCTACCTCTGAGCTACCTGAGTTTGTGCAGAGCAGTAGTAGTATAAGGTCAAAGCTAGGCATGTCCAGCCTATTTGTTTTCCAGTTTATAATACAGGTAATCCTCGATTTACAACCAATCATTTAGTGATTGTTCAAAGACACAATGGCACTGAAAAAAGTTACTTATGACTGTTTTTCACACTTACAACCACTGCAGCATCCTTCTAATCACATGATCAAAATTCAGATGCTTAGCAACTGACTCCTTTATGACAGTTGCAGTGTCCCTAGGGTCATATGATCACCTTTTGCGGCCTTCTGACAAGCAAAGTAAATGGGGAAGTCAGATTCACTAACTTAATTACTGCAGTGATTCACTTAACAACTGTGGCAAGAAAGGCAGTAAAATGGGGCAAAACTCACTTAAAGCCTGTCTTGCTTAGCATCAGAAATTTTGGGCTCAGTTGTGGTCGTAAGGACTACCTGTACCCTACATTATTGTCAAGAGGGCACTGCTTACTTTGGGCAAAGATGGTATCTTATTTTCTCTAGGAACATGGCTTATAATGTGCTTTCTCCTCTCTTCTGCTCTGTATGTTCTTATTTCTTCTTCTCCCTTTGCTGTTCGCCATTCTTCTTGCCTACTGTAGGACAGAAATTCAAGCATTAAAGTTAACTTCAATGTATTAGAATTATATGCATTATTTCAATTGTTGTGGCAGGAGCCACACATTTGCATCCCAATCTCTTTGAGACTATACAGCTTCATAATAATAAGTCCTACAGCACCAAATAAAAGAGTCAATAACTCAGGACTTCCGGTTTTGCGCAGTAGCAAATGGTCACAGGCTTGCGGATTCTCCGCACCCCCGTGGCTAATTTCGCCCTGCCAGGGGACCCTAAATGGGTCTAACTCTAAGTCACCCCAGAGAGGTGACGAAGAAAGAAGGGTGCTCCAGCGCTTCTGCAACAGTGGCAGCCATTCCGTTTAACTTGGGGAAAGCTTTCTAACTTGACAGGAGAAAGGCTGGCCATATTGTACCGACCAGCCCAAGCTATTAGCAACTGAAGTCCAAAAGCACTAACCAGCACAACTGTGAACAGCATGCTTGAAACTGGGTGAGGAATTCAATCTTCTCTTTTCTATTTTACATTTAATTTCCTGGAAAAGATCCCCAAGAAGCAAAATACCTCCAAAAGGGAAGGAGGGGGATTTCCGCCCCACCCTTATACTAACAGAAGCAGCGAATTAATCTTTTTATCCAGCATCAGCAAACATTAAGAAATTATTAAGGAATAATCACATCAGGATGATAGGTTACTTCTTGTGGCTAACTAGGCAAATAACATAGCATAAAGCATACTGTGAAATCTAGTATTAATTTTGTGCTTGTTAAATAGAATGTTTATTAAGACTTAAATTTAAGCCCAGAGAGAAATAAATCAGAGGACACAATTCCAGTATTATGAATGGATTGGAAAAAAAAAATTCTGCCTGGAAGAGTGGAGAGCTGTGCTGTGTTGTGCCAACATAAAGAAAGCATCACTTTTGTTCATAATGTAAGGTTACAAATATAATGCCATTAGATTTATCTATTACCTGGATACTCCTGCTGATAATTCTGGTACTACAACCCTTCGACTCCACGCTACCAGATCCCGTTCAGTTGCTATTTCACTTCTTGGGGCATTGCTATGCATCTGTCGAACTCCTTCAATTTGCCCACTGCGTCTTAATCCCACATTTGGTGGGGAATGCACTTCTGAGGTAGAGTTTACTGAGCATAAACAGAGAGAACAAAACAGAAATGAATATTTTTAGACAATGTATTAAGTAACCGAGAGGAAATTTAAAGCTGTTACTAATTACATTGTTTTTGTGAGCAAATGTCTTAATAAACACATATATTTTATTGGAAAATGATTTAAATGCCATTACTACTAGGTTAAAATACTATTTCCATGATAAAATCAACTCAATCTACTAGATCAGTGATTTTCAAACTTGGCAACTTTAAGATATGTGGACTTCAGAATTTCCCAGACAGTATGAATTCTGAGAGTTGAAGTTTATACAACTTAAAAATGCCAAAGCTGAAATATACTATATTAAATTATTCAAATTAATTAAACAAGGATTTTTTTTTACCTCTGCCAATTCTATTTGTATTACTGTTTCCAACCTCTCCAGACCGACGTTGATCTTGTTCTTGTTGAAGTCGCTGTATCATGCTATCCAAAGGACTAACTTGTTGACTCAGAACTTGATTCAGTCCTGTTAAAAGTAGAATTTGTATAATATGAAATATATTTTATACATTTAAAGTGCACAGTCTATAATAGTGCCTAAAGTCTATAAGAGTTCAACTACACAATCCATATTAATTCCATTCATGCTCCCTAAAATTAACAGCACTGTCTTCAACATCTGAGTTTGTATTTCCTTAAGATCATGCAAGCAATGCAAGTTGTTTTGTTACATGTTTATCTATATGCAAATAGACCTTTTTTCTTTGATGTTGGACTGATTCAGTTGAATTCACAAACACATAATAAATCTAGATCTGAGTTCCTGATATAATTTGCAATGTAATGTGTAATGATTCAGATCTTCCACCTGTGAATTATCACAAATGAATAAATGATGTGTAATTTCACATCCTTTAAATCTTACATCCAAATAGGCTGTTGGCACTGACCGAAACTGAAGTTCTATGAAACCTTGTCTCAGAAAGTGGGATATAAATCTATAAATAAAATTACATTCCTTTTCCATCTTTAAGAAATCAATACCAATAGGGCAAATTAAGCTTGTACACATACTCTTTATCTATTTTAACAAAAAAGAATTAATCTCTCAATAAAGTATGCTAATTTATATCATTCAACTGATCTAGTGAAAATTGTGAAAAAAGTGTAAAATAGTTATAGACACAAGTCCATTACAAAAACGTTAATTCCTTCATATGTCAAAATGTTAATGAATCAAGTACTTGTTATTTACACACTGGAGAAAACGAACACAATTTCCCCAAAACTACTTCTTTAATACCACTAAATTAATACTTATTAACATTGATTGTGTTAATTTTCTCTTTCATAAACACTATGGAAGAGATTATGAATAAGAAACTTGTCACTTTTTCAGTAACCCATTTAGCAATACAAAGAAGGCTGGTGAGAAGGTAACAGTGTTTCTTATGTCTCAGCATTTGGTCATGCTGCCCACATGACCATGGAAGTGTCTCTGGACTATGCTGGCTCCTTCAGCTAAGAAACGGAGATGAGCATCACCCCTTAGAGTCAGACACAACTGGACAAGGGAAACATTTACCTTTATTCTTATGCCTTTGGAAGGTGGTAAGAATGCTAAAAAGTCCCTCTCAAAAATCTTAGAAAACAGTAAGGTACCATACAAAGTTGGAAGTTGTGCATACCTGAGGAAGTTACCCCCATCTGAGGAATAAGCTGTTCCTCTCTACAGTTTTCCCGTCCTGGAACTAATCTCTGAAATCTTGATGGATGAGGGTTACCATCAACATCAACCAAAAATGGAGGTGGCATGAGATGTGGTGCCTGTTGTGTCTGCTCATCCAATACAAAATTATTGGCATCACGAATGAGAGGCCGATAATCACTGTGAAAGAACATCTGATCTGCTATCTGTAAATAAAAATTTTTTTTAGAATTATAGACTATATATAATTGAAAGTTTAGCAATGTATATTTGTGAATCAACATTAAAATAGTTACATATTGCTAAAGTGACCTTTTCTAGATAACTTTCTTTTGTAAAACTCAAATCTAGGCAAGATTTAAGAAGTGACTGAATATAGATTGCCATCAATTAAAAAAACTCCTAATTATAGAATAGCAGATGAATTAATTACACAGTTCTTTTATAAAACAGTTTTTAAAGTTGCAAATATATATTTGAGAGCCATGGTTCACGAAGACAATGAGAAATGCTTCTGCACAGGGATATATAAATAAATACTTATTAATTCTCCATAAAGCTATAGACTTGGTTAGTAGAAAAAATTCTTCCTAATGAGCTCCTTTTTCACATCTTTCTTAGTATGTTAATTATTTTATAATGGAATGATATATCTGACATTAAAAAAAAAGTACTTTAAAAAAATTCTACCAAGAAAAACATGGCCAATTGATATAAGTGATATAATAGATCTTACACCTAATACTATAGATCAGGGCTTTTCAACCTTTTCACAGATTGTATCACTTTTAGGACATGAGAATATTTGAGTACCACCAGTGCTTAGCAAGGTGTCAAAAACTTGATGACTAAAAAAAAGGGGGGGGTTCGGTTTTACTGATTAGATTCATTTGTTATTATAGAAATGGCTAGTTTATAATATTATGGCAAAGTAAAAAGTTGAGGTTCAATGTTAATGCTTCCTTCTACTGTAACAGAGGAAGTCTGTTCTTTTTCCCTTCTCCCCCTCACTTTCCCCCCTTTTTCCTCCCCACTGTGTCCTACTATTTGCTTTTGTATTTTTGTATTTTATTCTATAATCTAATAAAATATTACAAACTGTAGAAAAAAAGAAAAAAAGTACCAGTTTTAATTTCTTCAGTGGCTGTTCCTTTGCTGAATCACTTTCCCTTTACACTGACAAATGTATGATGAATTTATCCATGTTTATTAATATGCACCACTACCAGCTAGTTCAGGGGTCTTCAAACTTGGCACTTTTAAGATTTGTGGACTTCAACTCCCAGAATTCCTGAGCCCTCATGGCTAGTTGAGGAATTCTGGGAGTTGAAGTCCACATATCTTAAAGTTGCTAAGTTTGAGACTCCTGAGCTAGCTGGTCAGCCCTTCTTCCTCTCTCCCTTCTGAGCTCTTCCACAGTATAGTCAGAATGCACCCCCCCAATCCCTTCCCTGGACCCTTAAAGACACAGGAATCAAGTGCAAAGCAAGAAACACAAACTCGGGGGGGGGGGTCTCTTTAAGCTGCCTCAGGCATGTCACGTGTCACAATGTTGCAATTCTAGACTGAAAGGCTCCGGCAATTGCAAAAAGGTTTAGCTTTAAAATTAAGCCTTTTTTACCTTCAAAGATAACTTTCTAAAAGCCATAGACAGACTCAATTAAAGGAGGTAAAACTAATTACATTTGTTTAAAGGATTAAACCTTTCCTGTTGTCTTTTTTTCCCTTCCCCCGCCCAAACCACCTCCTTTTAGAGCCTCTCCTCTTTTCTCCTTTTTCTTCAGTTCATCTCCAGCTCCGAGCTGCTTCCAGAAGCGCCAATCAGCTGGAGCTAATCATCTGGAGCCCTGCTGGCTCCTGGAACCCTCAGACTTAGCTCACTTAGGCTCATTCCCCTCCCCTACTACACTTGGTTAGCAGTCGCGTACCACCTGCCACGTGGCAAAGTACCACAGGTGGTACGCATACCACCAGCTGAAAAGCCCTGCTATAGATGAATTGTAATTACTTATCATTTTTTCAAAGTTTCAATATACAGGTAAGACTAGCTCTCTAAAAATGTTTTTGTAATTCAGAGTTGGCATATCTAAACAACAATAATCAAATAAAAGTTTTTAAATTTTGGTTAGTGCTATTACAGATGCATTAGTTATCCTAAGAAATTAAATGGAAGAAATTCATGCTGTTTTCCATAGCTGTAGACTTTTTGAGTAAAATCGAGTTTCTAAATTATTGTTTTAACTTTTAGAGATCTAGACATTTTGAATTAACTATGTCATTTAAAAAATCAATAAAAGTTCAGTTTCCAAGATAGGGGGAAAATATAATAACAATGATGATGATGAAGTAGTAGTAGTAGTAGTAGTAGTAGTAGTAGTAGTAGTAGTAGTAGTAGTAGTAGTTGGAAGGGATCTTGGAGGCATCGAGTCCAACTCCCTACTCAGGCAGAAAACCCTACAACAGATGGCTGTTCAGTCTCTTCTTAAAAACTTCCAGTGTTGGAGCATTCACCGCTTCTGGAGGCAGGTTGTTCCACTGGTTAATTGTTCTAACTGTCAGGAAGTTTCTCCTTAGTTCTAGGTTGCTTGTCTCCTTTATTAGTTTCCATCCGTTGCTTCTTGTCCTGCCCTCAGGCGCTTTGGAGAATAGCTTGACTCCTTCTTCTTTGTGGCAGCCCCTGAGATATTGGAACACTGCTATCATGTCCCCCCTCGTCCTTCTCTTCGTTAAACTAGACATACCCAATTCCAGCAACCGTTCCTTGTATGCTTTAGCCTCCAGTCCCCTAATCATCTTTGTTGCTCTTCTCTGTACTCTAGAGTCTCAGCATCTTTTTTACATCGTGGTGACCAAAACTGGATGCAGTATTCCAAGTGTGGCCTTACCAGGGCATTGTAAAGTGGTATATTTTATATACAAGGATGTGATCTTTTTATAACAAAGGTTAAAAACAGTGAAATTTTTGAAATCTTCTGTGCATCACACATTCAAGCAACTCTTCATAAACGGAGGGCAGAAGAGATATCCTGATTAATTCTTGATTCTTTTTGGAATCAAGTTGGAAGGATTTTGTAGCTGGGGATTTATTTGCATGTTTACATATTTTTGCTCCTTTAGAGAAGCTGAGAATCCAGAGTGTCAGTCAGACTGGAGCATAATGGATGTTTGATTTAGAATTGGAATCTGATTCTTCCAATCATCTTATTTCTGCATGAGAAGATAGATCAATTTGTGAAAATATTTAAAATTCTTTTTATTTTTGAAACTGTCCTAAAATATCATTAGTAATTCTTTTTTATAATAATTTATAAAATATAATAGTGCATATAAATTGAGGACTCCCTATATCTGGGATTTCTGCCTCCCAGGTCTTTTATACAGGTAACAAGCTGAGATTAGGAGCACTAGAGTGCTCGTTACCTGTATAAAAGACACCTGGGAGGCAGAAATCTTGCTGACTGATAGGGGATCAAATACTTATTTCACTCATTAAAGTGCAGATCAATTTATATCTTTTTTGAAATGCGTTTTTCTGGATTTTTTTGTTGTTGTTCTATCTCTCACTGTTAAAATAAAACTACCATTAAAATTATAGACTGATCACTTCTTTGTCAGTAGACAAACGAACTCACAGGTACCATTTCTGCGTTTGGAGATCAGAGAGAAAATATTTCTTTTCTTTTCTATCTTAAGAGCCTTTGAGGGGTCCAATCAATGAAACAGAAAAGAGAATGATTGTAAGCACTTGGGTAGGGTGAAAAATGCCTGAATTTAGGGCTTTACTATATGAAACAATTTTCACATAGTTCAATTGAGATGATGAAATAGAAGGTTTAAAATGTACTCTGAATAGTTCTGAAATTGGAATAGGTAATTCCTGCACTTCCATATATTTTGGACAATTTACCAAATTCCTAAACTTCAGCCAAAATGGTTGAAATTAATTAGAATTTTATTCTCAAACATTTGAAAGAGATTAAGTTGCCATCTCCAGCCTAGGACATGGAATCTCTTTAAAAGCAATGACTAAGTATTCCTGTAATATTAGATTAAATCTAATAGTTATTATTCAATATTATATAACAAAAGAATCTTGAGATGTCAGATGGAATTTCAGAAGCATATTTCTAAGCCATTCATTATAAAAGAAAAAAACTAAGATTTAATTTGTACTGGAACAGAATCTGAGTGTAATTTTCACTCATATTGGAAATCATTTGGTTAGAACTAGCTTGTATCTCTTATGCAAAAATTACACATTAAGCAGTTTCTTGTACAATACCTTATCATATTTGCTACTGGAACCAAACCCAAATATTAAAAGGTGTCCATGGGAATCTGTACATGCAAAATGCTGGCCATCAGGAGAGCACTTGCAGTCAAACACAGCCCCATGTCCTTGTCCTTCAATCTGAAATACAGCAGCACACATATTATTACTAAATACCAGAAATCTATCCCATTTTCAAGATGTGACACAACCTATTAAAAAGAAAAATTCTATTAAATAGAAACAATCAATATATCATTCATTTTTATTTGTAAATGAAATCAAGTTCCCAGAATCAGGAAACTATGTTTATATTTGATTATGTTTTTGATAGTATAAAAAACCTGAAAATTAATTAAAATTAACTATAAAGAACACTCATCAAATTAATTTTTGACCAAACATACCTCACTAAACTTACGTCAAAGTAAACATGTTTAGAATCAGCCTATTTAATTCATTATTAAAATAAGAAGCTGTAAAAGGGGGAGGGGGATCCATCCTTGGTTAACAGAACTTGGAATGGGACAATTTGCTGCAGGGCAACTCGCCATAGCCAACTTGCCACAGGATAACTCAATGTGATGTTATCTGGCACTGTTTCTTTGACATTATTTTCATTTCTGTCAATGGAAATAATGTTGACGTAAAAGTGGTGGATAACAGTTATTCTGCGTGGAATTGTCCCTGGCGAGTTGGCCGCAACAAGTTGTTTCACAGTGAATTGGCCATGGCGAAATGGCCTCAGTGAGTTATCCTAGATCCAGCAGAACAGTTGCCTATTTCTTATTTTGTTTTTGTATACCTGTATGAAAACTCTATCCAGAATTCAATTATTAATAGCAATTTGCCTTTCTGGTAAAAACAAACAAATATGGAATTCTGTATAATTTACACCTGCCCAATGTTTCCAACTGCAATTAGATGGTATGTACACAGCTGGACTAGTTGTTTATTCAGTTTAACACAAGTTCTATATTTGACTGCTTGCAACTCATCTAAAGAACTCCAAATATTTTAAAAAGAATTTTACCTGATACTTATTTTCTGTTTTCCACTTCCATTAATCCAGAACAAATGGGTTTTTGTTTTTCCCTGTAACCTGTCAATCAAGCACAGGTGACCAATCACCACTCTGAACTTTCATAGCCTACTAATATTCCTAGTTGCCCATAATTTTGGTAGCAGTAAGCAAATATCTATTCTTCCTATCTATGGGAAGGCTATGAAGCAGAAATGCACGTAAAGTGAATAAATTTTTCCTTCTATAAATCTAACCAGTTGAGCATTAAAATCCCAGGGGTAAAAAGGAATCCTTTGTTTTACTATAAAGTTAAGGTCCTGACAAAATAAAGTGTACTAGGTTATATATTATGTCAGATGTGGATAGTCTACTAAAATCTCATGATCTTAATAATATTAGATTATTTCTGAATATATAAAAGTTTGCAACAAAGTTAGGTGTGCTTCAAAATATCAAAGGTATATTACTTCATCATATTCCTACTTGTATGAAATAGAACTGATTTCCAAGTAATACAGTATGGATTTAGAAAAAGTTCCTATTCACTATTCTTTGCAAAGCTTGTCCATGTAGTTCCCAGTTATGTCATGCTATGACTCAGAGACAAAAAAAATCCCTAATATGAAGAAAAGGGCATATTTGGATTTTTTTTCTTGTGTATCATAAGTTTTGTTTTAAAAAAAACTTAAAAATTATAGCATTCTCTGCCTGTAAAAAAATTGCTAATGGTCATATATGCTTTCTTATGCAGCATATAGTGCAATTAGTTTCCTACTTTTAAATAATTTGGAGGACATGCATTATCTTATTTCAATATAGCTTCAACAAATCAACAGAATCAGAATAGTTTGTTTTCTCTCATCTCTCTCTAACAAAAGACAGGAACTGAAGTGTGTTAGTTTTGTTGCTGTACACATATTTGTATGAAGGCTATATGGGCTTTTTTTTGCCTATTTTGGAGTTGCAAAAAACTCATCGAAAAGTATTTCTGCAAAAAAAGTTGAAAGAGCAGCTGGATCACATTATATTACTCTAATCTATAATGTGCAATTTAAAAATTGCACCGAGCACCAAAAATTCAGTCCAATCTTTCACATAATTTACAACTTTGTATTGAAAACTACAGTGGGTATAAAAAAACTAAACAACCCTATTAAAATGCCAGATTTTTGAGATGTAAAAAAATCAGACCACGATAAATCACTTCAGAATTTTTCCCACCGTTAATATAACATATAGGCCATATAATTCAACTGCAAAACAAATGAATATTTTAGGGGAGTAAATAGCAATAAAAGTGTACAATAACGTTGCATAAGTGTTCATACCCTCTTACAATTAGGGACGTGGCTGTGTTCAGAATTAATCAATCATATTCAAACTGATGGTAAATAGTCAGCATACATCTGCCATCAATTAAAGTGATTCTGATCAAACTCATAAAAGTTCAGCTGTTGTAATAGGTTTTTTCTAACATTTACTCAGTTGCCTTTTACAGCAAAAGCCATGATGTGCAAACAGTTTACAAATCATCAAAGGGCTCTCATTGTTGGAAAGTATCAGTCAGGAGAAGGATACAATTTTTTTTCCAACACATTTGATATACCGTGTTTCCCTGAAAATAAGACCTATCTTGAAAATAAATCCTAGCTTGATTTTTACATGTGCGCCTAATATAAGCCCTACCCTCAAAATAAGCCCTAGTTAAAAGCCTGTGCAGCTAGCCGCCTGCCCATTCCGTCTGGTTGCTTGCAGTGCCACCACAAGATGAGGCAAGGCAAGTGGGGGAGGGGGTGGAACTGGCCCAAGGGCCCTGCACCTGCTTACTTCAGGGCCCCCACAGCCAGGCCTCTCACACCCCGATACCTGCCTCGCCTCGTGGCGGCACCAACAACCCTGTCCAGCAGGAGCCCGTATGACCACCGCTGGCCCACTTCTTCTGTGGCCACTCGCCACCACTAGTGCATGTCACCCCCGGCCTCAGTTTCATCAGCAGAGGCCTTCAGGAAAGGCCTCTGCAGCCAAAAACAGAGCCCCAAGTTAACACACGTGTCACCCACCCTGCCTCTGTTTCGCCCGCAGAGGCCTTCAGGAAAGGCCTCTGCAGCCGAGAAGGAGCCCTGGGTTGACACGTGCATCGCCCCCAACCTCTGTTTCACTGGCAAAACGGAGGCAGGGCGGTGATACACCTGTCAACCCAAGGCTCCATTCTCGGCTGCAGAAGCCTTTCCTGAAGGCCTCTGCTAACGAAAAGGGAGACCAGGACAATGCGCACGAGTGGTGGCAAGAGGCCACAGAAGAACTGGGCCATGTGGGCTCCTGCTGGACGAGGTTGTTGCTGCCACTGCCACGAGGCGAGACAGTGGAAAAAATAAGACATCCCCGAAAATAAGATCTAATGCCTCTTTTGGAAGCAAAAAAAATATAAGCGGGTCTTATTTTGGGGGAAACATGGTGCCATGGAACATAGTGAAGACATTCATCAACAAATAGAGAAAATGTGGCACAACAGTGACATTACCAAGAACCAAATGTCCCTCCAAAATTGATTGAAAAAAAATAAGAAAAAAACTGGTTCAAGAGGCTACCAAGAGACCTACAGCAACATTACAGCAGCTGCAGGAATTTCTGGCAAGCACTGGTTATATACCAGGTATGACAACAATCTCCCATATTCTTCATATGTCTGGGCTGTAGGGTAGGGTAGCAAAATGGAAGTATTTTCTTACAAAGGAAAACATCCAAGGCTGATTACATTTTGCAAAAACCTACATCAAGTCTGACAAAAACAGGTGAGAAAATGTGTTATGGTCTGATGAGACGAAGGTTGAACTTTTTAGCCATAATTCCGAAAGAATGCTTGGCATAGAAACCAACGCTACATCTCACCAACAGTGACGCATGGTGGTGGCAACATATTCTGGGGGTGCTTTTCTCCACTGGAATTGGGACTTTAGGTAAGGTGGAAGGAGTTATGAACGGTTCCAAATATTAGTCAATTTGAGCACAAACATCCAGGCCTCTGCTAAAATGCTGAAGAGGAATTTCAACTCTCAAAACAACAACCAAAGCATACCTCCAAATCAACAAAGAATGGCTTCACCAGAAGAAAATCAAAGTTTTAGAATGGCTCAGTCAGATCTCAGACCTGAATCCAATTGAAAATCTGTGGGGTGACCTGAAGAGGGCTGTGCACAGGAGATGTTCTCACAATGTAACATGTAGTACTTTTGCAAGAAAGAGTAGGCAAAGATTCCCAAGACAACATGTGGAATGCTGATAGGCTCCTACCCCAGAACACTGGATGCTGTCATAAAATCAAAAGGTGCTTCAACAAAGTATTAATTTAAGGATGTACACACTTGTGCAAACAAGTTATTGTACATTTTTTTGCTATTGTTCTCCTTAAAGGATTTCAGCTATTCGATTGAATTGTGAAGCTTTAATGTTATGTTAAAGGAAGAAAAATTCTGAAGTAATTTAATTTTTTTTAAATTGGCATTTTAACACAGATGTGTAGACTTTTTATATCCACTATAACTCGCATATAATATATGAAACAGAGATGCAGAAAAATAAGGGAAGTTTAGGGCCTTTCCCCTCATCCCTTAAAATTATATGCACCCAGACATTTCTTGGATGAAAAAAATATATAAATAAAACTGGCTAACTTTTTTTTAAACCCTAAAATGCAATTCTCAGTATTCTCCAGATTTAAAAAGTTATAATGTAAGAAACTGCCTTCTATCAAATTCATTACTTCATTATATCTGAATTGATTGGTGAATAAAGTTCAGAAAGAGCAGCTTTTCAGTAATAGTACACTGTTTAGGGACACACCTTAGAAGATACTTAAAGTCATAAAAATAGAAACTAAAACTGAGATATCAACAAGCTCCTTCTCTTCTCCTACAACATGATCCATGAAACAAGCAAATTCTTGTTTCATTCACATATTCACACAAAAGAAGAAAAGAGGTCTACATGCAGGAAACTTACTCATGTCTCATTAAGACTGACTGGATTCCATATACTTAGACCTAAACTATTTTTTTTACTTTATGCTTCTTTTTCTAACGAAGTCACTATTAGTGACTGACTAAACTAAAATTTAAGAAATTCTTATTATAATGTGATCTAATGAATTAAGTTTATAAATATAACAGTAGTGAAGAACACAAGAAATGTTCATATTTTTTAAAATAAAAGCTAGGGATCATAATAGCAGTAATTTATTGGAAAGCCATTATTAAAATATAAAGATGTCTCTTAAGCAATATTGCCAACTTGAACTATTCTATTGCCACTAGCATAAGTAAAATGTATACAGTAGCTATACATTATAAGGGCAAGATTTTTATGTAGTGGTGTTCTCCAAAACTCTACCTATCTGTTTTGACTCTAATCATCTTGCTATTTCTTAAACAGCAGACTTTTTCAAGAATCTACTTCTGAAGACACATTTAAAAAACAAGCAAATTTGATCTAAACTCCAACAGATACAGGATGGCAGGAATCCAAATGAGTTCATGAAATATATTTCTCCTCTATAATACATTTATATTCACAGTGCTGAATCCAAAGAAAAAAACATTAAGAACATTTTTCTATTTCATATTTCAAGAGTTCCTATTTTAACTGAGGTGATACTCAGAAGATACATTTGATTGCCCAGTTGAACAAGTTTAACTTCATATGACATTTGCAATTTGAAGATGATGCACGTTTACTTAGCATATCTGGCTGACTTTACAGCTTGAAAGATAAAACTGGGTCAGGTCTGGCTAAAGCCAGAGTAATGTAAGCAGTATCACACTGCAAGCTAACTTTCTATTTGTGTTGGGTGGACATATGCTCAAAAGGGTGGCACTTGCAAAACTGTTTTTGTCATTCTGATGAAAGCAGCAAGAGCCTACCAACACTACTGATCTAATGGGAGAGATTAACAGATGATGTAGGAGTTGTAAACCAATTTAGGAAGCAAATAAACAGCAGAAACCACATCCATACTGTTGCCAAGAAAGCCATATGGTTATAACGATTGAGGCACTGGGATACAAGCTTTTCATTAGGATATCCTTACTGTAAATATATTTAATGCAATAGGCCTTCCCTTCATGTGGAAATTAAATAGTACAGCCTTAAGGTTAAGCATGTCTTACAAGCATGTCTTCCTTATTAATGTGCTAATAGTACTGATTAGCAATCAAAATGTTGAATAGTTCATGTCTAAAGGAAGACTTTTCATAAATTGTATTGCTGTCTGCTACATTTACATCAAATTTGTGATAACATCCACAATCTGTAAAAGCAAAATCCTTTGATTAAAACATTTTTCTATTTTGCCTGTGTGTGTGTGTGTGTGTCTGAAGAAAAAAATGAAAAATGCAAACACTTTTGTCAGTAGCAATGAGATAAGGAGTTACCTTGTGCACCAGAAGCTTCTGCTCGATTTACAAAAACCCATTTGCTCTGAATTAGTAGATAGTGTACTATCCAAGGACAGTTTAAAATTATAACATTTCAACACTCTTTTAAATATGGAATTCATCAAGATACAAGCAGTATAGTACAAACTACAAAAGGGAAACATATTTCTGATTCTTTATGTCCCAGGATTAAAACTATTAGAAGTAAAACTGTTCTAGATAAATAGAACATGATTCTTTTGGTGTATTGTATCCCAGCTTAATAAGCCACAGCATGAACTATTTTTTATATGCACAATGAACTAATTTGCTTTATTCTTTGAACAAGCAATGGCTAATATAGGAAGCCTAAACAATTTATAATATTCTGGATCCACCTAAACCATGGCTATGAAATTCCAAAGTAGAAGTGTAAAGTCTTTGGATCTAAAGTAAACAAAGATGCTATAGGTCTGGTGTAAACACTCTCACAATACCTGTCAACAACCCTTCAAAAGACTGCATATTTCCCTTAACTTATAAAGCAGATGCACGGGCTTAGGAAAATATGTGCTTACTCTGTATCCAATTTCTACAACACCTTTTTTTTTGTTTGGAATATAATGGTGCCAAACCATTCAAATTCCTTAGATAATTGAAGGGCCTGAGTTGTTGTGAATGTTAAACTGTACTTTTCCGATTATATATTGTATTTTGCTTGTGCTTATAATTATGGTTAATTATAAACATTGCTGATTGATGTAAAACTTGAATGAAGACACTCTGTTCAGATCTTCACAGTGAATAAGGGAAACTATGAAGCTCCTCATAGTGATGGGGGACGGCTTCATAACTTTTTCCACAATTTCTTTCTGAAGGCCCAAGATATCTTTACATTTATTCTGATTTAATCCAAGCTATAAACTAGATCTGAATAGTCTGAGGATTAAATATACGTAACAGGATGGGCTGTCACAAAAGTTTAACTAATATACTATCATCTAAAGCCATTATTCCTCCTTTTGCACATTCCAGATATTCTGGAAATTTTGGGAGAGCACAAAATTGGAGCTAGCTTTTTCTGAACTACTTGCATATATCTTATTACCCAAGTGATAAAGAGGAGCTCCAAAGAGGAGCAGAATTAAATTTGTCATTACTATTATTAATAAATTGAGATGTTTAATTACCTTTTCAAAATATTTAAAGTAAAAAAGTTACTTTTTTACTTGCTCACTATGAATGTTTAAATATTTACCACAAACTTTATCATTTTGTATTAGATTAGTAACAGATAGAACTAGCTTTGGTAACATATTAATATAAATAATATATTTACCATATTGAAGTAAGAACGAATTTTTGTTCCCTTTGCCAAATCCCATACTATAACATTTCCATCATGACCAGCAGAGAAGAGAACCCTGGGATCAAAAGGGTGACTTTCAAGTACAAATACTTCATCCTCATGACCCTAGAATAATTTTTTAAAAGATAGAAATAAAATTCAGTTGAAGACATTGAATCAATTTACTAAAACAAAAAATATTCATCCATACAGCCAATCAATCAATCAATCAAAGAGATAATGCAGCACTGAAGAATAGAAGAAAATGATCATCAGATTTTGCTATTTGCAATATACAAATTTTGATCAACAAAATGCTATTCAGTCCAGCAAGAACTGTAGGAACTTCAGCTGTTGAAACTACTAGAATATAATTAAACAGTAGGATTTCTAATAGTGAATGTTCTTTGAATCCTCAACTACGGTATAACCTGATATTACCCCACTTTGGCTCTCCTACCAGCAGGAATGTCTAAACAAACAGAAGAAATCTATCAGTAGTGTCATAATCATGTAAACCACAATCTCTAGATAGTTTCTCTAGTAAAAGGACAGAATTTGAAACCAGGCCTCCAGTTTAAGGATCCAAATTCTCATCCACTGCAAGGCTTCCCAATTCATATAATTATTCCTGCTGCCAAGAATAACCAAAAAGAATCAAATGAACAGTGTACATTAACATGTTTATTTGACCACAATAAGCTAGAATTCTAAAGAATGCTTGTTTATCATTACATGTAAATTAGCCTTTGCCTCCAATATATACCACATCTTAAAATGTTTATTTTCATGCATAAACACATACATTAAATTGTTAAGATTATCATATCTGCAAAAAATCATGCAAAAAACTCAAGAATGTATTACGTGTTTTTTAAAAAGATTTTACTGTATATTATTTTGAAATTTAAATTCTATGCTAAGTATATAACCAAAACACCTCAATTTTAACTGATTATCAATACTGTAGGAAGACAGAGCTATTTCCAGAAAGTAACTGATCCTATTGTTTCATTACCAGTAAAACATGAGTAAGTTGACCAGTGAAGGAATTCCAAACTTTCAAAGTCATGTTATTAACTGCAGTAATAACAGAGTTGTCATGACGGTCCCATGCCACCATAGTGACTTTCAATTTTGTGATTTTGTCTTCTACTCCTTGTAGGGTTTGCCTACAATAAAGAATTAACAGAACATAGAAACATTATAACAATGAGAAAATTTCCAACACAGAGTTAAAGATTATTTTAAAAGTTTTAGTGGATGATTATAACATGCCTATCAATATTAGGAATGAGATACAATGGACAGGAAAATCACCATAACTATGCAAGTCCCACTAATTCATGTGGGCCAAAGTGTGCACAGCCCTCTTGTGCACAGCCCTCTTCAGGTCACCCCAAGCTATACAGTTTTCTGCTGCCGTGGTTTATGACTTGTAATTACTGTACCCTACTACCCAAGAGATTGCAAAAAGAGAATTAAGCAAGGCTAGCTCTTTTATTCATTCATAGAAGTATTGTAGAACAGAAGGTTTCATGCCTGCAAACAGGCACTATTTTCCCTTCTCAGAGAGGAGCAAGAAATAGTAAAATTCTAATCACACAGTATGCCATTTAACCAGAGAGACCACAGCCCCCAAATCCACATTTTATCCTTGACGTGTTCTTTATTTAAGGACCCTGGGATTGTATTTGCAATGTCTATCTATTTATCAAACAGTAGATATGATCACAGGTAGTCCTCAGCTTACAATCATTTGTTTAATGACTTTTGAAGTTACAACAGCACTGAAAAAAGTGTCATGACTGGTTTTTATAATTACGACATTGAAGCATTCTCAGTCACGGGATCACAATTTAAGCACTTGGCATGTATTTATGACAATTGCATTGCCATGGAGTCATGTGATTGCCATCTGTAATCTTCTCAACCATCTTTCGACAAGTAAAGTCAATGAGGGAAGCCAGGTTTGCTTAATGACCACATGATTCATTTAACAACTACAGTAATTCACTTAACAACTGTGCAAAAACATCATAAAATGGAGCAAAACTCATTTAATAACTGCCTTCCTTAGCAACGGAAATTTTGGGCTCACTTGTGGTCGTAAGTTGAGGACTACCTGTAGTTAAACCTGTATTTTGAATCCTCCATAAGTGTCAAATTTCCTTCATAAACTTAATAAACTATTTAGAAATTGGGCAGGAATCATCTTCACAGAAAGTTATTATGTCCCACGTGTGATCTAATCCCATCTGACAGTCTTTGGTTTGGGTTTTTTAAAACAAAGATGAGAGGAAGATATATCTTAGCTTTTGGTGGAAGAGAAAAGTTTTAATTTCCTAAATCTTCCTCTTGATTATGGTTGCCTTTAGGGGCCTTTGACTCAGTGAGAGTTCAGAAAAACTAGTTTCCAAATTATCTGTTTCATTGCTACACGCCTACTTTTATTCTTGTAGCATTATTACAATTTTTGGGTAGCAGAAATATCTATGTTATATATGTTTGGTGAAATCAGGTCTAAATCACTTCCTCTTGATTCAGTTTTGTAAAACCTTTAAGAAAGTGGTTAAGACTTCAAGTTCTGGATCTGGGAAAAAAACTCTATACTATAGTTCAGGGTGGATAAAAAATCAATTTTTGGAAAAAAAATCAGATTTTTAAAATTTAAATAGGATTTTTTTTATTTTTATTTTAATAAAATGCTTTTGCAGTAAAAAGCTATCTAAAGGTAGTTTTCAATTTAAGATACATTAATAATTTAGTTTATTCAGCATGAAATGGAGCTGAGTTATGTAGCATGAGGCTGTATATTCTGCAATATTTACATTTTTGGTAAACTCATTCAATGAGTCCTCAATGCCTCCTACCCATCTTTATCCAGCAGTATATCTAAACAGTATGTGTTATCTGCATTTTTCATATCACCATGAAATTGACAGAACCATAATAAATCCATCTCTGTGTTACTGATAACTAAATCACTAACTAAAATAACTAAAAGCTCCCTCATATTGGGTCCTTCCTTTCTTGAAATGACAGCAAGGGAACCGTGATTCTGGAAGTAGAACAAAACTACTAAATCCTGGCAAACTCATTTACTCATCTCTCCATTTCACCCATCGTGCTTTCAAGAGAACAATCTTGTTTCCCAAGAGTCAGGAATTCACTGCATCAACTACAAACTCAAAATTGAAAGAAATCTGGGAAATAGTCCTAGTGTCAACTTTGAAAACGAGCATGGCTGCGGCCATCTTCCTAATTCATTTTCGGTTGACGTATTGAAAGAAGGGAGGGGGGATTTCCAGGTGCTTTGCTATTCAAAATAAACCTTTGTCCCATGGGAACCAAGGTCAACGGCTGCTCCCGAGGCTGCAGGTTGGGCGTTTAGTGAAAAGCCCGCCGAGAAGATGTATTGGGGAACGTAGTTGCTTGCATAGCCTTAGGGGTGGAATTTCTTACTTTGTATTGGGGAATTGTTAAGTGTGTCTTCAGACTTGATTTCACTTTTGATGTGCCGATATTTTGTAACTAATAAACATGTTCTTTGAGGAATTTCCAAGCCTCGGAGTTCTGTTTTATTTGTCTCTGTCTGTCGGAACCATGACACCTAGCTTGTTCCCTTACCAAAAAATTATTCCTACTTTAACATCAATAACCACATTATATGTACGTAAATACAAAAATAATTTACCCTGAAGGACGGGTAGCCATCTCCAGTAAAATGCTCTTCCATTCCCTTCTCTTGAACATCCAGATACGTGCTGTTCCATCACGACTTCCACTCACAAATCTAAAAAAAATAGAAAATATATATCCTCATACAGCATATGTTTTCCCATGCAAACATTTAAAACTGATCATAGAAATCCAAAATGTAGTCTAGCAATATTAGGCCATATAATTCATTTACAGGTTCATAAATTTTAGGAACCAAATGAATGGGATTAAAACATGAGGATATCCAAAATAAAAGGCACTGGATAGTGAAACTCCTGGAAGAAATGTAGGAAATCAAAGCAGGTAATACAGACAAGGCAAGTACCAGGAAATGAGTCAGTGAGTCTGTGTACAATAGAATTTAGAAAAATAAAAAGCAACCAAATATTGTATTACAATTTTTAAAATTTTTTTTAAATAATTTATGAAATTGGTAAGGATATTAAACCACATATGGTCTTTGGTAATTACCTAAATGACAGCATCTGCAAGTTTTTTAAATTAGTTTATAAATAGTAATTACAGCCAAACTGCTGCTAGTTCAGAAAAATAACGAGCAACAAAATTCAAGATCAATTCTTAACCATCATCACTGGGTTTCATTCCTTTCTTTTTCAAAGTGCAGGTATTGGCCCACAAAGCCCCCATCAGCTTTTCAGATCCTGGCTTTGATACCAAGATTCTTGAAAGACTGCCTACTCCAAATAAACCTACACTGTTATTAAACATTTCACTAGAAATCATGTCCAGTATTGTTTTGATTTTGGAAATGAGAAAGTAACACACAAGACATTTTAAAGCTGTTAAATACTGATACAGAAATACTCTTGCCTACTGATTGATTGTCCTGTGTTTGGTGACCTTGAAACGCTAGTCAAGAGTATTATTATTTATTCAAGTATCTAATCAACTCTAGAATTTGCAGATATTTAACAGAATATGTTATTATCAATATGTTTATGTAGTACTGCTATTCCTGCTACTTATAAGAACCAGCAGAAAAAAACATAATAGTTGAATTTAATTTTACATATTCACATATACTTAATGTGTTTCTTGCCTAATGACCACACACACACACATAGATCATTTCCATTTCCCATTTTTTTAAAAAAGATAATATTAAAATACATGTGTGTGTGTGTGTGTGTGTGTGTCTGCACACACGCACGCATGTGTGCACCAACAAAAACTACAGCATGAATGAACCACTTAACAAAAATCTTACTCACAAAATATGTAATTTTCCCTGTATGGAGAGAAATGTTCATAGGTCCACGTAAATGAATTCAAGATATCAAAAGGGCATTTTTTGATTCCTGTTTTGAAGGCAAACCAATTCAATTCAAATTGCTTAATATTTAATTTGAAAAAAAATATTCATTGAAAAGATATATTAAGGAAACAGTAAAGCAAATTGCCTTATTTGGGGGGGGGGAGGGCAAAATAAGGTGAAAAAAGTACCACATATAAGCTTGCTATATTCCAGGTTTCCCTGGAATAAATTTTGAAAACATTCACTGCCATCTTTTAAGATAAATTTTTTGGAAATTGTCCAGCAAAGATTTTAAATTGTGCTGAAACAATGAAGAAAATATCTGATTCCAGATTAAGAGCAAACCTTTTTTCAAAAAACTATGTGAAAAATTCTTTTCCACTTTCATTTCTAGCAGTAGCATTTATTTATTTCCTGCCTTTTTATTTTCATAAATAACTCAATGTGGTGAGCACACATAATACACCTTTCTCCTCCTATTTTTGCCACAATAACAATCCTGTCAGGTGAGTTGGGCTGAGAGACCACTAGGCATGAGAGTGAATAGTGACCATCACCTTGAAATAGTATTCAGTCACCTAAAAGAGACTTGACACTGTTGGATAAGAAACTATGCTATTACAGGTAGTCCTCGACTTACGAGACCATTTAGTGACCATTCAAAGTTACAACAGCACTGAAAAAAGTGACTTATGACCATTTTTCACACTTATGACCATTGCAGCACCCCCCATGATCATGTGATCAAAATTCAGACACTAGGCAACTGACTCATATTTATGACAGTTGCAGTGTCCTGGGGTATGTGATCACCTTTTGCAACCTTCTGACAAGCAAAATCAATGGGGAAGCCAGATTCACTTGACAAATGTATTACTAACTTAACACCTGCAGTGATTCACTTAACAACGTTGGCAAGAAAATGGAGCAAAATGGAGCAAAACTCATTTGACAAATGTCTCACTTAGCAATAGAAATTTTTGGCTCAAAGGACTACCTGTATTACTAACTTGGGGTAGTTGGCTTTATAAGTATCCTCTTGGGAGGAAATTCCTTCATCACTGTGATACTTAATATATGCAGTCATGACTCAATGGTAATATTCTAGCACGGGGCAGGCAACCGTGGCTCTTTTACGACTCATGGACTTCAAGTCCCAGAATTCCTCAGGAATTCTGGGAGTTGAAGTCCATGAGTCATAAAAGAGCCAAGGTTGCCTACCCCTATTCTAGCAGAAAGGCATCATGAAAATATCTCACAAAGATAGGTAATCCAAAGACAAAAAAGGTAGAACAGAGAAAGTAGCATTGTTACCCCTAATCTTTAAAAAACAAACAGTAAACATTCCAGCAAGCTTGATGATACTACTCCAGTATCCATTTCCTCCTCGCCATAAGACATAAACCTTGCCCAATCATGCCAAATATGTAAGTAAGACTTCATCCAATAACATGGACCAACCAGGTTGAACAGCCTTCGATCCATATTCAGAGTGAGAGCTAAATTAAATTCCTAACTGTGTAATATTCCATTAGCACAAGAAACAGTAAAATTAGGATTTTTAACAGGCCACCAAAAAGAGGTTGTAATCTGAAAAACTGAATGAAGATCAAGGGTTTAACAATGTGATAAATCTCATCAAATCATTCAAATCCCCTTGGCATCGTTTACATCAAGAAATGATGTTACAGTGTATTATGTGCCTACTGCAACTCCTGGTGTACTGAAAATCTCAAATCTTTATATCATTTTGTAGCTACCTTATTTGATGTATTACTTCAAAACAGATTTCTGCTTTAACAGTGCATTTTTATTGAAGTTTTTTCAAAACAAAGCACCTTGTCAAGCCTGACATAATCCCACATATTCATGCAAGAATATAAAACAAGTATCAATGGAATTAATGAAAACTTTCTTACAAGACCTTTCAGAAACAATGTATATTGTGAAATGTGTATCTTATACGTATCTTTCTCATAAACAAATCTAAGGCTACTTAAGTAATTCAACCAAAATCAGACACTGACGCTATCAAATATTAATTAAAGGACAACATCATGTACATTTAATGGGAAATAAGTTCTATATAATATAAACTATGTTACAGAATGCAAAATAAAAAAATGCTCAACGTATGTCTAATTAGATAAAAAATTAAACTTGATAATTAAACTAACATGTTGAATTTTAACAACTATGTAACAGTACAATTTTCCTAAACATAATGGGAGAAACATGTGTAATATATAAGTAATTTACTTACCGATTACTAGTATTAGAAAACTGAATGCTGTCCACTTTGTCCTATGTGAACAAGAAAAAATTAACAACATAACTATAGGTTATTAATTTACTTCAAACAAATAGCTAAACAATTTAGAGAAGGTATTTACAGTATGAAACTCCAACTCTGATATCTTCTCTGGCTGACCTGATCCAAAGAAATAAACCCTAATGATATGATCTGTACTTCCGGTGGCCAGAAACATTCCACCTAAAGAAAAGCAAACATGAAAGAAATATCACTATCAATTTGCTAAGGAGATTTACTATAGTACTATAATTTTATACCATGTGTTCTTTTAACATTAGTTCCACTCAACTGCACACAAGCAGTATACCACTGACTCTCAACCACATACACTGACTCTCAACCACAATCATACATCTATTTCCCTAACTTTATTCCAGGATGCTTCTCCCATGAAGAAATGGAACATGACTAAAAATTATATTTATTACACAAAAGGGTTTCAGTTAAGTGTCAGAATTCAAGATAGCAAGATGGACTCTGACACTATTACATAATTCTTTCTAAACTTTCATAGGCACCATATATTTGAGAACCAGCATGCTGGTGAAGGCAAAGTGAAAACTCAATGGGTGGGCATTTCTGCTACCAAATAGGATTGTTGTGGAAAAACTGTGGAAGGAATTTATGTAAGTCACCTTGAGGTCTCCAAAGAAAAGCAGGATAGAAATGTATCAAACATGCAGGTAAAGTGCCTACGCATCATTTAAGAATATTGCCATTTGTAGTTAACGTGAATAAGATCATAGTGAGCATTTTTTAATTGTAAATATTTTTCATTATACTCCAGTAATACAATTAATTTGGGGGAGGAGAATTATGCAATTTACCAGCACTAAAGGAAGAGCAGATCATTTGGACTCCAGGTCTTGGCCGTTCTGTAAACTTCGTTGGCCTTGGACTGCAAAGATTTGAAAATATATAATTAAATATATTAGGGCAGTGTAAAATGATAACTGAATTAAACAGTAATTATTAAAAGATTAAACTAAATATGAGCAAATTTCTCAGAGAAAGTGAATAACACACACACACACACACACACACACACACTAAAAGCCAGTATATAAAATACTTTGGATTTAAAGACATTTTATGAGTGGAGGAAATTTCTGTTCTACATCATCTACATTATTAACATTTTGATTTATTCCTGTTGAGTCAAACTTCATGACTTCTGCAGGATATAATAAAAATATTGAACTATATACACTGCACATCCACAAAGGGTGTGCATTATTGGATTGCAGCCTTTTTATATTCTGATATGTTCATCTATTATATATCTCTGAATACCTGTTGACATATGTCCAACCCCACCCTTTCAGTGCTCTATTATAGGAAAACTAAAGTATACTGATTTAAATTTAAATTACATTCAACTTAAGTTTATTTCATAATAAATATATATCCTGAGCAGGAATATATACTGTAAGTGTATTGTTTTACAATCAAGTTATTTCTAAAGTATAAGTATATACTAAATCTTATGGTCATGCAGCTGACATTCTTTTTAAACTGCACAAATACACCATTTTCAAGAAACTGAAAAGAGTTCAAGCTATAAAATTAATGGCTCTCCATTTAGTCTCCTTTGAATTAAGATTATTTCATGCACACATCCACATATATTTCTTGGCAGCAAAATGGAAGTAATTACAATACTTTTTTTCTAGAATATATGCTTTCCTTTCTAGTCAACAGACTGCTTTTTTCTAACAACCATCTATACAAATATTAATCAAATCCAACTCTGCTTTCCTTTTCAAGAGCAAACAAGGATAGATAGGTCTTGCCACCTACCGTAGCTATATTGAATGATTGGCTGAGCATTAAAGAGTTTTCAGGAGAAAGAATAGGCTATAAAATGCTTAAGATTCAATCTGCAACAGATCTATTTGATCATGTGGGAGTGCAAAGGCAGCTGATTTAAGGTGCTGGTGATTGGTGCTACATTCATACTCTACATCCTTCAAAGTGCCATACCTGAAGTGCTCCACAACCTACTAATAATAATTAAGCTGCACTGCGTATTTTACAAGACACAGAAGTAGCCAATATGACACAATAGTTGATACAATATCAACTACTAATATCAATGCATGGCCTACTGCATTTATAAATCCTAATCTTGTAATTCAGAAATTTCCCCTATTTTTCCACCAAAAAAAGCAAATTTACTGTTTCCGATAAAATATTTTGTACTCATAGACAAATGCAAACAAAACATTTGCAGTTTCTGAACAGTTTTGCAAAATAGCGTATGTAATCTTACAGAAATAAAAGATATAAACTAACTTGATTTTAAGTGTGCCAGCATCCCACAACCAAAAACATATTGTGCCATCTGCACCGGTTGAAGACAAGTATCGCTTTGAGCCACTGCACAAGGGAGAAAACTGAAAGAAAAAAAACCCTGTTAGGTAATTCTTTGATTTATAGTAAGCAAGAAAATGAGTAATCAAGTGATTTGGAATATACTAAAATGTCATTACTACCACTTCTATAGAAAAGTAGTTGGAACCAAATGCAATGCTCTGTCAGAAAATGCTGCAATAGTTCTCTCTCCCATGTATAGTATTCTTTTATGTATGATCATACATACACTTTGCCTTATATTATTTTTTCCCAATAATGAAAATAAGTAATTCAATTAGAAATTTGCCTAGACAATGCATTTAACTCCAAGGTCAACTTCAGACCAACAATCAAGTAAGCAATACCCCAATCAAGGAACTGCCAAAGAGCCATCAGTAAACAGCTGAACCAAAGAATCCGTAAGACCGCCTCCACCACACAGACAGGCAAGACATCAGAATATGCTCTTGCCGTGCTGACCCAGTGCCTGGAGGCCGTGCGGGTCTGGATGGGGAAGAACGGACTCAAGCTCAACCCTTCCAAGACCGAGTGGCTATGGCTACCGTCGTCCCGGTTTAGTCAATTGATTCCTTCGTTGTCTGTTGGGGGCGAAACAGTGGCCCCCCGCAGAAAGGGTTCACAATTTGGGAGTCCTCCTGGACTCACGGCTGTCTTTAGAGGACCATCTGACGGCCGTGGCCGGGAGGATGTTCTATCAGGTTCGCCTGGTGCGCCAGTTGCGTCCCTTCCTAGACCGGGACTCGCTATGCACAGTTATTCATGCCTTCGTCACTTCCAGGCTGGACTACTGTAATGCTCTCTACATGGGGCTCCCCTTGAGGTGCACCCGGAGGCTTCAGCTGGCCCAGAATGCGGCCGCGCGGGTAGTGACCGGAGCATCATGGCGCTCCCATGTAACATCACTCCTGCGCGAGCTGCACTGGTTGCCGGTGGCCTTCCGGGTGCGTTTCAAGGTGTTAGTGATCATCTTTAAAACGCTCCATGGCATCGGACCCGGATATTTACAGGACCGCCTTCTGCCAGCAAATACCTCCCGCCGTCCGGTACGCTCCCACAGAGTGGGTCTCCTCAGGGTGCCGTCGGCCAGACAATGTTGGCTGGCGACCCCCAGGGGGAGGGCCTTCTCTGTGGGAGCTCCAACGCTTTGGAACGAGCTCCCCCCCGAACTCCGTACGATGACGGAATTGGTTCCTTCCGTCGAGAATTAAAAACGTATCTATTTCGACAAGCCGGCCTGGGATAGTAGCTCCGGTTCCAACAAGGCCATAATTGTTTTTAGGGGATTGAGTTTTTAATGATTATGTATTGGGTTTTTAAATGATTGGACCAAATTATTTAATCTATTTTTAATAATTTTACTTTTTGTATGTTGATGTTTTTTAATTGGGCTGTACACCGCCCCGAGTCCTTCGGGAGGGGGGCGGTATAAAAATCGTAAAAATAAATAAATAAATAAATAAATAAACTGATAGCAAACAGCACGAATGATGTTACCTAGTTAGGGTAATGAAACATCGGCAAGAAAACAAGCAAGCTCAGAGAGCACCTAGGACCCCACAATGCATTTATCTTTCTATATCAAAGACATGCTTGCCTTATTAAAATACATTGTTAATTACAGTACTATACATGAAAAAGTATAAACTGTTTTACTTCCTTATTGGTCCTTTTGCTTCCAAAATTTTAAAACTTAGTCATCTACTTTACCTGCAGAGATGTTATAGATGCACTGTGTCCTTGTAGAACAGCCAAAGGAGCACATGTTCGAAGACACCACACTCTGATCATCTTGTCACAGCTCCCTGAAGCAATCATGGTATTCTCATAATTAACAGCCATGTCTGATATTTCCGCTGCATGCCCTCTTAAAGTAGCAAGCAACCGTCCATCATCTGTTGCCCAGATTTTCACAAGACAATCATCAGAACCCTATAAACAGATTAATCATCAAAATTTATTTATAGGGTTAGCTAGGCTATGAGATCCTCCCTCGGATCCAAGGAATCCTTTAGGTAAGAAAAGAAAAATTACTTGAAATGTATACTGTATAATTTTAAACTCCACAATATACTAGACTCCTTTCTCCTGCTTTTGAGAGCGTTCAAAAGAACACACAGATAAAGGTCTGCTGCTATCAATAGTGCTTTGCTTACAGTTCTTTGAACCTAAGTACTTTAAATGCCTTGAAGTGTTATGATTTTCTTAAATCTAGTTACATGGAAGTAAAAGAAAAAGCTATTTATATAAAGCTGACCGGCCTCATTACAGATATTACATATATGCTAAAAACTAAGGAAAAGCAACAACATTAATTCCAAATACTGCACTAATTGTCAGAAGCTCTGTCTAAGAAGGACTGGAAATAATTTTCCGTTATGTTAAGGCAAAGCTTTCCCATCACTATTATTTATACATTCTTAACAGATAAGTAGAAAGCAACTCAGCAAAGAATAACAAATGTCTTTTCAGACTGTACATTTTTATTTTAACTTTCACTGGAAAGCACTACTATGCCCAATAGCAGTTCCTTTTAGTGTTATGTTCATTCTTTATTGAAAATGTTGCTTACCTATCTTAATGATACTGGGTAAAAATTAAAATAAAATCATTTCAAACATTCCTCTCATTTACTGTAGAGGAAAATGCTGGCAGGAAGCCTCTTCAGCTGCTACTATAAACCCCATCATTTACTTCAACCATCCAAGGCAAATGATTCAAGCTTATTATGCCTCTCTCCAGACAAGTAAGAGAAAGGAAGTAGTAGTCTTGGTTAAGGAAAATAAAGGAGACCCACGGGATGTACTGAGTTTCAGAACATATTGTTTGTAAGTTCAAATTGTCAATAAAAATATTGTAATTTCTGTGTTTCTAATCCTATCTCATTTGCAGAGCAAATCAAAACTGCTCTGGATTTCCCCCCCCATAAAGCAAATAACAAGTTTCTCATGTCTGCTATTAACAGAACCTCTTTCAGAGAAAGTCATCAGTTTGTCCCAATTCAGTATGAATTAACAGCAATTCGTTACTTATTTTAATTATAAAATTTTTATCCTTTCTTCCTTCTATAATTTTATAATTATATAAAAAATGGAGCACCACAATTAAAATCAGTATTGTTAAAATCAATTAATGATTTGGATATGGCTTGTCTTGCCAAACTAGCTTCTATCCTATCTTTAAAAACATTGCCCAGAGGCAGACAGATTCTTTTACCTGCTCTATCTTTTTGTCACATATTCACTCTAATTTTCTCTCTCACACACAATTACCTTTGTCTTTGATACGTTAATTACCAAATCCATATAGTTTGCTGCATTGTGTAATCTAATTAAAATTCATTGTAAATCATTCAAGTTCATAGCCAAGAACACAGCTTTACCTGCATAGAAATGTGGACATATGCTGATATTCCTAACCAATGTTACTTCTAATGTCACCAAAAGTATTTCTTATACAACTGTGCATCACTTAATTAAATAACCAACAGAATATCATACATATACCTTTATCTAATTACCTGCACAATCCTGTATTATCTTCATACAACTTCATAAGCAAAACATATTATATTTTAACATTTTTATTACCCTGCCTATATCTGGCAGCCTTTATTATCTGGCATTTTAAATCATTTTTCTTTTCGTATATTTTTTTTTCTCAGATGTCAACAAATACACTGTAATTCCCATTAAACTCCCTAACCTACCACTTCTAACATTTCCTCACTTTATTTTCAACCCAAATTTTATCCCTTTTATTAAAGAGACACAGTGGCTCAGTGACTTAATGACCCTGCAGATGGTCTCTACTCCAGTGGTTAGAGTCGTAGCATTGTGTGGCGGGGTGAGCTCCCATCACTTGCCTCAGCTTCTGTCCATCTAACAATTTGAAAGTATGTTCTATGCAAGTAGATAAATAGGAACCACTTTGATGGAGAGACAAGTTGATACTCCATGCAGGCAGACAGATTCCTACTGGCTCTGAATCTTCCCAGTTGTTGCGCCCATTTGCGAGGCAGCTCCAGGGAAGGAGAGGGGCTTGGTTGACCCTTCAGGAAGAGCCATTCATCTTTCTTTCTGGTGCAAAGGCAGCTTGCCCTCTGTGGCACATCTTGGGAAGCTCGCAAGCATTTGCGACAAGAGAGCTGGGAATTTGGCAGCCAAACTATTACATTAGCTAGGTCAGGAGACCACAATAACATGTGGTCTCCTAGCTAATAATAATAATCCCTTTTATTTTTAATTCCTTTCATTCGGAGAGAGGCTCCTTTTTTAGCTCTTGGAACGATTTTTTTTTCATCAAATTTTCTTTCTGCTTATTTTAACCTTACCTGTTCCTGGCTTTCTTTGAGTAGATTAGTTGCTAATACATTTTTTTCTTTAAAAAAAAAAACCTTTATCCTTTTTTATAGCATTCTCTTCTTTTTCCTCATCCACAACTTTTTTTTACTAAGCATTCTTTCTTATACTTCCACACATATGTATGGCACTCAAAATAATTCTTTTAAAGCAATTTCTACATCCTCCTTTCTTTTATATCCACTTTTCACACATTCTGTTAGGAGATTTATATATCTTTTAACGCTGTTGGACAAAGGATTCAAACTTTCTCTTCCTGTGGTCATTCTTCTTTCACTCTGGGGTCTTTTTTTCCTTCCCATGCTTACCGCCCCCGGCCCCAAGATACATGTTTCAAACTGCCAAATTATGGTCTGTTCAAAATTCAGAACCTTTCTTCAATCTTTCATTATGAAAGATCAAATCAGCCTTTCTTATTATTATTCTTTTTCACGAACAAGCCTATCATCCTCTATGTCAGCGGTTCTCAACCTGTGGGTCGCGACCCCATTTGGGGTCGAACGACCATTTCACGGGGGTTGCCAAGCACCGCAGTCCGCCATTTTTTTTGGGTCGGCCATTTTTTCCTATCACGATGCGGGCTGTCGCACCGCGCATGCGCGATGCGCCCCGTCGTGCCACGCATGCGTGATGTGGGCCATCGCGCCGCTCATGCGCGATGCGGGCCGTCGCGCCGTGCATGCGCGATGCAGGGCGCCGCGCATGCGCGGTGCAGGCCCATTTTTTTGGGGTCGGCCATTTTTTTGGGGTTGGCCGTTTTTTCCCTATGCACGATGCGCCCCGCTCCGCTGCACATGCGCGATGCACCCCATCGCGCCACGCATGCGCGGTGCGGGCCTGCCTTTTTTTTTTTTTGCGCGATGCGGGCCGAGGTCAAGCCCCAGAAAAGGTTAAGAACAGCTGCTCTATGTTAATTATTGAATCTCTGGACAGTCCAATCACTTTTTCCTGTACTCTTTCACCTTATTCCATGACATCCATTCATATCTATTAATCATATTTTTTTCTCCTTGATCATATTCATTCAGAAAGTTGCACAGTTTTTACCAAAACTAATCCCAGTTCTTTCATTGTCATTATTTGCAATACATGTACTTTCCATCAACTTATGACTTCCTATTTTCATAGAGAGCTGTAACTAGATGATACCAATTCATATTCTCTTATGTCTATTTCAACCCTTTTGTTCTTAAGTCTAACCTTCCTTTCATTTGTTTCAATTCTACTAATTCACATCAATTATATTCTCCATCTTTCTGTTGGTTTCTCAAACACATCTATTTTTCTTTCATTTTATTTGTTAATTTGTACTCATCACTCTTTACTCCTCTTCCACTGCAAAACTATGTTTTTAAATAATTTCATGAATCTGCACTTACTGTGAATATCCGTCTGCCAGTCCGATCAAACGTTACACAATATACCGAAGACAAATGTCCCAGGATTCGCTTATGCATTTTCATATGCTGATACACAGCAGTTGGAATAAGATGTTCCAGTCTGTATTTTCCATTAAGCTTTCTTGAAAAGAGAGTTTCAGCTATAAAAAAAATTGATATATTTAGATATATGTTCAGAAAGATATATCTTTTAAGCAATATCAAGAAAGATTTCAGCAGTTATTCACATACATAACCCATGTAATTAAATATATATTTGTATTATGTCAGAATATAAGAAAAACATAGGTACATACTGTGTTTTCTCCAAAATAAGACCCAGTCTTATATTTTTTTGTCTCAAAGAGAAACTAGGTCTTATTTTCAGGGATGTCCTACCAAAGGAACGCTGCAGCCAGGCCTCCCACGCCCCGACACTTGTCACGCTGCTGCCTGACTTCTTCAGCAGCTGCTTGCCGCCACTTGTAGCTGGATGCCATATGGCACACTGCACCAGCGCCAACGGTTGTGGCAGAAGGCTTCATAGTGCTTCATGCTGGTGCCGCCAGTTGTGGCAGGAGGCTGCGCGGCACTTTGGGCGATTTGCAGGAGGCCGCATGGTGCTTTGAGCCATCACTGCCAGTCACAGGATGTCACACAGCACCCTGCTGTGGCCATTGGCAATGGCCTGAAGCACCTTGCGGCCTCCTGCAAATGGCCTGAAGCACCACACGGCGTTCTGCCGTTGAGTAGTGGCAATAGCCCAAAGTACCATGTAGCCTCTGGCCATGAGGAGCAATGGCCTGAAGCGCTGCAAGGAGTCCTGCCGTGAGTAGCGGCAAAGGCCCAAAGTACTGCATAGAGTCCTGCCACAACCGGCAGTAATGGCCCAAAGCACGATACAGCCTCTTGTCACTAGGAGCTGCAACGGCAAGAAGAGCCACGCAGCATGACAAGTTTTGGGGCATGGGAGGCCTGCCTGCTGCGGTCCTATCAGTAAGGTAAGCAGGTGCAGTGTGTGTGGGGTAGCTCCACCACCCTCCAGCTTGGTTTTTAGATGTGTGCCTCGCCCCAAATCTAGGGCTCATTTTTGGGGTAGGGCTTATTTTCGGGAAGACACAGTACCACTTCATAGGTCTCAACAATAATGGAAACAAACAGAAAAGTTATTGCACTTTGAAAAAAATCACACACATCTGACCAATATATTTCCCTTAAGAGTGAAAGATCCTCAGTTATTAGCAGCCCAATTAGAATCATAACTTAAGGGCTACCAATATGGCACTTTGATTTGTTAAGGATTTAGTGATTATTACCACCACTCCTACTACTTATGATGCCATTCTAATTACTATAATTGATTGTTTTAAAGACTTTGGTCAATGGAGATAAAAATGTTTTTTATTTATATACTTGCATGCCATGTACAACCAAAACTCCTTGTTTAATAAACAAGCACATGTGAGCTATTCAGCCCTACCTTAAGCATCTCTGATTAAAGCACCAAAAAGCAATGTTTTATATTACATCTAAGTTCTGTATTGAGATCATAATCTAATTTTTCTGATGCCTTGTGTAATTTTGCTTCTTTGAACATATTTAACATAATCCTGGGATAAAACAAATGAAGCTATTTCCTCCTGCTTTTTTAATTACTAATGCAAAGTTAGAAACAAATATCAAATACTGCCATCTGCTAGTTCATATTATATTTTAAATCATGAATCCCAAGTTACTTCATAGTGATATATTATTACAATTTCTTCTACATGATCGATATTTATATCAACAATAGTGCATAATTAATAGCAAATCAAAATATTTTATTTATTATATAAGCTTTAATGTCACTCAATTTATTCTGGATTCTGTTGTCAGCAGCAAAGCATCATAATCCCATCTTGTTGATACCTTATCAGGACAAAGAGCAAAATCAAACCTTTTTTATTTACCAAATAAAAACTACCAAAGCCTGAAAAATCAAGCATTTCATGGTTTTAAGCAAGAAATAGCTATTTGAAGACAATCTATTCTAATAATTTCATGAAAGTTATTCTCTAAAATGGTTGCGGCCATTTATTATTTTGTTTCTTCAGTAGAAATAAGCAGCATGTCTTTGACATATCCCATTTGCAAATGATCTTTTACATTTCCTCTTTTCCAAACAGCAGCATCACAATTAACATATTTGATTTCATAACCATAATGTATTCTGTACACATTCCACACTGGCATACAATATAAGTTGTTGCTATGTGTTATAAAAAGCCAACACATTGTAGGCTACATTAACAGAGGGATAGAATCAAGATCATGTGAAGTGTTAGTACTACTTTATAAAGCCTGATAAGGCCACACTTGGAATACTGCATCCAGTTTTGGTCGCTGTGATATAAAAAAGATGTTAAGACTCTAGAAAAGAGTGCAGAGAAGAGCAACAAAGATGATTAAGGGACTGGAGGCTAAAACATACGAAGAACGATTGCTGGAATTGAATATGTCTAGTTTAACGAAGAGAAGGATGAGGGGTGACATGGTAGCAGTGTTCCAATATCTCAGGGGCTGCCACAAAGAAGAGGGAGTCAAGCTATTCTCCAAAGCACCTGAAGGCAGGACAAGAACAATGAATGGAAACTAATCAAGGAGAGAATCAACCTAGAACTAAGGAAAAATTTCCTGACAATTGGAACAATTAACAATTTTCCTCCAGACATTGTGGGTGCTCCAATTCTGGAACTTTTAAAGAAGAGATTAGACAACCATTTGTCTGAAATGTTATAGAGTTTTCTGCTTAAGCAGGGGTTTGGACCAGAAGTCCTCCAAAGTCCCTTCCAACTCTGTTATTCTGTTTCTAAAAAAACTTAAACAGTTTTGTTCAGCCTGAAAATTGATTAAAAATTGATTAAAATAGAATAGCTCCAGTGACATATTTATGTTATTAAGAAATTTGAAGAAGCCACATTCTGGATTTCAACTCCCTATTAGACAGAGGGGGGGAGGGGAAGAGAGGGAGGGAGGGAGAATGAGAGTCATTGTATGCTGTCTAAATATTTCAGATAGGCTTCCAAATACATTCAGAAATATCCTTGTCAGTTCTAGTTGCTTAAGACTGTTTCTTAAAATTTTAAATCATTTTTTAAGGAAACCTACACGAGAGAAGGTACATGTCAAAAACTATTGCCACAATTACAGTGTTACATTGCCAATATTAGCTATTACAATTATGCAATAATATTCTTACCTATACTTGGAGGACTGCCATAATTTATTGGTGACTCTGGAGGCCTCCCACAATGCAATGCAGCAAGAGCAGACCCCTTCCACACAACATGTTTGCAACCTATTTAAATATAAAAAACAAATATAAACATATAAACATACAATGAAAAAGATGATCAAGCCATTTTTTTATTTTTATTTTTTTTGGCATACTCATACTTTTATTTGTCCGGAGCAAAGACTGTCTTCCAGCTCCTAATAGTGTTTGAACTCCTGGGACACTTTGAGGAATTTCTTGCTCTAGAAGAGGTCCAAGTCGATGGCATATTTGCAGGAGATGATCAGGTGCCAAGTGTCTATAGTATTTTACCTGTTAATAAACCAAAGATTATTGGTATAAGGTTTTACTCTCACTTTTGAAAGTGAAAAAATATTTTGAAAGTGAGAGGTGCATTTGGCACATAGGACATTGTTTTTACACCCTACACAGAAACAACAAAACATCGTATCTTGAAACAAAGTATACTCTAAATTTAAATCACCCTCTCTCAGTCCAACCCACCTCACAAGGTTGTTGTTGTTAAAATAGGAGGGAGGTATGCTGAATATGTTCACTGCCTTGAATTATTTGTAAACATAATGAAGTCGGGATACATATACAATAACTAAATAATTTGCTAAAAACCATTATTTTAACAGTCCATAAATCATAACATTGTTTTCATTTTAACCATTACAAAATCATGAATTGTAACTATGAAGTTCCTAGTTTCTACTACACATTCCAAGTAATTACACTATACTAATGACAGTCCTACATAATAAAAGGGTGCTTGCTTTTCTCTGTAATATTTTAGAAATTGTTTTCTTGAAAATTAAACCCACTGTTCAAGATTCAGTTTACATCCTTTTGACAATGTGCACAAGGAATACTTATTTACGTGTAAGCTAGAAAGGTGAATACAATAAGACTTCTCACATAGTATAATATTCTAATAGTTACTATAATAAGTGAAATTTCTCTTACGTGAAGACATGCAGGTAAACAATCAGAATAAGCAGAATTTTACTCTAACTAAATTGAAGGTTACTTCCTTTGACTCAGGAGCCCATTTGAGATTAGATTTTTGCCCTCTGTAATCTAGAATGGGAAAATAACACTGATCTATTTTTTTTTTTAAAAAAAACTTTTCTCTGAAAAAGTAAAGTATCTATAAAATTGTGGGGGATTTTTAGCAGAATTTTTAGCAGAATTTTTATCTGTTGGCTAAACTTTCTTCTCTACAGGTAAACTGTATTAAATTTCAAACAGGCGAGATTTTTTAAGGGAGTCTTTATGGCTGAACAAGGTCCGTGAATTCTGGTTTCTGCGTGCATAACATTTGTAAAAATTTTATATATTATGAATGTGCCCTTTGAATAAAAACATAATTACAAAGGAACCAGGATTTAGAGTCACTTTCATTTAAGTTCTAAAATATTATTAATTAAAGATATATATTAGTTGTATGCATTTTAGATAGAATTAGACAATATCTGTTGGCATATCTACCTCTTCTGTAGAAACATATCTTCCTAAATTTCAGTTAAGAAAGGGAGGTAGATGATTACACTAAGGCAGTGGTGGCGAACCTATGGCACGTGTGCCAGAGGCGGCACTCAGAGCCCTCTCTGTGGGCACGGATGCCATGCCCTAGAGATGACAACCGTCCTCTTCAACCAACCGCCTGCTAATTCGCCGAGGTCCCACGTGGCCAGATGCATCCCAGCACTGCTGGTTTCCCTCCCCCCCCGTCCCATCTCTCCTGGCCTCACATGCTCTCCTTTTCCCGGGCACGACCCACTGCATCATCTCAGCTGTCGGCTGTCCATCCAGTTCAGAGGCGGATTTTCTGAACTGCTGGCGGTGGGCTGCCCCAGAGTGCGCCAGTCGAGGGGCCGGCAGGCTGTGGCTGCTGATGGACAATGTCAGGCCCCATTCGCTTGCAGCCGCCCCAGCCCCTGCCTCGCCTTGCCCTGTGACAATGGCACCCCTGCCTTGCCTTGCCTCACCCAGCAGGACGAGCCTCCTGCCCACCGCCCCACTGGCAAAAGACCCCCTGGATCTCCTCCAACCCTGCCCAGCCCCCACAGGCATCCCTCCCCCCGATCAACATCGAGGTGACCACGCCCACCTTGGCCAAACCCACCCAGTGGGCCACACCCACCTGGCACCTGGCGATAAATAAGTGGGTTTTGGGTTGCAGTTTGGGCACTCGGTCTCTAAAAGGTTCGCCATCACTGCACTAAGGGAATACTAACTTGGGGTAGTAAAAAATATATAAACGACTCAGTAGCAATGAAAAGGGCAGATATTATAAAAGTGCTCCTCTCTAAAATAAATTTATTTCAATGGATCTATTTCAGTTGTACAATTTCCTACATAAGTGAAAGTGTAACTACTTTAGACTTTACATCCAGACTAAAATTCTGTGAATTGTTATGATAGATGTTGTCCACTCATTCAAGGCATTGCAGCAAGTCAAGGAGTTAAAGTAAAAAGAAATGTGCATTGTGATGTCACAATACATGTACCATCCTCTTATGTTGTGTTGCGGGGTGAGGCGAGGCAAGGCGGGGGTGCCATATGTTATGTTGCAATATAATAACAAAACTTTGTATTATTAATACTGGAATGTCTCTTTCTTTCTTGTGGATGTCAATGCTTTCATGAGTGGTTTAAATCCAATGCCCCCTTTTTATTTTAAAACTAGTTCTTGGTACAAAACCCCACGTGCAAAACGTTCCCCTAAACGCAAGTTTTAGAAATCAAGAGAAGATTTTAATCATATTTTAACTGTATTCAGAAAATTTAGCTCTGAATTTGGTTTTGTAAAAGTATTTTTTTTCTCTCATTCCCTTTTACCGTAGCATCATTAGCATCATACCAGTTATATACATTGAGCAATATTTGGTGTGATATTCTTTTAACAAATGGCTTCCCTGAGTGAATAATTATCTAAAAAATAAAAATTAAAAAATGTGTGCACATATGCATGTCTCTTCTCCCAACAGCATTTTAGTTCTAAGGTTAATGTATTTTGAATCCAAGAAAATGCAATACTTCTCTCCAGATAAAAAAAATATTCATTATTATTTTAATTGTCACATGGAAATGTAATTACCCAAGTGCATCAGATATCTAATGAAGTCAGTTTACATTATAATCAGAGACTCTCTGCTTCAGAAGCGTAATGCCTTTTCTTTAAGGGCTTTTCTCTCCCAAGAATTTGGCTGTGTTAAGCTTTCTCACATCGCAAAACTGAAGCAAAAGGGAATACCTAACAGATTTTTACATTTTTTTAAAATTTCTTTTGTAATACAAGTATTTTTCCTTACATTTATCATTGAATTGTATAACAAATGACCCAATTTGATCAAACCAAATCTGAACAAATAATAAGAGGAAAATAAGCTTCAGTAAAGTTCATTCAAGGTAACTACTTGTTTAAAACATCGAGAAACTTTTAGTTAAGAACTGGATGATATGCTTTTGCAACATTTTGGCTCAGTTTCTATTCAAGCCCATGCAAACATTACCATAAATTCATGTGCGTATAAGTCACATGATATTCAGCATGTAAAAAAGCTTCTTTTTATAATGCTGCGCACAATAAATTAATGCAAAGAATTTGTATAGTTTTTAAAAAAATTAAAAATCTTGATCATATGACCCATGACAATTGGGATTAGCACTATTGGATGAAGAAGAGATGGTAAAAAGGCAAGGCCTGGCAGCTGCAAATTTAAATTCCTGTACACAGAGCATGGAGAAAGAGTTATTCCAACTGTTGGGGTAAAAAGCCCAAGAACTGGAAAGCCAATAGATTCAACTACAAGAAAAATGGAAAATCAAGATTTGTCTGCTATCTAAACACTGGAGGGGACCTATTTTCTTTGGTATTTTCTATATTTTTTCCACAAAAATCAAGTTTCGGAAAATAGTACTTTCTATTAAGTGATACATAAATATATAACATGTTTATACAGTACATAACCAAAATGATATAACATGAAGACTTTTATATAAGAATTTTAACATCCCATACATGTTGTCAAACTTTTTGGTAAAACCTCTCAAAGCAAGGGCAGTATTACTGATTATTCACAAGGGAAGGAAGAACCCATTCTTTCTTTGTTCATAGGCTTCTGTTCCCAAACACAACAAAGCCTCAAAGCACAGGAGTGTGGAAGATATCTGAAGATGCATCTGTATCTTTAAAATACTCCATATACTTTCTGTTGCCACACTGTTTTGTTTTTTCCAAATTCCTCTCCTTGCAGGATTTTTTCCCACTGACTCAAGGTTTAAAGCAATCTACATCTTTACTGTAAAGTATTGCCTCTTTCATGTCTAAAAGACACTTGGATAACCAATACTGAATATGCCAACTGACCCCCATAGGAGAAATTTGGTCTAACAACAATGTTCAAAAAAACATTGGAATCCCCGTGATGCTTAAAATTGCAAATCGTCTCAGAAACCTTAAGCAGAATCTGGAGTGATCCCAACCAAGTAGCAAATTCACTTTTTCAAAAGACAAAAGTAAAGACAACAAAGCTGATAGGACTGTAAGTAGGAGCACAATGCAGACAGCAGTAGCTGATATATACCGAAAAATATGCTGAATAGAAATACTTGGGCCCAACAAACACTACTACCGGTAGCACGCTGATGGCTTTGCATGGAATGCACTACTCTGAAAAGTCTCCATTTCCCACAGGCCAGAATACTGACTGACTTTCCAACCAGAGCAAGTTTTATATCTCTCTACTGAATTTCCTGGTATTATTCCAGCACCGAAAGAGCGAGCTCTGGTACAGGATACAGCTTACTGGTTAATGCTGCTAACTAAAATCAAGCATAGGGTGAAAAATAATAATTGACCATAGACTTTAAAGTATCATTGGTACACATCTGCGTATCTAAGCAGTTATACCACAACATCCATTTATCTACCTTTGTCAAGTGCTTGAAGAAAAAAATAAAATAAAACTCTCTTGATTGCCAGAATCTAAAAAACAATTGTAGGATAGCAGAGATTGTGAGCCGCCTCTCTAAGGGCAGAACCATCTGCAGCAATGGTACTTCTTGTACCAAATCTCAATGGAAAAGTAACAACAGAAACAACCATTCTCAACTCATCTCAGGTCTCTTTTGCACATATCAATCAGAGGGCTAAAAGAAGCTTCACTTGTTCACTTTTTTAAGTCAGATTGACAAATGGGAAGAGATAAGAATAGCCCCTATTGATAGGGTTATATAAAAGTATAGGAAAGAAATACAATTCCTCCAAAATACTGCCATGGGAAAGAGGATTAAAAAGCACACATGCACACACTCACACACACATACAGCCCCACTGGCTCTTTACTGAAAGGTAATTTTTACTCTGCAATACACAAAAGTCCAATCTTTGCTGTTATGGCTTCATACCCCAAACAATCTTTCAACTATTCCTTTTGCTAGTTTAGATGTCAGGAATACTGCAGGATTCTAGCCATTTGTCACACCGTTACATTTTTCAAGAATATGAAACATCAAGTTTTCTTCCTATAATGTAAACTACAAAATAAACTGCTTTCAAAACATTTCTGTATATTACAGGAATAAAATAATTCAATTTATCTATACTATCAATTAAGCTGTACTATTTGCTTACTAAATTATCACCTTAATAAGGCTGAATTCCAGTACAGTTAGTCCTCAACTTACAACAGTTCATTTCGTGACTGTTCAAAGTTACGACGGCATTGAGAAAAGTGACTTATGACCGTTTTTCTTGCTTACAACCATTGCAACATCTCCATGGTCACATTATCAAATTTCAGATGCTTAGAAATTGATTCATATTTATATGACAGCTGCAGTATCCTGGGGTTATGTGATCACCTTTTGCCACCTTCTGACAAGCAATCAATAGGGAAGCCATATTCATTTAACAACCGCATTACTAATTTAACAGCAGTGATTCACTTAATGACTGTGGCAAGAAAGGTCATAAAATGGGTCACTTAACTGTCTCGCTTAGCAACAGAAATTTTGGGCTCAACTGTGGTCGTAAGTCAAGGATTACCTGTAACTGTAATAAGAAACAAGTCTACCTATAATTTCTTCAGGTCAAGATGCTGAAAACTATTTTCAATATTCGTATGTAATTTAACATTAATTAATTGAGCACTGGCATTTTCCATTGAACCATATTCTTCTTAGAATATACCATAAGTTTTCATTAGACTAACATTTTTTTTCTATACTATTTCTTTCTTCCTGAACATAACCATTTAACATGCGAGGCCAGAAGAAAAAAGTCAGTGCCAAGCTGGCAGAAATCTGTGAGTTAACTCTACATACTTTTTCACACTGTCTCATCTATCCCCACCTGGCTAGCAAAGAAGCTGGTGTGTACAGTGTGTTTGTGTGTGTGTGTGTCTGTACACACACACACATACACAAACCCAGACACACACACACATATACATTTGTTATTTACGTACATTAACTCTATTATGTATTTTATATGCCTCATATAATTCCTCTTCACTCACTCAGGCAAGCCAAAAGGCTGGTCACAGCTGTTCTAAAGTTTTGTGTTGTTTTAAATAATGCAATCATCCATGACCACAGCACACTATGACTGTACTGACCAAACTTCTGTTGTACACAGGAGAAGGGAGAAACACTTGCTGCTCTTTCCAGGCATTCTGCTCAACTCTCATAGTTGAAGTACAATGGTAACTTCTAGGCCTAAGCGATTATGGAGCTTCATTACACCTGACCTCTCCCGTTAGCCTGCTGGATAATATTTTTCCAAAGTCCAGACAATTTTACTATTCTGTTAGACATTGAGGAAAAGTAGGTTGTGCTCCTACCACAAGGGTCCCCAACCCCGAGTCCATGAACCAGCACCGTGCTGTGGCATGCCAGAAACCGGTCTGCGCAAACAAGCAAAGCCCTATCCACTGGATGCAGGCAGTACATGAAACCATGCCCCCTCCGGTCCACAGAAAAACCTCTCTCCACGGAACCAGTCCCTGGTGCTCAAAAGGTTGGGGCCCTCTATCCTACCAGGCTCACAGAAAGTAAAATTAGAGGGTGTCCAATGATGATTCAAAGATAATCAAAATATTTCAATATACAGAGTACATCTGAAATTTTAACACATACCCCCAAAAGAAAAAAAGGACTAGATTACTTAAATAAACCACAATTGATTGAATACACAAGTTTACAAACCATGATACCTGGGTTCATATAATCAAATAAATGTCAGAGTTAGTGTAAATCCCACACAGTTGTCACAACCAAAACAGGAAGAACCACAGTGCCAATATAGGGTAAACAAAATTTTAGAAACTGAAAAAGGAATTTCGCACTTGCATTCATTATGGTAGAACCTCTTTGAAATGCTTATTCCCAGACTTCTTTCTACCTGGCTATATAGCTTATGAAATAAGTGGTCAACTGACCCACTCTCTATTTTTGGCCAATTCCTTTCCCAACTTTCCCCAATCTCTCATAGCTAACATGATTTGTGAGTTATTGAGCTACTTAACCCTGAAGTTATAGCAATTGGACATTCCATAGTAAAGCAAAATACTATGCCAGAGAAGGCTCATATCATTTTTTCAGGACAGTTTCTGCCATATTGACGGCACTTCTAAGCATATGAAAGGATTTTTTAATCTTCCACTAAGACAATAGTACTTTTAATTTTTAGAAGATTTTTTTAATCTTCTACTAAGCTTCAGGGAAGTTTAATAATGAAATCAGACAAGGGCTTTTTAAACAATCTAGCCACATCCTCTAGAGGAAGTGGCAGTATAAACTGCAGATTATAGCTCCACATGTAATCCAACTGAGATTGTTTTTGCGTTGAAACATCTCATTATGTGACAGAATTTCAGTGAACTACAGTTTTGCCCTTAGTTGTGTTTTCAACTATCTTTTTACCTCATCTGAATTTGCCATTCCTAATATTTTTTTCTTGATGGGGTCCCATCGATTTGGCATTTCACCTACTTAGGGTATCTGACTGTTCTACTACCGTGTTTCCCCGAAAGGAAGAAGTGTCTTACTTTCTTTTTATCCCCAAAAGCCCCACTATGTCTTACTTTCGGGGTACGGCTTATATTGATTGGAAAACAATTGTCAGTTTTATTTTAAGTATTTTAAGTATATTAAGTATTTTAAGTATTTAAGTATTTTAAGCAGGAGGCGGAAGTGGGCAGGAGTAATATGTCTTACTTTCGAGGTACGGCTTATATTAGCCGACCCCCTGAAAACCCCGATACGTCTTACAATCGGGGGTGTCTTACTATCGGGGAAACACGGTAGGAACATATTTTCCCTACATATATCTGAGTTTCAGGTTCTACTGGATTTCTTGCAAAGGAATTTTGAATCTGAAAACAGCTAGCTGTCCTAAGAAATGCTATGGATATGCAATTTGTTCATATTTTGTTCACAATAAGGAGAACACAATGAAAATGTTCTTGCCTGAATCTGATCCAGTATATACTTCTATCACACAAACTCCAGAGCAAAAGATTTAGTTTTCCTTTCTAGCCAGTTCAATTATCTTGCCTTAACATATAGTTTCTATCTACTACTTGTTGTCCATCTCAGTTCCCAAAGCTTGGCAGCTAATATACAAGCTCTGAGATGCACTCTGAAAACTTTTTTCTTCCTCAGGAAGCATAAACAAGAGGTCCCAAATTACAAATGTAAGCTAATGGTTTGGATTTCATTTATCAATCGCTGTTATAGCAAACAAGAATAATTATAGAATGTTAATTTTCAAGGTTTAACATTTCAAGAAAAATAATGGTACATGCATGATATTAAATAGTATCATTTTACAAGAAACAGGCTCTAAATAATGTGGACATGTATGATAGTACTGACTCTATATTTACCTTTTAACTTATAAACAAAAATTGCTGGATATTCGAAAAGTTCTAAGTTAAGCAAAAATTGAGACTAAATCTCTGTAAAGCCAAATCTACTCACAGATCCAAAGAGAACAATTACATCTTTCTTACACGCACTGTCAAAATATGATGAAAATGGTCTCTTGAAACCTCAAATTTTAAGTGTACAGGAAGTTACAGTTAAATTAATATTGTACTTCCACTGGCAGACAAAAATATATTCTTGAATTATATACATATATGGAATCTTGGTATCTCAAAACCATGCTTAAAACTAATCTATAATACTACAAAAGAAAAATGCATAAATGCATATTGATTTATGCATAACAGCATAAATCAATAGGATTAGAATAAAATAAGTAAATTATTCTCCATATCACAATTTTTTATTACAGTGTAATTTATATATCTGTAAAGAATTTAATAGCAGTGAATACTATATAAAAAGTAACAAGTCTCCAATTCACAAACATACAGACCTAATCTGGTGTCTATGGGCAACACTGCATCTTTGTACTTCCTTCTAGGTTCTAATAGAGTTCCTGAACCATTTCTTTTTTCTTGAAATTAAAATAACTAGGTAGTAATTGGAATATATCAAAGTGAAGCTCAAGTCTCTAAAGCTGTTTACTTTCAACCATGCTACCAGATCCCACATGGAGCCTGAAACTATTTTAGAATATTAAAAAGGTTTGTGAATACGAACAAGCCTTTTTGCTTTAAAATGTACATGGAAAACAAGATACACTGGGAAATACTAGGAAACATCTTGAAAGGTTAAAAACGATGAAGGGGAGGAGATTACGTCTGTGCAGTATACATTCAGCCTTGGGTTTTGTCTCTGTTGAGCCACTAGAGATAAAAGTCATGTTTGGTTTTAGTGGTAGTACATATTTTGCCTCGGTGCGTTTCTCAGATTATCAACAATGTACTTTCTGTAAAATAGATTTTCCACTAGGCTTTATGTACTTTGATTTTTAGCTTTCACACTTTTAGCTCTCTTCAGACTCAGATGTACAAATTACTTGGGCCTTGTTAGTTTATATTCTTCAGTATAATTGTGTATGGGAAATAGTTTTATTTTCTTTTAGCCTTTACTAATTTGTCAGCACCATTATGGCAGTCATTTTGTTAGAATTTTACTGGTTTTCTCAAAGTTATAAATATGCCCAACAAGAAGGGGGAAAAGGACCTTTAGATATTTAAAATAATCAGCAAAATGGTTTTCCATTCTCAGACAGGAACATTTAGCCCCCTGAAGTGTGAATTTGATTGTTCCATATTTACTCAGGAGAAATACGAAATAAATCTGAAGAACTATTTTAGAAATACTTAGCATCTATAAAACAATATAACCTACACTTTCAAAATTGTGTAAACTGTTCACAGGATTATTGATGCTGCTCACCAACTTTCATGCTGTATTTTTTGTCTTTCATGTACTTTTTGTCTTTGGTAAAAGTACCTAAAATTTTATTTTACATTAATTTCATTTCACCACTTTAAAGTACCCAGTCTTAAGAAAGAATACATATTTCCTGTCTACTGAAGAAAACTATCAATATATAATGTAGATGTTGTATTAAAACCATGCAATTGTTTATCTAACAATTCAAGACAAAAGTACTTTAGTGCATGTGTAATTTTTCCAATGTTTAAAAAAAAGGACTTTTTTATTAGTATATTATGCAATCCCTTCTGAATTTCAGCTTCTACAATGGTGACATACTCTGTAGAATTATGGAAAGTGCTATGTATGTCACCTTGAGCTTCAGGAAAAAACACAGAATACACACGCACACTGCTGCTGCTTTTATTTTTAAAAAACATGTCCTGGAGGGGGTGCTCATAAAAAGTTTGGAAGACAGGGAGGAGAAAAATGGGTATCTAAATCCTCTAAAAATTAGAACACTTTCAGCATGATTAACTTTAAGGGGCAAAACTACTACATAACATAAAATCACTATAACATGATCTACAAATTATAGAGGCTGAATTCCACAACATATCAACCCAGATAACTCACAATATTGCTCAGCATGTCATGTGAACTAGATCACTGGGATAAAAAAATTTAAGTAAGCAATTTAGATTTGAAATAAGACAGACCTCTATTAACAATTTATACTTCCATCTATTTCATTCTGCAGATTTCTATGATTTTGGAGCTTTAATACTAAAAACAGTTGTCCTCACATTCTAAAACTCCAGTGACATAACTGGGAATTGATAACTGGTTCTTATCAATGATTTAAGTAACATGCTAAGATTTATGTTTTTCTGTAATATGATCAATAAAATACTTATACATTTTAAAATAAATTAATAGATCTAACACAGCACTATCCTTTTAACTTTTCTAAAGTTTGCTAATAGAGCTGGGCACTACTGCCAAGAACAGATTAATTCATTTGTGACAATTCAAACACCAGTTAAGATCTTAGCTACACAGAAATCATCTGTTTAAAAAGCAAAACATGCTCTTTCATTTGATTTTTTAGTCAGAACTATGCTATTTATATAAGACCATAGTAACGTTGCTGTTCAACTGAAATACTTTTAACATGAACTGCACAATTTAGAACTAATGATAAATGATAAATAACATTTGTATAAAAATAGAGCTTAATGTGTTTAACAATGCATACTCAATAAGATTAAAAACCACCTTTAGTAGCATTTATTTATAACATGCATTTAAAAAATTAAAAGATAAAGCTTACATGTACAACTTCTGACCTATCAAACTAAATATATTACTTTAGCCATAGATTTTGTTCTAACGATTCTTAATAAGCTAAGTTTTTAAATAAGCTTTAAAATATGCTTTGCAATTAGCTTGGCTAAGCCAACTAGAACAAAGTGATACAATTCCTAAATAAAATAAAAATGTATCCTTTACTAAATAAGCACTCTTATGATCAGATTTCTGAAATTGAAGCAGGTAACCTGCAACAAAATGTTACTTTAAAAATGTAAGCAGCTGTAAATTTTACCTTGCATTTATCTTCTTGCATTCCTTATAATTATATATTCCATTCAAATAGTATTATCACTAGGCAATATAATTCAAAAGCTACCTCTTCTAAATGTGTGAAATTGTACACTTAAAATTGGAACAATTTAATATATGAAGTTATGTAGTTTAATTTTAAAATGTAATACAAAATAAAACCCAATCTCTTAATCTTTACCTATTTTTAGCAAGCAGTTCATGTTTTACGAATATTTTCTACCAACAATGTCCAAACTTAGCTCATTAAGAAACTAGTTTGTCACAAACAATAGATTAAAAGCTTTTGTGAGAAGTATACCCATTTGGAAAATCTTTATAATTTTTTTGCCTTGCCATACATCCTACAATCAGCCTTTACTAGCACAAAATTCACAATATGAATTTTCCTGCATTTATAGTCCAAAATTATTATCTAATGGTATCTGCTTCTGAAACATTGTATCTTGTCTTCAAAGGTGTCAGATCATTGTATGAGCTAATGGGACCACTTTCTTCTACCGGTACTTGTCAGGCAATCAAAGGGGGATGGGGTGGAGGGAGGAGACTGAATCTAGTAAGGTTAGTGGCTTTTAACAGTTTGTCCCATTTACTAAACCTAAGAGAAACTTGTCTTCAACAATTTGCTGTCCAACATATACCAAAAAAAAAACCTAAAGGATCCTCTTTAAAGTTAAAAGTGGCATTGGAATACCAGTATGAAAAAGAATTAGGCCAGGTTGTCTCTTTCTTGATTCTTGAAAAAAGTCTAAATCCAACCCATAGCTTGTCTATATATGAGGAAATAAAATTTATCTGGCTAAAAATGTGACATAGGACTAATTCTAATTCAAGGAAAAAGTCCTAGGAAATCCATAATCAGATTTCCCTGCCTCCTCCACAAGTGAGATTTTTGCTTTTTATCTTTTGCTTTTTCCTTTCATTTAAAATCAACCAAACTCATGGCATTTCGTCTAAAAAGGGGTAAAGAGAAATGCATTCTATACACCAGAGAAACTGAACTACCAAAAAGTGCCCCTCAAAACTATCCCAAGCAATAGTCCATTACAGATGCATAAGTTTTTTAGCTTAGTCCCATAGATGTTCCCTTCCTGAATGTAAAACAAGAAATGTCTCTAGTCAAAACTAACAAACCACAAACCGATCAGAAAGATCATTGTACATCCCACAAACCAAGTGTGCCTTAAAACAACACAACAGTTCACATGTTTGTTTTTGTCAAACAGATGTCAGTTTAAGAATAATACTCTGCTCCCACCAAATTCAGACGGGAAAGAGTTAGCTGTGCAATTGTAACTAACACTTATCAGCCAGGGTTAGACAAGCAGCTTTTCTCTGCACCTGTTTTGCTTTGTTTTTTCAGCAAAATTACAAATGGAAAGCAGAGATTTTGTCCATAAAGACTGCTTATAATTCCTCAATAACTGCACAGCCCTATTGTGTATGTGAAATAGGACTGCATACAAGAGAGCGCTCCTACAGGCCTAGTTGGCTCACACAAGCTCTCTCATTCGCTCCTCCCATCCCGCCTCCTGCTCTCCCTGCACAACATCCATGACGTACCTTTATTTCTAGCATAGTGACTCTACGGCTCTCGCATTAGTAGGATTATTATTATTTACCCTAACTGCAGGACCCCAGACAGATGACTCCTGAGACAACACCTGCTCGACTAAGAAAACAAACTCGCCTGGTTCACGGGCAGAAACCAGGAGTTTAAGAATTGTCCTTATTTTTTTTTTTTAGTTGCTAAAAAAAATTGCGGGAAATTCAATTTTTAAAGGGCTGCTTGCAAACTTTCCCTAGTACATCACACCGCACCACGCCGCCTGGCCGCTTCTCTTACTAGGCTCTCATAGCTCCTGGGATGCTCCTTTCCAGTCCAGTCCGTACGCTTGGGCAGCAGCTGGGGGGGAAAAATACATGGCCGGTCACTAAAAGCGACCCCTTCCTCCCCCCAGAAAACAGCCCCCGGAGCGCCCGCCCGCCCCCCGGCGAGGGGGGGAGGAGGCGAGGCCGCCGCAGCCGCTGGCACTCCGGCAAGCGGGCGGGCAAGGGAAGAAACGCGGGGAAGGCGCTGCACCACTTACCTCCTTCTCGGCGACTTCTCGGATCAGGACCTGGAGGAGCAACAAAAAGGGGGGAGAGGGTCAGGGGCAGCGCCGCCAGGGCGAGGGAAGTAGCCCCATTCCCAGGCCCGGCCCCGGCGGCGATCCTTACCTGCGCGGCTTGCTGGCAGGGTCCGTCCTCGAGAAAGCGAGCGATGAGGAAATAAAGCTCTGCAGAGGGGAGGGGGAGAAGGGGAGAAAACACACACACACACACGTCGTGAAAGCACGGGCGAGGCGCGGGGCGAGGCGGCCTGTAAGGCGGCAGTCCCGGCCCGGCACCCACTTACCCGCTCGCAGCTCCGCCGTGTGCCTGCCGCCGCCGCTGCTGGAGCCGCTGTCCCCGGACATGGCGAGCGGAGGAGCTCGGCTCGCTCAGGCCGAGCTCCTCGGCGATGGGGCCCTGCAGCTGAAAAGCACGCTCCCCCAGTAGCTGTCACGGTTTGTTCAGCAGTAACGAGAGTCGGAGCTCCACCATTCGAGCTCCGGGCAGGAGGAGGAAACAACAACTCGCAGCAAAACCCGCCGCCGCCGCTGCTGCTGCTGCCGCCGCCGCCGCTGCTCCTGACCGTTTGCCTCAGCGCCAGTGAGCGCGATCCCTCCGCCGCGACAAAGAGTCCCGGCCCCCTCCCTCAGGGCGCGCACACCCCCTTGGCCCGCGCACCCCTGCCCGCGTCGCCTTCGACCTCCTAGTAGCCCCCCCCCTCCCCGCAAGGGCTCGGCTGCCGGTCCTCGAAGTGCTAGGGGAGGCGGAAAGCACTCGCGTGCCGGCTCAACAGCGGAGGGAAGATGTCGGAGCAAGAGAGGCGGGGTGGAGGGTGGGCGGGTAAGCTCGCTCGGCAGAAAGGCGCTTTCTCTGTGAAGAGCTGGGAGGCCTCGGCGGAGGGATACCTCGCGCGAGAGGGGGAGGGGAAGAGGCCCGTTGGCGGCGGTGGCGCTGGAAGTTGCTTAGTTTCAATGTAGCCGAAATAGGAACCAAATGAGGCAAAAATGCCCCCAGGGAACGTAGGCCTCACTGGGTGAGGCGGGCATGAGGAGCTCCACTTAGCCCTCGTTATCAGGGCCTTTTGGAAAGAGGGAGGGAGGAAGGTTGAGCAGAGTCCTGCCAGGCTCTCTTGCTTTCATGGCCCTCCTTGCCGCCTTTATATGATACAGCTTTCCATCTGCTTGTAAGTTATCATGTCATGTATAAATATATACATATATATGTATATAGTTATATGTATATATTCCTGTGTGAGTGTTCCTCAGTATGAATGAGAGAATCGGGGTGAGTGACAAATAAAATGTCTTACGTTTTGCTAAGCGTTTTCTGTAAATTGTCCTTTGTTGTTTTTTTTTCCTCTGGTTGAGATGATGAATAATATCCTGTTGTTATCAATTGTGCTTAATTTTAGCCTCAGTATTCTTCCTGGACACTGCCAGTTTAGTAGTGGGAGATGGTGGGCTCTCCCCCGTATTTTGTACGAACAATACAGTTTTATAAAAATGACTACATTGAGAAGGATGGGATGGAAGTATGGTTGGATTTGAGGTGAGGTAATTTACAGCTGGATCAATAACAAACAGAAGCGTTAGGCAAGCTTAATAGTCACATTTCCTTTTTGTCTTTTATGCTGCATATAAGCAATGAATAGACTTAATCTCCCAAAAATAGACTTAATCTCCCATTTTGTTTCATTGTGAAGAGCAGGTTTATTTATGTTCTGCTAAAAGCGGTCCAGTACCTACTGATTGTGTGAAAAATCTGTGACTGGAATTTGAAAATAAGATTTTTTGTGTATTCTGCCTCCAGTAAGAATGATATGTAGCCATTGGAATAATTGGGTTGCATTAGTTACAGGCCACTTACACTTAAATTTTGATCAGTGAATATTTAACAGTAAAACTAAGCTAAAATGCTATTTTTTCCTTACTAGAGAAACTGTTTAACTGATGCAAACTATATAGCAATTAACAACCACTTAGTATTGCAGTCTAAGTTATGTTTATGATGATTTAAAATGAAGTTATAGATCAAGTTACTCGGAACTGGGCCCACAAAAGGAAACAGTTACTACATAAATGCTTGTTTTAGCATAAAACTGTTGCTTTAAGAGGAATTATAGCAATAATGTTTCAGCTTCATTTTACACTAGAAAATATTTATAGGAAAATTAAATAAACTGTTGTATGTAGCTAGTCCAAAACAATTTAGGTTACATCTGGAAAAAATAAACATTGCATTTATGGTACTTTGATTAATATGATAATATAAACTAAAGTTACATATATTTTGAACGTTACATTTGTAACATTTTAACTAGCTGGTAGTATAATAAAACCATTATATCAGTCCTTTTTTATACTACTGTTTTTTGGATTCCATTTGATTCTAGGTCCTAATATTTTCCTATAATATGCAGTTGAATACAAATGTTACTTCCATTGGTCTTTTCAATAAACATTTACTTTTAATAAAGTACTCTGTAACTCTTTATTTATGATATAGAATATAAAAAGCATTTCTCAGTAATTGTGCTGATAGATTTAAAAAATGGTCATACCTGCTTTTTTAATTGCTTATGGATGCAAAATAAGCTCGTTCTAACAAATTATGTTTATGTCAGATTGAAGGTATATTTCATTATTAGGTAATATGGAAAGATTTTAAATTTTTACTTTGAAATTACTAGTTTAGTATTACATGTTGCATAATAATTCTATTTGAATTCATATTGCATAATCTGTTTGAAATATATACAAAAATAATCTATCAAAAATACTAATCATATAAATGAAGAGTTACACTCAAGAGATGTGAACTTTTATTCTTTATTATTCTTGTATGCAATCTATTATTTCTTCCACAGAAGGTTAAGTATTCTTTTGATATTGTAACAAATTGAGATTACTGGTGATATTTAATTTTGAAATTAGAACTATATTCTATTAATTTGGTTTTCAATAGAATTTAGTAGTGTAAAGTACTTAATCTCAGTAAGATTTTACAGGTTTCCTCACAAAGTATTGCTTTTGAATTCTTATTTCTATCATCAGTTTTAGTTGTACTGATTCATTTTGATGATTCTTTGTGAGCCAATTGTTATAAATGAGCCTTGCTTTATATGAATAACATTGTCTCTTTTAAATTAAAATGGCTGCTCAAAATATAGTATGTTATAATTGTGATTTTATAATTTTCTACAAAATCATATTATATTTATGGGAATCTATTGTTGACATATGATTTTGTTTTAATTTTGCTAAATGGGAGCATCTCATTTTTTTTTGGTCATTAATATAATCTCAGGAAATTTATTTCCCATTCATGATAGTACTGCTAGAGGATAATGCTTACTTTATAAAGAAAATGAGTTACCTTTAGTAAGACATTAGAAATATTAATCATAAAATAACATTCACAGTTATTTATATCTGCTAACTATTAATGTTGAATAATTGATTTCTATAGGATATTTTCTGAAGAATATTAAGATAAAGTTCATGACTGAACTTGTATTCACTTAATTAGGACAATTATAAACTCTTTTATTAATACCTGATCTGTCATGCAAAAAAATGATGTTATCTAAACTATAGTATAGTATCCAAATATGATTTATTTAGGCACGTGATGGTTCTGTAGGGCCACATATAGGAATAAATGTTGGTTTAAATAATTTGCCTATTGTAAAACTCCTATTAAAAATTTGGATTTATGTAATTTTGCATTTCATGATTTGCTTTCCAGTGCAGAAGTTAATTATATCACAGTTTTATGGCTTGCTTTGTAATAAGGAACTTGTGGCACCTAATTTATTTGAATTTGCTTTGCAAATATGAATAGGATATTAGGAGTGAACTTTTAAATATATAGGATAAAAAAAGCCTTTTTGTGAAGAGAAGAACTTTGATACATTAGCAAATTCTGAAGGGACAATGAAAGAGACATTTGTTACCAATTCCATCTCCCTCTCCAACATTTTTGCGCTATATCCCATGCTGTTTTAGAAAATGTCTAAGTTTCTCTACCAGATGTTTGCGTAGTCCAGAGAGAATCAATTATGCTTCCCTGTTCTGTGTGTAGCAACTGCTTGTCCTTTTCAATTCAGCCTCTAGGACATTTGATTAATCTAGAGAAATTACAGTAGTTAAAAGTTATAAATGATATATACTTTAAACAGTTGTTCAAAACTTGAAAAGTCAAAATCACTTCTGATAGTTTTGATCATTTTTTTATAAAATATTTCTACCCAATTATGAACTTAGGGGATAAGGTTTTTGTAAAATATGATACTAAATGACACATATAATGTGTAATATTGATATATACCATTGAAGATACAGTTTTAATACATTCTATTTAGTTCAAATATTATAAAATTATTTAAGGTATACTATCACTGTATTAAAATATGTTTCAAGAAAGAATCCTTTACAAAACAGTGAAATGAAGATTCTTGCTGTAAATGCTTAAAAATTATTGTATAAAAATATTTTTGCAACATTTTTTTAGCTTTTACCTGGAACTAATTACATTTTTGAATTTCTTCATTTTATAATGGACAAGTGATAGTCAATCTGTATAGTTCAAACTGTTGTTAGATATTAAAACAACTGAACTATGCATACTTGGAAGCATTATACTAGGCATATATTACTTTATTATCAATAAATAAATTAGGTAATCAGATTTGATACCAATTGGCTTTTCTTTTCTCCATTATCTTTTAGATTAGTTTTTTCTCTTTGCAAGGTAATACATTTGAATGCAATATGTAGACCAGGTGATCTACAATTTATATTTTGATGTATCTGTGAAAAGAGTGATTGATTCATGCTATTTTTTGCCTCTTGCAATTGGCTACAATATTTCACTGTGGTTACCAGAAAAGCAGAAAAAACAAAAAACTTCACAACAATTTAAGTAGCAGTGCATACAGTAAACCAATATTATGAGAAATCGTAATGATAAAGACTTAAGTGTATAATAAAATGTTCCTGATGTTTCCTGATTCAGCATGTCTGCTTTTAAAATCAAGAATAAGTTTCTAATTTTTTTTTTGAGAAGAGGGGAATTTTCTTTACTAATACAAGATTTTCAGGGGAACTCTGAATTAAAACTATTAGTTTCAATAACCCTTTTATTTATTTGTTTATTGTGTAATTTGTGTGCCTCTTCAGTTTTCTCTGGGCGGTTCAAATGAAATCATACATTTTTATCTAATAAATACAAAGAACAAAACAAGCCAAGTTTATCTAGTTCTTTGCTTATAAAACTTAGGTTACTGAGCCATAGAACATCATTTGGAATATTTATTTCATAGCTTTTGAAATATTGAGAATCACTTTGGAATCATTTTTAAAATATTCCAATGTGTCTAGAAAGCTTTTTCAAACACCTTAGTCTTTGTGTAAAAAGTGAATTCAAAACTTATTTACCTTTCACAAAGGGATGATAATTTTAAATATTTTAAAATAATTCTCACATTTATGTAGTTTAAATCTTAAATCAGCATTTTTCAACCTTTTCAGAGATTGGCCAAATGATTAACCTGTCCCATAGTATAACCATTTAGCTGTAGTATCATGCAATAGAACATTATGATATTTTATGCTGCTGTTACATATATCAATAGTTTCTATTGTATGCCATTAGCAAATAACACAGTTATGCACTATTGTGATGTAAATTTATTCACATAATTAATCATATAATAATAATAAAATTGGAAGGGACCTTGGAGGTCATCTAGTTCAACCCCCTGCTCAGGCAGGAAACTATACCATTTCGGACAAATGGCTGTCCAGTCTCTTCTTAAAGACTTCCAGTGTTGGCACATTCACCGCCTCTGGAAGTCGGTTGTTCCACTGGTTAATTGTTCTGTCAGGAAGTTTCTCCTTAGTTCTAGGTTGCTTCTCTCCTTGATTAGTTTCCATCTGTTGCTTCTTGTCCTGCCTTCAGGCGCCTTGGAGAATAGCTTGACTCCCTCTTCTTTGTGGCAGCCCCTGAGATATTGGAACACTGCTATGATCTCCCCCCCTGTCCTTCTCTTCATTAAACTAGACATACCCAATTTCAGCAGCCGTTCCTTATATTCTTTAGCCTCCAGTCCCCTAATCATCTTTGTTGATTTGTTCATTGCTTCAATTTCTATGATCTCTTTCAGCATCCTAAATTGCCTATATGAGATATTAAGTCAGAATTTCTTGGTTATGAATTTTGGTTAACATATGTTCAGACTGAAGCATTTGAGCTAATATACAAGTAGAGGTAGGGAGCAAGAGGAAAAAAATCATTATAAACCTTAATTTAGAAAGAATTAACTATCTGATCTACCTTTCAAGTATGTTTCGTTCATTCTGTAAAAAGTTGGACTTTCTATTTAAAGATTCAGTTACACATAGATAGCTTTTTGAAGACATAATTCAATTATTACATGTATAGTGTAGAGGCAATCATATTCTGGTAGAAGTTGCCTGTGACATTTTAGTGAAGTGTGCACTGCATTCCAGAAAGGTGAAGATCAGACAAGCATTGTCTTAAATATAATTATATACAATTAATATGAGTATTTCACTGTGTTTAATATATTTCTACCACATTTAAAATTGTCTTCCTGTGCAACTCTGGGAGCAGGGTACAACAGCATCCAACACTTTGGGAGGGCCCCAAAATGGGCATTACTGGGCCTAAGAGATCCTAAGACTCATCTTAATAGGTCTTAATTTCTACAAAAATAAGGATGATAAACATTGTTTGTTCACTTATCTGATTCTGCATTAAACTTAAATTTCCAAATGTTCAGATTTAGGGCAGTCTAAACTGTCTTCTTTTTTCATCTTAACTATTTTGTTTTATTTTATATTTTACCTATAAATGCCTGGAGTGAGAGGGGCAGAAAATTGAAATAATAAGTAAATGTAACATTTTCTATAGGTGTTCCCTGAGAAGAAACATTTCTAGTTTTACATACCTAGGAAATACTTTTAAGCATGAGTAGAAAGATGCCTTCTTGCAAATTTCACCGTCAAATTTCAACCTCCACATTTTCAAGACCAATCAAGTACCTGAAGAAGCCTGATTTCACTTTGCTTTTTACTTAGTTATATTAATGTAATCAAATAATTATCCTAGTTTATGTCTTATTCCAAATTAAGTTTATATATATATATATATATAGTACAAATTGATTCTGTCTAACCAAACTTCTTAGAAGTCATCTGGTTCTAAAATATATTTCAGAAGTCTTAAAGTCCATTTTAATTATTTTAGAATTCATTAAAACACTAAAAGATTCGTGTATTTTTAAATATGAATCTTATGTGCCCATTAAATAAAGAACAAAAATAAATATAAAGTATAACCAAAAATAAATCTTATAGCAAGAGTACTTTATTATAAGATTTACAAGATATTTGTAGGGAAAAAATCAATTATTTCTATTGGCTCTATTGTGTACATTTGCTGCCTTTGGTGATTTTACTCCTACAGCCGTTGTTTATGAAATCAATTATATATGGGGCTATCTACCCATTAAAGCTTGTTAGGCAATTAATCATCTGACCTCTAAATAATTTTTAAAAACATGTATATTTATATATTATATCTTTAAAGTTGCCCTAGAATATTGAAGGAATTCTGAGAACATTTAGTTTGATCTCATAGATGACTTGTTCTAATAATCATTTTAGTACAGTACTTTCCTTTTATATGTATTCTGTAATAGGCATACTAAACTGTTACTAAAGGACTGTGCCTTTAATATTTAATGTCTGTTACTAGTTAAATATTAGAGATAAATTTTCAGTGCAAAAATATTGTAAAACTAATGATATATTTCACATATGAACAAAATTCAGCAATATATGTGTATCCCTGTTGGCCACTTCAAACACAGTATTTTAAATCTGTGTTAGTAATCAATGTGCTAAGATTGTCCTTGTCCTAACAAAACACATCCATGCACTAATAAATAGGAGCAACCTCTTAACTGCTCCTTTATCTATATTGGAAGCTTCCTTGATAGTCTTAATTGCTGCATTTATATTCAAAGTTTATTTCTTCAATTCTTCAGTGTATTTACATAAATGTATTATGCAACTGCAAACATATAGTTTTAAAATTGTAATCTGCTGCCTCTGCCTCTTTTTTTGGCTTTCAGTTGTACTTTCATCCAAAAAGTGAAGAATTTTTACCTATATATAAATTTATTCTTTGTAGAGTGAATGATCAGACTAATTTTTTTAAAGTCATTAAGCCAATGCCACTGCAGTGCATCATATGTTCACAGTGATATCAGAGTCACTGGGCAAGCTAGTTCTTCCCCTGAATTCTGAACTGAAAGAGACACCAAGTTCTCAAATGTTAGGTGAGGTGAACTAGGGCAAAATAAAGCAATAGAAGTTTTTAGCTTTTGTTCAAGGTCTCTATCACGTGTTTGGGCATTAACTACAAAAACATTAAAAATCAATGCGTTTTACATATGTTTTCATAATTTGGAATAATTTTCCAATTTGACATTTTTTTCTAGGTAGAAAATTACCTGACGAATTGAGAATAAAATGAGATCTTAAGGTGAATAATTTATCAAGCAATGTGTCATAAACATAATCATTCAGAAACAAGCCCATTAATTTCAAAAGGAATTCCCATTCAAAACTGATGGACATATGAATAATTTGTTTAATGCTTAATTTAAAGATAGAGACAATTTTGGATCAAAGTCAACTCTTGATGACTATATAAATATGTCCATGTGGTTTTCTTGGCAGTAGTATAGTTGTGGTTTGTTATTCCAGAATATTTTTCAACTTTTCAGTCTATCCTACGGTACTGAAATTCCTGGTGTTCTCCCATACAAAAATACTAAATAGGTCCAACCCAGTTTAGTATGATGCAGAGTAGCATTATTTATTGGTAAATACAGATTTTAATACTTTTTCACAATCCTATCATTAATTGAAAATAAACTATTTAACTTAATAAACATACATTTATCAGTGTTAAATATAGGTGATTCTCACTTAATGATTACTTGTTCAGCAACCATTTGAACTTACGACAGCACTGAACAGCAATATTCTGACCAATATTTGTAGTTGTAACCCTCATAGCGTCTCCACAGTCACTATTGTGATTTGGGTGCTTTGTAACCCACTCATAAGATGTTGCAATGTCCCGAGTCAGACTACTATGAAATCTGGGGAACTTTTTATGATTGGCTGAAAAGAGAATACGATTAAAAGACAGTTAACATTAATTTGGATGGAAGAAGAAGGATAAGGAGGGAGACCCAGGCGACACAGTATTGAATAACTGGAGGTTGTATAAATATTTGTAGAAGTATATACCGAGAAGGTTAGATAAATAGAAGTATTAATGTAAGAGAAAATTAATCTTATTGTATATAATACAGATAGGGAAATTTGGAGAGAGCAGTTGCTCGGACATTACCCCTGAATTGTATCTGAAGAGGGATGAGAGGGAAGAAAGAGTAAAGGAGGGGGGAAGGAAGTAGGAAGGTTGGAGGAGAAGTGGGGAGAAAGGGGAGGAGAGTGGTGAAGGAAAGAGAAGAGGAGAGGAAGAAGAGGGAAGTAGGGAAGAGAAGAAAGGGAGAAAGAAGGTAGAGAAGAAGGAGTGTGAATACGGTGAAAGGGGAAATGGGCGAGCAACATCAAAAGTCATGTGTATTTATTTCATTTTATTAAAAGTATCTTATATATGAATGTAAAAAGAATGTATGTTAACATCTGATAAATATCATGGTATATGTATGGGGGAGAGTTTGGAAAAATAAAAAATAAAAAAAATATTATAAAAAAAAAGATGTTGCAGTGTCCCATGGTCATGTGATCACCATTTGCAACCTTTATTGCTGGCTTCCAACAAGCAGCGTCAACAGGGAAATTTGCTGGGAAGCTGTTGTTAAGCATGATGTCATGTGGTTACAGGAAGTTGCAAACAGCAACCACGTAACAATATCCTTATCAACAACTGTTGGAACTGGTGAAATCCCATTGCTAAGCAGCATGGTCATGTGACTTCATATTTTATGGCAGCATCGCTTAGCAATGGAAATTCCAGTCCCAACTGCCATTGTTAACTGAGGACACCGTTAATTGTTAATGTAGAGAAGGATCTCTTCATACTCTCTTTTCAAAGGACTTCAGCTGAAGAATATATATGAATTACTATATTGTAAATCAGTTGAAGTATAAAGGAAGAGGAAGTTAGGGATAAATGTCTATTTTTTCCAAGTAGCTCCTTTTTTAATTTCCACATAGTGGAGACTTAAGTATGGAGCTTAAACATCTAATATAATGCATTTTGCAAATTTTTATCAGTCCTATGTAATATTAATACTACAATTAACCTTATATTAATCATTGTCCTAGAAATCATATTAATGCTGATCTAATTTTGTCTCATCTTTTAATATTTAATTGATCTAAATAATCACAGAGCTAACTTTCCAGTTTTTATTGTATAAACACCTCTATATTCAGTTACTATCTACATTCTATAATTATTATGCATATTTGGTAATATATTAAACAGCTAACTTGGAAAAAATAAAAACATATTTAAAAAGTATAAATGAATTATTCGTGTTAGAAAATAGAACAGAAGTTTGAGATAGTTCCTTGCATTTCCTTTATCAAAATCTAAAGAGAGGAACTATAGTTAATGTTCCATTTGTGTTCTTTCTATTTTATATAAACTGCTATTTAATTTCCCTTTAAAATCCTGGTACTTCTAGCACCAGTCATTGATTCTTATTAGTTGTACAAGTTTCTTTCTTTAAAACAATTCATCTCAGGAATTAAGAGATGAATTAGAAATTCAGACTTTTTTTAGAAATTGCAAAGTGTTTTATTTGTTAGTCTGTGATCAAATAAAGATTTGATTTGGTTTGATCTTTAAAACTCGTGTGCATCTCATAATACTTTATCTGTTACATAGGTACATCTAATGCAGCGGTTCTCAACCTGTGGGTCGCGACCCCATTTGGGGTTGAACGACCATTTCACGGGGGTTGCCAAACAACGCAGTCTGCCGTTTTTTCCCCCTTTTCCTTGGCTGTGCTATGCCATTTTTCCCCCTTTTCCTTAGCTGTGCTACTCCCTCTTATTCTATTGGCTTTTGAAAGCCAATAGAATAGACTCACTTGCATAGAGTCTAATTCTATTGGCTTTCAAAAGCCAATAGGAATTGTCCAGGCTGTCTCCGCCCTGCTGAGCCCGCCAAAAGTCCCAGTCTGCAAACGGTGCTGCAAGTTGTCTGCAGCGAAGGCGAGCTCTCCGGAAGTTTCCACCCCTCCCTGCTGAGAACTACTAAAACTGTAAGTAAAAGAGGGCCGGAGGTGGGAGGCCAGCAGGCGCAGGGAGGGTTTTTGGCGCGCGTGGGGCCCGGCAGGTGCCTTACCTCCCTTGGGCTGGGCCAGCTGGTGGCCCAGCCCGTGGTCGCCCTTCATCGTCGCGGCCACCCAAGAGCGCCTGGGCCTGCCTGCCGCCATCCCGAATGGGCGGCGGCCTACACCTCGGCCGGCGCAGGGGGCAGCACCGCGCATGTGCGGGGTAGCACCGCGCATGTGTGGGGTAGCACCGCGCATGCGCGATGTGGGCCGTCGCACCGCGCATGTGCGGTGCAGGTCGGGGTCGCGGCCTAAAAAAGGTTGAGAACTGCTGATCTAATGTCATATGAGGACTTCACCTCCTACAATGGGAATTCCATTACTCTCCCTATGTGCATCTCAAATCTTCTGAAATCCCCCAACTTTTCAGAGCATGCTTGAAAATGCATGAAAACCAGAATCAATTCTATTTAATTACAGTGTTTTATAATTTCTGGAGTCCATGGTTACCCAACACCCAGACATCTTTAGGTGGCTTACCTTTAAAAGTGTGAAACAAAATGAGAAGAACAACATGGATAGCAGGGGGGAAAAGCAAGAACAAACTATGGCCGTTGGGTGCGGGGAACCAACGGAGGCTCCACAGCTATTCTAGCCCAGGCCTGGAGTAAAACCATGTTTTCAATGACTTTTAAAATGATTGCAGGCTGAGATTCATATAGATCTCCAGAAAGATGTTGTTCCAAAAGACAGGCATAGGACAGAAAAGGTGTGCTTCTAGGACCTGATAGGAGACATTGTTTGCTTGAAGGAATGTGGAAGGCATCCACTCTGCCCAATCTTATGTGCAGGAAGAAATTATTGGAAATGGGAAGTCCCTCAAATAATCAGGTCTTATGCCATGAAGGGCTTTATAAGTTACAACCAACACCTTGAAATGCTTTTGGAAGCCAAATGGTAACTAGCTTATCTTAACAAAGCAGTGATGGCACATGGGCATATTGTGGCCTGCTCAACATTGGTGTTTTTCTGTATTCTGAATCAGCAGTAGTTTTCAAGGGCAGACCATTGTAGAGTCCATTGCAGGAGTCTGGGTATAAGTAACTAAAGATCCTCCTACTCTAGGAATGGGTGCAATTGGCATGTTAGATGGGTATATGCCAAGACCCTCTTGGCCACAACAGAAGTTCAAAGTCCAGGACAGTCCTTGGATTTCAAGTGATAAATGATTTGCTGGTGAATGAAATCTCCATAACCTTTGCCTTAACCATTCTTAGTTCAACAACAGACTTTTCTGAAATCCTAATATTCCAAATTTATTTTCAAGTTTCATTCATGCATGACAAGCTACCTTGTCATTTTCAGTAATTTTCATTCATGTTCTCCTTATCACTGCTACTAGGTTTCTTTAGATTTTGCTAGAAAAGTAGAGTTCTAATGTTTTATATACCATTGTATAAATGTATAGGATTAATAGTTTGCTTTCCTAAACACTTGCCCAAAGAAAGCTAATTGAAAAATGAGAGTTAAGCAGCTAACTTCAATGCTTCAGACATGTATAAATCATAATAAAATGAAGAATCCTAAGCAAACTATTTTAATAGTGTTCTTTTGAAGTCATCTAATTTAGTTTTCAATTCTTAATCAGCTGCTAAATATATACACTGTGGGCACAATTATTAGGTAAGTTGTATTCTAGAGAATTAATTTTCTTATTGAACAAATACAGTGCTCTCAGTCAGTCCAAAACATTAATAAACCTCAAACCTGAATATTTAAGAAATTAAAAGTGAGGTTTTGGCTTTCTTAGAACATATGTGCACAATTATTGGGCAATTATTAAGTGTGCAGAATTATTATGCAACTAAATGAAAAATGAAAATTTGCCCATCTCATTTATTTGCATGTTAGTGAGAATAATAAACAACTCAAAATGTACAAATAAACATTTCTGATATTAAAAAAAAAATCAGTGACCAATATAGCCACACTTCTTTTCAATAACAGACACAAACCTTCCTTTCATGGAGTCTGTTAGTTTCCTGATCTGTTGACGATTAACGTTTTATGCAGCAGCAACCACAGCCTCCCAGACACTGTTCAGAAAGGTGTAGTGCTTTCCTTCATTGTAAATCTCCCGTTTAAGAAGGGCCCACAAGTTCTTAATAGGGTTTAGGTCAGGTGAGGAAAGGGGCCATGTCATTATTCTTTCATCTTTAAGGCCTTTACTGGCTAGCCATGCAGTGGAGTACTTTGATGCATACGATGGAGCATTGTCCTACATAAAACTCATGGTCGTCTTGAAAGATGCAGACTTTTTCCTGTACCACTGCTTGAAGAAAGTGTCTTCTAAAAACTGGCAGAAGGTTTGGGAGTTGATTTTGAGTCCATCTTCAACCCAAAAAGGTCCAACTAGCTCATCTTGAATAATACCAGCGCATAGCAGTACCCCACCTCCACCCTGTTGGCGTCTGAGTCAAAGTGGAGCTCTGTGCCTGTTACTGATCCAGCCAGGGTCCCATCCATCTGGTCCGTCAAGAATCACTCTCATCTGAACAATCCATAAAATCTTTGAAAAATCTTGTCTTCAGATATTTCTTGGCCCAGTCTTTCCGTTTCAACTTATGTGTCTTGTTCAGTGGTGGTTGGGTTTCAGCCTTCCTTACCTTGGCCATGTCTCTGAGCACTGAACACCTTGTACTTCTGGGTACTCCAGGTAAGTTGCAGTTCTGGAATATGACAGCACTGGAGGATAAAGGGTTCTTGGTAGCTTCACGTTTGATTCTTAGATCTTTGGCAGTTAATGTGCGTCTTTTTTTCTCAACACATTTCTTGTGACCCTGTTGACTATTTGCAACAAAATGTTTGATGGTTCTGTGATCACACCCCAATATCTTAGCAATTTCAAGAGTGCTGCATCCCTCTGGAAGACGTTGTACAATTTTCGACTTTTCAGAGTCAGTTAAATCTCTTTTGACCCTTTTTGTCTGAGGAAAAGCAGCAGCCTAATAATTATGCACAGCTTGATATAGGGTGTTGATCTCCTTAGCTCACATACTCCCTCATTACACAAATATACATCACCTGATATGCTTAGAAGTACAAGGTATACACACGCGCACACACACACACACAAATACCTTAGGAATGGAAAAAAGAAATCTCTGGTCTGCCTGACCAGTATATTGCAGAGCAGTATTGAAAGCGGAAGATAGTTCTGTCTTCAAATATAAATCATCTGTTGCATAAGTCTATAAAAGAGATTCATTAGTATTATTTAAATCATGTATTAACTGTTTCCTCAAACTGTCCACTTGTCACATAATTTCAGTGAGAGAATTGTGGATTCTTTTATAACCACTCTTTATTTAGCTATTACCTTGTTTAGTGACCATTCACAAATTCGATGATTATAAAAAAAATTCTGATGCACATTTACAATCAAATTTTACACACCTGATAATACATGCTGGGGAGTAACATTGATATGGCTATGCAAAAACATCTGAATGAAATGGCACCAATAATTTTTGCAACATCTGTCTGTCTCTTTCTTTCTCTTACACACACATGTAATCATTTTGCATAGCGATCTGGTCAGTGGAATGAAACTTGAATTCTAAATAAGGAGTGTATATATATCATCCTTTTCTAGTTTTTATTTATTTAAAAGATCTGTATGACTACCTTATTACAATACAGCTCTGGGTGGCTCACACCAGTAACACAACTACAACAAAACCATAAAAGCAAGAACCCAGTGCCTTTCCTATCCACAATTGACTTTTTCTGTTTTCTAATATATCAGAAATTAAGAACTGCACGTTTCTAACTATTCTAGTATGTATCCTCTTAAACAGAAAGCATTGATGGCTTAAAATCCATGCTGAAATATTAATGTTCACTTTCCCTATAGCATGTCAGGATTTTCACGTTCAGCATTTATAGCTAAGGCTAAAATAGTGATGCTAAACATTGGTAATAATGACGGATTTTTCAAGTATATTTTGTGAGTGAGCAAGAAATAAAATCAGAGAAAGCGAGGGAGGCCTTCTCCAAATCGCTATCTTCCAAATGTTAATGAATATGCTGAACTGAGGATTATGGAAGGTGAAATCCCAGACATCTAGAATGTGATAGGCTGAGAAGTACTGGCCTTAGTGATAAATGTTATCTTTTCAATAATGCTTATTTGGAGGCTTTAAATTTTTTAACAATTACTGTACTTTTACTTTGTATGTGTGCACATGTGTGCTAATGAAATAAAATTCTTTTAGTTGACAACAATTATAGCACATTCAAGACCACCTTTAAATAATTAAAAATTCTCAGGTTCAAGGATAAAAATTTACTATACTTTATGTTTGGCACAGTGTGCTAGTGGTTGTTTGCTTAAAGGAATACTAACTATATAAAAATGTAACATGGAAATGTAATGGATGAATTAATCAGTGATCTAAACAACTTTGCTAAAATAGTAGACTGCCTGCATAACTGAAAAGACATTGACATCTGTGGGCCTATTATATGGTCCTCAAAAAAAGAAAGAATTACTTTTAACAATTACATATAAGTTTATATGGAGAAATTAATATTTCTTCATCAACATCTGTATTAAAAATATAACAAAATTTATACATATATTCTAGTACAACTCAGTGAAGTTGCCCAGTTATGCCTGTTTTAAATGTGTGCATCCATTCTATTTTACCTATGTAAATGTAATAGGAAATATTATTGTATTACAGGAGATCATAAGGGTTTCTTAAATGGAGTCACTTGTAGAGTTCTTATTAATTTTCACTTTCTCTTTATAATAGGGTCCTAAAATAACAGCATCCTAGATCATACAAAAACCCATCCTGAGAATTAAGACTGCTGCAACATACTTGCAAAAAAATGAATGTAGTGAATTAAGTACTTAAATGAGAAAATGGTAACAAAAGAGGGGACAGAAACTGCAAGAATGCATTCACTGAGGGCAAAGATACAGTAATTGCCTGTAATAAGATGCAAATTTGTGAGGGTTGACTAGTAATCTTGCCAGGAAGTGAAGTATAATCTATGAATTGGACCAGTTTTTGCAATCTTTAATCTTTCACAGACTTACTGAAAGATATTAACCATTTACCTCGAAAGCAGTATTTAAGTTTACCTAAACAAATCTTGATGGTAAGCAGAGTAGTACCGTAGCTGGCACTCAGCGTAAGAAAGGGTTGAAGTTATATTTGCTTCATGTATCAGGATTACAAGGAAAGCAAAAAATAAAGGACATCCCTATTGCCATAGCAGTTACACTCAAACTTCCACTCTGTGGTGGTTCCCAGGGTGAAAGCATTAATACATCTGGCTAGAGACTTCTTTCAGGCAAAAAAGCAGAGATACAAAGCTGAAGCAGATAAACAGCACCTGCTCCCTTATTAGAAAGACAGATGATGAAGTGGAGTCTGGTGTCTTCCTGTTCCCTTAATGCCACAGCAAGGGATTTCGGAAGCAGAGTGGGGACAGTGGAGTGCTTCTGTTTTCCTTGTTCTCAGTACAGTAAAATACTTTAATAATAATGGAACATACTCTGGCAAATTCAGGATTAAGTCTCTTCACTTCCAAATAAGAAATGCCAACAATGCCTACTTCCCACACACCCATTTTGTAAAATTATTTTATGACTATTAAAGCCATGGGTATTCAATAATTCTTATTTACAATGCCAAATTTCTTACAGCATACATTTCAAACCAACATGTTCTTCTAAATGAGGGATATTTATATTTCTAGTATCCTTTACACTGCTAAAAATTCTCTAGCTACCAATTTCAGATTTAATTCAAAATACAGGTGTTTTAACCCGTATATAACTCAGGAGTCAAGTTACTTGAATATTTTCTGCTACAGAAAATTACATACTTGGTTATCATCCAGGTCTCCCTGCTATCCAACGTCTGAAAGGTACAGTAATTTTAGATAATTTTGGTTCTGATGTGTCATGAATGGAATTTTCTATCCAGAGAAATTAATCTGAGACAGACAATGCTGTGGAGTGTTGCCATCAACAGAAAACTACTCCAGTCATATGCCTACCCTATGTGACTTGGCAGATATGTTCCTTGCTATGCAAGAAAAAGTAATCTCTTCTCTAGAAAAAAAAAAAAACCTTCAAGCATTCTTAGTATCAGGGAATGTATTAGCACTTAGCATCAGGGAGAAAATTATTCCAGATGTATTTTTATGAATACTGAATTCTACTAGTCCTAATACTGTTTCTTTTAATTGTGAGGTTTTGTGGTGACCTCTGCTTTGTAATTTTCGTTTATAGATTAATTTTCCCTTAACCGTCAAAAGTTCATTCTTTTACCTTTTTTTTAAATTTACCTTTTCTACCTATTTTAAACTGTAGAAATGTCAAGTGCTATGAAAAAAACTCTTTAAGTAAACTGAGACATTTAACCAATGTATGCCTTATCTCCTTTCCTTGCCATTTCTTCCTACTAAATGTACCGGTAGGTTGTTAATTGCTGTGGGGGGGGGAACTACACTAAATAGGATTCAAATATACTTTTAAAAAGAGCTTTTGAGGAACATTTAACTTTCCATATATAGAATGCTATTTCTGATCAATAAATAATCCAGCTTTACAAATTTTTACCTACCTATGCATTAAATAAAATGTATAACCCAATGTAATATATTTTTCAGATCCATCCAGCAAACTAAAAGTGCATTTTGTATAATTTGAAATTTGTGTAAATTACAGCTTATCAAATAATGGAAAATTAGTAAAATAAGTTTTAAAATGTATTAGACCTGGGGAGAAATCATGGACATGAGTGATGCATAAAGGCTCTAATACTATGACAGGAATATTTGACTTAATTTCAAATTTTTCCATGAACAATGTTTTTGAGTTTTCACTTTTTTTCAATTCTAGGACAATATAAGTATTATTAATTCTTTTTCTTCCATTAGTAGAAACACTTTAAAGATTGGACAATAAATCTCTTGTGTCTTAATTACCTAACTGTAAGATGGAAAATAAGAGCATCCTACATCAAAGGGATGCTACAAAGAAATTCATTGATGTTTGAATATCATAAACCTACTATTAGGTTTATTGTGATAAAAGCTAAAGAAAAAAAATCAGTAGGGCTTTACTTTAGAAAACAATCACAAATTGTGTTATGTTTTACTCTATGAAAAGATTGTGCTGTATATCATTCAAAACTAGTTCAATGCTTTGCATCTTTACAAAATGATAAGGACTAAGGAAAATCATTTTCATATAAACACACCTTCAAGCTTTTTATATATAACATTGTATTTTATCATGTGTATCAACACATGAAATGCTTTTATTACATTATATCATATTTTTCTCCAGCAACATAAGCATAGGAGAGTAACTGAATTCTTTTAAAACAAAGTAAGATTTGTAAAAGTAGTTGATCATTATTGTTAATATCAGTTTTGCTAAATACTAAATAAAGACATTTGAGTTGGGTGATAATTACTTTATTGGTTGAAACATGCATATAACTCCAGACATTGTGGCCACAAGTGCAGCAATAAAAATGTTATGAAGAAAAAATTTCCAAACCCTCAGAAAATAAAAGTACTTAAATTTCAGCCAAAAAGAAGAGAGAAATAACTAGATGCTTACAAGAGGTTAAAGCAGTGTTAACATGAGTTAGAAAAAAAATCTCTATTTAATATCATTACAATTATAGACTCCTTCAAAGATATTTTTACATCATTGTTTCAGAAGACCACCCCAGTGTTTTAAATCTCCATTTTGATATTAAAATTTAAGTAAATGAAATAAATCAACAAAAAATACTAAGTATAAGTTAAGCTGAGAGGAACTGCAGTTTTCATCGTCATATATATGTATATGGACTGGGAAACAGTTAAGAGAAGGAAATATAAAAGTGAAACAACTGTTCTTTCAAGAAAGCATAAAGTAATTTCCACTTACAGTACTGTAGCATAAAGCAGTGCTGAAAAAAATTGTTACATAATCCATGGGCAATTTATATTTTTCTGTACAAAGTGTAAGGCCTTTAAGATGTGTGAACCATCCAAGTGTGTAAGACAGCTCATCAGAGCTCCTTAAAGACTCTAGTTTTGCATCTAAGCTTTGGGTGTTCTATGGTATATTTGGCAAATAGCTCTGCAAAAGGTGGTGGCTGCCTCTTAAAGCTCTGCTAGATTGTTTAAAATACATTAATTGTAAATATTATTCTTATCTCCTGTTCCTAACCATAAAGTCAATCAATTTTAATATTATGCTGTAAGCCCCACTGTTTTCTATGAGCTATAATCTTGATTCTGAAGTAACTGTTGTAACAAAAATTTTAAACAACTGAGTTTAACATTTTTCTGACAAGCATTAGAAGGCATACCTCTGATTTAGAAAGATACTAATGAACCATACTTGTTAGCACTGAGACTTCGTTATTTTTAAAAATGAAAAGAATCCCATATGGACAGCAGGTAGCCAAATGTATACATGTTTCATTAAAACACTTAATCCTTAATTACAAAAGCACCACAGATTATTGCTCTAGGGTAAAAATGGAAAAAATCTGAACACCCACAGTAAAAACATCACTATATGCACCAAGACTTACAGCTCTGAAAACCAAATATATGGAATGCTTGTTCAATTTTATAAATACTTTTGTTTTCCAAAAGTTGTTTTAATGATGCTTTTTTTTCTTAACTTGACAACGTTGGGAATTTCTAGAAGTACTGATACAGAAGGAAGAAGCGTTCATATATAGTTTATCAACTTATTGTAAGTCCTAAAAAATTAGCATTTACAAAGTACTTGATAAAAATATCTTTTAAAAGTTGTCAAGAGGTACATAAAAACATCCTCAAATGTTCAAGTCAGTTCATATGCACCTGTCATCTACTGATTCAATTCTGTGCCTGTAAAAGGGAAAAGGGAAAATGTTATACCAGTCTGCTTTTTATAAAGAAAGACTAATCCTACTTCATCTTCTCTAAACAAATTTTCAGTACTCGCCATCTTTCCTTTTGCTACAAAAGTTTAAAGCAGACAAAATGGGTTATTTAACAACTATTGTATTATAGACAGGACAACTATAAATATTCTTGCATTTACAGGTTCCTGGTTTGTAAAAGCCATAGAAACCTTACCTGCTAGCTTCCATTGTTCACAATGAAAAGCACCACACTACTACCTGTTCCTATTCACTGCATATGCAGAATGCTCTACTGTACCCTTAACTTTCACTGTTTCAATCTGCCCTTTTACTGACATGTGCTGGGTGGGACACTTCTGGATGTTGAAACACTAACAGTTGAGCGAAAGATGAGAATCTGTAGTAACATTACGGGGCAACAAAAAAAAGTATTATGAACATGCTTTCAACAGCTCAGAAACTGAATTGTAAAACACTGACTGAATCAGGAGGATATATAAAGTACCTCTTCAGCTTTACTTTCACCATTTTCAGATGGTGTAGTACCTTCCTTTGCAGATTCCTGTTTTTCATCCTTCTTCCCTTTAGAACCTTTATTAGCCTTTGTTCCAGGTTCCTTCTGATAACAGATCAAATGTACAGAATGATTTATTATACACTGGAGAAAGCACCTAGGTAAAACTCTCCAGAAATAATACAAGATACTTGCTTTTAACTCTCTTTCTTTGAGAAGACATTAGGATATGTTTCTGTAGTTATACAGAGCCACAATCAAAGTTACAGAGATGAGAAAATTTTGGTAAAAACCCATCCTACTCTGATGCATACCTTCAAGGTATCTTTTCCTGTCATGTCACATTCAGAATTGGACTCTTATGTTATTTATAACATTATTATAGCTGTCATTGTGTAAACTTTAGTTGAATCAACACTACAAAGGCTACAAGAAGAAACCAGCATACCGTAGCAAATGGCAAGTTGCAACTCTTGTTACTATCTAATAACTAAATGAGAATCCTTCATCACATGAGAAATACAGAAATACAGAAATGGAATCAAAACTATGCTGACTGGCAAGAAATACTAAATGACATTTTACAGGAACAACAAATGACTAGCTTCTGAGCAGCAGTAATTGTGACCTCCCTTATTTTTGGCAGGAGAATGAGATTGATTGTATTTCCCAAGAATCTTGAGTGTGGTAGCAGTGTAATTATCCTGATGTTGCAGAGAGTACCATTAGGACAACTGGAGTTAGGTCTGACAAGATACCCTATGACTGCAGTAACCATCAGTATTCTCACAAAAATGCAGTTTGTATTCTACTCTGTAATTTGAAAACCTTTGACAGGTAATGGAATGCTAGGGGTGCATGAAAAAATGAAACCTTGCCAAAGTTTCTCACATCTAGGATGTTCTGACTGAGACTCTGCCCATAGATATATACAAAATCTGTGAGAAAGAACCATGTTATTTTTACAATCAAAAATCAGTTTTTAAAAACCACCAAATGCCTTTTAGCACAATTTAAATTTTAACATAGCAAATCTATGTGATTTGACAATACTATAAATTTTTCCTACCATTAAATCTGAAAGATATAAAACTATACTTTGCCATGATAATTTGTATTTTTCCCTTCTTTTGGCCTATTTTCAAGAAGAAAAGAAAAAAAGATATTTAAGGAGTATTAGGTAGGTTTGCTGCCTTGAGTTGTTTCTAAAAAGTAATAAAAGTAGTATAAATAAATAAACATGTTTCTATCATGGGAACATGTTTCTCTTTTGTGTACAAGAAAGGAAATGAGATAATTCATGCTTTTTTCTCCTGTCTCCAAAAGAAATGTAAATATTTTATTATGTTGGTTAATCTAAATATCTAAGTATCTAAATATTATCTAATATAGTGTTATTTTACCACATCAAATAATAAATTGGAAAGTGTCCATAGATAGAGAAAAGTAATCGAAAAGAACATGGAATAGGCTATTGGATGAAATTTCAAGAAATAATCCAGAGCAACATTCCCAGCCTATAGCTTGTTTATATCTTAGACCAGGGGTGTCAAACTGTCAGGCCGCAGGCCGGATGTGTCATGCCGAAACCGTGCTCACTCCATTGCCGACAATGGAAAAAAAGTTGCAATATGTCACAACACATCATGTGACATTGTGAGTTTGACACCTGTCTTAGACTAAACACACTAATATAGGATTGGACCTGGATCCTGCCTCAAATAGATGAGGACCTTCAGACCCAAGGAAGAATTTTGCTGCACAAGGGAAGAGCACTTTTGTCAATTCTACTGCACTCCTTTGTATCCTACGGTACTTCCTGGAGACTTCCTAAAAACAGAGATAAAGTTTGACCTACAAGATGGAAAACTGGTGAAAATCACACTAGATTATCCTTTCTGCTATTTTTACCCTATTTGTAAATAGGGACTAAAAGAAAATGGGATTTATTGCCAGATCAAAAAGCAGAAGGTTACATTCTAAAGAATGTTGGAATGGTGTTATCTTAGGTTGATACATATTTGTGATGCATATTTTACTGAATTAAAAACAGGGAGACTTATTTTTTTTATAAACATTCATAGGACCCACTGTGAGTACTCTTACACCAAGAAGGCCATTCTAACCAATTAGTTAATTATATTTAACAAGTTAATTACTAATATTCCCCAATGGAAGACCTCATTAATCTATAGTGCTGCACCCAAAACAAATGGCATTGTCAACTATGATATTATGTTTATATCCTGCCTTTGCTCCATTAGCAAAGAACTAAGTACAATTTTCTTCCCATTTTATCTCAAAAACATCTTCTGATGATATTAATTAGCTCAGCAACACCCAGAGGGCCTCCTTGGCATACTTCATATTAATATACATTATCAATATACTAGACACATGTCCTTCCTAGTTGGTCAATGCCTCATGAGAGCTGACAAACAGCTGGGCCCAACAGCATTACAAGTGAATTCTTCCTTGCAAAAAGGAAGGTTTTCACCTGCCCTAAAGGAAGTAATGGTCTACCCCCTGCCCAAGAGGTGGATCCAGCAGTACTGGATGATTTTTGTTCAGTTTCCATTTTTCCCTTTGGGGAAAGTTGTTGAGAAGGTGGTAGGCCTATAGCTCTATAAGAATGAGATGTGTTTGGGTTCTTGTAATAAAGAAATTTGTAATGTTGTACATTTACATCAGCAATAAGAAATTATAACATCTTTATTTTGTAAAGAAAAAAATATAGCTAATCCATTTTCCAACACATGTTCTATACCTTCCTCAGTTATGATTTTCCAAAATAGAATACACTGATTTATTGCTCCACTATCCACAATAATTAGCCTTTTCTCCTTTGAGTACAGATACAGGTGGTCCTCACTTAACCACCGCTTGTTCAATGACTATTCAAACTGATGATGGTGCTGAACAAGTGGTAATATGACTGGTCCTTGTACTTACAATGGTTACAGTATAACAATGAATGCAAGTTGGGGGCACTCGGCAATCAAAACACAATTACAATGTTTGAGCATCCCATGATCACATAATTGCCATTTGTGATCTTCTTTGCTGGCTTCCTAAAGCAAAGTCAATGGGGAAGCCAGAGGAGGAAGCAAATGGTGACCACTTGATATTATGCTTAACAAAGGCATGGGATTTCTTAATAAGGGTAACTGGAAGTGCCATCATTTCCACCACTAAGCATTGTAGTCTCCTGACATCATGCTTTATGACTGCATCGCTTTGTGACAGAAATTCGCTAGCAATTACTTTGGTTAAGTGAAAACCACCTGTACAGTCTATGCTGATAATGATGCCTTACATGACAATAATTTCTGGCATAAAAACCTACAGTTCACTATTATTATTTCTAGTGTTAACAATTATGCTTTAAATGTTGGTGAAGAAAAATCTGATCAGATGACTGGAGAAATCTAATTTCTAGCCTGTATGAATGCAACGTTCACTGAGTGAATTTAGGCCAGTCTCTTTTTCTCTCCCCAAACTATTGCAGAGAATCCTTACTGTGAAAATGAAATAAGAAGTATCCCCTACACATACACTTTGAGTTTCTTAAAGAAAGAGCAAGATTAGACCAGACCAAAAAGGATGCTTAAGAAAATATAAAAATATTCATTGCACATGGTAAAAAAAAAAACATGAGTGTTTTACCTTAGCACTTTTCCTTGGTTTAGACTCAGGTTTTGATAGAGCAGGTTTCTAAAAAATATTTACAGAGAATGCAACCATTAGCATAGGTACTAAGAAACATTAAGTTACTCCCTTCTCCTTTCCTTCTTATTGTGATAAGAAGAGCTGATGTTCATAAATCCACTTCGCCTTTGTAAATATTAGTTCCTACGGTATGCCTTCTTCAGAAACATTTGATGTTTCTTTTCCTATAAATTAAAAATGTATTGCAAGAAACTCTTCCTGGTAATCTGAATTAGATATATTATTTTCTCTTTCTAGTTTAAAAATACTATTTCCTGTAAAAAAAATGAAGCCCCAATCAACGAATATTTATCAGATTAGTCATCGTTGCTGTGAATTGATTGGTTATGAACCTGGACTTAACAAATCAAATTTAATGTGACCCAAATTTGACCTGCAATGTCTTCCATATATCCTGAAAATTATGTCCAGCCAGATGACCTGTGGGAATGTTCATGTCCCAGTGTTATGCCTAGGGGCACATTATGCCCACAAGAACTTGTCATGGTACCCACAAGAGTCCTTGAAGGAGATGGGTGGTCTAGAAACATGAATATACCAAATATGTCTGTATCTCTTCTTGAGAGTAAGAGGATTTTAACTTTTTTCTTCTTTTAAGCTTCTTTGAAAATTGAGCTAGCCTGAGCATTTTCTTTCTTTGAGACTATTTTCCCATACATTTCTAAAGTACAGACTGGCTCAGGCACCCACAAACCAGCTGCTTGCTTACTGGCTCTGTATCAACTGAGGTGGGAATGGGGGCACTTGAGTCCAAGGGCTGGGAGACAACAGTACTATAATTGCAAACAATTATTTTTATTTTTATTAAAAGAAGTGGGAGAGAAAAGTAAAAATTGGTTTGGTTGATGCTGCCATTTAAGGCCAAAAGGCAAAGTAGGGAACAAGAAGAAAGAAGAAAAGAAACAAGACAAAAGGAGTTTATTACGAATGGGTTTTTCACAAAATGTTGTGGGTAGCCAGATCTGAGACAACTATATTCTGTTTTCTTGTCCTACAACCATTGGACTGAGCTGGCCATCAAATCTACACAAACAACCAAGGGTTCCCCAGAGTCAAAAGGGTAAGGGACCTCTGTTCTAGCCTTTGGGTAGCGATACCTTCCATCAAAAGAACGAAAATTAATTTGAAGCTTAGGAAGAAAGAGGCAGTAAGAAATATAACTTTTTGCAAATCTTAAGAAACAATATTGATTAAATGTGCAGGAGAGTTTGTATTTGCCCAATCAGTTGTGGTCCACATGTATATTTATAGATGCAGTAAATGTTATAACAGTGTCCTAGATATCCAGTGTTATCAGCTTTAAAATAAACTTCAACTGTACAAAGCTGCTTTGGGACTTTCCAATGTTCATGGAAGTGAAAAATGCAGCAATCCTTGGTTATTTCAGATAAATTAATTATCCTCTCTTGTGGGTAATTATAAAAAAAGAAATTAAGATATGATTATTTTACTTATCTTCATATGGCATAACCAATACTTTGCATGGATTGGATTAAGAAATATTGGAGCTTCATATTTACAGAAATAACTCTTATAAATACTTACAGCTGATAATCTTGCAGATCGTCTTGTTGGCTATAAAACAAAAATAAAATTTCTTTTAGATTCATGGTACTACCGTAGGTAAAGGGGATTGAGGGTAGTGGTGGTTGTCATTCATTTGCCAATAAAATATACATCAAAAGCAGAAGTCTTTCATATCTTATGCTAAAGTATTTACATTTTGTGGAATTATTTTAGATATATGCAGTGTACTTAAGTAGGATAATTTAACTGTTACACTTGGAAATTTTATCTTCCTTTTTTTTCTCCATTGTAATGGAAATATTTTATGTTGGGATCAGGGCTAAAGATTTGACAGATTATACTCAAAAGTACAGTGTAAATCAATAGTACTTTCAATTTGGTAGCCAGATAATATTTGCATTGTGACTGCTGGGGCTTTCTAAAATTAAAAATGACATATATTAATGTTCCAATACAAGTAAATATCTTGCATAGCTAACCCAACCTCCCCCTCCCAACCTGGAGCACTCCAGATGAGATCAACTACAACTCCAGGCAGCACAGTTGTAGCCCAATATAACTAGAAGGCATTAGATGATGAAAGGGTGAATCCAGATAGACAGACAGACAAATGGCTAAAATAGAATTTTTTTATATCATAGTTTAAACCAGCCAGCCCACTGCTCACACAGCTCACTTCTGTACCAGCCACAGCATGATAGTGGGCCATGGCCCAGCGGTTGAGGATCCCTAATCTATACAGTACTGGTTATTAATATTTGGTGCTTGTGACAATAGACATTAATATTTTTTGTTTGATTTACTATTTCCTTTAGAAAACAGGCTATAAACTTGAAAAGTTCTAACTGAAAGCTGATATTACATGTAAACTTACATTGAAAATCTTCAGAAATCAAAATTCTCATTAAATGAAAAAATGAGACAGGAGAATTTTAAGATATTTAGGACTTTAGCATATTGCGCTCCAAAAATAAAGGCTAAATACCATATTACAAATCTGGATCACTTGATTCTTTTTTCTTCCGTTTTAACACAAAAAAAATATGGATATATACTATTGGTAAAATAACATTTTTATAATATTGCTATACATGGGAGAGAAGACAAGCTCATATCCAGCTGGAAGGTGTGTCCTGTTGCACTGCCTAAATGACAGCTTTCATGTTGCCACTGAATAAGCAAATGAGGGAATCAATGTTTTTGCAACACCTGTGCCAATGATAAGGCTCATGTGAAACACCAAAATGAATGAGGGGACATTGTTATAAGAGTCACTGTCTTCTGCTATGCTTCTGGTTCCTGAAAGTGCTAATATCAGAAACAACATGCTGCTGCAGAAAACACCTGTCACATTTCAGAATATTTTTATGGTATATACTACAAAGAATTTGGTACTTTGGCTTTATTGTTCCAACTTATTTGCAGCACTGAAATATTCAATTGTGGAAGAATTTGCTTGTTAATATTGAAAAAGATCACTGGAGGCACCATTCCCCAGGATTTCAAGTACTCTTTTTCTCAATCTGTCACCTCAAAGCCTTCTAACTAGCATTCACAGAGGACTAAAAATGCCAACTGAAACTTGAAATTCAGGTCTGCCAATCAAGGGTTTTAAACTTCCTTGATATGTTAAAAATATTACCTAGCTAGATGCCTTTCAGATTTGTGGGGAATTTTTTGAGAATTGTAGCCATCAAGCTGGAGTAGGCTGTTACAGATCTTACCATTAACGTCTGAATTATGTCTCTTATTTCTAAAATTAAATTATATGTCTTGCTGTATTGCTTGTGTATAGACCCATTCTTTTAGAATAGGATGTGATTTTAGTACAATTATCCTAAGCACATCATTGCAAGTATCTAGTCAATGCATTTTCCCTAAACATAATTACAATTTTTTTATTTCCTCATTTTCATTCATTAAATATAAAATAGACCACTGCCTTGGAAATGATTGCCTCTAACCTGCAGGAGGGACTATCCAGGAGGGGGCCTGCAGCATGATGGAGAGGACTTCTATTCTTGCAAACCTGTTCCATATATAGTGTTCCTAGGAAGGAGGCCTCTGCTTTTAATTCACATTAGAATCGCCCATTTTTTCCTAAGTCATTTTGAAAACTAGTTTAAGTTGAAGTGACAGTGTAAACAAACGTTTTACAAAACAAGGTAATAAATTAAATGTACAATATGTTGCCATCTTGGCAGCTATTCCAGTACAATACCCCAAAATTTGTACTTGTCAGAGTCTTTCCCTTTCTGGGTCTATGCAGCCACCAGATATGACAGATGTTCTACCAGTGGACTGATGCTGTATCAATTCCCCAGTTCTTAAAGTCACCCAAATGTAAGATTGCTTTGAAAAATGCACTTTTCTTTCTAAATATACATTTAAAACTAGCAGCATACAGGGAAAAATTATATGCAAGCTTCTTTACTGTAATGAAAGTAACTATTACAATTAATGGAGAGCCTATGTTTACAGTGTGGATCCTGTATCAGAAAAGGGATTATTATTTAACTGCAGCAAATTAATAATTACTGCAGTTAAATAATAATAATTGTTTTAAAAAACCAATTTGCTAGTTGTGGCTAACTCATAGACATACCAGAAATAAAATAAAACCTTTCATCCTTCTGGATATAATGAAAATACATGCACACTAGCAATCCAGCTTAATCCAGTTAGCATCACAAATTTTTACATATCTAGTTTCCTACAAGTAACAAGTTTTTTTTAAAAAAATAATCCCTAGAGAACACTGGCTTGATTAAAAAGAAAGGCAATTCATGGTTAATTATTCAGGAAAGTCGCTTTGGTAAATTAAAATGTGATTTCAAATTGTCAATGTTTTTTAAAAATAGAAAGCATGCATTCATTTCAGCTGATCTGGAAATATTTTCTTAGTATATCATGGTCAAATATGCCCATTATCACTTTATTATTAATGGCAACATCCATCAAATGTTCTTTATTGAAACATTAGCGCAAAAATAAATCTGTCATAAAACCTACTTCTATGGAACTAAGGGAAAGTACAATCTAGAAATGAGCCCCAGTGAAACAAAACAGGAACTATACTGATTTGTTCTCCGAATGTAAGGTTATAAAAATGTGATTAAAAAAAAACTTAAGTAAATATTAATTAGGGCTTGTTCGATGTTCAGTCATTTGAATGGATTTCCTAGGAACTAGAAGTATACTGAAGAAATTATTTATGTTCTGATGAAGTTCCTTGCTGTTAGGCCCTACGAGGTATATGAGACTTAGAAAACAATGCCATAAAGATCAGGACTGTTTTTATTTTAACAGGTTCAATAATAGAAGTCTTGCAAGTCTGAACGTGGTTCCCTTTATCTTCATATGAACCTGTGAGGACCCTCAAGTTATTTTGAAGGCCTGGCTCAAGTCCTGCTTATCTAACAAGTGCCTTGTTAGCAGTTCCTTCTCCTATCCCTCGGGGCCATTCCCTATTCCCTCTACACATCTTGCCAATAAGATCTTTCCAAAAATGAACTTCCTTAGTTGCCTAAGCATAACATGCATTATGGGTATTTCAGAAGAAAAAGGGAACAAGTATTGCACAGATGATCAAAATACGCCATTGTGTTACATACAAGCCTTTGTATTTTTCATAGGAAAGCTACTCAGGTGAGTATATAAAGTGATATTCCAACAGATATTAGTGCAGAAGATTCTTTTTTAGAAGGTTCTAGGTCAGTGTCACCTGTACCCAACATCCCTACTTGTCTATTTATTATTTGTTTATTTATATCCCATTTTTATTATTTCTTTAAAAAAAAGTGTGACAAGCAGAAAAAAAACTACTTCAAGCTATTCCTAAAATATGCCAATATGAGGGACAATTCTAAGTCTGCGAAGCAGATTCCTCATTTAAGGTGCTTCAGTTCACCAGTGGAGTGAACTAACTTTGTACCAGATGAGAATGAGTTCCCTTGCAGAGCAGACATAAGAGCATTCTATCTCTCACAGGCTTATTTGCACATTCCTTCTGCTTTTAAAATAAGGAAGTTATAATTTCAAAGGGGAGTTATAAATAGCAGCAGCTTACACTAAGACTTTGGAACTTGTGTAGTCCATGCAAATATTAAAACAACTTGTGAACATGCAAGTGATTTTTAAGTAGTTGGCATTTGATCCTGTCCATACTGACGGCTGTACTTGTATGCAAAGAATCTCTATAGGACAATATAAAGGGGTTTGGTTTTCTTCTCACATGTCATGGCATACCTGGGCATGAGGGCATCCAGTCAAAGCTGTGATCTGGTATATGAGGCTATGATTGCCTTAACTCTCTCTCTCTCTCTCTCTCTCTATTATAAATCAAGCTTCTGTGGGCAACCTTACTGAATTTCAGCCACTGGAGCAACATGACTTGTGGAGGTTTGTACTGCCAAAGGTGTCTGCTCCAGCATGTGGAAATTATTCAAGAAGTTCTTCCTGCCTGGGAAATAAATTATTTCTCAGTGTTCCCATTAACATAATGCAGCGGTGGCGAACCTATGGCACAGGTGCCAGAGGCGGCACTCAGAGCCCTCTCTGTGGCCATGCACTCCGTTGCCCCAGTCCTAGGCCTTCAGCTGGGTTTTATAAAACCTTTTTGCTTTAGGCCTTTGCCACCGTGTGCACAAAAAAAAAAAGGTTCAATCAATCAGTCAATTTCAACTTCTTGCGGGGAAAAAAAAAGATCTTGCAAAGTTGGAATTGATTGATTGAACTTTTTAGTCTGCCGTTACCATTGCAGCCACTCCCACCCAATGGGCCACACCCACCCAGCACCCGACGATGCATAAGTGGGTTTTGAGTTGCAGTTTGGACACTCGGTCTCTAAATGGTTCGCCATCACTGACATAGTGGAAGAACTTTGAAAGGCCATCTGGGAACAACTGTTATAGCAAATGTAACTGACAGAACACTAAGCTGGGCATCTATTCCTAACCAAAATGATAAAAGATAAACTTACAATGCCACATCTGACATTTCAAACTTCCGTCATAACATTGCACAGAAGTTTCTAAGGGGCATGTTTTGTCATTGCTCACTTCTTTACATCAGGCTAGAAACCAGGAGACTGTCAATCAGGCTTGGCCAATTCCTGTTGCAACCAATGGGTCAACATTTGTTGATCCTAAAAGAAGCAGACTCTGCCCTTGCAGAATCCTGTGGGACTTCCTGATTCACAGACAGGCAGGTACCAGCCAATCAACCAGACACTGTGATAGTAAACAAGGATATTGTTTATCAAAATGTTATGTTTCAAGGAAGAGTATTTTCTTAAATATACAAAATATATGAAATGTTAACTAGCTGCCATGAAAGCACCACTACACTTTATTAGATAGACTGACTATAGCCAGAGAGGAATGTAATTGTTTTTGCCTTTATTATCTTGCCATAGATAAAAGAAAGAACTGAAAACAATCAGACTTGCCTCTTGTTTTGTTATTTTTGCTGCATCCTTGGCTTCAGCACCCTCTGGGGACTAGAAAGAAAATTATACGATTAAGTATACTGCATTCTCCTTAGTTAAAACAGACAGAAATATAGAACCAAATGGTAATCTTATAGGTTATACTATTTCAATAAAACAGACAATGAGATTTAATTCCATTCTTATTTCTAATGAGTTAGAGATCACCTGAGCATTAGATCATTATAATCTGAAGTGTTTTGAAGATATAAATATTCACAAGGGATTAACAATTTTCTATTTTAACAAATATTTCTTTAAAAAGAGACTAAGGGGTGGTTTTAAGTAGAACCATTCAGTTACATGTGTTACATTCTAGTTTACTTTTCAGGTCAAATAAAAATGAAATCTATAATCCAATTTTGACGAAGATACTAAAATACAGAATTATAACTATTTGTCTCCCATCCAGTCCTCAATAATGGAAATGGACAACATATCTTATTATTAATACTACAAATTAAAATCTGTGGTAAGAAAAGAAAATCTTAATTTTTTTTTGAAGGAAAATTAAGTTTAGTTTAAGTAGGACTAATTTCAACCAGGTGTATTTAAATCTAGATTCTTACTGGTAGAACAATGTTGCTTGGCTTGGATATTTTATAAGAATCTTTTGCTGTTTAGGTGAACAATTCAAACTTCCAAAACTCTTATAAATAAATAAATAAATATACATAATATTGCACTAAAACCATTTCAAAGCAGCAAAAATGAGAAACTAGTAAAGCCTCATCTGGACCTATGTCCCATATCTAAATGGTACAGGAGGATCTATGCAGCAGTTTGGAATATAATTTCAACACAGTATCGGCTAGGCAGGAAAGGGCATCTGCAGCAAGAGTAGCTGGATTCCAAATGGGCGACATAATGGGACAGAGTTAGTTGTAAGTAGTCCTCATTTAGCAATTCCCACATTTAGTAACCATCCACAGTTACACTTATAATGAAAAAGTAACTTTGCGACCAGTCCTTGTATTTGTAACCTTTTCATGTAAAATCATGAAGCTTCACTTATTGACCACCAAATTGCCAATCCTAATTGAGATTGCTAAATGAGGACTACCTGTGTAAAAGGGGCAGCCTACAATCACCTGGTCATTTTGAAGCACTGACCATTGCTGTAGACATTTCTTGGGGCAGGAAAACATAGATATTATAGAGCTTCCCAAACAATGCCTTTATCACACAAACACATAATCATGCATGCAGGATTTTTTATGGAATAGAAATAAAGAACAAAATAAAAGAAGATAATTGATTTCTACAATTCATGTCTTAGTTGGCCTTTCCAGGTTTCTTATAGTTGCTACAGACAAATTAAAACAGGCTTCACCACATAATGCCATGTAATATATTGGAACTACAACTCCCAGAATTCAACAACTAGAGCATGTCTGTAAGTGCAGCACTATAATACACTGCACCTGACGGGTTGTCCTAACCAGGACAAAGACTATTACACAAACTGTATTCCAGCAATCTCCAACATTCCTGAAAATAAATAATGGCAGATATTACTACAGTTAGTTCACACAGCAACTAAATTTGTTATAAATGGAAGGCAAAGCAAAATATGGCCCATGGGGCTGCAGAGTCAAGCATGGCTTAGCAACTGAACACCAACAAACTAGTATCCATTTCCATTTTTAAAAAAATAAAATCCCACATTGGCTACTTGAAATCCCAAACCAACCAATGGTCTGCAGGATGGACTTTCCCCAAAATTTAAAGCAAGCCACATTTTTTCCCACAACAACCAGTAAAAGATTTCTCATCCATAATTTGCTACAGATTGCTAATAATGAGTCTTCTGGCAGAAAACGGGTTTCAACTGGAAATGCTTTGATGACAATCCAATCTAACACTGCAGTGGCTCATTAGCAAGTATATAAAGTTCTAATGGACCCCCAAAAGTTCCGAAGTCCTGACAGCCCCCCCTCCCCATGGCCCATGACATTTGAGGCATTTAGAAATTCTGACATTGCCACCATTTACAGCATCCTGTAGTCATGTAATCACAATTTACATTTTTTTTTAAAAAAAAGGCATTTACTTCTGAAATGGGTTTGCTCAACGACTGCAGAGTTTACTTAATGACTGCCACAGAAAAGGTCATACAATCAGGTCGGTCTCATGACTGCTATCTTCAGTCAAAACTATTCTCACTGCTTTACACCTTTATTCCAAGAAAATATGCTAAGGAACAGAGGTTCCAGCTTTATGTCTCACTGGATGAATCATTTTAGCTACAAGCAAGAATGTACTCTTCAAGAAAAATTCTTCTGCTAATAAAGAATGTACTATTATGCTTCTCTCTCTCTCTCTCTCTCTCTCTCTCTCTCTCTCTCTCTCTCTCTCTCTCTCTCTCTCTCTCTCTCTCTCTCTCTCTCTCTCTCTCTCTGTGTGTGTGTGTGTGTGTGTGTATGGTGTGTCTAAATTTTATTTTTTAAATTATCCATTTTTAAACCGTTTGTTTAAACTTTATTAAATTCATTAATCTTAATACGAATAATAGAAGAAAACTATATCAGCACATTGCTGAAGCCTAAAAATGTAAAGTCAAACAACTTTATACAATTTATAAAATATATGCTGAATCAATTAAGAAGCTTGTAGTACAATACCCTGGCCTGGCTTACCCCCCCCCACCCCCACCAAAAGAGAAAGTCTTTTCACCACGGGAGGCATTTCAGATTTGATAAAGAGTGTCACTGTGAAATGCAAAGACAGGGCATGGTCTTCCCTCTTCCCAAGCCTCAAACTAGTAGTTGTGCTAAGTTTGAGGATTCTCTGTATCATCTGATGTTCTTCCTGGTTTTTTTTCCAGGCAGCAACATCTGCAGATCAAAATCTATTCAGGGAACCCTCGAACCAGTGGAAAAGAAGCTGAGGAAGAGAATATCAACTCCATGATAGACTGTTTAATGCAAGGATTAACAATTTAAAGCCTTGCATTGTTGTAAATGTTTGGTGCAAATGTCAAAGTTGAAGGCTGGGAACTGAAGGAGGTGAAGGGTGAAATTGGATTCTCCAAGACTATCTTATCTAATTGTAAATTATTCTTTTGTTGTATCTCCTGAATTTAAATGCAATGCTGCTATGGGCTGGTGATGAGGCAAAATGTATTGATAAGCCTTACCTTATTAACTGCTTCAATTACCATTCGTGCTGACTGAAGAGAAAATATTCCCAAATCAGGCCAAGAGCTGAGTGAAATTGTATTTGTGGAAAAATGGTTTTCAAAATGTAATTGTCATTTATTTGACCACCCTTTCATTCTCTTCAACCAGCAAGAGAATACTTTAGATTTTTGTACCTTACACTGTTCAAACAAAATATCTTTGTTTATAGTTTTACTTTGTTCCTTTCATTCCTTTCATAATTGCAAAATTAAAATAGCTTGCAAGGTATCATCTGGCACAAGTTTATTTTGTCAACTTGGTTTGACATACTACTTTTTCAAAAGCAGGCAGAACATCTAAAGGCAGTATAGGTAACTAGGCTATAGGTGATCTAAAGATTTCCAAGGTATAATATCTGCTTCAAAAACCTGTTCATTACAAAGATTGTACTTTATTTATACTGTGTGTGTATGCGTATGCTACAGAACATATGACAAAACAGATATGGTCCCAACAATCTCATTTTGACATTAATGAAAAAAGGCTTATTAACATGGCAGGGTGGAGTTCTGTGTTACGTAAACACTACAATTCAGTCAGCCTCTAAAGGTTTTATTGAGACATCTCTAGGACAGTTTGGGGTGAAACTACCCTTACTTAAGCAGCCACGTCATACAAACTCTACAAAGATTGGGATTGCCAGCCCTAATTATTACAAGAAAAATAAATTATAGATCCATGATGGAAGGCAATCAAATTATTGATATAAGTTCCAAGTAATGAAAGATTTATCCACCCTTGTTTGTGCAATCAAATTATTGACTTAAGTTCCAAGTAATGGTTCATCTTTAAAGATTTCCATTGTGATAAAAGAAAGTATTTACATGCTACAATTCCTTCAGAATTCTCCACTATGTCTCATATCATTCTAAGGGAGCCTTAACTCTCAGATCCAGTTTGATAGGTGGTGTGTAGAGGAGCTGCAAATGAAGACTTGGAATGTCGCCTTTTATATGGAATACCACTTGAGGTTCCCAAGATAAAAGCCAATGACTGCATTCACAGATAATGCTAAACCAAGGTGTTTTAACTATAGTTTTTAAATGAATCAGACTTCATCTTATAGATGAGTAAGTAATCATGATTTATTGGACAAACTCATATATTAGCTAAATGGGAACAGTTCAAAAACAATATAGAACCACATTTTAATGTTTATACTTGAGAAGCAACTATATTTTTAATGTTCATTTTAGTCTAGCTGGCTATGCAATGAACCATAACTATACAGTAATAATAAGCAAAACCAATAGTAATAGGCACCTTGGGTGCAATCCCAAAACAATTGGAACACCTCTGACCTCGACAGAATCACAATCAGTCAACTGCAAAAGCAGCTTTACTCAAAGCAGCTTCCATCCTTTAATACCATACCCTTAACACAGCGGTTCTCAACCTGTGGGTCGCGACCTCATTTGGGGTCGAACAACCATTTTACGCGGGTAGCCAAACACACAGTCCACCATTTTTCCCCTTTTCCCCTCGGCCGGCGCAGGGGGTAGCACCGCGCATGCGTGATGCGGGCCGTCGCGCCACGCATGCGCGATGCGGGCCGTCGTGTCGCGGCCTGAAAAAGGTTGAGAACCGCTGCTTTAACACCATTAGACACCCACATCTGCCTATCCCAGGTCTTTGGGAAAGACTCAATAGGTGGATAAAAATGCCAAATCCAGTCTGAACACATAGCTGACTCTACAATAATAATAATAGTCAAGCTCCGATACGGCGATCGGATTTTCGGCGGCTTTTCAGCCGCCCGAAGCGTCAGAGGCAAGGAGGGAGACCCGCGGAAGATAGCGGAACCCCCGGCGACCCGAAAAACGTATAATTGGAAGCAGGATCGCTGGAGGAGACGCGAACAGAAGAAGACGGAGAGGCCGGCTGTGGCCGGCCCGACGACAAGAGGGCGGAAACAATAGAAGTGAGGGGAGAAGACCAAAGAAGGACGCAGCGGAGAAGGAGACAGGAGTGAGAGAAGATCAGGAAGAAGCGGGATGAGGGAAGAAGAGCCCCGGACCTACCCAGCTGGAGGCCTGAAGAAGCCGCGAAGCCGCCCAGCCGCAGCTGAGGAGAGCCAGCCGACGAAAGGAAAGCCACACAGAGTCATCAAGAAGTCAGGCAACCGGTGGCGGCAGGGCGGCCGGCTGGCAGGCCCGGAAACGCCGCGCCACAAACAAACAAGCGAGAGAGAGCTGAAGAGCGTGCGATAAGAGAAGCGGCGGAGCAGGACGAGGACACCAGATCGCTGCTGGGGGGGCCTGCCGACCTTAGGAAGACCCCCGGACGAGCTGGAGAGAGCCAGCAGGAGGGGAGCCGACGAGAGCAGGGAGAAGACAGCCGACGACAGCGGTAAGTCCAGCGGGGGGCCGATTAGCGCATCGAGGGACGTGAGCCACAGGGAGAGCCCAGCAGCGGGGGGAGGACCCTCACAAGACCCCCAGAAGACCCCCCCAGACCCCGAAAAGTCTAGTGGTACTGCACCTGGGGAGGGGAAAAAGGGCCATCTGCGCAGGGCCCAAGACACAGATCCGCTCATCCTGCATCATCCCTGCCAGCACAGTGAAGCCTACTTGAAAACAAATAGCACCCCCTAGTGGACAAAAAAAATATTTGCTGTCAAAATATAAACTGTGAAAAGAAAGAATTTGACCCAACCTATTCTAGCAGCTTGACAATCTTGCACAGGAACAATTCCCACACAACTCTTGGCATTAAGGGGTGGCTTTAAGGGTGGACAGGCCAACAGGAGGAGAAGCTCAAAATGGCCACCAAACGGACGAAACAGACCAAACTGACACACCCGAAGGGAGCTGCACCCTCCCCGGCCCAGCCCTCCAATCTGCCAGGGAACACCCCACCCACCCACACACACCCCACCCAACTGCAGGCCCTCAGACCCAAACGCCAACCCATGCCTTCCCAACAGCGCACATGATCCAAGGACTGAAAGAGACGATAGAGACACTAAATGAGACGATAGAGACGCTGGTTAAAAGGATGGATGGCATGGATAGAAAATTGGAAGAAATGGGCGCGAGGACGGAGAAAAGATGCATAGAAGCAGAACAGAAGATGGAGGAAAGATACAAAGACATAAAACGGATGCTGGCAGACCAAGGTAGAGACCTAGAGAGAAAGTGGGAAGAACAACGCAAAGTGACGGCCACCAACCTGGAACAAATGAAGGAGGCAATGCAAGCACACTACAAGAAAATAAGAGATGAAATGGGAAAGAACCTCCAGGAAACAAGGGAGAATACGGAAAAGAGGATGGAAGAAGTGGAGAACCGCATAGAGAGACAGATTGCAGAGGTGAAAAGAGAGGCTCAAGACCAGTCCACCATGATGCAATTCTGGCAAATGGCATTTGCAATCAGGTTCAGAGGGTGGAAAGAGACAACAAACGAAACCCAAGGAGGCCTGCTCAGGACCTTTGTAGGGGCCCTGGCGACATTCCTGGGTAAGAGCACCAATGAGATTGGGTGGCAATTCGAAAGAATCTACAGAGTGGGCTCATGGAGGTCAGTGAACAGGCATCAACCAAGGGACGTGGTCATCCACTTCGCAACACAGGGGCTCAGGAACCCCATCTCTGTCACTTCCTATAACAAGGCATTCTACATAGAGGAGCAGGAGGTGAAGGTACTGAAAGAGATCCCCCAGGCGATGCTGAGAGACAGAAAGGACTACAAATTCCTGATCAACGGACTGAGATCACGTGCACTGCAATACCGATGGGAAACCCCAACAGGGGTGTCACTTTTCTATAGAAACAAGAGATTTTACTTGACTTCGGTCCAGAAAGCCAAAGACTTCCTCGAAAAGGAACTGAAGTCGGGAAGCCCTCAACTCACCGCGAGAGAAGATGCAGATGGACCACTGGAAAGCGGGAGGGATCGAGGCCAACGAGCAAGCCGCGCAGAGGCACAGACCGGGGCAGTGGCAAAGGAAAGGAATGGACCACCTCGAGATGCGATGGCGCAGAGAGCAGAGGGCAACAAAAACAAGGAGGCAGAACAGTCTACAGAGGACAGGCTACCAGGCTCCAATACCAAACACACAGACCAGCAGAGCAAGACCCCACAACCCTCTATGAGCATCAATCCGGATATCATGGGAACGAGACCAAAGAAGACAACAGGAGGAATAACAGAAGTGGTCTTGCAAGAGTATCCTGCAACAGATAATGGCAACTAATTATTTGACTTGGAATGTGAATGGACTGAACTCCCGCCAGAAAAGGAGAAAAATACTCCACTACCTGAACCAAGGTAAAAGCGATATAATCTGCCTACAAGAAACGCACATCAGAGCAGCAGACCAGAAATATCTGATCAACTACAAACTAGGCACGCACTTTGTGGCAGCGGCGCCAAGAAAAAAGAATGGGATTGTTATATATGTAAAGAAACATGTAATGGCTGAGCTAATAGAGTCTGACCCCCAAGGTAGATACCTGGCAATTGAAATAACACAAGAGGACAAGAAGATTCTAGTAATGGGCGTATATGCACCAAATCAGCAACAAGGCAAATTCTACAAAAAGCTATACAAGAAAGTAATACAACTTAACTACAGATCCTACATTATCATGGGAGACTGGAATGGGGTCATAGAGACTGCTCTAGACAAAAAAAGAACTGCACCTAACCCGCAAAAACACTCCAAGTTGCCTAAATCCTTCTTTGATATGAAGGAGGACCTCGAACTGACAGACGTATGGAGGGAAAGGCATGGCAAAGAACAAGAATTCACCTTCTTCTCTGGCAGACATCAATCCTTCTCCAGAATTGACTTTATATTAACTTCTAGCGACTTGCTAATTTGCCTAAATGCAGTGAAAATCCTACCCAAGGTACTGACGGACCACAACCCTGTGAGGATGGAATTAAGACAAGGCTTGAAACAGAGGAGATCCTGGAGAATTAATGAAAACCTGTTTAGACACGAAGAAAAGGTGGCGGAATGCAAAAATGCTATGAAGGAATTATTCAACATGAATATGAACAACGAAACACCGATAGAAATGATCTGGGACGCCAGCAAGGCGTACATGCGCGGGATCCTCATGGACATGAATAACAGGCACCGACGCAAACAAGAACAAAAAAGAAAAGAGTTGGAAAATGAGATAAGTAAAAGGGAGCGGCTATTAATAAAAAGGCCAGAGGACAAAGTCACCAAAGAAGGAATCAAGATCTTAAGAAAGCAATTTGACATGTTGATGGCAGACCAAGTTGCAAGGAATATACAATATGCAAAACATAAGACATTCTGCAAGGCCAACAAACCGGGCCGCTGGCTAGCCTACATCATAAGAAAGAAACAGAAATCCCGCATAATTGAAAAGATAGAATACAAAGGCAAGGAAGAATTCCGACAAAAAACCATCAAGAAAGCCTTCACACAGTTCTACTCGAGACTATATGCCGAGGAGAAGACACAAGACAAAGAGATAGATGAGTTTCTACAAAACGAAAAGATACAGGCAATTACCGACACACAAAGAGAGGCCCTGAATGCCCTAATCACAAAGGAAGGAAATACACTCAGCGATCACACAACTGAAAACAGGAAAATCGCCCGGGACGGATGGGATAACAGCGACCTACTACAAGCATCTCCAGGAAGAGATGTTAGAACCCCTCAGAAAGCTATTTGTCAACATTCAAGAAGGAGGCCAAGTCCCACCATCCTGGAAAACAGCCTACATCTCATTAATCCCAAAGGAGGGGAAAGACAACGCACAGCCCGCAAACTACAGACCCATCTCACTACTAAACACGGACTACAAAATCTTCACAAAAATTTTGGCCACTAGACTAATGACTATACTACAAAAAACAATACACCCGGACCAAAGGGGATTTATACAAGGACGCCAGATGAAAACCAACGTGAGACAGCTGTTGAACATAATAGAGTACCTGCAAAGGCATAACCAGGTACCCGCCGCTCTTATGTTTGTGGATGCAGAAAAAGCTTTTGACAGACTGAATTGGCCGTTCCTGACGAACTTGGTCCGGAAGATGAAAATGGGAATACAGTTTCTCAACTCCATAACGGCAATTTACCAGAAACAAACAGGCCAGATCATTGTTAATGGAGACTTAACGGACTCATTCAACATTGAGAGAGGCACGAGACAGGGCTGCCCGCTATCACCTCTGCTATTTGTCCTAACGCTGGAGATTCTACTAAACAAGATAAGAGCGGCAGAAGACATACAGGGTATACGGATCAAACAACAAGATTACAGACTATGTGCCTTTGCAGACGACTTGCTGGTGACAATGTCGCAACCAGTACAGTCAGCAAAGAGATTGATGGAGATAATGGAAGACTATGGTAGGGTGTCAGGCTTCAAAGTAAACATATCAAAAACAAAGATGCTAGTCAAAAACCTAAGACAACAAAGCAAGACAGGACTTGGAAAGAATAACGGGTTGCGAAATAGTCAAGAAAGTTAAATACTTAGGAGTGGAGATAGAATCAACAAATGCGAAATTATACAAGAATAACTATGAGGCGCTGTGGAACAAGATACAAGCAGACCTGGAAAGATGGAAGAAACTACGACTATCTCTGCTGGGCAGGATAGCAGCAGTTAACATGAACGTATTTCCAAGATTTCTATTTCTCTTTCAGATGCTACCCATACTCAAAAGGGATGTGGATTTGGACGACTGGCAGAAGGACATCAACAGATATATTTGGGATGGCAAGAGACCGAGGGTGAAACTAAAAATCATACAGGACACAAGGAAGAGAGGGGGACTAAAAATGCCTAATCTAAAGCTATACTACTATGCAGCGACGTTGGTGGCGGTGAGTGACTGGATCAATATGACGAATGATAGAATACTGAATGTTGAAGGGCATGGTCTACTATTTGGCTGGCACGCATACTTAGTATACGACAAAAAGGCAGACAGAAATTTCAAGGAGAACCCACTACGGATTCCATTGTTATGGGTCTGGAAGAAATATAAACACCTCCTACACGACAAGATTCCCATCTGGATGATCCCCGGACACGCAATAGGGGATATGAACACATCCCAAGGGCAAGAGGTGGTGCCCTACAGTAAACTTGTACTGGGAGAAGAAAATGGGTTCCTCTTGAAACCCCAAGCAACGCTAGCAAGCAGAGGAATAGGAGGTACCTGGCTATCATATATACAACTGCAATCAAGGTGGCGTAAAGATAAGAAGGGCTTCTCCCAGACCGACGAGAAACTAATTGAACAGATTAGAGAACAGGGGATCATGCACGTCAAACGAGTGTATAGCATTCTGATAGAAATGGACTCTGAAACCGAACTAGTCAAGAGCTGTATGATAAAGTGGGAACAAGACTTTGGGCATTCTATCACCATGGATACGTGGGAGAAAATTTGGGTGAGAAATGTAGAATTTACTAAATCGCAACACTTAAGGGAAAACTTCTACAAGATGTTCTATAGGTGGCACCTCGACCCGAAAAAACTATCGCTCATCTACCCAGACTTCCAGCCCAAATGCTTGAGGTGTGGGGACGGGGAAGCTACCTACTTTCATGTATGGTGGACATGCAGAAAAATCAAAGCCTTCTGGAGGAAGATATGGTGGACACTCCAAACCATTTTCACAAAGCGTATAGAATTTCTACCTCAGGCTTTTTTGTTAGGGATTACAAAGGATATCACTACCTCAGAGACGAACTTATTTCTGAACTTGATTACAGCAGCGAGATTGCTGGTGGGACAGTACTGGAAGAATCCAGAAATACCGCCTATTGAAGAATGGACTGTGAAAGTAACAAACTTGGCGGAAATGGCGAAAATATCAGCATACTTGAAAGGTCGCTCCAATGAACAATATTTGACAGACTGGAAACAATGGATATCCAAGAGAAACACCAATCAAACAAAATGCATCTGGCGTTTAGCTAAGGCTCAACATGAGGAGGGAAGAATGTATAACAAATCAAATGTTTACAAAAACTAACACCTAATGTTGAATGTTTATGTTCTATGACTAATGCCTCTTAACACGATCTTATGTTTAATGTTGATTACTTTAATAATGAAAAAGCAGACTGAATTTTTTTACCCCAGGTTATTGAATTTCTACCTCAGGATCTTTTGCTAGGGATCGTAAAAGATAAAATGTAACAGACATATAGTTGAGGCTGGAAGTGAGGAGTAAAGAATATTTACCAAACCAGACGTTTACAAAGATTAACCTAGTGTTATATGTTGTTTCCATGATGATTGCTTATTAATATGATCTTATGTTTAATGTTGAATACTTTAATATTGAAAAAGCGGACTGAATTTCTACCTCAGGTTATTGAACTACTACCTCAGGACCTATTGTTAGGGATCATACAGGTTAAAAATGTAACAGGTGTATAGTAGAGGCTTGAAGTGAGGAGTGAAGAATGTGTACCTATTGTTGTATGTTATGTCCTACGATGATCGCTTCTTAATATGATCTTATACTTAATGATGATTACTTTAATAATGAAAAAGCAGACTGAATTTTTACCCCAGGTTATTGAATCTCTACCTCAGGATCTTTTGCTAGGGATTATAAAAGATAAAATACAACAGACATATAGTTGAGGCTGGAAGTGAGGAGTAAAGAATATTTACCAAACCAGACGTTTACAAAGATTAATACCTAGTGTTATATGTTGTGCTCTATGATGATTGATTATTAATATGATCTTATATTTAATGTTTAACTACTACCTCAGGACCTATTGTTAGGGATCATAGAGGGGGAAAAAATATAAAAATGTAACAGGTGTATAATAGAGGATTGAAGTGAGGAGTGGAAAATGTTTACCAAACCAGACGTCTACAAAGAATAATACGTAGTGTTGTATATCAGATGCTATGATGTTTGATGCATACAAAGATTTTATGTACAATGCTGATTGTTTTAATAAAGGAATTTTTATATTTAAAATAATAATAATAATAATAATAATAATAATAATAATAATAATAATAATAATAATAATAATAATAATAATAATAACAACAATAGTCTATTGATTAGGTATAAAATTTATTGCAGGGGTTCTCAACCTTGGCAACTTTAAGACTTGTGGACTTCAACTCCCAGAATTCCTCAGCCAGCAAAGCTGGCTGAGGAATTCTGGGAATTGAAGTCCACAAGTCTTAAAGTTGCCAAGGTTGAGAACCCCTGATTTATTGAATATGTCGTTAAAATGCTATCTCATATCCCAAACTGATTTAAGACATTCCAAAATTTTCCAGAAAAACAATTCTGATGCAAGATGTTCCCAGAAAGCCTACATAATAGGTATAGAGATCAGTTCTAAGTAAAGGCAATAATAAATAACAACTGCCTCTACTGTGCCAAAAACTGTCATTTCTATTCCATTGCCAGTTTTTACATTATTTTCTTTGGTGGTACAAATCATGAAAACGCTTGATTTCAAACAAGAGTTCTTACTTTATGCAGTAATAAATCTATATTGTTTTCATTAATTTTATAACACGTTATTGACATACTCATAAAGACCTTGCACCTGGCAATCCAGATGTCTGGCATGATACAAGAGAGATTAGCCATTTCTGGAAAATCAAGAAAATAATTTTGAACCCTGAATAAAATCATTGGGATTATATAGTTTTTAATTATCTTTAATTAGTTTTAATATATTTGAAGGATATTTTATAAAATACGTAAACTGAATTTGTAGGAATCAGCCTGAACTTGGCAGATTGAAAATTATACAGTTTCAATAACAGTTTTAGATATTTTTCAAACCAAACTAAACAGTGTTAGAATGGTTATACTAGAACAGAATACTATATTGTATATTTGTAAAGCCAATAAGGTCATACCCAGTTAATTGCTCTTTGTCGCCTTAACATGCATTTTTTAAAAATAAAAATATGAACCCCAAAGATAAGAGTAAATATATTTTTGAGGATATACAATTTTGTAATCTTTGAAAAAATATATATATTCTATCCACTCACCCTCCTACCGTACCTACCAATGAGTCCTGCAGAATTGAACCATGGGCCCATCTTGTCTCACAGACTAACAAACAAAAGTCACCTAGATTCATTTAGGAAGTTCAGAATCCTGCACAAGGAAATACTCACTTTCCTCTGTTGCTTCCCAGCAATCAGCACCTAAAGCATTCAGGAGGTAATAATAATTGAGCCAGCACCATATGAATCTGTCCGGTTCCCTTTCAAAATCATCCAAAGTGTCTGCCACTAAAACAACTGGTAGCAATGAATTCCAATTTAAGTGAGTGTGGCATGAGAAAGTATTTCTTTCTGTCCATCCTGAATCTATCCATGGACCCTTCTGTTCCCTAGCATCAGTTCCCTAACCTTTTAAAAATTACTCTTTCTCTATGTCTGTTATAACAGTAAACAATTAAAAAAAGAAAATCTGACCCAATCATTATGTACTTTTTCCAACTGTGTTTCAAAAATCCATAGGGTGTATTGCAGTGGGTTGATTCATTCTTTTATTTTTGTTGTTGTTAAGAAAACCAAGTGAAAAGCCTGAAGAACACAAAGACAAATAGTTCTCCATCTCTTGTGGCCTACAAAAGGCAACGCACAACCAATGGTCATGGCTTACTTCTTTTATGCTAACTTCATATTTCTTCTTCTTCTTGTGCCATATCCGTTATAGGACGTTGGCGATCATGTTGGCGATCCTGTTTTTATCAGCAGCCGCATGAAAAAGTGCTGCTGAGTTTTGTCCATACCAGTCCCTTAGATTTTGAAGCCACGACATTCTTCTTCTGCCTGGACCTCGTTTTCCTTCAATCTTTCCCTGGAGGATTAAATGGAGTATGCCGTATTTTTCTGGGTGTCGCATCACATGTCTGAAATATTCTAATTTTCGTTTTTTAATTGTTTTGATGATTTTCCTTGGCTTTCCCAGGCGGCTTATCACCTCATTTGTGTTCTTGTCAACCCAGCTTACACATAACAGCCGCCTGTAAATCCACATTTCAAATGCTTCTAGTCTCTTCAGGTGGCCTTCTGTCAGAGACCAGCTCTCTACTCCATAGAGCAGGATAGAAAAAATATAGCATCTGACAAGCCTGATTTTCAGTCTTAGGCTTATGTCGTGACTGCAGAAGACCTTTTTCATTTTGAAGAATACTGTTCGGGCTTTTTCTATCCTTGTCTTTACTTCAATGGTCATGTCCCAGCTTTCACGTAAATTAGAACCGAGGTGCGTGATCCTTTCAACCTTTTCTAGCGGTATTCCTTCTGAATTTATTAATGGTAAATTAATGGGTTGTTTGCTGATGACCATGATCTTGTTTTTTTAGGTGTTAAGCTTCAAGCCGTATTTTTCAGATATTTCTGTGACTCTGTTGATGAGGAGTTGAAGGTCTTCATGCTTACTGGCAAGCAGAACTGTATCGTCAGCATATCTTAAGTTGTTGATCCAAATACCGTTTACTTTGATGCCAGCATTGATGTTCTCCAGTGCCTCATTGAAGATTGACTCAGAGTAGATATTGAACAACAGTGGAGATAGAATACATCCCTGTCTGACCCCTCTTCTTATTTCTGCATCAGCTGAGTATTTTTAGCCTAGTCTCACATTTGCTGCCTGATGCCAATATAGATTCTTTGTTATTTGGATGTCTTTGTCATCTAGTCCCCCTTGTTTCAGGATTTCTAATAGTTTGCTGTGTCTTATTTTATCAAAAGCTTTTTCAAAATCAATGAAGCACATGTAAACACTGTGATTGACATCTCTACAACGTTGTACAAGAACCTGAATGCTGAGCAGTGCATCTTGTGTACCAAGATTGTTTCTGAAACCAAATTGTGTGTTCCCTAGACCAGTGCTTTTCAACCTTTTCACCCACTGTACCACTTTTAGGATATGGCAACATCTGAGTACCACCAGTCGCCTAGCAAGATGTCAAAAACTTGATGACCAAAAAAAAAAAGGAAAAAAGTGATAAAGTACAGGTAGTCCTCAACTTACAACAGTTCACTTAGTGACTGTTCAAGTTACAGTGGCACTGAAAAAAGTGCCCCCCAAGCCACACCCGAGCAAGACACCTGCCTGCCCGCCTGGTAGCGCTCTTCCTCCTGTCCGAGGTTTTCATTGTTGTAAGCATTTCTGTTGAGGATTGGCAGTGGGGATGGGGTGGGGGGTATTTGGTTTGTATTCCCCCCGTCTGCTGGGTGGTTGCAGCAGATTTTGGTCACTTCACATGACCCTGGGACATTGTGACCATCATAAATATGAATCAATTGCCAAGTATCTGAATGTAAATCACAAGACTTTGGAGATGCTGCAACATTCCAGCTGATCGGTGCTTCTTCTGGGCTCAGCAGAAGCGCCAGGATCAGTGCTGCTTTCCAGCTGATTGGTGCTTCTTCAGGGCTCAGCAGAAGCACAAGGATCAGCGCCAAGCTCCAGCTGGAGCCTGGAAAAATGCATTAGATTTGCTTACAGTTAACATGATGTTCAAGTTTTTTCCCTACAATTTCTTTATGTATACTAACCTGATAGTTTTTAAACAGGCTTTGTGCTTAAGTGTCTTTTATGAACTCATTTTCTTTAAAGCAGAAATTACCCTCTGTCATGTTAAATTTTACTCTTATTTATATTAGGACAGTAGGGTTTCTTTATGCCTTTTAAATTTTGATTTGCTCATAGTTAAGAGTTGAGAGATGGAATGTTTACTTGAACGGAACATGTTATTTGGATTGGTTCTCTTTGGATTTGCTGACATCTGGAATAGAAAAATGGTGTACAGTGGGTTTGACTACAGTTAACATAATGTTATTTTAAGTATTGTAATCTGATAGCATTTAAATTGGCTTTGTATATAGTTGTCTTTCTACTTAATGTAAGGGGTATCTATGAGCTTGTTTTCTTTAGAAGAGAACCCTCCCTTTTTGTCATGTTAAACTTTAATCTTTTGTTTACACTAGGATACTGAGACATTTTGTGTCTTTTAAGTGTGGATTTGCCCACTCTTAAGAGCTGAGGTCTGGAATGTTGAATTATATATATATATTAATTAATGTTATCATTTTTAGAGCTTTGTTTGGATTTTTAGTTTGAAGAAGACATTACTCACTGGATTTGCCTATAATTAGAGGAGTTATGAGATGAATAGTTTTGTATTTGTTAATTATGGAGAGGTAAAAAGATAGTGAAATTGTTTAAACTTGTGATGAAGATGCTTTTTTGAGTTTTTTCCTATTTTTTCTTTTTTCCCTTTGCTTTTTCTTTTTTAGTCTACATTATGTTTTATTATTATAATCAAATCTTTTAATTAAATTATTATTTAAACAATCTCTCACATTCTTTGGATCCCACTCAATCATTTCTAAAGCAAAAAGTTCTTTGTCAATTATACGTAATGGTGTTCTTCTGTGAAAGAATATAATAAAGCAATAACACTTTGACCCTTTGAGAAAGATAATTCTGCTTTTCTCCTGTACAGCTCACCAAATCTTCCCTCAAAGATTTGGGGATCCTCCAGAATAGTACAGAAAGTAGCCTATGAAGCTGTAGGAAAAAAAAATATTCAATAACACCTCTTGTCTTTCCATTAAAGCAGAGGTCCCCAACCTTTTGGGCACCAGGGACCGGTTCTGTGGAGAAAGGTTTTTCCATGAACCAAAGAGTGTGTGGTTTCGTGCTGCCTGCATCCCATAGTTGGGGCTGTGCTTGTTGTGCAGACCAGTTGCTGACATGCCGCAACCCGGTACCGGTCCACAGACCGGGGGTTGAGGACTCATGCATTAAAGGAAGTTAAAACTAGATCCAAAGTTTTTCAAATACAATGAAGGACATCTTTACATTTGTGATAGCAGGCAACTTCTGCTAACATTTCCCTTGTTACAAAGAAAATGAAAATCGTTTTTTAAAAAATATTGCTTGCTGCGGCATCTAAGGAACCATTTTACCTTTGAGGGCAAACAGAAGATCAAACAGCTCAGTGAGCTACTGTCATCCAGCTCCCATAAAGCGTTCCTTTTTCTACCATGGTCATCAGAAGGATTTCTGATGGTCACCAGAAAAGTTTCTGAGGAACCATGTCATGCTAAGAGATGAAAAGAAGATGATTAAGTTTGATTTCAAGAACAGAAAGAATAGCAGAAAAATTAGAAGAGGAATAAACAGAGAATAGATGCAAAAGAAACATGGGAATGTTCACTTATCAACGAAAATAGCATTAAGTAAATTGTTATTATTTTATAGTTTTTTGTGTTGTGTTTTCTGTTCATTGTTGTTTTCATATATTGTAAGCCATCCAGAGTCACAAGACTCAACAGCATATAAAGGTTAGCAATAACAAATTACAGTACCACCTTATTATTTTATACTCCTCCTCCCTTCTCAATGCATTTGCTTTATTTTCATTTAGTTCAGACTGCAAGCCTGAAGAGTGAGAACACACTAATTACAGGGCAAGGGATTTATTTTGGGGGGGAATTGTGTATTTTGATCAAATAGAGCAGCAAAAAAAATAGAGGCCAACTAAAGACTGCACACAGGGTTGGCTACTATCTGATATAACTTTGCTTCATACTGTGTTAACTTTATATTTGTTCTCATATCAGTATTATTATTATAACAAGATAAAACACGGCAGGAGAGAAAATATACACATATGCTAACATTCTCTAATTTTCCTGAAAATATTTAATTCCTAGCACAAGAAGAGTAACAAGTGTGCTCCATGAGTAATCATTCTGACAATGTGATGTATAGAATTGAAGAAATATAAACCAACAATAGAAATAGTTATTGCCTCCATATTTTTCCTGTTGGTTAAATTGGAAGCATCTAGCCAGCTAGAAACAGAACAATAGTTTGATGGATTAATTTAATCCAGCAAGGCTATTTGTCTATATTTCAATTGTACCCATTTTAAGCTCAGTTATTTAAATTGATGTCCCTTGGAAGACTCTACAAATCCCTAATTCATGAACTTCCTTACCATTAAATAGAACATGTGATAGAACTTTTGAATGTCTCGTGACATCATTTATGAGGAAAAAAATTGCTATCATGATTTAAAATAGAAAAAATGCTATCATTCAGAAGTTTTTTTATAGCAACCTTTCCTCACTTCATCTGGGAGTGAAAGATTTCTGCTTACATTCATTGTTAAAAACTTTCTGAGTTTTCCCAATTGTGATCTGTGCAATGTGATCATCATGTTACCTACTCCTGAACTAGTGTCAGATTTCCCCATAAATTGTCTGAAATTAATATTAGTAAATTATTAGTAATCTCATGGCACTTTCACTTCTCTCAGTTTACCTTTCGTTGGGTATTTGGTATGAATATCCAACGAATGTTTGCTCTGATCCTTTCATGAACATCTTGCAACTGCAGTAACTAACTGAAGTAAGAAATAGGGAATAGTTATTTTGTTCAAAGCGACTGCTTTCAAGTTATGGGCACACTCATGGATCCAGGATTAATATTTCAACTTGAGACAGGTAGATATGTAAATCTAAACAAGAGTATATAAAAAGTATGCTAAATGTATTGCATCAGATCCTTTCAATAAATCAGAATGAATTTTACTCTTTTTATACAGGGAGATCTAAGCAGATATAGGGACATTGCAAAACCTTAAGATTCAGCCAAACATTTTGCTTGGAAGCTATTTTGAATGTCATATGCTTCTTCAATAGACATACTAAAAGGCATTAAATGACATGTTTTCTGTATTACTCCCAGAGCCAACACTTTTATTACACACCAATCAATATCCAATCATACTAAAGCATTTACAATTGTTAATGAGAACTTAATAACCTAAAGTTGTAATATTCTACACATATTTTGGGGAATACATCTAATGTAACACTTGCTTCTGCCTGAGAATGTTTAGAGAAGCATTACAAAATATGTTTGTATTGAAGATGGCAACTGACACCTTGACTTTCTATTAACAGAAATCCAAAGCAGGACACATAATTATTTACAGCAAAACCATCAGAAGGCAGAGGGGCCATGAAGTTTGCAATGAAGACTTTCTCTAGTACGTAGGGTGTTACTCAACTTGCAGCACAACTGGTATGTACATGATGGCTCTGCACACCGTTAAACACAAAACATGGTTTAAATTCAAGGTAAGAACTGTAAAAACAAGAACATTTGCATGTTTTATTTATGAAACCTTTGTTTTCCTATTTAAATATAAAACATCACAATGCTTAAGCATGTTTCAGTTGTTAGTTTTCCTACAAAAACGTATGGATTTAAAAAAAAACCTCTAAAATGGTGTCATTAATAGATAGAAGATTGGTAGAGAAGAATTTAAAGAATCAGGGAACATCTGAAACCAGTTTTATCTAAAGAAAATCAGATTTATTTATTTTGCATTTTGTGAATAACAATCTCCATTTATAATCCTGAACCACAATTTAGCCTAGGGTGATTATTTCTTGTCTCCTTTTCCTCAGTTTTAATTAGCAACTTCCTGATTTGTCCTAATATACTAACCAGGTTTTGGGGTAAAAAAAAAACCTTGAATTTATGAACTAAGCAAATAAAACAGTTCAGGGGTTGTTGTTAAGTTGATTAACAAATGACTAAGATGCTTACACAATACTGTTTTCAGTGAACAAATATGTTAAGAGAAAAGGCTTAAAAATTATTAATTTTTCTTTCATGTACACCCAACCATTTGTCATGGAGTGAAATTCCTTTTTTCTGAATGGCTGAGGAAAAAAATAATACAGGTAGTCATACACAGCTCAATCATAGAGCTAATCTCTTAATTAATGGTTGTTTCAGTTTCAGTATTATGTTCTGCAAGGATTTAAAAACATGTAAAAAACAAATACAACACTATTGGGGCATAAATATCACACTGAAATGCTCATTCATTATGTTCTTTGCTTTATATGCTTTATTACATGGCAGTACAACAACTAACCACATATGTGGAAGTTTTGTAATAAATGTCAGTTTTGTAATAAATAGCTCCTTCTTTGCACAAATGCTTTGCACTACATTTTCCAGTCCACTGTTGATTACTCATATTTAAATATAAACTCAAGTTCCATTAGAACTGAAAACTTCTGTTTAGATTGTCATATTTCTCTATGTAAGTATATTGTCTACATATCTATTCATTCATAGGAGTGTTTTTTCAGGCATTATAATTATATGTAATCACCAAATTATGGGATGAGGGACAGAAAAAAAAATCATACAGTGCTGTTGGAAAGAAATCTTACCAGATTCATTTCTGAGCTGGGAATAAAGAATGTAGGCAGTTTCTTGAATCAGAGGAGAAATTTATTTCAAGAGCACAATATGTAAAAATCAGCGGTTGAAAGCAGCCACAGTTTGAGCCTCTCACAAAAGCCTTTTACAGGTAGTCCTGAACTTACAACCACAATTGTGACCAAAATTTCCATTGCTAAGGAAGGCAATTGTTAAGTGAATCACTGCAGTTGTTAAGTGAATCATGTGGTTGTTAAGCAAATCTGGCTTCCCATATTGACTTTGATTGTTGAAAGCCAACTGGGAAGGTTGCAAATAGTGATCACATGACTCTGGGATGCTGCAGCTGTCATTAATACATGCTGGTTGCCAAGCACCTGACTTTTGGTCACATGACCATGGGGTTGCTATGATGGTTGAAAATGAAAGGACCAGTTCCACTTTTTAGTGCCATTATAACTGAACGGTCACTAAACTAATGGATGTGAGTCAAGGATTATCTTATACAGAAAAATCTTGTCTTTGTTCCTCAAAAGTGTACAAAAGCACACTCGCTATGAATTCTAAGGAAGTGCACCTAGCTGATGTTGTGAGAAGGAGCGCCTTTGCAGTCAGGCACGCTGCTGGGCTGTGATTTAGTATTTGCTGATTGAAATTATCTTTGAGGGAAAGGCCCTTTTTTAATTTGATGAAAGAAATCTCAAGCTAGAATCAAAGAGATCTCAGGTTAGGGTCTGACATGGAGGAATGTTCGCCCTATTACATTTGGTATTTTCCATTGCACTTTGATCTTTTCTAAAGCCTATTTCAATTTGTGATTTTGAATTAGACAAGGAAGAATGAGCGAAGGGAGGATTTGATTTTCTTCTCACAATTCAAGCTCAATACTATATGAAGCTTCACATCACCCTCTACATTTGAACAATGAATATGTGCAATACAGAGCCTTATCTGGACATTCCCTTGATTTTCTAGCATTTAAAATCCCGTAGTGATACAAATATACATACAGATAAAAAAGATTCAGGAGAGGGCAAGATACTGCCTGACAGATGTCTGAAAAAACAAAGATGTAATTTTAAGCATTTGACCTTTCCCTTTGGGTCTAATAAGTGAAGCAGACAAAGAGATACAATCCAGCATCTAATAATATTGTTCCTAAAACCCAAAATCTGTTTGGAACTTTATCTTGAATATGCAAAGTTAATATCACAGTATGAAGGCTAGGCTAAGATATTCTTACGTAATTTGCATGCAAATAAATCTTTGACAAGGAGACACTATAAAAAACAAAGCATTTCTCAAGTGGAGATGGTATCATCCTAGATATCTGTGATATATATTCACTGCCTGCATTTCTGAAACTAATGCGCTATATTTTGCCTTCTATAGCTCTTCCAATATTATTTAGCCCTAATAATCAAAGGCTTTCTCTTATGCCTAGAATTAGAAAAAAGTTAATGTAGAAAGCTAGAAATGCCACAGGACATAAACTCTGTACATATTGCCTGAGATCATAATTTAACGCCACAGACTTCACTCCTATTTATAATTACATCTCTTTTAATTGACACTACTCTCTTCCAGTATTAATTAATTTATATATTTATACATCCAATTTATATGAGATGGCTCTTGTCATTCCAGAGTAAAAACTGCTAAGAAAAGAAGAAAAGCTAAAGCCAAAAAAGATGAAGACCTCATGAAGGAACTTAATCAAGTATTTCAAAAAGCTGTCAGAAGAAAGAAGCTAAGAAAAATAAGCTAAATCTTTCTAAAATATTTTCAAATTCAGAAGGAAATTCCAACCTTGAACGGGTATGCTAAAGGACATCATCAGAGAGACAGTAACTGATTCAAAGAAGATAAAAGGAAGGTGGAAGGAACATGTCAACACTGAAAATATTTTAGAAAATAGTTTTACTTATAAGAATATTGTACTGACAATGAAGTTAGATCAGCACTCCAGTTACTGCCAAGTCAGAAGGCTGTAAGAATGTATGGAATATCTATATAAACATGGCAAGCAACAGAAGTAGTAAAGACTTGAACAGAGCAACAACTGTACAATTGACATTGAAGTCTCTGCCTTTTAGGATCAACTATCAATAGTAAAGGAATCAAAAGTCAGGAAGTATGTTGCAGATTAGCTCTTGGTACAGCATTAAGGCCTTGAAACAGTTATGCATATACTGTGATCGTTTATACCAACAAAAATCAGAATCAAGCTGCAATGTTATTTCCTCTGACATTCTATGGAAGTTGAATTTAGAAATAGAATAGAAAGAATATTGATACTGAATATCTTTTTCTTTCTTTTTCTTTTTTCTTTCTTTCTTTCTTCCCTCCCTTCGTCCTTCCCTTCTTCTTCATATAACCACCCATTTCCCTCAGATCCTGAAATCCAACTTCTAGAATCAGAAGTAAATCCATCTTGTCAACGTTCAGCTTAAATTTTATTTTCCACACCCTATCCTTTATAATTTGGAAATCTGCACAAGCTCTCAAAACATCCAGTCAGAAGTACATCTTAGTATCATCAATACCCTACTGACAATTAGCCTCAAGCCAATGTCTGACTGTCCAGCAGCTTAACTTACATAAAGAAACATGAAATAAGGTGAAATTTTGAAAAGATTCCAAGGAATCAAAAACATGTGTTTTTCAGTAATCTCTTCCAATATCACCACCATAATGAAGTGATATATTAGCCCCCCAGCTTCTTCAAGTACATCATTTTTTTTGTGTGACTAATGAGTTCAATTCAAATGAGAGATCCGGAAGTACAATAAGGTTACCATCCTCCTTCCTGCTCTTCCAGTAGGAAGAGATGGTCAGGGGCATTTGTGTGCCAAGTCTAAATCTTAATTCAGAATATAATGAATCTTTTAAGAAGAGGCTAGATCAGGGGTAGGCAACCTTGGCTCTTTTATGACTCATGGACTTCAACTCCCAGAATTCCTGAGCCAGCATGGCTTAGCATGTAAACCTCTCCATTCCTCCTCAGCATGAGCCAAGGTTGCCTGCCCCTGGACTAGACAGCCACTTATCTGAGATGGTATAGGTTCTCCTGTTTGAGCAGGAGGCTGGGCTAGAAGATCTCCAAAGTCCCTTTCAGTTCTATTCTATTCTAAGATTTCTTCTAAGAATTCTAATCCAATAAATCCATCCACCAGTCCTGGAGCTCTTCATATTCAATGTGCATGATAACAATTCTAACAATGACCTGTTCCTAGTTTTCTATGGTATCTCAGCTATGATATCTGAAGCACTATATACATATGTAAAATGAACGATGTACTGGCACAAGAAAGCAGCAAACAAGGTTATCAAGAATAAAAATAAATCTAAGACCACAAGAATCATAATACAAAAAAATCCACTAAATTCAATGTAAATAACTCTCTGGTAAATGTATACCAGTATAAAATTTTATCTTAATGAGAGCTAAATCTTTATTAAAATCTACTTAGAAGTCTCCACTTAATTTTGAAGAGATACACATCACATGATTATAGGCCTTAAAATACTTCAATATTTCAACTAACTTGAATTTTCAACCAGTAATAATAAATCAAAATTGTAAATTTTGTAAAATTTCCTCTATGACTGTTGAAAGTCAAATAAGCAGGTTATATTTTTAAAAATATTATTTATTTAAAGGAAGCGTAAAATACTGGATTGCTAGTCAAAATGACACTTATTTCACTTTTATACCCAGTATGGCACATGAATATATTTCCATTAGAATCATGCAGAAATGAAATACTTTCCCTGTTTCTTCACTGGCATTATCCTGACAACATTTTACTGTAGTGTAGAATATGTAAATATAAAATTAAAGGACAAAGCATTATGTAAAAATAATTAGTACAAAAGTAAGGTATTTTTAGACAGCTCAGCTTCTTAGAAGGCCTAAAAATCCATAAATAAATAGCTGTACAAATTTTTTATTCGTTCTCTGAAGACGAAAAACAAAGGCAGCCTCTTTTCATTATAGTCAGTTGTGGTGCAATTTTGTTGCTTGCTTTTTTGTTAATCTTCTACAGAACCATTAGTGTGCACTACAGTACATTTCTTAGATGGCACCAAAAACAGCAGCTAAGCATGTCAAGATCTTGCATAAATTTTGGAGGATGACTCCCACAAAGCCTCATTTTTTGGCCATGTTGGTAGGGACTGATGGGAATTAAAATTCCAAAGCTTTTGAAGACACTAAGTTTTATGTCCCTGATTACAAGTCCATCTAATTCTTATCCTTAGGAATTTATACTCTCAGCTTCAGCACAAGGGATATGAAAACTGGTTTAAATTTGAACTGAATAAGCCTTATTTTCAGATATGTACCCTGGTTCCTATGTTTTTTAGATCCATATCCTGCCTTTTCTCCAAGAACTCTGGTAACATACACACAATTACCTCCTCCATTTTTTCTGGCAAAAACTCCGTGGGGTAGGTTGGACTGAGCAGGAGTCACTGATCCAAACTCATCCATTGGACTTAATTTTATGGACTTTACACACTTCACCTCACATTCCCAGCCTTTCAACTGCTTCCAACACATCTGGGGGAGCCATTTAATCCTCTACAGCCGCCTCTGATTAAATAACCTCTAATGGCTTCAACTTCGGGTGCTAGTTAGAACTTATATCCAGATTGCCTCTCAATTCACACACCCAGAGCCAGAAATGTCATTTTTATCCCAGCAAAGTGACCAAGAGGGTAGAAATCCCTATCTTCGGAGCCGAGAAGAGAGACATGGCTACAGCAGTCGCTGTAAAAATCCAGCAGCAGAGCTCCGCAGAGGAAGAAAAGCACGAAGGAAAAGCAAAGGAAACGGTGAGGAGGAAGAAAGACGCCTCGGCTTCCTGCAACTCTCTCTGGAGTAACCGTTACAGCGGCTCCTTCGTATCTCGAAGGTGCAAAGCTCCTCCCCCAACGCCTTCCCCGGGCGCCCTTGGGGCTTTTTAGAAACTCTTTCCCGCTGCAATTGGCATCAGATTCCGCCGCCAGCGCCGCCTCAGCTGCGGACGGCCGAAGGCCCAGCCTAATCAGCCGCCAGTCCCGAGAGACCCGAGAAGCTGGCACATATGGGTCTGCCACACGGAAAGCAGGGAACAGGGTAGTTAAATATGGCTCTTCCCTGCCGCTTCTCAGGTTACCTTGGCGCCCCACCATCGCCACGGCGGAGAGAAGGAGAGGGAGGGAGGGAGGGAGGGAGAGAGAGAGAGAGAGGCGCGCGCGAGCCCGAGCTGGAGTTACCCCCACGGGGGCGGAGAAAGAAGAACTCTCGGAGCGTTTCTTTCGTAAATACGCGCGCAGGCACACACTCGCCCCGCCGCGCACTTCGCCCAGCTTCTCGCGGGGAGTTTGCAAGCCTTTCGTTTCTCTTCAGGGGCGTCAGAAGGGCGAGCAAGTCTCTGCTCTGCTCTGCTCTGCCCTGCCCTGCCTTGCCCTGCCCTGCCCTGGGGGTGGGGAGCCAAACGCGCTTGACGTTCCTGGGAACGAGAAGGGCCTGCGGAGACTGACACAGACCCGAGTGCCCAAGCGGGTCTTCTCCGCGCGCCCTGAAGCCGCACGCACCGCCGCAACCACATACAGTGCAAATGGAAATGTGGCCGCCTTAAGGCAAACACGAGAACCTGGCGCCCCGTGATTGCAACAGGCGGTTAGCGGGGGGCGCGGGGGGGGGGGAGACAGACCTCGCCGCGGCCTCCCAAAGTGAAATCAAGCCCGTGACTTGGAAAGCGGTCAGCGGGTAGCGAAAGGCTGGGGAGGGGCGAGTTGTCACCTTTTTTTCCCCCTTATTTTTCTTCCCCCTCCCCGAGCGTGGATCTGAAAGGAGGACGAGGCTCTGGTGGTTACCTTTCTCTTCGGCATGGTGTTTCCTCCTGCGGGCGGTTGAAAAGCCAAGCGGGGATGAAGCGGCTGGCTAAGTGCTCGTCGCCGCACCAGCCGAGGATCGCTCTTGGCAGCCCTGGGGAAATTGCCCGCCAGCCGCGATCACCAGAGCTGGCAGCCGTGCCGCTGGGTTGACCCCTCCCCGGGCGACAGCTGACAAGAGCGGCCTCCGCCTGGCGACGCCGCTGAGCGCCCACCGCTTCGAGGGAGAGCAGGAAAGGCGGGTGGGTGGGCACGGAGAGGTGCAGCTCTCGCTTGCGATTGGCTCCCCAATTCGGTTTCCCCCCCCCTCCGCCCCCGATTTGGGAATAGAACCTAAGGAGGGGAAGTCCTTGCGGTTCAGAGGCAGGACGCGCTGGGGCGAGGCGGGATCCGGTGATTGGCCAGCAGGCAGCTCTCGGATGCTGCCCAAAGGAACGCGCAGAGGTTGGAAGCGGGAGAGCCGCGGCGCCTGGTAGGTGGCCGGATCGCTCCGGGTTACGTCCACTCCGAGTAGCTGCGAACCGAGGGCTTTGCGTAAAGTTCTATTTCCTCAACCGCAGACTACTTCGGGCCGAGTAGGCTACGATGTCGCAATCTTCCGTGTTTTGCTAAGAAGGTAACCTGTTTCGTTCATTATTTCCAAAGCCAAGATTGTGTCATTATAGACATAAATTTGTATCTATACAAATTTATATTTATATAAATTTCAATTGTATAAACAAATAAATGTTTTAAAATGTTGCTGGGGTTAATAGCCCTATACTGTATTCTATGAAATGTGCCTCTCAGTAAATCAGTAGGATGGATTTATTCCTTTGCAGACATCTAATTCAACGTGCAATTGGATTGGTTCTGTCTTAAAGCAGATTAGACTATCCACTTGTCCAAATGGTATAGGGCAGTGGTGGCGAACCTATGGCACGGGTGCCAAAGGTGGCACTCGGAGCCCTGTCTGTGGGCACACGCACCGTCTCCCCACCCCCCGCCTCCTCCCATGGCCCCCTCCTCACCAGCAGCCCCCCCAGCGTGGCCCACAGGAAACAGCGGAGCCAAGGACATGGTAGCTGGGCAGCGGGGAGAAGACTCCGCCCTTGCGCCCCGTTGTGCGCAGATGATGCTGTGGGGCATGGGCAGAGGGCATGGCCGGCATGGCACTGCTGGGCTGCCTGGGTGATCTGTGGCGGGCCATGGAGGTGGTGGGTGGCCCAGTGGGCGAAGTGGGGATGGGAGTGGGGGGCAGTTTTGGGGCACTCGGTCTGTAAAAGGTTCGCCATCACTGGTATAGGGTCTCCTGCTTGAGCGGGGGTTAGACTAGAAGATCTCCAAGGTCCCTTCTAACTCTGTTATTCTGTTAAGAGGAACCGTCAGTGCCTTTTGGGTAGCAGGGAGACAGTCCAGCCCTAAACAATTTTTCAAATTGGTATCATTTACAAAGAAGAATTACTGTTGTCAGTGTATTTGAGATATTGTGAGGAAAGGCACTAATAGTGTATTTGAGATATTGTGAGGAAAGGCACTAATAGACTACTTCATTGATGTTAAGTAAAATAAAATTATTAAATCAGAGCCATCCTTTGATTTACCCAACCAACAAATTAGGCAACTTTTCTAAGTAGGCACTGAATAAGGAAGTAGTATCTACCTGACTCATCTGCACTCTGAAGCTAAGCAGGATCAGGCCTGATTGGGATTTTAATGGGAAACCCCAAAGATCCAAGCTAGGCTGAGAATTTAAAATAAAAATGGAAGGGGACAGTGGCAAAACAACTCCCATGTGGCTATCAAGAAATTCAAGAAAACAGTGTATGACCTTGAATAATGCTTAATTCACTTAAATTTTTCAAAAGAAGAATAGGAAGAAGACCAGGGCTCCATCACAGTCCTTCCATTATATGACCAAGTATAGTAATTTGCTCCTGTGTTCCCCTTGCATTTATGTAGTCTGTTTAATTGCTTTGTATGTTAAATTTTCTAGTTGTTTCATTTATATTACTGTTGTAAGAGGTTAATCAATACAGTTGATCTTCAAAACATCACTTGATTAATGAACTTAACTCGTTAAATTACAGATTTCACAGGCCTAAAGTAAAAGGAAGCTATGGTTTGTTTCATCCTTGCATATATTGCTGTCTGAGCTGTGTAACAGTCAACACAACAAAAATTAACAATGGAGATAGAACTTCCTCCTATCTTTGAATGGAACCGCCAATATTTCCTCTGCCTTTTCATTCTTCTGGTGCCAAGGGTATCTTAATGGGCAACTAATTTATTGTCACATAAACTTTGTGAGTTACATCCCTTTTCACAGGATGCAGTAAATGATAGTCTCAATTAACAGTTTTGGACATGCTATAAAAATGCAATGTTCTACCTGTTCCAGTTGACATTCAGTTGATTCCTCTTGAAGGATTTTGTGATTTTAACCTTATTTTGTTTCATAATCAAGATATTGTCCTATTACAGATGTTAGCATTTAGCTGTAAGAACTATAGTCAGCTTAGCTATCTTTGTTAACAAAATAATCTTGTTTAAGATTTAAACTCAATTAAATTCTTATGTCTGTTGTCAGATCATCTGACTGACCAGATCTGTTTATATAATGTTTTAGTTCAACCAATAACAAATTAAACCAATAGTTTTATTTATACTAAAACTTTGTAGTTTACAACACCCAGCATCTACATGACTTATTGTGGAAAGGGAGTGGGTATTAATATTGTTTTTAAAAAATCCCATTAATTTCAGGATCTCAAGTAATGTTCTCAGATTTTTTTGTAGGCAACCAAGCAATAATTACTACCTTTTCTTTTTTGGTAAAGGCAGATTCTACAGTAATTATCAAGAGGATAATATTGAGGTATTTGTACTTTGTCTCCACACTTCAATTGTCCTTACTATCTAGTAAAAATATACATAATATATTCACAGTGTAATAGCCTCCAAACATGTTGGAATTCCATGGTTGGAACTGATGGGAACTGGACACTAGCAGACTTTTTCTTAACAACAGCATATTTGGAAGGATGATGGAAGATGATGTTCATCCCAGCTGAACAGCTAAGAGGTGGAAAAAGCCTGGTGTGTAATATTGCAGCTAAATTGCTACAGGTAGTCCTCGACTTACAACAGTTCATTTAATGACTGTTCAAAGTTATGTCACTGAAAAAAGTAACTCATGACCATTTTTCACACTTACAACCATTGCAGCATCCCTATGGTCACTTGATCATATGCATATCTAGGCCCTTTCCTTCCAATAACAGGAGTGTCAATATCTGAACTGGGTGAAATGACTGTAGCCTTCTCCAGCTTTCCATTACTCACAATTTCTTTAGTACTTCCAAGTACCATCTTTTCATTGCCAGTGTTCTTTCTAAATTATTGATTTTGATGGCTCACTTTCCTCCCAGCATTTCAAAGTTTAAACACAAAAGAAGAAAGTGTACATTAATTAAAATCCCTCTGTAACCTACTTATAAAGATCATTTCTACTTTTCTTAGCGAGGCAGTATAAGAACTGCTTATTTCCTTTTGATGACAGCATTGCCAAATGTGCAAGAACAACTGACTTAGAAAATGCCCTTTTGACATAGCTGTGGTACCACCCTGTTGAAATCTTGCCTTCTGCTCTTCTGGAGGACAGGAGATAGAAGCTCCTAGTAGACCTTTGGTCTCCTTTCAGGTGGCAAAGGTCACCAAGTGCCTTCCTTTATCAACTGGTATTAGAAAGCCAGTACTCAATAATTGCGGGAAGACTAAAAAGATACCCAAAATGAATTTATACATGTAGATCAAAATGATTTCCTACCACGAAGGCAAATTCGAAACAATATGAGGATGATTTTGAATATTTTGGAGTACTACAAGATTCACAGTGAAAAACAAGTAGCTCTGATGTTTTTGGATGCACAAAAAGCCTTTGATAATGTAAATTGGAACTTCATGTTGAGGCAGTTAGGCTATATGGACTTTGGTGGAAATTTTATAAATATATTCAGAGCTATATACGATAAACAAGAGGCGAGAGTTATAATCAATGGAGAAGCGACACAAAGCTTCCAAATTAGGAAAGGTACAAGACAAGAGTGCCCGCTCTCACCATTAATGTTTATATTAACTCTCGAAGTACTGACTAGAATGATCCAAAAGGAAAGCCAAATTAGCGGCTTAAATGTTAAGAAAGAAACCTACAAACTGCAAGCATTCGCGGATGACCTGTATTTATCTTAGAGGAACCGCTACATTCGGGTACAAGACTGGTGGAAATATTAGAAGAATATGGAGAGGTAGCGGGACTGAAAATCAACAAAAATAAAACGAAAATGATAGTTAAAAATATGACTAGTATATAGAAAATTGACCTGGTGGAGAAAGTAAATATCCAAATAGTGAAGAAAGTTAAATACTTGGGAGTACAGCTAACAGCAAGGTGTATTACAATCAAAGAAGATAACTATGTTAATTTAAACAATCAGATAAAGATTTAGAAAGATGGAAAAATTTGCAACTCTCCTTTATAGGGAGAATTGCACCAGTAAAGATGAACATTCTACCTAAATTACTCTTTTTATTTCAGAATGTCCCCATAAAATTAGAGAAAAAATATTTTGTAAATTTAAATAAAGTAATATTGAAATTTATTTGGCAGGGGAAGAAATCTAGAATCTAATTAAAACTACTACAAGAAGCCAAAGAGAGAGGGGGATTCGGACTACCTGACTGGGAGCTACCAAGCTGCAATACTCACCTGGGTGTGGGATTGGATAAATTTAAAAAATAGAAGACTATTAACTCTAGAAGGTCATGATTTACAATCTGGATGGCACACATTTTTATGGGATGAGAGACATAATGTTCATCAATACTTCCAGAGACACCATATTAGAGCAGCATTACTTAATGCGTGGATTAAAGTTAAACAACAGAACTATATAGAAACACCGGTATGGCTCTCAACACTGGAAGCGCTAGTGCATCCAAATTTTATGAACTTGGGAAAAGTAGTTATGTACAGAGATATTCTAAATGAACAAGGGGAACTTAAATCTAGACAAGAATTAAAAGAAAACGGGGTACAATTGGAATGGTGGGAGTACCTGCAAGTTCTGTCACGTTATAAGAAAGACAAAAAAGAATGGGGTATACGGAGAAATCTGACAACACTAGATAAAATATTATTAGGAACGGAGGAGAAAGCAATCAAAAGAACGTATAAATATTTATTGGAATATAAAATGGAAGAGGAGCAGGTGAAAGAAGTTATGATAACATGGGCCCAAAATTTCGGATATAATATTGATTTAGACAAATGGCAAATGTTATGGGAAAGAAATAGAAAGTTAACCTTGGCTACCTCATATAAAGAGAATCTGTACAAAATGTTTTACAGGTGGCATCTCTCCCCAACAAGATTGGCAAAGATGAGAAAAGATATATCACCACAATGTTGGAAGTGCAAGAAAATGTTAGGCACTTATTATCATATGTGGTAGACTTGTTCCAAAGCCGAAGAATTTTAGTGGCTAATAAAGACTTGGTTGGAGGAAATGTTGGGACTGAAGATAGATTCCAGACCAGAATTGTTTTTACTGGGAATGATAGATGGGAGGTTTAACAAAGGAGAGACATATCTAGTGTTGCATATCATAACAGCAGCAAGGTTGGTGTATGCCCAGAATTGGAAAAACAGAAATTCCCCGGTGGAGAGTGAACTAATAAAATTTTTTTTGATATGTGCAGAGATGGATAGATTATCCTTAGAAATTAAAGACAAGGCTGAAACAGAGTATTACGAAGTTTGGGATAAGATATACTATTGGTTAGACTTGAGGAGAAAAAGTCAGAACAGAGAAAGCTCGTCTAGAAGAGAGAAAGTGTAGATTTCCAACCTCAAAGTGAGCGTAAGATAGAGATCAGAATATGAAATAAGAATGGAAATGGAAGTTATGTTATAAATAGACGTAAATATGTCTGTAAATATATAAATATGTAAATAGTATAAAATGCAATATGTAAATGGTATAAAAGATAAATGACTAGGAAGATATATGGTATAGTATGTATGGCAAAATAACAGCGAGAAAAGTCACACTGTGTTCAACCTGTTTTTAAATGTTTTCATAATAAAAAATTAAAAAAAAAAAAGAAAGCCAGCACTCTTTCTAGCAAGAAATAGAGAAACAAGCAGTTTCTCTAGTGCCGGGCTGGGGAACTACGGCCCTATGACCTGTGGCGGGCCCTTTTATGACCTGTGGACTTCAACTCTCAGAATTCTGGCTGGCTCAGGAATTCTGGGAGTTGAAGTCCATGAGTCATAAAGGGGCCTTAGTTCTCCACCTCTGTTCTAGAGCAAGGGTTCCCAAACTCCAGGCTGTGGACCGGTACCAGACTGTGTCATGTCAGAAACGGAGCCAAAGAAACAAGCAAAGCCCCATCTGCAGGATGCAGGAGCACACAAAACCATGCTCCCTCCGGTTTATGGAAAAACCTCTCTTCACTGGTCCCTGGTGCCCAAAGGATTGGGGGCCACTGCTGTAGCAGAAGCAGTTCAATCATTATCTCAGGCCAGGCTAATCTTCCTTATGCCTTGCTGATCTTTCTAGAAGCAGCGGGCCTTAGTTTTCTATGAAACCCAAAGTGTTTTCTTTACACTAGCTCTTTGGTACTATTAGAGGGAGGGAAGATTATAGTTTACTGGTACTTCAGCATCTCTCTAGAGTTTTAATATTACTAAGCTTATCTTTGGTTCAAGACTTTTATTTCTGTATTCTGCTTGATTTTTTTTTTACTTTGGAGCACGTTTTTCAAGGATTCTGTACCATAATTAAAATACTTCTAAGTTGGAAAAACACACAGACAGGAGACAAGTGTGCAAGGGAGCAATAGCCTGATCTTTATTCTGCTGAAAACAGAGCAAATCTTCTCTTGTGGGAATCTCTACACTTGAGGCTTTTCATATGAGGGCTCTCTCATCTTCTTTCACTGTTACCCTGTGTTGACAAGCAATTCCCGTTCAGAACAAAAGGGAGAAAATTATTTTTTTCAGAGAGGAAAAGCAGCTCCAAATTATAAAATGAAATTTCTAAAAACTCACCAACTTACCAGTGGACTCTCTACATACATTGCTAAAAAAAGTTTCTAGAAGGTACAAAGCTGGCTTCAGTATGTTAACTTCGATGAGCTGAGTAAAGTGGTTTATGCAGACAGTGGACATTTCTTTGATAGTTATCATATTCCAGAATAAGTTCAGTTCAGAAAACAGAAATAGGCAGAGATTTAAAACAAGTCAAGGTACATATTAATCTTTTGAATTGGATCCAGAGAAATCTAGTTATAAAGTTAATGTTAAAGTGGAATAATGAAGAAATCATTATTAAAATAAAATGATGTGTCTGCATAATTACTGAAATAGTGCTGTGTTAGTAATATGTGACTAACCTAATGCGCATTATACTTGGAAAAAATGTGTGTAGCAAAACTCTCCATTGTATACCCGTGAGAAGTGAACCTAAAGAATTATAATGTGTATTTGAATGTGTTCCTTTGTTCCTGAGAAAGAAAAAGCTATAAAACTGTAGTTTGAACCCACCCCTGGGGTTCAGAATTGCTGTTGCTAATTGCTTCTGAACCTGCGCAATAAATCTCTCTGCTAAACCCTCTGGAATTCATAAGAGTCCTTTCGTTTTCCACAAGAATTCTGGCGACTCCACCAGGACTTTTAGGAAGAGGCCATTGACCTTCCAGATGGACTGCCCTGGTTGGTAGCCCCTCTCCTAATGACTCCTCCAAGCCGGCTCCGTGGCCTTTGTCTACAGGGAGACCTCGACGGGACGGGAGGGGAACTCACCCACCAGTGAAGCACTCCAGTCAAGGATCCACCAAGGGTAGCAGACGTGTCTTTAATCAGCAGAAGGGTCTGGAACGCCTGCAGGCAAGTATTATAAAAGGGGATACCTGATCCCATTTGGATCAGAAGAGGGGATTGATCACCCCCTAGAAGACAAGGCGGCGGCCTTAAGTCTTCAATAGGTAGGATTGTGTGGGTGGTTAAACCATCGCATTTCCTGAAGAGTGACCGTTGGAACATCTGGCGCTCCAGGTCGGTGGTAGTGTGTTAGGAAGAAGTGGGAGGGAACCAGACTAAGAAGGGTGTTGGTCAGACGCCGCTTCAGTATATGTTAGGCAATTTCAAAAAGGGTTTTTCTAGGGATTATGGGGACCCATGACCAAATCCAGCCATGTTAAAAAGATTCTATGAATCTGAATGGACCACCTTTGGCATAGGGTGGCCCAAAGAGGGGTCGGCAAATCCCGAACTTGTGGCACGGGTTCATCAAATTGTGACTGGAAGTGGTCATTGGGACCAATATCCCTTTATAGACCAATGGCAGATCAATATTGAAGAAAAGCCTCGATGGTTAGCAAAGTGTCAGATAGAACGTGCCAAAATATATTTGGCAAACCAAAAAGCCAAACCTCAGACAAAAGCTAAGATTTTGAGCCAGGAAGAAAGGGAGGAAGCTGCCAGGCCCCCGCCCTATGTTCCTAGAAGAGAAGAAGGGGGGATATATCCGCAAATTCTACCCCCTTTGGTTGAAAGAAATGAAGTCCACCTTCAACCAGAAGCCGGTGTGAGAAGAAAGATAAAAAAAGACAGAACCGTTCAGAAGAAAGATGAGGACTTGGATAGCGATGACAGCAAAACATAGTTTCTAGTCGAACTAGAAGTAAAACGAGGGTGAAAACAGAAGAAGTGATAGCAAACAACACCAATATTCCGATGCTGCAGTATGTTCCCTTTACAATCACAGATCTACTCAATTGGCGTCAGCAATATGGACCATTTTCAGAAAAACCTTAAGAAATAATAGACCTATTTTCCACTATTATTCAGACGCATAATCTCACGTGGGATGATATGCAACAACTTATTTCTACCTTACTGGATATGGAAGGGAGAGAGAAATATAGGTTAGGAAAATTAAAAGTACTTGCCCGCCGACACCCCGAGGGGGGAGCGAATTATCAGGCAAACAGAGATACCGAAGCAGCAGAAATAAGACCAGACTTATTAACGATGCACAACACCAAACTTTGTTGCAGAATTATCGGCTTTTTGTTTAGAAGCCCTGAGAGAAGCCGCAATTCGTCCAGTTAATTATGCTGCAGTAACTAGTGTTTGGCAAGATAAAAATGAGTCACCAACTGCTTTTCTCAGCTGACTGATAGAAGCTTATAAAGTAAACACAGGTCTTGATATAGAGGTGGCACAAAATCGCCCACTCTTAATTGAAAGATTTATTACCCAAAGTGCCCCGGACATAAAGAAAAAGTTACAACACACAGAAGGAGCATTAGGGAAAAATATAGCAGAGATCATGGAAATAGCCCAGAAGGTATTCCATAACCGTGTAAAGGAGGAAGAGCGTAAGTCAGATCAGAAAGAGAAAAAGGTTGAAATGTTAGCAGTGGCCTTGGGGGGGATGCGTATTGGACCCAACCAATGTGCCATCTGTAAACAGGAAGGACACTGGCAAAGGGAGTGCCCCGAGAGGAATGGCCAACCTAAGGGACAATCTCGCCAGCATGGAAGAGGACGAGGAAGAGGGTTTAGAGGGACTTTCCAAGGAAGTTTTAGGAGGAGCTTCAGGGGAAGAGGGCATCCAGCCTATCCCAGTCAGATGGAAGAAAGAGAAGAAAACATGATCGGCTTAGCTGACATGGAATGGGGAGATTGAAGAGGACAGGGTTCTATGGTCCCACCCCCGGAGCCCATTGTTAAAATACGGGTGGGAGGACAGATTGTCCCAATGTTAGTTGACACAGGAGCCACCAGATCAGTCCTAAATAAATCTATTGGCAAGCCATCAAACCAGACCATTCAAATTCAGGGAGTATCTGGAGAAACTCAAATTCGACCACTCCTGGAACCCCTAACATGCCAAGTGGAACAAGGAATCATTAAGCATCAATTTTTGTATGCTCCAGAATGTCCAGTCCCATTATTGGGAAGAGACTTGCTAAATAAGTTAAAAGCAACTATTTCCTTTGACAATGGGAAACAATTAATTCAAGTGCACCACCACAATTAATTCAAGTGCGCTTGATGATAGTAACAGAGAAAGAAACAGGAGATACTGATTGGCAACAATTTAATGTCCCACTCCTGTGGGCAGAGGATAACCCCCCTGGATTTGCGAAATATGCCACGCCCGTTATGGTGGAACTAAAACCACAAGCATATCCTGTTAGAGTGCCTCAACGATATTGTACTTCAGAGGCTGCTATTGCCATTCAAGAATTAATCCAAAAATACTTGATAGCAAAAATCATTAGAAAAATTCAGTCACCCTGGAATTCTACCTGTTCATAAGCCCAACAGACAGTGGAGACCAGTGCAAGATCTCCGCCCCGTTAATAAATTGACCTTAACCCTACACGCAACTCTGCCTAATCCATATATTCTTTTGAGCACAATACCTGCATCCGCAAAATTGTTTTCAGTTGTGGACTTAAAGAATGCATTTTTCACCATACCTTTAGCTGAGAATTGTCAGCCAATCTTTGCATTTGAATGGGCTAATCCAAAGACACAGGTTAAGACTCAATATACCTGGGCTAGACTACCACAAGGCTTTAAGAATTCACCAACGTGTTTCAGTCAAGCCTTAGCCCAAGATCTTGCATATTTGAAGTTAGTCAGACAAGAGGACTGTTGTCTTCAATATGTGGATGATGTTCTGATAACTGGACATAACAGGAAGGATTGCTTTGAAAACACATCCAGACTGCTCTGAATGTTACAAGACTGTGGCTACAGAGTGTCCAAATGGAAAGCACAATTAGTTCAAATGACTGTAATGTATTTAGGCTATGAACTATCACAAGGACAAAGAACTTTAGGCCCCCAGAGAAAGCAAGCTGTGTTACAGATTCCCATTCCCCAAACAAAAAAGGAAGTTAGAGCCTTCTTGGGAATTACAGGCTTCTGTAGAATTTGGATTCCTAACTTTGCTCTCACAGCTAAACCATTGTACCAAGTTTTAAAAGGACCAGAAAAGGAACCTCTTTTGTGGCAACAAGAACAGACCCGAGCGATGAAAAACCTTCAACACGCCCTTACTACAGTGCCGGCTCTAGGACTACCTGATATATCTAGATCGTTTTCACTTTATGTCGATGTGAGACAGAATGTGGCTTTAGGAGTCCTTACCCAAAAACAGGGAAATTGGAATCGCCCAGTCGCTTATCTGTCAAAACAATTAGATATGGCTGTGCAAGGATGGCCACAATGTTTAAAAATTCTAGCAGCGGTTATGCTATTACTACAGGAGGCAAATAAGTTAACCTTTTCTGCTCCGGTGACTGTTTGTACTAGTCGTGCCCTGCAGACAAGTATTGACAATAAGGGACTTAGGAAAACGGTAAATGGTGGTCTGGAACCAACGAAACCACTACTATGGATCATTATGCCCTTACTAACGTATCTGGGATGCCATATCTAAAAGACCCCACAGATACCAGTCTCCATTGGCTAGCCCCAGATGGAATGTACTGGATTTGTGGAAAAATGCCATACGGATAACTACCTAAGAACTGGTGTGGATCTTGTATATTGGGAATAATTCGACCAGGATTTTTCCTGTTACCATTAAAAACTAAGCAAATTGTTGGAGTTCCTATCTATGATGAAGTTGGCAATATAAGACAAAGAAGAGGACTAAGTGCACACACCCAATGCACAGGAGTCACTTGGCAAGAACATGAATGGCCACCTTGCCACATTATCCTAGTTTATGGTCCGGCTATTTGGGCTGAGGATGGAATGTTTGGATACCGTACCCCTATTTATATGCTCAACAGGCTCATTAGGTTACAAGCAGTGGTAGAGTTAATCACTAATGAGACTGTGAAGGGACTAACTGAATTGGCCAAAGAAAATGTGAAATCCAGGACATATATCATGCAAAATAGGTTAGCCTTGGACTATCTGTTGGCCAAATAAGGAGGGGTATGTGGAAAATTCAACCTAACAAACTGTTGCATCGAAAGAGATGAAAGTGGAAAAGTGTTGAAGGACAGAATACAGACAAAATGGTCAAATTAGCTCACGTTCCGGTGCAAACCTGGAAAGGATTTAATTTGGAAGACATATTTTCAGGATGGTGGCCAAAGTTACCAGGCCTACAAACCATCATAGTTATAGCAGTCTTGTTAGGATGTATTCATACATCTAGGATGTATTCTGATTCCCTGCTTACTCCCTGTGTTATAGCAATGATTCGAAGGATCTCAGAAAGTACAGCCCAATTAACTGCAAAACATGAAACAATGTTAGCTTTATGGGAATATAAAATGTTGCCCTCTAAAGATCCTGAATTGGAGATAGAATGATGGAAGTTTAAGCGGGAAAACTTCCAAAGGGGGGAATAAAGTGGAATAATGAAGAAATCATTATTAAAATAAAATGATGTGTCTGCATAATTACTGAAATAGTGCTGTGTTAGTAATATGTGACTAACCTAATGCGCATTATACTTGGAAACAATGTGTATACCCATGAGAAGTGAACCTAAAGAATTACAATGTGTATTTGAATGTGTTCCTTTGTTCCTGAGAAAGAAAAAGCTATAAAACTGTAGTTTGAACCCACCCCCAGGGTTCAGAATTGCTGTTGCTAATTGCTTCTGAACCTGCGCAATAAATCTCTCTGCTAAACCCTCTGGAATTTGTAAGAGTCCTTTAGTTTTCCACAAGAATGTGATTAAAACCTAGGAAGCCCCATGCCTCTATGTTTGTTTGGCCAGTCACATAGCACTCTAGTCCAGTGAAGCTAAATCACAATTATTTGTAATAGTGTGAAGAAAATTCAAATAGTTATCTCATAAAAAGGGTAAAAAAGGAGAAGTTTAGAGTTAGGGTGTCAAGATATTAAATTAGCTAGTAAAGTGTACAATAGGCCAAAACCCATAGTTCTAGTTGATTGGTTGGAGAGAGCTGGCTCCTGCATGAGGCAATCTATGCTATGATTGATTGCTCTGGATATACTGCAAAGGGGGAGTTTCCTTTTCCACTGCCTTTTTTCTTCTGTGCGCTCTATATGCTGTATGATTTACCTCATAATTTCCTGTGTTCCTGACTATTTTGTCTGCTGTAAATATAAATGTAAAATATATTTATTTATATAAAACTACAAGTTCATGTCAGTGTCTCTGACATCATTTGAACACTTGCGCAATTCCTTGATATAGTGGTGCCTGTTGTATGGAAGAAATGTTTAAATACATTATAAGCAGTTTGCACATATGTAGTCAAAGAGATTTTGTTACTTGAGTGGAACAGCAAGTTGATGTCTCATCTTTCTTTCCACGAATAGGGAATTGATGGAACTGACAGATGACTCTAGCTTCAACACTATGGATAGGAAGGTATCTTTCACAATACTTCAGTGCAGTGGGGCATTTCTGATGGTTTTGTCTAGATGTATGATACACAGGGCTCTGTCTACCAACATTTTGCCTTGATTTCTTCCCACCAGCATCTGCTGCTTGAAGCAGATACATCATGTGATATCTAAAATCATATGAAAATAAGCATAATGAAACCTCATTTTAATGGACTTATTGAAGAGAGGGAAGAATGCATCGTGGCAATTTTACATCACTTGACTAAATTACGTAATTATGTAAATGACATAAATCACCATAGAATTAAATCTCTTGAATGCAATTTTTTTATATCCATGTCTTATAAATTGAGATTCCACTGTATAACTCTTAATAGCAGTGAAATTTAAAAGATAAACTAGTATATTTTTAAACATGTCTTACCATAATTTTATATTGAGAAGCCGAACAAATGTTTATAGAGCTTGCTGCACAAATAAGGATTAGTTTTGGGTTAATCATACTGTTATATTATCACCTATAGTTTATATCTATATTTTTTGAGAATAAGATTTATTATGATTATTCTGCTTGTTGGACCTACTTGGAAAAAAGCATGCATTTAACACCTTTGAAATGTATTCTAAATCTGGATCTAAATCTAAATCACCTTCCATAGTTCCGGAAATTTTAGCTTCTTTAAAAAAGGCATTAAAATGAGAAATAAAAGTCAGTTTTAGTTATATATTTGAATCGAGGAATGACAAATTGGAATATCCTGTTCTGGAAAAACAGTGGCTTGAAATGTTAAAAAAATTAAATATACCTCTTAGCAGGAGGTATGAATTAATATGAATTAATGGAATTAATTCATTAGAAAATATTACTTTCGGTTTACTAGACCCCCAACGAATGTTGAAAAAGAGATGGACGCTAGGATAATTTTATGTAATTAGAAAGAAAATTATTCTCTTGATTTTAAGAAGTTGATCTGGAATATGAATTATTATCTATTTTTTAAAAGTCTCAGTGTTCTGGACTGAGTCTAGACATGAGGTGATAGTATGTTGCTAACTGGTCTATATTTACATATCACCTTAATTATTGAATTAACTATGTAGTTACTTGAGGTTATTGTATATGGTTTTTTCCTGTTAATTTGAGATTTCTTGTTACGTTTATTCACTATAATTATATGTCTTGGTAGTATAATCACTGCCGTTTTTGTGGTTGATGGTGGCAATGTAGAGCTTTTTGTATGTCATTATTTTAAAATAAATAATGGCTTTTTTTAAAAAAAATGAAAGAATCATTTTAAAAAAACCTACAGGATGTATCATCATTACACATACAAAATGCTCCTGGATCTACAGTTGCAGCTGGTAATTGATCAGTTAAATGGTTAGTTAATTTCCTATTAGCAGATGGCTTGCAAATCTTAACTCCCCCAAATCATTAAACAACACCGCTGATGTTTTTGCTTATTTTTTGTTGGCACCATGTTATTTGGTTAAACATTAGAATTTGATTCCCAAATAATTATATTGATTTGTGACACGAGTCACAGATTTTATTTCACAAAGATTCCCTTGAAAGGAATCTGAGGCATCACTTCCAGCAGCAACAAGAGTTTCAAATCAGAAATAAGATATTTCCTACAATATAATTCATAATCTTGAACATGTGAATACACTGTCAGTATGTGTGTCTGTGTGGTCACTGTATACCTATTTTATTTTGCAAACTACGGCATGTCTGTTCTGGTTGAACTTACCACAAAAAAATCATTATGTACATTAACTTGATTTTGAGCAGGTTTTAATAATTTCCGATATCTATATGTATGTGGAAACTAGTAGCTGGAAAATGGAAATAGATTCAATTTCTACACCATTTTTGTTGTCAATATATTGCTCTTCAGTATTGGAAAGATAAATTTATGATCCCAATCACTGGATGCGCTGAAGACTTGATGTTAGTTGTTGTTTATGAATTATAATAATAGATTTTTGAAGGAATAATTATAATGAAATGGTGTCATCCTCTGTTGAAACAATTATGTAAAATGCTATAAACAAACGAGATGCACACATATACCACATATATGTACAATTTCCTTTTTCTTTTTTTGTGTTTTATTAAATAAACATAATTTTTAAAGAAATGCTGGTAGCATTCATTTAAGCCTTGCTGAGGTAATATAATGTGGGGATTTAACTGATCAATGGCAATTATTTTTAGGGAGGGATTGCCTGTGAATGTATCACTTTATGAACTAGAAATAATTAAATGTAATACTAGACTTATCTAATATTGTAAGAAATCTGAATTTGCAAAAAGTTATCAGTCCCTATTCATAAATTTACATAAAATATGACTGTAGTCTAAACCCATCTAAGTGCTGACCATTTTTATTTCAACACTTCCTTCTCATTATAGCCTCAATAGAAATGAGATTACTTGCTTCCATCCATTTTTAAATTAAATGTAATTAAATTTTAACTTCCTGTTTAAAAATATGCATGATTTAAAATACAAATAAAAAGAGAAGAGGGATTATTTTCTGATTGTGCAGCTGGTTTTCTTCTTCCAGAACTTACTTACTTCCAACTACTGTCAGTAAGTTGCTGCTGAAAATCAAGCAGAATACCAACTGTGGGGAAATGGCTTTATCCAGGATACAAGGAAAGCTAGCATACATTTCCTACTTCTAACATGGTATATTTGTTCCATTCCTCTCCATTCACATTCCATAGAAATTTAAGCAGGATTTAAGCAATGTGAACGCAGCTAGAATTTAACAGTTCTTTCCTTGATAATGGCTGTATTTATACAACACATTGATCCACAAATTAGCCAACCATATTTCAATTCATTTAGTTGTATAGACCCAGACTTTAGTTTTTGCTAATGGGTCTATGAGATTATTTTTTTTAAAAAAACAAAAACCTGCTACATTAAATATGGATATTGCACAAACAAAACCAATAAGAGTTGGGGTTAATAAACATGGGATGCATGGTTAAAGCATTAAGATGTTTCAGCCAAAAGTTTGGGTAAATGTTAAAAAATTCCAGAAGAAGTTTCCTCGTGCAAGCAACAGAACTGACATTTTTTTTCCCCTGCAAAGGCCAACAGCAAAGTTGGAACTAAATGAGCTGTAGCCTTTGTGGAAGTGGATGACTGAAACACAGTACAATAAAAAGACTGACAACTCTTCTTCGAATGAGCCTTCATTAGTACCTTGGCAGCTTGCCCATGTGTTTCCAAAAAAACTTACATTTGATTCACACTTTTTTTCAGCAAGGCAAAGAGCTGATGATTGCAGAAACATGCCTGCTTCTCCAGCATACAAGCTGGAGTACAGAATGGCATATGAACTTCACAGTTTCTCCACTGAGGCAGAGAATTATTTGAAATGTTAATCTAGTTAAAATCCTTATACCGGAGCCTCCTTTCCTCCTAAACTATTTTGTATTCATAATCTTTTGAACAATAATGCAAAATCCCTTGTTTTGAGATAACTGTGTTTAGGAGTGAACATTGAATCCAGCAGGCTCCACAGAAGCCAAGGACAAGATTTTGACAATTAGACAATTAGATTAAAACTCTGTATGTGCCATAAATTTTAATTACCCAGCATTAGACTAGTGGCTTTCCAGGGGTACAAAACATCATTTACTGTGTCCTGTCATTGTTATTTTTTCCCCTTAACTTTCAAATTAAATTCCTATTTCTGTACCATGTTGGCCATTATGACATAACATAAATGGGAGCTAGTTCACTGTAGTGATTCAGCTGTTGGACAAAAACTTGGGACATCCAGATTCAGATCCATCTTTAGCCATGGAAAGTAAGTTAGTTAGGACTGAACACATGCTGTAGTCTCCCAGTCCAACCCACTCACAAAATTGTTATGGGAAAAAATTTGGGTGGGGGCAGAGCTTATCTTAGAGGCTAAGTTCATTCCAAAGAGCGGGCACTTCAGCAGAGAAGGCTCTTCTTCTGGATCCCAACAAACTTCTTTGACTGATGGGAACCAAAATAGGCCCACTCTGTCAGCACAAATAGAATGGGCTTGCCATACCAAGACGAGGCACTTATGGACAGAATCTTGCCAAACTAAAGCTGTAACCTTGTAAGCTACTAAATATATTATGAGATTCTAGGTGTGGCTACTCTGAACCTCTTCACTCTGCCCCATCCAGTTTGGGACCGTGCAGTCTTTTAATCAGAGCCTCTCTCTGGGAAAGCTTTGTGTTGCAAAAATTCCCCCCACAACTTCTCTAGCTACACATTATAGAGAAAGTGCCTTTGGCAGGCATTCGAGATTCTGTTACAATACTCTAACGGCATTAAAGTGTATTCCAAGACTTCTGATGATTCTTGTTTCCTGACCTCATCTATTTTGAAGGGGTGACAATACATTGTATTATGCCAAGATTGTTGAATAAGCCATAAAGAGTGGATTTGTAGATAATTCATACTGAACAAACATCACACTGAACAAAGCAAAAGCAAACAGACATTGTGACTTAGATCCGTCTCATGAGTATTTCAGCAGCATGGAAGTTGCATGAGCCATTTCACCTTATTTACCTAACAAGTTGCTATTGAGTCCATGTGCAAAATGGAATAAAAAATATTCAAGGTAAAAATATTCCAAAGTACATTAAGATCACATGGACTGCAGTGATGTAATATGTGAATGGATTTGTTACTGTTGTAAACACAGACAATTGTCATGAGATCAAGCTACTCTGTCCCCCATTTCATATCTTTGGAATTAAGTACAGAAATATTTACGATAGCAAAAATAGCAGAATACTTATGCTTGTTCAGATCAGAAATACAAATACTTTTAATAAAAATATTTTTGTTGAAAAATCAAGCATATTTCCAGAAATAACTTGTACATAAAATATAAATGTATAAAAAACATTAGCATTTAATATTTTCAACCAGTACAGACATAATGCTAGAGTAATGTGTGTATGTGTGTGTATAATGCAGAACTTGTATTTCTTCTTGGTGAAAACAATTATTTTTTTAAAAAGAAAAAAATACCAAATCTTTATTTGTACATAAAAATGCAAGGATATCTAGTTATTTCCAAATATGCACTAATATCCAAAACATAATCCTATTATCTCGGTTCTAATGGAAAGCTAGAAAATATCTATGATAAACCAAACCTCGTGTGTGTGAATTCTGGATGATTACAGAGTAGAATACTAAAACTCAGGGCGCACAAAAGCCTTTTGTTTTGCCAATGTGTCACAGGAATCTTTCCCTAGAGTCCACTGCACTCTTTCTCCAAATGCTCAAGTAGCCTGAAGGCTGAACTAGCAGTCTGGGAAACTAACAAAACCTAAATGTTACTTTGATATTGCCTGAACCCACAATTTCTGCCAGTAAACAATATTGAGGTAATATTGAGATTAACCAACAGTAATAAAAATGGGAACTATGCAGCATGATAGTGTTGGAAATGGAAAACTTTACTGATTCCTCTTTCCTCTTACTTTTAAACTTAGTTCTGTTCTGTGGTAACTAAGAGCTTTCCCCTTTATATTTCCATAGCTTTGAACCTTACTCTACTCCTGAATGTTTTCCTTGCCTTTAGCTGCAAATACTTGGGATCTTGTACATTAAGAGATAATCAGCATATAATAAGAACATCTGTTTAGATCAGACATGTCAAACTCGTGATGTCACACGGCGCATCGGAACTTTTTTCCCATTGGCGGCAATGGGGTGGGCGCAGTTTCCTTGTGACACATCCGGCCCATGGGCCAGCAGTTTGACACCCCTGGTTTAGATGGTCCGGATATAAGCTTTAGGTTAAAGAATTCTGTAAAGTCATAGTAATCATTATCGTTCTTCATTTTCTGCGTTCACATGGAACATAGAAATTATGTTCCCTAGGATGAAGCAATTGTCTGTATCCAAAATGAAAAACAAAACAAAATGTATATCTAATTATTAACTTCAGGTCTTCAGGCACAGGCTAGCCAATCCCTTTGCTTATCTTTTAAAATATTTTTCAATTGAATGTTTTATATTGATATAGACATTTGGTGCAGCCCACTAGGAACATTAGCATAATCACCAAAGTTCCATTGCACAAATCACTTTGCTAAATATCCATGTCAGTAATTCACAACCCAATTATTGTATTTTAGTTTTTTAATAGTGCTGGCAGGATACAATTAAAGTGGAAGTAAATTTTGTTTCCCAATTAAATGTTTTTCTCATAAGCTTTCCAACAGAAGATATGTAATAACAAATTACAACATTCTCTATGTTGCCATCCTCAAATACTCAATTTTATTCTATGTCAGAGGCTGATAAACATCTATTACATTTAAAGCAAACATTTAAGTTTATTTTGTAAACTAGAACATAAACTAAGGTTACAGGGACAATCCAACCTTTGCTACAATAACTGTTTTGCCTGTACCCTCAATTTCAAAACTTAAAATTCTTCATAAAGGAAGTACGCTCTACAAGAGATACTTAACAAAATGGTAGTGGAAAAAGGCCTTAAATAAGAAAGGATTCAAATTCAAAAAACACCCCCATTTATTAGGATGTGCTGGTGAAATGTCAATTTGAAGTGACTGATGACAAATATGTAGAGAACATTACTTCCTTCCAAGTGATTCTATTAACAGAATTAAAACTGGAAAATACTTATTGAGCAATCGTTGTTTTATCTATTAATTGTCATCATTTTTGCTTAGGGCATTAAATAAAAAGCTGCATTATTGATCATTCTTGAAGCTATATAATAATTTCAATCACTTTGTATTTATAAACTATAAACATACTAAATATAACTATTTACATATTTTACAGAATAAAATCAGTGCAATAATACTTCCTCAATATCATCTTCTAAAGAATCAAGTGCCTTAACTGCTGGTCTATTTGCTGTGTGTTGCAGTCGTTGTCTTTGGGGTATAAAGTTCTTTTCTTCACTAAAAAAAAGATCAGTGTCATTTTTAATGTTGATCATGGTTCCTTTAGCCTGAAAACCATTGTTTGCATTACCGTCTTGTTGAAAATCATTTCTTTTAGGTGGAGTGATTGTATTGACACTGCCACCAAACAGCTGCTCCATTAAATTAGACTTTCTCTCTTTCTTAGTATCAAGACCTATATTTTCCTTAGTGAGTTCATCTAAGAAGTCAATTTTTTGATTAAGCCAGCTTGGCCTCCCTGACCCTTTCCCAAAGGAAGGTACATAACTACCAAATATCAAATCGTTGCTTGTGCATGTGAGGTCTGTAGACTGCGGTTTCTGGATTTCTTTTTTGATAACCGTACTAAAGTGGTCCGGTTGTGGTAAACCATTAGATACTTTCTCTATTGTCTCTGACAACTGGCATAGTCTCTTATTTTTTTCCAATGTATAAGGTGCAGTGACAGTATCTATAGTAAATTCTTGGGATGCCGCCTTTATAATGTTTTGAGTTTCCCTGTCGATTTCATGCATCTTGGCAAGCAGAATTTCCTTCCGTCTTTCCTCCTCTGCTCTGTCATGATTCTGGGTTCCTTTTTCTGAAATATATATTTCTGTCTCTATCTTCATTTTTTCATTTTCAAGCAAATGACTGTTTTCTTTCTTCTTTTTGTCTGATTGTTCTTTCTCCCATTCTGAAGGTTAAAATACAACAAATTTAGATCTACATGTTGATCACATTCACACATGATTTTAGTACGACATACATGAATTGAAATAAGCCATTTTTTTCTCCTTCAACAAGGCTGAGAAGAGATTCAGAACTTTTATGCTTTCCCACAATTGTATCTTGTCACCTAGGTCAAAAAAATGCTACTAATATTATACAGTGGTTCTCAAAAGGGTGTAAACCCTGTTTAAGTAAATATGACCTAAACACGATCTATTCTTCTTACCACTCCTAAAACTAGATAAAGAAAACCCAATTAAATAAGTCAAAAGCATTATCCTTGTTCATTTATTCAGTGATCCAAAACTACATCTTTGTGTGTGGCAAAAGTTCACTGGAAGGAAAATTATTGTTAAATAAAAATTAAGTATAACTGCATAATTCAACTAGTTACGATTTACAATTAGGATATACTTTATTTTTAAATAGTGCAAAGAGTAGTGTTTACGTATTTAAGGACAAGAAAATATGTAAAGCTGGTTTTTTTTAAAAAAAAAAGGTTTTCTACAATTATCCCCGTGCATGTGTACAAGGAGAATGGACTTGGATGTTAATAATTCGATTGACTATATATAAATGTACTGTAATGAAAGGGCAAAATCACCAATTTCCATGGAAAGATAGATGAACACACACCTATAAAGAGAACGATATACTCGGTTCTTCAATTTGTCTAGTTCAGATATATGTAGCAAAATATTTAAGTGAATGTTCATGGAGTCATAGAAATCTTGTCCTTCATGAGATTTGACCTATTTAGAAATCTAGTCCATCTCCTACGTAGTCCAAGAAACCATCACTACAGCATTCCCAACAGATACCAGCATCCCCAGCCTTTGTTCAGATACCTCCAGCAAAGGTACCTCCCATAATAATCCCATCCCCTGTTGAACAACAATTACATTAGAAAATTCTTCTAATATAGAAGTCTGCCCAGAATTCTCTTTTACTTTAAACTCTTTGTGACTTGTCTCATTTTCAGGAACACCACAGAACAATGTTCCTCCAGTTTCTACATCAAAAAAGTCAAATATGTGGGCCACAAGACTCCTGAGCATGGCCAGCACCAGATTAAAATGAAATTCAGAAATATTTTTTTTATAATAATATTTCTTTTATTTATTTATTTTATTATAAAATTCTTTTATTAAAACAATCAACATTGAACATAAAAACATATTATGCAGCAATCATCATGGCACCTGATATACAATACTAAGTATTCGTCATTGAAAACGTCTGAATTAGTAAGCCTTTTTCCCACTCCTCGCGTCTAGCCTCAACTATACTCCTATTACACTTTGTTTGATTGGTGTTTCTCTTATCTGGTTCCATATTAATGTGATCAACATTAAACCAAAGATCCTATTGCTAAACAATCATCCTAGAACATAGCATACAGCATTAGGTATTAATCTTTGTAAACATCTGTTTTAGTAAACGTTCTTCCCTCCTCCCTTCCCTCTTCAAGTATACTCCGAGTACCTTTTGTTTGGTTGGTGTTTCTCTTATAAATTCAGAAATATTAAACACAACAAAATTAAAATACAATAAAACAGAGAGAATAAGTTTTTTTAAATGAAATAATAATAAATTACATCTCCAAGCATCATAAAACATTGGCCTTGCGAGAGTCCTGCACAAGTTTACCACCTCAGCTGAACTGTAGCAGTGAGGATTGCTTGGTGTTGCTGCAGCGCAGACCGAGCGAAGAGCCCCACACGAGAGGAATTCTTTCTCAATCTGCGCTGCAGTAGCACTAAACAACTATGCTGCTTCAATTAAGCTGAGGCAGCAGGCTCCTGCCTTTTCCCCAGAACAGCAGGCAAGGCAGCACCATACTGGTAGAGGAGAAGGAAAGAATGCAGAAGAAATGTAAAAGAGGCATTTGATAAAGTAGATCACAACCTACTACTTGATAAGATAGAAAAATGTGGGGCAGACAGAATCACCACCAGATGGATCCGTAGCTGGCTGACCGGCCGTACTCAGTGAGTGGTCCTCAATGGAACCGCATCTACATGGAGGGAAGTGTGTAGTGGGGTGCCCCAGGGCTCTGTTCTGGGCCCAGTGCTCTTCAACATCTTCATCAACGATTTGGACGAAGGGATAGATGGGAAACTCATCAAATTTGCAGACGGCACCAAGCTGGCAGGAATAGCCAACATTCCAGAAGACAGGCTTAAGATACAGAAGGATCTGGACAGATTTGAACACTAGGCACTATCTAACAAAATGAAATTCAATGGTGAAAAAAGCAAGGTTCTACATTTAGGCAAGAAAAACCAAATGCACAAGTACAGCATAGGTGGCACCTTGCTCAATAGTAGTAACTGTGAGAGGGACCTTGGAGTCCTAGTGGACAATCACCTAAATAGGAGCCAGCAGGGTCTGCAGCTGCCAAAAGTTCTCCTCGATCCACAGCTAAGTTTGGAACATCATTTTTCGGCTGTGGCGAGGGGAGCATTCGCCCAGGTTCGCTTGGTGCGCCAATTGCGGCCCTATTTGGATCGGGAGTCACTCCTCACAGTCACCCATGCCATTGTCACCTCGAGATTCGACTACTGTAATGCTCTCTACATAGGGCTACCTTTGAAGAATGTCCGGAGACTGCAGGTAGTCCAGAATGCAGCCGCGCGAGCTGTCTTGGGTCTCCCAAGACATGCTCATATCACTCTAGCTCTCTGTGAGCTGCACTGGCTACCAATTGGTCTCCGAACACAATTCAAAGTGTTGGTTATGACCTATAAAGCCCTTTATGGCAACGGACCAAGACACTTGCAGGACCGTCTCCTGCCTCATGAATCCCAGTGACCGGTTAGGGCACACAGGGTTAGCCTCCGAGTCCCATCTGTTAAACAATGCCGTCTGGCGGGACCTAGGGCAAGGGCCTTCTCCGTTGCTGCCCCAGCCCTCTGGAACCAGCTTCCCAGCAGTTTGTACTGCTTCCTCCCTCCTAGCCTTCCGGAAAGGATTGAAGACACATCTATGCCGACAGGCTTGGGGCATGTGAGCTGCGCTATGCCCCTCAGCCCTAAGAGTGTCCCGCCATCAGTGCATGTGAATTGATTGAGTTTGTGTGTGGTATGAATGTGTTAATTTTAAAATTGTTGTGGTATTTTTTTGTTGTGAGCTGCCCCTGGTCTTTGGAGAGGGGCGGCATATAAATGCGATTTAAATAAATAAATAAAATAAATAAAAAGGCCAACACAGTGCTAGGCTGCATAGAATCAAGATCACATGAAGTGTTAATACCAGTTTACAATGCCTTAGTAAGGCCACATTTGGAATACTGCATCCAGTTTTGGTCACCACGATGTAAAAAAGACGTTGAGACTCTAGAAAGAATACAGAGAAGAGCAACAAAGATGATTAGGGGACTGGAGGTTAAAACATATAAGGAACGGTTGCTGGAATTGGGTATGTCTAGTTTAACGAAGAGAAGGAAAAGGGGGGACATGATAGCAGTATTCCAATATCTTAGGGGCTGCCACAAAGAAGAGGGAATCAAGCTATTTTCCAAAGTGCCTGAAGGTAGGATAAGAAGCAACAGGTGGAAACTAATCAAGGAGAGAAGCAACGTAGAACTAAGGAGAAACTTCCTGACAGTGAGAACAATTAATCAATGGAACAACCTGCCTCCAGAAGCGGTAAATGCTCCAACACTGGAAGTTTTTAAGAAGAAACTGGACAGCCATTTGTCTGAAATGGTATAGGGTTATCTGCCTGAGCAGGGGTTGGACTTGATGACCTCCAAGGTCCCTTCCAACTTTATTATTATTATCTGCATGACATCTTATTCCTATTCATTACACTGCCAAATCTACAGGTAGAACCATAAGCAGTAGCTCTCCAGCTGTTCTTTTTTTCATTCTTTTTTTTATTTTTATTTTTATTATTATTATTATTAGATATCCATTTGTACATGCAAACAAAGAAAAAATTCAAGTTAAAGCCATTCAGCTTAATACAATCATTTCAAATTTGTAGACCTTCTTCACTCCGTATATCAAAGTCCAACTATAAGCCAACTACATTTTATAAATTTTAAGTTTCACTTCTTTTCAAATCTATCCATTGTACATCACACAAACAAGTCTTCTTTCTAAAGTTAATAATTATCATGTCATTGCACCCCTCCCTTCAACACGTACATTCCTAGTCTAGTTAATATACATCTTCCATTAATCACCCTCTCATGTCTCTTGCTCTTGCACTTAGTCCTTAAATCAGTCCATAATTCTTTGCCTTTAATTCCTTGCATAAAATATTAAGTTTCTCTTCATTTCAGACGAATTCTAGGTTTCTTCCTCTTCCAGGTGGCTTTCCATAGCACAGCTTCCCTTCCACGTAATAAGTCTCTCTTTATTGCTTGCAATGTCCCTTGGTTCCATATAAGCCATGCTCTATGGATTCTGTCAGTTTGCCAAGAGAAATTTTTAGCCTCCTCTCCTAGATATTTTCCCCATGCTTTTATAACAATTCTTTTCAAATCTTCTTGTCTCTCCACCTCTTCCATCTTTTCTTCAACTCCTTCCCAGACTCTCTTCGAATTTCTCCCAGTATCTTCTCTCATTTCCCCACTGTATGTTTCTCCGGTTTGGTCCAAGTCCTCAATAACTGCTTTGCTTTGATTTTCCACCATTTTCTCCATTTCTCCGCTTTGTTCCACTGCCTCCATGCTTCCATCCTTCCCTCCCATGTTTTTGCATACGTGTCTATTATCATGTCCATCTTTCTCCTCATTTTTTCAAAAATTGTTGATATTTCATCTTTTAATTCCTTCCTTGTCATCTCTGGGGAGCTTGCGTACATCCTTAGGTTTATTCTGCAACGTTTTTAAGTTATGTGTCTCTGGTGCCCTCTAGAGGTCTCTTTCGCATTACAGTTTCTCTTCCTTAGGTTTATTTTGCAAAGGTTTTAAGTTATGCGTCTCTGCTGGCCTCTAGAGGTCTCTTTCGCATTACAGTTTCTCTTCCGCCTTTCTCTTCCGGTGCCTATCCCTTTAAATTAAGAGCGGTCGCCATCTTGGGTGCCTTCTGTTCAACGTGAACGTATTTGATCCGAGGTAAAATATAAGAAATACTTGCTTTTTAAGCTCCTGCGTTCAGTCTGTCAATCTCTGTGCTTCTTTGAGATGTGTTCCTCGGGTGGTGGCTGGTCTCAGCGTCTTGGTCTGTCAGCTGACAGATACTGCCCCAGGCTGGAGCTATTGTGAGCTTACAGGGAGTCTTCTTTCTCCCCCCCCCGAGCGTTTTTTCGGGGGGCTTTCAGAAGATCTCAACCCTCACTCACAGCTCTTCGCCCCTACTCCTACCGAGCAGTTTGCGCTGCTTTAGCGGCTTTACAGGTCCTGTGTCGCAGAGCCTCTTAACAAGGCTATTTCGACCCTGAGGCAGCCACGCCCCTTCCCTCGCTCTCCAGCTGTTCTTGACATATGTTGTATTGTATCTAGATTCTTTGGTCCTGGTCATTTAGGTCTATGGAGACCACCATCATTATCTCACTGAGCCAAGCACTCAGAGGAGATAGCAGCATCTAACAACCATTCATTTTAAAAACAGCTAGGGAAGTCAGTCCTCATTAGTAATTGGTTAGGCAGCCACAAAGAAATCCTAGAGCTGTAGGCTTCATAGATCAAAAACAACCAGAAGAAGATATTGGCAAGCTACTTCCATACAGCTACCAAGGACACATCCAGGTAGTTATCAGGAATTGTACTCAACATAAGAGAGTTCTTATTTTTTTGCTTAGAGGCCCTCAATACAATGCTTAAGGTTCTATATCAGTGGTTCTTAAACTGTTTGATCCAATTATCTCTTTTGCCTATCTCTGATAATAATGTAATAACATTCCATTCCATTGTTTTCACAAGTGTCTTGGCACAAGGCAGTTCCAAACTGGATCCTCAATTCACAAACAAGCAATTACAAATTGTTCCATTATCCCCAGGACATGTCCAAATTATCCCACTGGGGGTAATTCCTCCAGTTTAAGAACTACTGATCTATGTCATAAGATTCCATTTCACTGCCCCACAACAGTCACAGATATACTGTACAAAAAACCCTTGTCCATAATATTTACTTATTACATTGTAAAAATAAAAAGTGTTTTGCTTAATCATCTGAGAAGAAATAACCATTATATAAGAAATATAGCTGATAATAATTGGAGGAAATTGTACATATATATTACATAACAACATTTTAATATATAAATCCTGCAAATATAAACATTTCTACTTTACCTTCTCTTAGTTTCTTGGCTCTTTCTTCCAATGCTTGGAGTTCTTGTTCATTTTTTAGTTTTTCTTCTCTTTCTTGGTTCTGTTCTTGCTTGAAATCCTCGCTTTGTTCTTTCCAATCTTTAACTGGCTGTTCCTAAAAATATAAATATAGAAAGAAAAGCTCTTCAAAAACCATTCGGATGAAATTAGAATGAATATTGTCATTTCATTTGCAATAAGTTTCCGTTAACTAAAAATATCAGCAAATTATGATCAAAATACTCTTAATAAAAAAATGAAATTGTTGGGATTTTTTTGTTATATGTATTTCATCTGGGTTAATCCAGTTTATTCTTGAACTCTAGAATTAGATTGGTTCATTTTGCCCAAGATCTTTTTTTAAATCAGAACTCAGAGATTGGAATATTTAAAGGAGAAAATATGGCACCATGGAGAAAAATATAATCCAGTACAGACTCCTTTCCTACTTAAGGAAGATGCTGCTACCTGATAGTCAAGATCCCTTTTAGCTCATCTACCATGTATATTCCATTCATGAAGGACTTTCAGTTTTTAAGAAAGTCTTTTTCAGAGATATGAGAAGGACTCTCACTCAAAGAAGCAGATAAAAAGATGCTGCCTGCTTCCTCTACATGACTTTTAGCTGGATTCAACTCACAGAATTTTCAGATCTTAGATATCTGAAGAAACCTCGGCATTGCTATATTGTATCAAAAAGAGGCAGAACTTGAAGTCTCATCCAACCATTTAGCGATTCCCTTTTTTTGCTAGTAAAATTGATGCGCAACCAACCAATGTCCCTATTTTAGTTTTAGCCGGTTTTAAGCAAGGTCAAAATGTGTGTTTTAAAATGAGATAATTTAGTAGTTTTTTTTTATTATAGTAAGCATTCCTCTGCTTCTGTTCCTTCCTCTTAAGGCAGCGGTTCTGAACCTTTTTCAGGCTGCGACCCCGACTTGCGCCGCGCATGTGCGGCGCGACCCCAACTTGTACCACACATGCGCTGCGCGGCGGCCCACATCGCGCATGCGCAGTGCTATCCCGCACATGCGCAGTGCTGCTCCCTGCACCGGCCGAGGGGAAAAGGGGGAAAAATGGCGGACTGCGGTGTTTGGCGACCCCCGTGAAATGGTCATTCGACCCCAAATGGGGTCGCGACCCATAGGTTGAGAACCGCTGTCTTAAGGAGTCATTTCACTAAAAAGTTCATACTAAGATTTTCAATTTGCAGTTACAGATAGTCCGTGACTTACAACCAAATTGGGACCAAAATTTCCATTGTAAATCCTTGTGGTCATAAATTGAGTCGGACCAATTGCACAACAGTTTTACGATGGCCGTTAAGTGAATCGCATGGTCACTAAGCAAACAGTGTAGTTGTTAAGCAAATTCAGTTTCCTCAATCAGTGGTTCTTGCCCTAAAATGGCCAAAAAAGATCACAAATTGCAATCACGGGACTGTGGGATGCTGCAACTGGTCATAAATGCGAGCCAGTTGCCAAGTGCCCAAATTGCGACCCTGTTATTTGCAAGTGTGGTGCAATGGTCATAAGTGCAAATAGAGGTCATAGGTTACTTTTTCTGAGGCCACTGTAACTTTGAACTTGTTAAATGAATGGTCGTAATTTGAGGACTATTTTCACTTTAACACAAAATTTTTCAGTGACGTGGAGAGAAGCTGGTGAGTGAACAGAAGACAGTAGAAAGGGAAATTAGAGTTTCAACTCACCAATTGGAGATGCTCATCTTCTCCTTTTTTCTCTGCTATTTCATCAGAAACGAAGTCTGGTGGCAATAGAAATTCTATCTGGGAAATGTATCCAGCAGTCTGTGCTCCTTTTGCGTTCGGTACTTCTCTTACAGTATTTTTTTCAACAACTATAATAAATTTTGCACCAAATTTTAAATACTTTTAATTAAACAAAGAGTTTCAGGAAGTTCAAACCCACTTGTTTTACTAGTCATATGAATGGCTTAAATGCGTTATCACAAAAGAGTCCCTTAGAATATCTGTAATGGAATATGGAGCTATAAGAAGTCTGGAATGCTGGCTTTCATCTCCACTGACAGCAATAAAGATTTAAAAACCTCTTATTAAGCCAACTGCTCCACCTATAACAATACCATTACATAATTATTTACTCTTCTTTAATCGAACTAAGAGTTAGTTTGCTTTAGTTTTCAAATGCAAAAATCAGAATAAAGATCATTTACTTTTCAAATTATTAAACACTAAAAAGGACAGGCAATGGATTCAGTGTCCCACAAAGGTGGAAATATTGAGAAATCAGTCATCATTGAGTGATACATTATTTAAAGTTAACCTCCACTATTTTGTATATAACGGTTGATATAGTATTTACCTTTTTTTCTTGGTGTGATATCATGTTTTCTGGGTGAATGTTTTAACATACGATTAGCATATATATTTTTGGCATCCAGTTCTCTCTCTTTTTCCTAATAAAAATAGAAACATACAAATTGTATGAAAACTAAGCAATTGTTACATTTTAATTTCTACGGTGCCTCATTAGGATTTTTGAAGATATATACCCAATATTTTTATTTCAATTTTAATAACAAATGTGTGTCTTGAAGTTTAGTTATGCGACTAATCAGATCATTGCAAAGTCTTCAGCCCAGATGTTTTATTACTTGATGATATAATACTGCTCAGGATAAACTCTATACTCCTAAAGATAAAATAACTTTCAGATGTGGGATGGAACCATGTAAGATTATGTAACAAGAAGTGTGTACCACTGTTCAGGTTTATAAGGCATGAATCATTAGGTCAGTCGTTAGGTTGAATGGTGGGGGAGGTACAATCCTCAATTTACGACCACAATTCATGACTGGCATTTCTGTTGCTAAGCAATGAGGTCATAAAGCATGATGTCATGTGACCACATCATTTGGTGACAGCAGTCCATCGTTCACCAAATTCCACTGTAGCTAGCCATGGACCCAGCTCAGTCCAACCATTCTGGATGTCTCCCAGCCCCAAGCCTCAATAAGAAAAAGAATTATTTCCTCTTTAACTCTCTCTACCCATCTGTTCCCCCCCCCATTTCTGCTCCTTTAGTCACCCTGCACCCTACCTGGCAGGGCAGCAAGCCACCCCAGAACACATGGCTCATGAGCTGCTTGTCATACTGCAACTCAGGGGCTTTTAGTGCACTGCAATTCTGCAGCTGCAAGAAGCCACAGATGACTGTGGAATATCTAAGCCACCCAAAGCTGCCATGCCCTGAGAAACCCCAGCTGCCCTTGCAGTGCACTGCAAAGCCGCAGGTAACTCAAGTTGCCCTAGCAGCATGGCCAAAGCCACAGCCATCTCAGGAAACGTTAAGCAGCCTCAGCCGGTTGCCCTCACCATCCTGCACTCCAGCCCTTCCAGCTGACCTTCACCATCTTCTTGCTCCTGCTGCTGAAGCCATCTTCCCCAGATCTCGTGGCTAAACTGTTATACGAGATCTTAGGAAGGAAGCCTCATGCGGTCAGCAGCTGCCTTGTAAAAAGTTAGGTCGGACATACTGGGTTAGTAACAAGAAAACTGCAAAGATCAATTGTGGTGGGAGGGGCTGGGAAGGGCAAGGAGCCAAAAGGGGAGGGGAGATAGGCAGATGAGGGAAGCTGACATGCCCCTGTAGTCATAAGTCTCAGTGGGCTAACAAGTGCCAACGTTTTATTCACGTGACAAGGGGGCACTGCAACAGCTGTAACTTCAGGGACCACTCATAAGTTTCTTCATTCAGTGCCAACATAGCTTTGAATGATCACTGAACAATTGGTTGTAAGTTGAAGACTACCTGTATATTCCCTTGCCTTAAATCAACTTCTCTTAAAATGCTGCAGCTTGCAAAATACTGGTGGACTATACATTGCTTTTGGTGCTCACTCAGAACAGAGCCATACTGAAGTAACCACCAGTCTTTGCCCCTTCTTCCTTCTCTTCTGTTTTAATTCCATCGGTTCAGTGAGGACTTCTGTATAAAATCTTTTATCGTTCAGGTATGCTTATTCCTCCTTTCAAAGGCAAAAAGTGGTATCTTAAAAAAAACAAAAACGTTTGGGCTTCATGCAGGATTCTGAATCTTCGCACACTTTTGCAACTAAACTAATAATCCTGCTTGGGGAAAAAAAGCACAAGGAATAGACTCTCTAGAACAGGGGTTCTCAACCTTGGCAACTTTAAGACTTGTGGACTTCAACTCCCAGAATTCCTCAGCCAGCTTTGCTGGCTGAGGAATTCTGGGAGTTGAAGTCCACAAGTCTTAAAGTTGCCAAGGTTGAGAACCCCTGCTCTAGAAACACATTCGAGAAATGCTGTTGATTCAAAACGTATAGTTCAATATCCCATTAATAGTTATACTGAACTATGTGAGATATGAAAAGATTATTTTGGCTCAGAAGATATGTTATAAAGATGTTCTATGCTAGACAGTACCAATTTTTACCTTTAATTTTTGTTTCAATCGTTGAACTTCCTCTTGGATAATCTTATTTTCTTCTTTGGCTTCATACAATTTCTTTTTCACAGAGTGCAGTTCCCTTTGGAAACTACTACTGCTAAGATCAAACTTCTTCTCAAAGTCCTAGAATTCAATATAATAGTAAAATCATCATGCTTTTCGTAAAAAAAAATATTTTTAAAGGAATAAAATTGAGAAATTGTTTGTATTCACATACTCTTCTGAAATTGAAAGATTTCATTTCATTTCCTGGCCCTTCTCAGCCCTTATCAAAATATTTAAATTATAAAGAATGTCACTAATTTCTTTTATGTGTTGAAGTCAGTGGTTGGATGCATTATGCAATGAGACAGAAATTGACAGTTTAGTTACTTTCATCATGAGAAAATGTCACCCAACATCTGATGAACTGGAAGGAAATATAAAGATGCATAAACTCATCAATGTACCTTATAGAAAGTCTGTACTTCAACTACTCAAAAGGCACCAAAATAGAACAAAATGAAGTGCCTTCTGTTTTATCATAGAGTTTGAACAGAGTTTCGTGTTTTGCTCTACCTGGATAAATAATGCAAGTACAAAGGCAAAAAAAAAAAAAAGTTCCACCTGCTCTCTTTTCCAGCTCTGTATTACTGAATGCTAACTCACACAGCATAAATATCCCCTAACTTTCCATAGCAATTTAGAGACACAGCATATGTATGATCTTAAAGAAGAAACAAGGTCTAGCAATACAGTATTAAAAATTAATTCCTAGTCAAGTATAGATTTTATCATGGTGGTAAGGAGGAGGTTAGAAGTGGGGGGGAGACTTCTTGCCAGTTTTATTCAGTTTTAATAAAGCTTCATGTTACCATTAAACATTCATATTATTCTATTTCCTTTTTCATGCATTCAGACTCTTATGCTATAATTTTCAACTCATGGCTGGTAGCAAATAATAAGAAAAGGTCGTTACTCCTGTGTTGCCTGTCCTCTTCTTTTTTTAGTTTCTTATTCAATCTTCCTAATTTTAAGTATTTTTTATTATCTTTTTTTTACTTTTATATTATTCTATAAGCCTCCCAGAGTCGCTTGAACAGTGCGATGGGTGGCATACAAATTTAGTAAGTCAAGCAAAATTAAATCAGTTTTAACAATAGCAGAAAAATATTGTAAGCATACTCCCATAAATTTAACTCTAAAACTTACAAATATAGAGTGACAAAGTAACCTTAGAAATGTTATACCTGTGAGTTTGATGAATGAAAGGCCCTTAAATAATGGAGGGATTACTAAGTGAAGTTTGGGGACTATTCTCACCAATTATCTGTCTCTGCATCACCTCTAGGTAATTTCAGAAAATTCTCATTCTCCGGAACAGGTTTTTTTTAGAACATAGTGAAAACTACTTCATCCTTTTCTATTAGCAGGTACACAAAGCAGGATTTCTATGAACTCAGCTCCCCTCTTACAAGCTTAAGGATCCAATTAAGGATTCTAATGAATTAATAGTATGTCAAAAGAAAAGGTGAATTTAGAATTTAATTCACAATGAAATGTTATATATATTTATTTAGAAGTAAGCCCCACTATTTAGAATAGAGTAGAGTAGAGTAAACTAGAATAGAATAGAAATCTGGAAGGGACCTTGGAGGTCTTCTAGTCCAGCCCCCTGCTCAAGCAGGAGTCCCTATACCATCTCAGACAAGTGACTGTCTAGTCTCTTCTGAAAAATCTCCAGTGATGGGAGCACCCACGATTTTTGGAGGCAAGCTGTTCCACTGGTTAATTGTCCTCACTTGTTTCTCCTTGATTCCAGTTTGCTTCTCTCTTTGGTCAGTTTCCAACCATTGTTTCTTGTCTTGCCTTCTGTTGCTTTGGAGAATAGTTTGACCCTCTCTTCTTTGTGGCAGCCCCTCAAATACTGGAATGCTGCTATCAGGTTACCCCCGTTTCTTCTTTTCTTTAGACTAGCCAAACCCAAGTCCTGTAGCCTTTCTTCATACGTTTTAGTCTCCAGGCCTCTGATCATCTTAGTTGCTCTTCTCTGAACCTTTTCCAAGGTCTCAAAATCTTTTTTGTAGTATGGTGACCAAAATTGGTCTCACTAGGGTTTTATAGAACAGTACTAATACTTTGTGTGATCCAGGATTGTATTAGCTGTATTTACTGGTTAGGATTTTACATCTATGAATTATAATGGCAATGTTAGTAAATAACATATGATACTGTTTTTTTGACAAATTCAAAGAAATCACAAGACTAAATTGGCCTTACAGTTTAATTTTGTTTTTTTCTACGTATGAGTGGCCAGTAAGTGTGTAAATATGGCATGCACCATAGAATGTACAAAATAAAACTTACCGGTATCTTTTAAAATGCTTTTTTAAATGCCTCTCACCTTAATTCTCTTTTCACTTTCTTCCAATCTATTTTCTGCAGTTGCCAACCTCTTAGCCAGCTCTTCACGTTCAGGGAGATTCTTATCTTCTGTAAGTTTTTTCAGTTTTTGCAAACAACTTTTAGTTTTGAATAGCTCTTCCTCTGAAATCTTGAGTTTCTTCTCATTGGTTTGTTCTCTTTCTTGTGTTTTTCTTAAACGCTCCTTTAGTATTCTCATCTCATCACTATGCCGCGTCAGAAGTTGAGAGATTTCATTTTCTGTGTGTTCAAACTTATGAAGGGCTTTCTCATGTCTGTACTGAAGCTGCTTTAGTACCCTATTTTCTTTCTGCAACTCATCAAGTTTGACATGCAGCCCAGTCAGTTCATTACGAAGCTCGTTAATTTTCAGCAGCCTAGCAGAAAGCACTCTCTTTGTAAGAAGACTAATATCTTTGGCAGGAGACTCCCTGGTGAGGCTCTGGGAGTAAAAACCCCAGCGAGTTCTCTTGCTGGGTGCGTATTTAGAGCAAAACTGCTTTGTGGCTGCAAAGAAATATAAATATTACAATGGAAATTAGTGAAATCATACCAGAACTGAATTTTCTCAGATGTACAACTTTTCAGAGCTTACAAACATATTAACAACCTCTCAAATACTCACTTTGACATCAGCAAATATTAATAACTCTTACACCATATATTTTTTTAATCTTGATTTTCTAGAAACCTAAACAGACGATACCAGTCTAACAGTTCAACATTTGGGCACAGTAAAGGAGAACCTGAATCCTTCAAATCTATCGTAAAGCTTAAAAAAAGTTATGGGTTAGTATAGGACAAGAGAGGCAATAAAGTTGGGCAAAGGTAAATAAGGAGAAAAATTAAAAATAGATGATTCATCTATCTAAAATAAAACTAAAATGAAACTAATACCATATCTGGTGAGTAAAAAATCTGAACCATTTAATGGCAGTCCATCTAGTATCATCTGTGTTTTTGCGCCCAAATACTATGGTAAACACCTTGTGACTAACTATTCAGTCTGCAATTAAAAATAGAAGAGAGCTTTGTCAACCTTTTTAATGAAAAGCAAGTTATATTTTGTACTGTCTGTTCATGCAATATTATTGTTAAATAAATGTTTAGATAGTCATGATCAGTTGATCTTTTAATTGAATAAGAACTTAATACCTACTCTCTCTATTGTCTTGTATCTAAGATGCTATACTCTGAGGTGAAGAAAGGAGATATTTATAACTGACTAAATTCAATTAATACATATAATTACAAAAGTATGTTCCAATTTAATTACAAAGGAAAATCAAGCCAGGTTACTTTCTGTTGAGTAACTTGCACTTTTTTATTTTAAAAGCTAAACGTTAATTTGTATTACAAATGTCAGGTCAGCTATGCCATATTTCAAAGGAAATAATCTTATTTTCACATAATTCATTTAACACTGTGATACACACACACACACACATAAATAATAAATTGTGTTTTTCCAACTACTTACCATGATAATCTGTATGGCTTTTCAAGTTCTGTATTTTACTGCTTCTATTTACAGTTTGTGTAGACTGAGTGCTGATGCTTGGAGAGTGATCAGAAGCATGAGATGAATCATCATCTGAATAATATGAATTACTGCTTTTATCACTGTCTGATTTTCTACTGTGCCCAGAATCCAGACTCCTTCCTCTTTCCTCCATTACAAGAAACTTTTCCTCAAACAGTCATTTTCCAGATGAAGGCTCATACACAGTCACTACTGGCTTCTTGTCAATTCATTACCTAAGTTTAGAAGAGTTGCTGACATCATTTTGGCAATCAATATTTCTCATGTATATTTTAATCCAAATTCAAAGAGGAAAATGGAAGCTGATTATAATAACCATTTATAAAATTATAGTGGCCAATAATTCTTTCATTTAATGTTTAATTAAGTCTTATTTATGTACATTTGTAAAATGAACTTGTGCAGATTAGAGTTTGTTAATTATAACTGATGTTATACATTGCCATTTTATTATTACAGAGGAATTTCTTCAAATGGAAACATTAAAAAGCCTATGCAGAAGGGCAACATATCACTGAAAAAGATACTTTAATAATAAATAATTCCAAAGAAATTAATGTATGAATAAATAATGTTCAATATGAGAACATTCATAATTTTATCAATTATTAATTTATAAATACATGAAAGTCCTTTGATTTCAAAATAGCCAAACATTTTTAAAGTTAAGCAAATATTTAAGATTGTCTCAACTAGTAGTTTTGTTCAGTATTTTTAAGCATCACAATGCAGACAAATTTAACAAAGATGTGTTTTTACTAAATCAGACTAAAATTAACTTACACCATTCTTTTTCAAAATGACTAATTATAGGATATGGTGCTGCTGCTATAGCCTTCATATTCCAGTGATTCTAGATTCTATACCATGTAGAATATAGACTTCACACTTTTTATTATTGGTAGACTTGTTCTCCCCAAATTTGTCTACTCAAAGTCTTTAAAAATAAATCTAATTGTGAATAGGATTATTTTATAGTAGTAAATTATATAAAAATTAAAAATCTTCTACACAATGTAGAAAATATGAGCAAGATGAACCAATATTTTGATTTCCTTTATGACAATCTTTCATGTTCTTTCATTCTAATATGAGAAAGAAAACTCTCCATATTGTTTAGCATATGAAAGTTTGCTATATTACATTTTAGTCACTAAAACTAAATATCTCAGAGCATAAACTGTCCACCTATGGTATTGCAGTTGATGTAGTACCTTCATCCTTTGCCACTTACTCTAAATATCATTGTTCATTTCATTAGTACAATGTGGTGCAATTTCCTATCTTTAGGTGAAGAGATGTGCATCTTCTAAGTTTAATGTTCCTTCTCAAGCCAGATATAAATGTAACCATGAAGTTATGAAATTAAAGTCACCCTTATAGAGTTCAGCATTTTGGCTATAATTAAATCTCATTTAATCTAAAACTACTTCAATAAATCTCCACAGATGCCTTTTGGAACAATTCCTGCCTGTGGCATGATTACTTCAACCTCAATGTTCATTTGACAAAATAAGTAAATGGAAGCTGTAATTAAAAAGAAATTGTGTAGAAATTGGACTCTCTTCCTCAGTAAGTACATTGTATAGAGATGAAAAACAGAAAGCTGAGTTTTAAAACATCATTGTAAATTGCTATGGTAAAAAGTGTTTTCAAATTGAGGAAATCATAGTAATTTGGAGTAGTCACACACTCATACATATGTATTTATCTCATTTCAGAGTATATCTATGAGCAAAATTTTGATAATTAATTAAACTCAATTTACAAATGCAGTTTAAGAAAAACTGCAGAGATCTAGTATCTCTAAACAAAATTTTATGTGGGAATGTATTTTTCCACATTTACTGAACAGACTATCAGAAATAATGTTTTAACATTGCTGCTGTAATGCTAGACCAATTTTTTTCTGACACGTTTTACTGAATGGGTTGCACTTTTGATTATATCAAATAAAGTAGCAACCACAAAAGCCATAACTAATAATTGAGGAATGCTTTCATAAATAAAGGTAATGATGCAAATGTTCTCAGAGAATTCTAGGTTTTATTAGTATAATGTTGTCCTATCTACATTTCCTTACTAATTTTAATTTGTTTTAATGGTTGTGCTATGGATGTGTTTTCATAAGAGATATTTTTTAACATTATTTCCTAGTAGAATGACATCTCAGGGTGAAATGATCATATTATGGAAATATAGCATTAAATGTAATTAGTTGCTGTAAAGTTGCCTTCAGTTTGGGCTCGATTCCTAGGGATTACAGCCATGCAGTTTTCTGGGCAGTGTGATAGAAGTAGTTTGTCATTATGTTCTTCTAGATGTTTTTTTCCCCAATGTAGCATACAACCCTAGAATTGCTAGGCAGTTTCTCATCCAATTACTTGCCAGGGCTGATCCTGCTTAACTTCCGAGATCAGCAAGGGTTGGGTAGGTGGGTAGGTGCTGCCACCTGCTGAGGCAACTATTATAGGCAGAAAACAGTAATGCTCTAAAAAAATCTTTAAATATGTCTAAATTCAACAATAAATTCCTAAACCACAGATATCATGCTCTTTTGCATATTTCGGTGGCATATTAAGAAAATAACTTGTGACTAAGGTATGCAATTATTTAAACAGTTACTTTGATTCTTTTAAAAGCATTTTATATTGCATTGAGAAATACTTAAACAATAAGCATATATTTAGGAAAATATAATTTTGTATTCTTAATATTATTCCCTTCCTGTTTACTAGCAAAGTGAAATTTACTACGAAAATGCCAATAAGTATATTATCAACATGAATCTCAAAAGAAGCTTCTGGTAACTTTTTTAAAAACAAGTACAAGTAGTAGTCTGACCATTATTAGTCAAACTATCCTTCTAGAACAGGGGTCTCCAAACTTGGCACCTTTAAGACTTGTGGACCTCAAGTTCCAGAATTCCCCAGCTAGTATGGCTGGCTGAAGAATTCTGGGAACTGAAGCCCACAAGTCTTAAAGGTGCCAAGTTTGGAGACCCCTGTTCTAGAATTACTATCTTGCTATAGTTTTGCAAACTAATCAAAGCTACAAGATAATAAATATTTAAGAGCACAGCAGGCCAACCTCAGAAAAACCTTACCCACAAACTGTGATCTAGTTGCTCTCAGCAATAACTTCTTGCTGGTTCTGCATGTATTCATATAGATACCCAAACAAAATAGTTTTTATTTGTTTTGCTGATAGGGAGGTGAAAACAAATATTACTTTAAGCCCCCATAGGACACAGGTCTCATAGGAAAGAAAGGGAAACAAATATGCTGGTTTCAATATTAGATGTACAGACATCAAACGTGAAGTTTTGAAACATTGACAAGGAGAACTCTCGGAAGGACAAGCTGGGAAATGAAGGGGATGGCCGTCAGCTACAAAGGCTAAAATGGCTCAGACAGCTCCAGTGGCGGTTGAAGATGTGCTGCTGGTTTCAGTTCAGAAAAAGGGTCGCTTTGTGGCCTAAATTAGGCAGGGTTTGTTCTGCTGAAGGCTTGTTAATCCAAGGGTGAAATAAAGTTCACAAAGCTTTTGAGAACACAAGTGGCGAAAGAGTGCTGGAAAAAGACTGGCATGGGAAATAATATGCTCAGGACCTTCAGTGCATTTGAAGATGAAAAAAAGAAAATAAAAGGTCTTAACTTGCAAAAGAATCATAAGCTAGCTGAAGGCCAGTTACCCCTTTGTCTGGCTGAGATAGAGATAGAGGGATAAGGATAAAGGGATAGGGCGATGGGAATGATTGCAGCTAATACTTGTAAGCGCTTCTTCAAATCTTCAATAAGTTAAGTAAAAGTAAGGACAGAAGTATTAGAATAAAGTACATATGTATTAAGCTTGCATCATAAAATGCACATATTTACATACTTCAGAATTGACAAGGGCTGAAAATTGGGAGTTCAGGGGGAAAAATTATCTCACTTTTAATTCTGAAAGACTGCCTTATCTAAAGGGCATGGAGAAACTATTGACAGACGTATATGGAGTAATTTAAGTGTACTGTTCTTGAAAATACGAAGAATTGAATTTTGCTTTTATCAGTAGTTTGAACAAAAAGGAAAATCAAAATACTGTTTTGCACTGTCTCTTTTCAATCAGATTTTTTGAACCCTTAGATATACCCCGTAACACGAACCATATCATTTAAATTACTGTGGCATTAAGAGTCTGGTCTATTTATTTAAATGTTCAAATAGTCTAAGAGCTTCCAACAATACTTTTTAATGCCTAAATAATTTTTTACGTTTTACAGATTAAGAACACAACTCACTATATTCAATCAAATATAGTCTGCCAGGCTCTGCTCAGATTAATACACTGCCAAATATTTATTATTACAGCCATGGGCCAACACAAAAAAATTAAACATTCAATTAAAACAAAACTAAACAGAACTGAAAACAAAAAGGCGTAATATATTACAATTAATGATGTAATCAATGGGTAACTAAAATCTGCCTAATTTTACAGACAGTATAACAAAACCTAGCTACTCTGCCAACATTTAAAGTAATCTCATTAGGCTAAAGAAATGTTAGTTTTAGAGAGTATTAGTTGCTTTGAAATTTGTGTTACTTTAGTAACTATAAGGACTTTTACAATTAAAAAACTTTTAGCTATCATGAAATTTAATAATTTAATAATTCATTTAATTATCCTTTTAATTTCAATACACATAGACACATAATTCGTATCATCCTGAAATTATCTACATTTCTTTGAGGACTGTGAGAACATATTGCATATACTTTCAAATAAGTCAAAAGTTTTAACTGCCAAAATATATCCCTTCCCCAAATTGGATTCTGATTATTCAATGATGGGCTTATCTGAGTGTGTATACAGGTAGTCCTTGACTTACAACAGTTCATTTTAGTGACCATTTGCAGTTACAACGGCACTGAAAAAAGTGACTTATACTGTTTTTCACACTTATGACGATGGTCACGCGATCAAAATTCAGATGCTTGATAACTGACTCATATTTATGATGCCTGCACCTGGGGTCATGAGATCACCTTTTGCGACCTTTTGACAAAGTCAATGGGGAAGCCAGATTCACTTAGCAACTAGAATCTAAAGTCATGAAAATCTATTTCTGGCCTTTTAGAATTAGTGTATAATTAGTGTATAATTTTTCCCTCATGGGTTTTATTTTCAATGATGTTCACAGTTATATAGACCATGATGTACTTCAATGTTTGTTTCTTCAGGAAATTGAATAATAAATATAAAAAGGGATTTAAAAAACCATGCAGCTTCACTTGTTTACTTTGATGCAATTTTCTTCCTACTTTAATATTCAGGCTGTAACATTGAATACTCAGGCTTCAATTCAGGTACAAACTTGATTAAATTCAATTCAATTCCAGTTTGATTCCACAGCTTGTGTACTGGACGAATAATACAACAATACACCAGTTCTCACAAGGCAGCACAGAATTATCTCTAATGCTGAGACTTTGAGAGTATATGATTGTCACAACAAAAGCAATAATAATTATGTTATTCATATGTATACCTATCCATGAAGGAAATAAAAAAGCCTAATAAATGATGCCCAAAAACAACTTAGAAAATATTTAAGATGCTACTTAATTGAGCAATAACACCAGATATTTTAATACATTTATAATGTATAAATATAGCAAGAGAAGATGGACCATCTCTCAGAGATACATAGTATGTGATATTTTAAAGAAGTTTACGTGATATTAATCTCGGAAACCGATTTTAAAAATATCAGTATTCTAACATTCTTAATTTAAGCTCAAAACAAAAAGCAATCACCTAAATAAATAAGGATAAAAGCAAATTTCATTCAGTCCAAGATTTCCACCATGTTGCAATCTCAAAGGAATCCTTTGGGGATATTTTACCTCATGAAAGCAAGGCACATTTTCCACTTCCTGCTAATGTTAAACAGAAGTACTTCATACTAAATAATATGGAATAATCCAAATCATTTATGCTTATTCAAAAGTGAATCCCAGTGCTCAGTGAAGTTTATTTCCTAGAAAGTTTATTATAGCATTTATATTATAAATGTAATACTTTAATAATTGTTTCCCATCAATTTTTAAATAATCAAGTTAACCAAGTAACAATCAAGAAAGAAAATGTTTTGCCAGTAAAAGCATACAGCTGCTAAGAATTGTATATTAAGGACCAAGAGATAATAAGGGTAAGATGATGATGTTTTGTTCCCATATTAAACTTTCCATGGTGATCGCTCCACTTCGCTTCTCATCAAAATACTTATGTTTGATGCTTTTGAAATATTAACTTATTTTGGTTGCAAATTCTGGTCTCATTAACCTCCACTGAACACAGTGAGATTTGGCTGTAAGCAAGCACAACTAGGATTGCATTACTTTGCAAATATCTCAAGTCCTTGAATAATCCTGAGTCAGGGCGTTATAAAAAGAAAAAAGGGAACAGCAGTTTTGACATGCAAGAAATTCGATTTATGGTATTTCTACGTAAACTTCAGTTGTGTGCAACGAGGATGGTGGTGTTATCTTATTCCACTCTTCCACCAAGGTAACATAGCTGATATCCTTTCTTCCACTTTTTTCCTACAACAACCCTCCTGGGTAAATTCGGTTGAGAGAGAAGGATTGTCCCCCAAGATTACCCAGCGGGTTAAGGGTAGACTCGTAGAAATGCATAAAGACAACTGGATCGGGGAGGCAACGGAGCCTCCTGAGTGCCGCGTCCTCCTGCCTATCACTGGCACCCCAATAAAGCTGCCTAGCTTTAGGGAGCCACCAGTCGCTTTATAGTGTATGAAAAGAAAAAAGAGGAGGAAAAGACCTCCGACAAAACGAGGAGCCTACACCTGGGAGGCACCGAGGCAATGCGACCGCCAAGAAACCTTGCCCTGCAATGCCCACCCGCCACCCCGGGTTTCCGGCTTCCTCCCAGCGAGCCCCTCGCCCTACCTGACTCCGGGGTCTCTACTTTTCCCCCCCTTGACGAAGCCGGACGGTTACCGGGGCTCCCTTAAAGGCGTCACCGCGTCACCAAGGCGCCCCAGAATATTTACAACAGGTTCCAAGGTAACGCGGGCGAACAAGAAAGCCAAGGGGCGGGGGTTCTCTAAGTCTGCCCTATTGGCTGCCTGCTTTGTCGAAAAACCTCACCGGAAAAGCCAATCGCTGCGTCTGATTAGTCCGGAAAGGGCGGGGAAAGAGGAAGAGCGGCCTTCTTTTCGCTGGGGGGAGAGGCTATGTAAGAAAGGTGCCTTATTGGTTGGTGCACCGGAAGATTCCTAGAGAAAAGGAAGTCCTCTGGTCTCGGTGATGCAGGCGAGTGTTTTCTTCCAGCCGCGAGGGATAAGTTGCCAGTCTGGGCGGAGAAGCTGGGCAGGCGTTGCGTTCGTGCTGCGCTTACCTCGTAGGGTAGCGATTGAAACTACGTAACACTGAAGCGTGACTGGCCTCGCTTTCTTCCTAAGCTCTTCAAACGTGCTTTTCCTAAGCAAACTTAGAAAATAAGGGATATTTGATCAATACTGATCTGTGGAGATAAATTTCAACACTCTTTCTTGTACTCAGAGGAACGACACCAAAAGAGCCGTGCATTTTAATCGCAGTGAGAGCTCGATTTAATAGGCATCCAGTGAAAATGAATTTGGCGTGCAAATAGCTCGGTTTTCAGGGCCAGTCATTTACAAATAACAAAGTCATTTGTGCAAATGACACGAATCGGTGCAGTGCTGTTTCTTTGCATTTGACGGGTATCTGTGAATAATGGAAAGCCTCTTTCCAGTGAGTACATTAGAAAGGAGTACAGTGTGAATATCAATCGGCATATTCATTTAACACAGCTTCAGAATTGCTACTTTGTTGTTTTTGCTTTCTATCAATTCACTCAGTAGTTCAAATACTGTACGCTCCAAGCTGCTTTTTATTGTAAATGAAACCCCTATCCTTATTTTATCTGAATATATTTTATTGTGTTTTCACCTGAAGTGGCTCACAGCAGATTTTTTTTTTTAATGTGGAATGCAGAGTTGAAACAAATCTTTGAATTTCAGCCCAAACAGTATAGGTTCTTTATTTTAAAAATACAGGTAGTCCTTGACTTATAACAGTTCACTTAGTGACCATTAGAAGTTACAACAACACTGAAAAAAGTGACTTATAACCATTTTTCAGAATTATGACCGTTGCAGCATCCCCATGGTCACACTTACATTCAGATGCTTGACCACTGACACTTATGATGGTTGCAGTGTCACACAGTCATGTGACCATCTTTTGCCACCTGACAAGCAACATCAATGGGGAAACCAGGTTCACTTAACATGGTTATTAGTTTAACAACTGCAGTGATTCACTTAACAAATGTAGCAAGAAAACTCGTAAAATGGGACAAAACTCATTGAACAAATTTCTCACTTAGCAACATAATTTTGGACTCAGTTGTCGTACGTCGAGGACTACCTGTATAAAGATATGCAAGACCAAAAAATGTGTCCACACATTGTATAAATAAACCTAGAAAAACATTGACAATTTTGCCACTGCTATCATTTCTTAAACTTGATTATGAAACAGGTTGGACCAATAATCTAATTTTATAAAATAGCGAAAAGCCAAAATTTAAATCTAAAAATATTTCCAGCTTGTAGAAAGAAAATAAAAATAGATTGTGCCTCATTTCCTGGGAGGCATTCAGCAATTTAATCCATTCTGATTTGACTAAATTCTTTATATTTTCCACATCAGTTCCATTTCTTCCTCTTTCTTCTGTGTTTTTTATTTGTTTACTTAGTTCTGAGTCTATTGCCTGATTTGCTCGTCTTCAAGTTGGGTTAAAAGTCAAATTATACATCATAATCTTATCTACAAGCTTAAAACACATGAAATATACAAAGCTAATTCATATTTCCTTCAGAATAATTTCCACTAATTTAAAGAGCTTACTAATATCAACTTCTATCTAATTAGTTTATAAGAATACAACTTCAGTTCTGTTTTCATTGATGGTATGTTTTTATTTGAATAACAAATTGATACATTTCATATGTCACTGCTGAATGGATCATTATTTCTGAATTGTGGAGCCTATAGGGTAGTTCACAGCTTTGAGTTATTAATAAAGATAATAAAGCCAGGGTATGGTATGTATGTATGTATAAATAAATAAATAAAACATACATACATAAATGATCCTCTTTGTTCTGATAACACTATTAGAATTCCTGTCATTACTACTACTTTGTGCTTTTTGATCAGTAAATGAGGATTCATCCATTGGTGTACACAGAATCCCACCAATTTTCAATAGAAAATAAGTGTTCCACGATAAGCTCTGCCCCTAACAAAACATTACAATGTATCTAGAAAAAAAGGCAAAGCTTGCACAATGATGCTCATTTTGTAAAGTGATCCAGATTCCTAGCACATATTAATGTATTTGAGTTGTGCATTGTTTCACTGAATTTAATAGTTTATTTCCTCCAAAAGTGATTTATAGTCATATAATCAAGGGGGCAGAACATTCTAATGCCTGGATACGGTGTTCCTCAATTTAAAAAGCTGAGTTGGAACTAGAATTTTGGTTCTTAAGCCATGTGGTCATTAAGCAAGTCATCTCATAACCAGACCCAATTTTACAACCATTTTACCATGGTTGTTAAGTGAATCGTTGTCATTAAGCTAATTGTAGAGTTGTTAAGCAATTCACTTCCACAATTGACTTTGCTTATCTGAAACTGGTTGGAAAGATTGCATATGGCAATCATGTGGCTGCAGTTGTAGCCATTGTAAAGGAGAACCAGTTGCCAAGTGTCCAAATTGTGATCAAGTGACTATGGGAATGGTACGACAGTTGTACAAGGATAGGTCATAAGTCACTTTTTTTAAGGCCGTCATAACTTTGAACCATCATAAAGTGAACTGTCGTAAGTTGAAGACTACCAGTAGCTCAGTGTCTCCTGAATTAATTTTAGTTAAGTTGCGGTTTTCCCTACTTTCTCTTTCAGCCCAAGTTGGTTTTTACTATAATAAATACTTTAAAGTAGTAGGTTGCTCCTGTTATACAGAGTACATTTCTTCTCCCATTTCTATCTAAATTTGTCAGTTAAATATCTACATGGGATTGGGAAGTCAATCTTCCAATTTATTTAATGTTATTATGTTCATACCCATTTTTCCTCCAAGAAAATTGGAGCATAGTATCTTACCTAAACAAAGTATTATAGGATTGGTTTTTTAAATTGTCACAAAAGTTTTAATTGACTTGAGAACTTCCAAGGAAACTTTTGTATCTTTTGCTAATAAGACTGGACTAACTTGTTTTATCTACTTTCTTGAATCTTTCTATCCTTCTACCTACTGTCAGGATTCAGTCACTCTGTTGTTTGCTTGTTTTTGGCTTAGCCGTTATGGTTCATAAATAGTGTTATATGGTTTAATGCATCTGAACTCATCCAATTGTGACTTATTGGACATGCTGTCACTTAGCATATGGCGTGAACCATCCATCAGGGTCATGATTGCGATTAGTGCTACATTTGCTGCTTTGTGAAAGCTTTTGAATGGATGCGAATATCCTGCAGTTGTCTATGAATCCTCTGAGTGGAGCTTCAACACTACTTCAGACAATTGTGATAAAATCCAGCTTTCTATAACAGTAACTACATACTGATACATACCAGTATCCTGTAGATTACTAGCCCTGTAAACATAGCTCAGGCACATATTGCAGATTCTATTTTAAATGGTTTGAATACTAACTTTAAGGGAAAAAATAGGGCACTTCCAGTCATCAGCCTTGTCCCAACTTATTTATTTACTTACTTCATTCTATCTAGATGGCCACCATCTCAACAAGTGACTCCTACGTGCTATGGTTCTTTTGCAGCATTTCATTAGTGTCTTTGCAGCTGAAATTTCAATAGCCGAAGAAAGAGGAGGAGGAGGAGGAAGATAAAGGAAGGTGAAAGAGGAAATTAGAAAACTGGCATTCGCTATTTGTTTTCTTGATATATTTTCTTGTGCAGCAAGGAACGAAACATGATGAATTGGGAGGAGGAAGAAAGCCATTCCTCTTAACATTCCCCTATATCAGGTGTGGGTGGAGAGGAAGGGTGAGAAGGCTGGAAGCGTGACACTGAAATATCAGATATAAGGAGGAAATCCCAGGAGGCAGGTTTCTAATAGGGGACTAGTTGTTCCTAGCTACAGCATTTTTTTAAAAAATTCCCCTGCTAGAGGATTGAGCTGAAAGTTAATCAGCTCAGCTTCCCATGCCCTCAGAAATCTGATCATGGGGATGCAGGAGGAAATACTGGTCCTTTCTGTTGAAAGGATCCCAGATCAGAATGTTTTGACCTCATAGGAAAATCTTGCAACTTGAATCCCAGCACTTAAAAAAAAAAAAAGATAACAATTACAGGTAGTCCTCGACTTACGATCACAATGGAGCCCAAAATTTCCTTGCTAAGAAGGGAAGTTGTTAAATGAGTTGTACTTCATTTTGTAACTTTCCTGCCAGAGTTGTTAAGTGAATCAGTTGTTACATGATTCATGTGGTCATTAAGCAAATCTGGCTTCCTCACTGACTTTGTTGGAAACCAACTGGGAAGGTGAAAAATGGTCATCATACAGGACAGTGCAACTGTCATAAATATATGCCAGTTCCAAGCACTTGACCATGGGGCTATTGCAATGATTGTGTGAAAAACAGTCATATAGTCACTTTTTTCCAAGTGAATGATTGTAAATCAAGGACTACTTGTTTCCTGTTCATTCTTCTGTTGCTGGCAAATGTGCATTACATTTTGAATCTCAAACAAAAGTACACATCTTCATTTTCAGGACTCCTGAAAAAAGCTATCAGGCTCTGTGTCTCACAGATTTAATGATTTATCTTTAGAAGTGTTCATATACAATAAACCAAGAGTTTATCCAAGTGCAGTAAGAACTCACAGCTTCATGATACCCTTCCTGTCACAAGGCTAGGTTTATTAGACATTGCTTTCTTTCAGACAGGAGTGTAAATCCATCAATAAAGGAAGATGATCTATATGCTACTATCATGATACTGCCTCATATATAATCATGACTGCTTTCTTCGTGCTTCACTTGCATTGTATTAGACAACCATGTGGAGATTAGGATAAGGCACAATTGTATATACTCAGCATTGTAAATGCCTGGACTGGATCAGGTTATTTTGGATTTTCTCATACTGTTGATGGACTGCATTTCTGTCTAAAAGATCTCACTAATCCATTTGTCCATCCTTCTGGGGGTCTTGGCTAGAGAATTCTTCCAGGCCTAATCTTAAATACAATTAAGAAAAAAATTATAATTGAATATATTTTGAATATATAAAGGTAGAATTGACAAATTTCAGATCTAGCACAGTGGCCCCCAACCTTTTTTAGGCACAAGGGACCGGTTTCGTGGAAGACAATTTTTCCACGGACCAGAGGGGATGATTTCGCTTGCTTGCCTGCCACTCACCTCCAGCTATGCGGCCAAGTTCCTAATAGGCCACAGAATGGTACCAGTCTGTGTCCTAGGGGTTAGGCTCCCCTGTTTTAACAGTTGGTTTCTGCAGAACTGGAGATTTTTAAACATTGCTTCTGTGGAGGAATGACATATTATGGTGGAATTATGGTTTTTTTTAAAGCAAAAATGAAAAATGATGGAGGATGTTGTACTTTCATGAGAAAATCTCTACTGAGTTTTCTAATCAATAAATTATATTTTTAAAAAAGAAGGATGTTATTTCCTTGTATTTATGTAGTTACATTCTGCTAGTGACTAATTGTTTATAATAAGTATCCACGACAGTTTATTTTGCAAACCTAATATCACAGTTAATCATTATATCTAATCGACATTCTGCTGTCTATGAATCGATAGGCGAAAGCTCTGTCTCATTTTACTAGCTTTTACATAAAGTCTTTCAAGCAAAGAATAACTGGAAGGAGTGTGCATGTGTGGATACACTTGTAAATATATACGTATGAGGTTGCTCGAACTAACCAATTTCCTTTTGAGCAGTTTTTTTTTAACAGTGTGGTAGAAACAAAGCGGATAGATTATAAATTAGCTCAACAGTAAATAAATAAAAAAAGAAATACTTCTCATTGCTCCCCGCCCTCCACATATACCCAAGTTCCTGTATTACTTTTCTCCTATTCAGAATCACAACATCTTTCTTTTTCTCACATACTGCAATGTGCATTTCTGTTTTTTACACTCTGTACAATTTACTTCTAAACAGCATACGATACTGAGCATGTATGAGTTTTTCTATGAAAAGGTGGGGGGGGAGTGTTAGATTCCATCACTCTGCTGCTTTCTGGCAATTAAATAACTTTGAAAATACGTACTGGAGGAAATATACAGTTAATGTATTATTGTCTGATTTGCCCTTAAGATACTTGGGAGGAGTCCTCTTAATTTTTTTATGGAGGTGTCTTAGTTCATCTAATAGAGAGTTGGCAACCCAAACATCCTAATTTTAGGAGCTAGAATTGCCCTAAGAAAGCAGGCATGCTAGATGGAAATGACTCACTTGGCTTAACTAGGCCAAGGGGAGGAGGGTAGTCTCTTACAATAATCTTTGTTAGAAAGGAAAAAGGAGGATGAAAACTGACTTTGCTCATAGTAGGAAAACCTGTATCACCCCAAAATTTGGTGGAGAAAGGAATCTCTTAGAGTTCTAATACTGAATACCCTTATCTTTCAATCAGATTGTATATGCTGTACATATAAGGAAGTTTTATGGCATAGAAACATCAAACATTTCTAGTGACTTTATCCAAGAAAACAATTTTGGATGAATATTGAAATCCCTGACACTTTGTAATTCTTGGAATGGGATGGATGCTTATAAAAATAATTTTAGTTGTGCTCTACAACTGGATATAGATCTTGTTTATAGATCTTGTTGGAATCCAGCAAAATTGCCAGGTTTTTTATTTTAGTAAGTACTTTTGTGGTGTCTCAACATTATAGACATGTCCTAAGTTAACATTTGCAAAGTAAACTGCCACCATAATAAATATTTAGTGAATAGAGTGGAAGAGAGATCATTTTAAATGTCTATAAAGATGGTAAGTCTAAACTTTAAATATAAAATAATGGAGGGGAACAGGATCTTCTTTTTCACCTCACTTGCCCTGTGAAAGAGCATTTAGATTACCGGAACCATGTTGGACTTTTGCAAAGTGATAAAGATCTGGCTATTCCTGTGAGCATTTGGGCTGTGAAATAAGTAAATACAACTTGGAAACAGATTAGGTGAGCTGCCTGTTTTTGATGTGAAAGAAAATGAAGCCTGACAAATAGCATAGTCACAGATAAATAGCACGTTCATAGAATTCAGTTCTTTTTCTCTATTTCTTCAAGTATATGGAAAGAGATAATCAGATTCACTGTCTGATTGCCTTTTACCCTACTTGGACAGGGATGCCAAATTTATGACTGTAAAGCAGCGGTTCTCAACCTTTTTCAGGCCGTGACCCCGACCTGCGCTGTGCATGCGTGGTGCTACCCCCTGCGCCGCGCATGCGTGGTGCTGCCCCCTGCACCGCGCATGCGTGGTACTGCCCCCTGCGCCGGCTGGGGCGTAGGCCGCCGCCCATTCAGGGCAGCGGCAGGCAGGCTCAGGTGCTCCTGGGCGGCCGCGGCCGCGACGGTGCAGGGTGACCACGGGCTGGGCCACCAGCTGGCCTAGCCCAAGGGAGGTAAGATACCCACCGGGCCCCACGCGCGCCAAAAACCCTCCCTGCGCCCGCTGCTGCCCCGCTAGCTTTACCTTCGCTGCCGCCCGTTTGGGGCGGCGGCAGGCAGGCTGGGCCCCATGCGCGCCAAAAACCCTCCCTGCGCCTGCCGGCCTCCCACCCCTGGCCCTCTTTTACTTACAGTTTTAGTAGTTGCTCAGCAGGGAGGGGTGGAAACTTCCAGACAGCTCGCCTTCGCTGCAGACAACTTGCAGTACCGTTTGCAGACTGGGACTTTTGGCGGGCTCAGCAGGGCGAAGACAGCCTGGACAATTCCTATTGGCTTTTGAAAGCCAATAGAATTAGACTCTGTTCAAGAGTCTATTCTATTGGCTTTCAAAAGCCAATAGAATAAGAGGGAGTAGCACAGCTAAGGAAAAGGGGAAAAAATGGCATAGCACAGCTGAGGAAAAGGGAAAAAATGGCAGACTGCGTTGTTTGGCGACCCCCGTGAAATGGTCGTTCGACCCCAAATGGGGTCGCGACCCACAGGTTGAGAACTGCTCCTGTAAAGCTACATTTATTCAAAGATGCCGTTTGCTGTGAGTCTGTGTGAGCCCCACTAGATTTCTTCCTGTTTATATAACCACTCTTATGGTTTTTACTTGTAAATGGCTCAGAGTCATGTAAATAGTGAGGTGGCCAATGTATAAATTTGATTAATAAATAAATGAATAAATCTTTCTGCAGTGGCACATTGTATCTGAATGACCTTTCGGCAGATTCTATTGATACTTACAAAATACTTTTCCAAGTGGGTAGTAGAGGGCATCCACTGGGCTCCTATCCCTATCCGTTTTGCTAAGGTGGTAGAGGTTTTTTTTCCTCAGCAGTTGTTTCCCCTTGGATTTATTATAACTGTTATTGCTGCTAGGTGTGCTACATTTATTATTTAAACCTGAAAAACAGTAGTTCTTTAGCCATTGTTCTAGCGCTACTTTTCTGCCCTGCTTTCAATAGGCAAATAATTTAAAAGTATAATCAACTAGTGCGTCTATTAATAATCTGTTTTGCATTTCATGTGATGACACTACTTAAACCAGCGGTTCTCAACCTATGGGTCGCGACCCCATTTGGGGTCGAACGACCGCTTTGCGGGGGTCGCCGGACAACATGGTCCACCATTTTGTGTTTTTTTTGTTTTTTTGTTTTTTTCGTCGCGCGTGCGCCGCACAGGCGCGATTCAGGCCGTTGCATGCGCACCGCGCATGCACGGATCAGCCCGTCGCGGTCCGCCATTTTGTTTTTTTGTCGCGCGCACGCTGCGCATGCACGGTTCGGGCCGTCACGCTCGCGCCGTGCATGCGCGGATCGGCCCGTCGCGGTCTGCCATTTTGGTTTTTTGTTTTTTTTTTGTTTTTTTTCGTCGCGCGCTGTGCATGCGCAGTTCAGGCCGTCGCGCGCGCACTGCGCATGCGCACATCGGCCTGTCATGGTCCGCCATTTTTTTTCCCATCGCGCACGCATGGGCGGGGCAAGTGGGGTCTCAACCTGAAAAAGGTTGAGAACCACTGACTTAAACCATTGCGAAAACAGGTTTCCAGAGAAGGCAAATTAGTGGCTGCTAGATCAGTGTTTCTCAACCTTGACAATTTTAAGGCATGTGGACTTCAACTCCCAGAAAAGTTTTTGCACACCCACAAGTAACACCTATTAATCCATCAACTAGTCCTACTTTAGCCATGAAAGCAGCTGGGTAACTTTGGGCCAGTCACTCTGTCTCAGCCCAACTCACACCACAGGGTAGTTGTTATGTAGAAAATAGGAGGAGGAATTGTATATGTCACCATAATAATGGTGGGGTGCAAATAAATTCTATCTTGCTTTGGGTTCTTCTAGGCAAGGTTTTAAAATAGGGAAATTGCATCCTTCACACAGTGTTAGGGGATGTAAGTATGCACAGAAAATGCACAACCATTCAAAAGCTTTTGCCTTTGCATGGTTTTCCCCCCCCCCCACCCATTCCTTCTTTGCATATCATCTTTCCATAAACATCTGTTAAGGAGGTCAGTGAAATAGCTGAATACTTGTCGATTCTTCATCCCACTGTTCTCAGTTCAGCTGATACTTTTTTTTTTATTCCACTGGCTTGTCATTGAAATGACTTTGCTATTTTTTCCGATAACAAAATATACTGTCTCTATTTATTCGTATATCACCTTTTCTTTCAAAAGGAAGGGGAAAAAAGGAAGGAAAGAATTCCTCAGTTGGAGTCGGACAGCCTGGGTTTATGCCAGGGCCCGTAAAACTACATTTCCCAGACATCTCTGCACCCTGTAGCCCTCCCTGTCCCTCCTCTTATCTTCGGGTTCCTGCCGCAACTCGGAGTCACTCGCAGCCCTGCTTATCTGCGGCGCGCCCTGCCATCGCGGGCTCGTAGGGCGGAAGGGCTTAGGATCGAGGCAGGCTAGGCGCTGACTAGGCAGACTCTAGGCGAAGCGGCGCCACTCGGAGGCGCGGAAGGCTCGCAGCTTCTAGACTGTGGCAGAGGGAGCGGCCGTGAAGCGCATGTAGGGAGGGAGGAAAGAAGGGAAGATGGTCATTCGGGTTTTCGTCGCGTCTTCCTCTTGTTCCGTGGAGGTGAGTGGAAAAGGCAGGCAGGGAGGCTGGGGAGCGCGAAAGTCCCAACGATTCGGCGAGGGAGCCACTGAATTCATCGCCCCTGCCTCTTGGTTGTTTTTCTTTCCACCCAGCGGTGTCCTCAGATCTGTTGGGCCGGACTACAACTCCCATCACGACCCATGGCTGGAGATGGTAGGAGTTGTCCATCGCACTCGGGACGCGAGGTTAGGGGAGGCTGTGCCTTCCACAGACCCCTTGGGAGTATCTGCGGGCGGAGGCTGTCGAAAATCGAGAGCCGACCGAAAGCAAAACGCGCGAAATCTTTCAGTAGAGAAGCGGCGGAGCCGAGAGAGAGATTTCTGCCGAGGGCAAGAAAGTCCGTAACTCTGGAAAGCGGCATTAGTCGCTTTTCGTCGCTAATAGCAGCCTTTTTCCCCGATAGAGTCGAGCGGCGCTATCGCAGCCTCTCCGTTGCAGAATCGTTGGGTTTGGGCGGGCAGTGCATGTTGTAATTTACCAATAAGTGTTGTTTACTGGTCGCTGGCCCATTGCCTTTAATTTTGTGATCTGAAAGGGTGAAAGAAAACAACGCATCAAAAATATTACCGTCCTTGTTACCCTTTCCGACAAACGGGAGTGACCCCCCGTTTTATAATGAAGTAATTAATAGTTAATAATTAACGACCACAATAACACTGTACTTTTTTTTTAAAAAAAAGAGTCCATATGTAGAATTGGGACTGGTAGGTGCATCAGAAGCCCTTATGCATTTTTTTTTATTTATATGCCTGTTCATCTCACTTAAGTGACTCTGGCAGATGTACAGGATTAAAACACAAAATCCAGCACAGATATCCTCCAGCACCCAATGATAAACAATCCACTCACCATCAAACATACCAGAGCTCATCTGAGCTCATCATAGCTTATAATTATAGCTGAGTGTGAACACATTAAATTCACCATAAAATTGCTGCTTCAAAGCATTTTTTAATCAACACAAAAGCTCAGAAAATTGTGTTTCTGATGCAAGTCAAATTTAAGTCTTACTAAGATCTTGATATTATACTGTTATCTGTTGAAGGAAGGTGGGAGGATTTACCCTAAAATTATTAGAAAGCATATACTAACTAAACCAACACCCACAGCTCTTCAAAAATAAACATTTTAGCTTTGCAGCATGTGCTGTTTAAATAATTAAGCTTCCTCTATTAATGTGCTTAAAATTTCAGCTGCATGTGGTTGGATCCACTGTTTTTTAAACGGTTGTTTGAGTGGTCCCCACTAATATCTTTTCTTAGTACTTCTGTTTCTCTCTCAAGATACTTTCAGTCTTTAGATATTTCCCTTTTGCACAGACACAATGATATTTTGGCACTGTAAGGATTGTCACCCAAAGAATGGTGAACTCTCATTAACCCTTTTACTGTCTTTTGTACAGTAATAGCATAGATAGCCATCTCTGTCCTTCCTTCCTGCAGGTGTTGTGCAGTTTGGAAATTAATGGGCACCAAGTTGTAGACATATTGTAGAGCTGGTTTATAATCCCTAGACCTTCTGCTGCTGTAACTAATTTTGCTATCTCTAGTGACCTCTGTTTGAGTTATATATTCTTGTCAAGGTAAATATGGATCTGCATGGCCTTTTTATGAGAGTCATTGAAGGAGATTTTCTACACTCATAATTGTTTATGCTTCAATATTAGTGATACTGAACTTTGCCTTCTATAAAACACACTTATGCTGCTTCTATGGACTGATAAATCTTTAGCTGTGTGATATTTGTGTAATAAAGGCTGAAGTACAGTGTGGTTTGGCACAAAGTATGTATCATGCTAGGTAGCTGTATGCTAACAGTCAATAGTAAGTAATTACCCATTTCAGGACCCTGCTGAGTAACTACTACCTAGAACTTTTTAGAACCTGTATAATGAGTAGTCACTGAACATTCACAAAAAAACCTCTCCTCCTGTCGATCTATTCTTAGCAAGTGGTTTATAGTAATGCATCATCAAAATGTTTAATCTGTGTCACGTATTTAAAAACAATGATTAAAATAACCAAGAAACTGAAGATGCTGTTCGTGTATTAAATAAAAACCTGATATCATCTACTAAGTCTCAATAAGCTTAGTAGAGCTTACATTTTAGCAGCGCATACATCAAATTGCACTATTTATCTTTGGCCCTGTGTCTATTGGCCTTGTGCAAATCAGGAAATCCTTCCTTCTCTTAAAGTTTATTACTCATTTCCTGGGCGCCATATCTGTTCTGTTGAACGCATAAACTAATAAAATAAGCAAATTACTCTCTTGCTCAAAGCAAAGGGACTGTGGATGTCTAACAAAGTGGTGTATAAGTAAACTTAATGCAAGAGTATTTTTTCTAGTTTAGTACACTGTGAAAAGTGGTGTGGCCCTAAGCATTTTCACCACCCCTGTTCCTTTCTCAATAATCAGTAGTTCTGAGAAGTGCTACTGGCAAGTCTGCAGCACTAATACTGCAATATCCATATTGTAGATCACTGCCTAGCATCAGACTACACCATTCTGCTCTTCCCTTTAGCTACCGGTAGAACACAAATGATGGAATACTTTGCACACAAAGTACTCCATCAATTGAATCTGTCAGAAGATAATGAAGAGTGGATTTCAGTTTTCTGCCTTTTATTTACTCTTTCTTAGTAGTCATGTGCCAGTTGCAAAAAACCTTAATTGCTTGCTTTCAGTTTCTTTTACCACAGGGCCTTTCAATTTGGTAAGCAGGAGGGGGAAGGCTATTATTCATATGTTGAAATCTGAGCTTAATGCCATCTACCTCTGCTATTTCCCCCCCCCTTTCCGGGAAAAGCTAGATTCATACATTGTACAGTTTGCTTAATTTTTACTTAGAATCATGCTGTATGAATTTAGCTACTGTGGTTTGCACCATGTATAAATAATTTTGCGTTACTTGTATTATTGAGAAGACCATAGCTAATGCAGCGGGCCAAACCAGCAATTATATGAAGAACATTCTATACTTGTACCTACCCATAACAATAGTTTTACACTCAACCCTTTACGTCTGAACAAATTGTGCTTTACATGCACCACTGGTCCTGTACAAAGAGCACATAGTAAATATGTGCTCTCCTTTTGTTAATACATCAGGAATAGCTGTTACTGCAACATGTAATAAAATATAGTAATAAAAATATATCCAAGGAGAACCAAATACAGAAGATTAGATTATTTTAAATTTGCTGACTAATAAATAGGTTTTCATCTGGAACAAAATGAGGGTGAAGCTGGCCTCAATTACTATGGAGACAGTCTTCCATAAAGGTGATGTCATATCACCTTAGTTGTTATTAAATAAAGACATTTTGAGAAGGGACCTCTTCTTTGGAACTTAAAGTGTAAGCTATGCAGGAAAAGTTTCATATATTTGGCACCCAAACTGCCAGGGTTTTAAAGTTAGTACTACCGGTAGAGTTTAGAATTGAGCAGGTAGTAGTGCTTGCTTAAATTTCAATGCCAATTTCAGCTATTTGTTAAACCTTCCTTTGATTCAGATAGCAAAGAGAGAGGTGACATGGCATGCAAGTAGAAGGCATCTCATGCCTTGATGGCAATGCATTGCTATTAAAAAGTAAAAACGTGTAGGATCCCAAATGCTATGGAATACAACCAATGTCTCCCACATTACCTATCCACATACAGTGATAACCTTGGTACGCAACTGCTGTGAAATTCATCGAATTTGGTACTCAATGCATTTTGATGTGAAAATTTTGTCCTGGTACTCATTGTTTCTTTAATACTCAACACACAAGCTAGAACCTGTCGGTATTGGCTGCCTTATGACTCATTACATTATTCCTTATGGGAAAAAATTGTTTGATACTCATCTTTTTTGGTACTCATCCTGCCTCCTGGAACCAATTAATGATGACTACTGAGATGTCACTGTATATTCCTCAAGATAGAAGTGAAACTATTCTCAGAATTAACCTGATAAAATATTGTGATCATTTGTATAAAAAATAAGCCATAAATCCCTTCCTACTTCCTCAACTGACATTGAAAGTTCACTTAGCAGTTAATTGAGAGTTCACTTAACAGAGGGGCTTCATTTCCCTTAGCCTCCATTTCTTTATTATTATTACTCCAGTACACTGTTGTTATGGATAGTATATAGATAAATGAAAATGTTGAGGCTTGTGAAATCTCCTTTGCATTTTATTACAAAGATGAGGTGCTACATTTACTCAGTAAAAACAAGGAGAAAGTTTAAATTAATTTGAAAGCCAAGCCCTTTATATATTTTCCATATTTGATAAAATGGACTCTAATGTGTGAATGTTTCTACCATTTAAAATATGCTATAAAATATGTATTTTCCTATTGTGGATTAAAATGGTTGCCCTTCTGGGATTTTTTACATTTGGAAATACTCTCCACATTATTCAGGGACCTTTCTTCCACATAACTATTGAGGATTACAGCAGACAGTCATTTTTAATAAATTATAGAAGTTACCAGTAACTTCAGTTTGTATCAGAAATTCAGTACTTTTAGGAATAATAGATTCTGATAATGCTAGCAAAATGCAGGACTTTAACCTCAAGTTGCCATTGTTCCTTTTACTGAATGTACAGCACTTTTCAGAATGAACTATCTGTAGGATGAGACATCTTTGTATAAAATTAAACAACCTATGCCCCATTGTTTCAAAGACATTTCCTTACCTAAACAGAAAAATGGAATAACCAATGTCGGGCAAAAAAGCAATGGGAGAAGTGACTTCCAACTTCCTGCTAGCTTCCCCATTGACTTTCTTAGTGGGAATCTGGCAGGGAGCATGGGAAATCTTCCCACTCCCTCTACCTTCCCTTTCCCCTCCCCAGCAATCTGCTGCTGGTTGAGGGAGAAAATGAGAGATTGCAAGGCTGGCTGATAAACTGTCACAGAATGTTGAAAATGAAGATCACATGGCCACAGCAGCAGCCAGCAGCCCTGAGGCAGCCACAACTTCCCCAAATTTAATCCCTCAGAAGTCATGGTCCCCAGGTTTTGGAGATATTCTGTAAATACATTTGAAGTACCTTGGTTCAAAAATTGTTGTCCTATGATGCACCATTTCACCCAATTAAAGGTCATGACAAGTGTTTTAGTGACATATAGATCAGGGTCTTCAAACTTGGCCCTTTTATGACTTGTGGACTTCAACTCCCAGAATTCCTCAGCCAGCGTGTCTGGCTGAGGAATTCTGGGAGTTGAAGTCCACAAGTCATAAAAGGGCCACGTTTGAAGACCCCAATATAGATACATCCTGTGTTAGAAGTCCTTCCCACTTTATATTGGTCTTTAATCAGTAAGGTTTTTCTATCTCCATATGTAGATGATTTCATTACATACTGGCATTCATTGGGAAGATAGGGACAGACAGTACCATTTGTACCACCAGAAATAAGGGTGTCAGATATATGTCTAGAAGAGAAATATTTTTAAGGAACCTTAGAAAATGTACCTAATACTCCTACCTCTTATTTTCCCCAAAGCAACAATCCTGTGAGGTGAGTTGGGCAGAGAGAGAATGTCTCTCAGTCACTCACAAAGCTGGCTTTTATACCTAACAGAGGCATAGGATTCAGTCTCTTGATTCCTAGCCCAGCATCTTAACTAATACTAAATTGGTTCTCAGTTTGTGGAAATATATTACACAAATTTGATCAGATTGTGTGGTTTACAGTATTCAGCATAGAGAATTATATATTTTGAATACTTTTCCTGGTTTCTGATCACACAGCATAAATATGCTATTCCCCAAAATCATTCTTAATCCCTTTCCTAGAATTCACATAGGCTTTGCTTAATCAAAGAATATTTCAAAATTCTAAGCCAGAACTCAGACACCTCTGTTGAGCAACAGCTGGCATGTTTTTGGTCTTATTTTCCCAATCCCTGGCTGGCTGACTTACATTTTGAGTCATTTTAAACTGCTTAATAATATTGATGTTTGCTTACCCAATTCTTGTCATCCATCTGCTGATGGTGATTCCAGATTTAGATCTGGGGGGGGGGATCAGCCTGCAGAAATTCTGTTCTGTGCCTTCTACCAGTTGCTGAGCTAATTGTTCTTTTTAAACAAGAATGCATGATGCCAACAGAAAATAGTCATTTTCAGTGGCTCCATAAATTTTACTACTGTATGCTCTGCATGCAGCCCATTAATCTATAAATAGAGCATGCAGTTAAATGTATCTTTTTAAAGCAAAAGCACATACCACCTTTCAATCTTACATATCAGAAACGTTGAATTGAGGATTTTATGGTGTTTTTTTTGTTTTTTGAAAATATTTTATTGGTTTTTTAATTTTTAAGAAAAAGTACTCAGGATACACCAAAGTAAAAACATAAATAAACAACTCAACTCAATACATTCACTGTCTCCTCTCTCTTTCCCTCAAATAACATAATCCGTTTAAAATATTCCATTTATAAATTAAATTTCTATTACTACTAAACCTGTTTTAAAACTTTATCAGTTTACAATTACCAAAATCAAATTTCACTTTAAATCAACAACTTATCAATTCAGGTATCCCTTCCAGATATATTCTAGTTCTTAATTTCTCTCATCCCTCCTTTTATCACCAATCTCATTTATTTCTTTTTCCATTATACAATAGCTATCTTAGTTAAAAAATAATGTTAAACCTTAATTCACTTCAATTCATTACAGAAACTTCAAATTTCATCCAATTGATTGTCATACCTTATCACATCTGTGTTATTGTACAAAAAATCATCTAAGTTAAAACACTCCATTAATTATTAAAACCATCCCAATCTAAAAAAAAATCAACATTTTTTCAATTCCAATACATAATTTTCATCAAAATAAATCTGTTATTCCAAAAAGTATTCTTAATCTATTTAAAATATCTTTTCTAAAAATCACCCTCATATATATATATATGTTTATATTTTTTCTTGCTTCTAACTCTAAATCATAATCCTTAAAACAAACCATAAACATTGCCTTTAAATCCATTACACAATTTTAAATTTATCTTTTCAGTCTAATTTTGGCTTTTTTTCCTGTGCCAAGAAGGTTTCCATAGGGACACTTCCCTTTCAGCCAGTAGATCTGTCTTTGCTGCTTGCAGTAGCCTTTGAAATAATAGTAGCAATCCCATCCTCTGCATTAGACATCTATTTCTCTCCTCCTTGAAGGGTCGTTGCTTTGTAGTTTGAAGTCTCAGTCTTTGCTTCTTCAGTTCCTCTAAGTTGCAGATGGAAGGTTTGTAAGGTAAAATAAGTTCCTCTTTTATCTCTGTTAATTCCTCTTCTAGTATGTTTTGATTTATACCATAGTCAGATGTAGCCTGGACATCCATTTGAACATTTGAAGTGAAATTTCTGGATCTTAGTTCTGTAGTAAACTTTTTCATTGTAGCACATATTTCTGCAGTAGCCTCGTAGATCTTTTCCAATATAAGTGTACACTTTAATTGTGACTGAGGTTTCTCCATTTTGATAGTAATTAAAAAGAGTCTCTTTTTTCTTTTTTTTTGTGGAGGCTATATTTGATATAATTTAGGCAATATCCACCCTCATATCTGTTGTGGGTGTCTCACGACTGGATGATGACATATCAGAGGGGGAGGAAGCACAAGCAGGCCCCTCTGGGTATTTCCCCCCCCCCGGCAGCCGAATCAGATAATGAGGAGTTTTGTATGCATTTTGAATCAGACTCTCCAAATGATGAGTCAGATTTAGAGCAAGACGATAAATGGATTGATCCGAGGTTCCGAAGGTTTGATAAGCGAAGGTGTCAGTTAACTGGAAAAAGGAAGTAATGGGGGGAAGTGACGTATCGGACACTATATTAGAGGGGGGAAGTAGACTACGCCCTTGTTACGAGCAACGTTTATCAATGAGAGGTTTGGAAACTTTTGCAATGCTTTGAAAGTCTGATGTTTTGACAACCTAGCGAAGGATAATGAGGTCTCGGACAATGTGATAAAGACAGAGTGAGTAATTGGAAAGTTTGGAAGGAGTTTGTTGTAATCTAAATGTAAATAATGAGTCTTGGATGTTTCTGCCAGCAAAATGTCAGCAGCTTGCTTTGAAATGAATCCTTTTGAAATGTGTTTAATAAATCTCTTAAAGACATATTTACGTGGATTTTAATGAGTTGAGAGAGGCCAGACATAACAGATTGCTCGTAACTCCCCAATAAAGCAAAAAAGAAGAAAATTAGTCCGAGCTTTCAGTGACGTCATGGAGCAACTCTTTGCGGATAACCCGGCTCTGCATCAATTAGTGCAAGCTCTCCAGCAACAAATTGGCAATTTGCAACAGCAGGTTCAGCAAGCTGCCGGAGCCCCAGCTCCAGCCCCCCCTCCCAGACGAAGCAGATGCTATTTAGCCTTGCCTGATAAGTTTACTGGAGAGCGTAATAAATTTCCAGCTTTTTTAAACCAATGCAAAACATTCATTGCCTCAGCCCCAGCAGATTTCCAGCTCGATGAAACGAAAGTAGCGTTCATCTTAAGTTTACTCTCTGGGCCAGCTGCTGATTGGTCGTCTCCTCTGATAGACGGACAAGATCCTGTCCTGAGCAATTATGCAGGATTCTGCCAGCTGATGGAAAGAGAATTTGTTGACCCCCTTCGTAGACAAAATGCCACCCGGCGGATACGCGAGCTACGTCAAGGATCGCGCTGCGTAGCGGAATATATATCAGATTTTCGCCGCCTAGCTCAAGAAATTAATTGGAATGATGAGGCTCTCATGGAAATCTTTCTAGATGGTCTGTCTTCCCAGATCTTGAATGGATTGAAAGTTACTGAAATACCCGCAACCCTGGATGCATTATACCAACATTGTTTGGCTATTGAAGCGCGAACGCAAGCCATGGATGCCCGCCTGGACAAACAGATGGTTCCAGTCACCGGAAGTGCCAAGCCAGTTCCTGCACCACGCAGAGGATTCCAGACCCTACCTATCGCTCCACCCATCCCGGCACCCAGACGTATTTTCCAAACAGGGCCGGCTTACACTGAGAGGCGCCCTGCACCCATGACCAGAGATGAGCCCATGGATCTTGGTGCAGCCAGATCTCGTTTGACCGAGGCTGAGAAGGCAAGACGGAGAGCTGAGGGCTTGTGCCTGTACTGTGGAGAGATGGGTCACTTCGTCATGGCCTGCCCCCAGAAAAGACGTGGTACGGCAGGTCCTACTCCTGTTCCAGCTCGGCCTCCCACTCAGCAGTTTCAAGCCACCTTGCCGGGAAACGGCCAGAGCCCGGCCTAATGGAAACATTGGGTCGGGCAGGCGCCAAACCCAGTTCCAGTTCCGCAGACGACGACCCCGGTCCTCCAAGACATCTGATCCTAGCAACCAATATACTTCTGGGAAATCATGCCCAGGGCATTCCGGCCCACGCCTTGGTGGATTCTGGAGCCACCACCAATTTCATGAATGAAGCTTTCGCTCGTCAGCATGCCATACCTTTGTGCTCCGTGAAGCCGCCTATGTTGGTTGAGACAATCGATGGTCGTGAGTTGTTATCTGGACCGATCAAGTTTATGACCCAGCCCATACGCCTGGTCATAGGACAACATGAAGAAGCCATCCAATTCTATGTTACCAAGGGACTTCATTTCCCCTTAGTTCTCGGCCTAGCCTGGTTGAGAACCCATGATCCTTGTGTGGTGTGGTCCCAGAACTTTGTTTCATTTCCCAGTTTGCAATGCGTAGACCATGTACGCCAAGTTTGTGCAGCCCAGCTACCATCCCACCCTGACATCACCTTGCCGGCCGACCTAGCGGACTTTGCAGATATATTCAATGAGAAAGAGGCAGACCAATTGCCTCCGCATAGACCATATGACTGTGCCATTGATTTGCTGCCAAATGCCAAACTTCCAAGGGGACGCCTTTACTCCATGTCAGAACCCGAGTTGGCCGCATTAAAAGACTTTGTGGACAAAAACCTGGCCAGAGGTTTCATTCGTCCCTCTTCCTCGCCTTTGTCAGCTCCTGTGTTATTCGTGAAGAAGAAAACCGGAGATTTACGCCTATGCTGTGACTATCGCAAGCTCAATGCCATCACGGTGCGCAACCGGTACCCTCTGCCTTTGATTCCTGATCTCATGGACTGTCTCCGATCAGCGGCCATCTTCACCAAGATAGATTTAAGGGGTGCTTACAACCTGGTTCGCATTCGAGAGGGGGACGAGTGGAAGACCGCGTTTGGAACCAGGTATGGTCATTTTGAGTATACCGTTATGCCCTTTGGACTCACCAATGCTCCGGCCGTCTTTCAACATTTCATGAATGACATCTTCCGGGATTTATTAGATCAATTTGTGGTGGTTTACCTCGATGACATCCTGATTTACTCCCCGTCACGAGCAACTCATCTTCAGCATCTCCGGCGAGTATTGCAACGCTTGAGAGAGCATCACCTTTACGCCAAGTTAGAGAAATGTCAATTCTATCAAACCACCATTGAGTTTCTGGGACATGTGATTTCTCCACAAGGCATCGCCATGGATCCTGGCAAGGTTGAGGCCTTGCAAACCTGGCAACCACCATGTAAAGCAAAAGATGTCCAAAGACTTTTGGGATTTGCGAACTATTACAGGATATTCATTCCGAGATTTTCTGCTTTGACTGCGCCCCTTACTAGACTGTTACGGAAAGGCGTTAAGTTCCAGTGGGGCGATGCCGAGCAACAAGCGTTTCAGACCCTCAAAAAAGCTTTTGTTCAGGAACCCATTCTCAAGTATCCAGATCCTTGTCGTCCCTTTGTAGTGGAGGCTGACGCCTCAGATGTTGCGGTAGGGGCCGTGCTACTTCAAACACGCCAAGATGGCGGCCCCCTGTTCCCATGTGCTTATTACTCCAGGAAACTGACTCCCTCCGAACGCCATTATACCATTTGGGAAAAGGAACTATTGGCCATCAAGACTGCTTTTGAGACCTGGAGACACCATCTGGAAGGAGCCCGCTACCAAGTTGAAGTTCGGACTGACCATAAAAACTTGGAATTTTTGCAATCTGCCAGGAAATTAAATCAACGTCAAATCCGTTGGTCTTTGTTCTTCGCTCGATTCAACTTCAAAGTCACCTACATTCCGAAAGGGTACAACAAAAGAGCAGATGCCCTGTCCCGTAAACCTGAGTATCTACAGATCAAGGATCCCTAACCGCTTCGAACCATTCTGCCTATCGAATCGATCGCAGCTCTGCATGATCCGGTAGATCTACGACGACAGATTCGGGAAGCGCAACAACTAGATGAATTTGCAATACGGAAGAGACAAGAGGTGGGTCCCGACTCACCTTGGACCTTGTCCGAGGGACTATTACGCTTCCGCAACCTGTTATATGTTCCAGCAGGCCCACTCCGGGGTCTCATCCTGACTCAATGCCATGATAACCCTGCGGCAGGTCATTTTGGTTTCTTTAAGACTCTTCACTTAGTGTCTCGGACTTTTTGGTGGCCCAGACTTCGCCATGATGTGCAATCCTATGTGAATTCCTGTGTACGGTGCCGTCAGGCAAAACATGCCACAGGAGCCCCTCCGGGATTATTACAGCCTTTACCCACGCCAGAGAGACCCTGGGGAGCTATTTCCATGGACTTCTTGACTTGTCTACCTGTTTCTGCCGGCTACACCGTTGTCTTTGTAGTAGTGGACATGCTGACTAAAATGGCACATTTCATTCCTTGCCGAAGAATACCGACAGCCAAGGTCACTGCTCAGCTGTTCATTCAACATATCTTCCGGCTACACGGTTTGCCTGACAAAATAGTGTCCGACCGAGGAACCCAGTTCACCTCGGAGTTCTGGAGAGAACTCATGTCTGCGCTTCAAGTCCAAGTTAATCTAGCCTCCACGCATCACCCAGAGACTGATGGGGGTACAGAGAAAGTGATTGGCATTCTGGAGCAGTATTTGCGTTGTTTCATCAACGACCAACAGAACGATTGGTCCAAATATCTCTCCGTGGCCGAATTCGCTTTCAACAACTCTCAGCACACTTCCACTCAGACCACTCCGTTTTTTGCCAACTACGGATATCATCCCAGATTTTTCCCGCTCACGCTCCTCGATTCTCCAGTTCCAGTTGCAGAGGACTATTTAACCGAACTGCAGTCAGTCCACGAGATGGTTAAGCAGCACTTGACTAAGGCCAAGGAAGACTACAAGCGGGTTGCTGACCGCTCGCGTCGCGACACACCGCCGTTAGCTGTTGGAGATCGGGTTTGGCTCTCCACCAAGTACTTGTTTCCAGGGAGAATTCACCGCAAGCTTGATCAACGTTTCATGGGTCCTTTTCCTGTGGAGACGGTCATCAATCCGGTGACCTATCGTTTGACTTTGCCTAGGTCTTTTCGTGTACATCCCGTGTTTCATCGCTCCTTGCTTGTTCCTGTCAACCCTGATTCTCCGCTTCGACCTCCTGATCTGGGCCCGACAGCTCGCCGTGCTCAAGTTCCTGTTTCCCGGTTGGAGGTGTCCGGCATCCGAGATTCCCGATGGCTCGACGACCGCTTCCAATATTTGGTTGATTGGACCGGGGGTGGGCCCGCCGCTGGCTCTTGGGTAGATGCTCAGGATATTGAGGCTCCTGAGTTAACGCGGGATTTTCATACTGCATTTCCCTCCAAACCACATCCCTTCCGACGGCCCCCGGGGGAGGGGCCTGCGGGGGGGGATAGTGTTGTGGGTGTCTCACGACTGGATGATGACATATCAGAGGGGGAGGAAGCACAAGCAGGCCCCTCTGGGTATTTCCCCCCCCCGGCAGCCGAATCAGATAATGAGGAGTTTTGTATGCATTCTGAATCAGACTCTCCAAATGATGAGTCAGATTTAGAGCAAGACGATAAATGGATTGATCCGAGGTTCCGAAGGTTTGATAAGCGAAGGTGTCAGTTAACTGGAAAAAGGAAGTAATGGGGGGAAGTGACGTATCGGACACTATATTAGAGGGGGGAAGTAGACTACGCCCTTGTTACGAGCAACGTTTATCAATGAGAGGTTTGGAAACTTTTGCAATGCTTTGAAAGTCTGATGTTTTGACAACCTAGCGAAGGATAATGAGGTCTCGGACAATGTGATAAAGACAGAGTGAGTAATTGGAAAGTTTGGAAGGAGTTTGTTGTAATCTAAATGTAAATAATGAGTCTTGGATGTTTCTGCCAGCAAAATGTCAGCAGCTTGCTTTGAAATGAATCCTTTTGAAATGTGTTTAATAAATCTCTTAAAGACATATTTACGTGGATTTTAATGAGTTGAGAGAGGCCAGACATAACAATATCCAGCTTATCTTTTCTCTTCAAAAGTGTTTTGAAGGTCAGATCTGTTCCATCTTCACACCAAGTAACCAGACGTTGCAGTTTTAAATTTTCGCACTAGATGTCCTCCGTAAATTAAAAAAGGTCTTTTCCAGAAACCATTTCCTTTTTTCCTATCTTTTAAAATATAATGTAACAAAGAATTAATCTTCCAGTATAGGATAATAATACAGTTCTTAGAAAGAGAGGAAAAGAAAGAATTTTTTTCCTGTACCCCAAAAAATATAAAAGTAAAATATAGTCTTTAAAATGTTGTTCTATTTTTATAGAACGCCTTTCTTCCCAAAGAATGTAGAAGCTGCTTTTTCAAGCCAGGGAAATAATTCCAACAAGGCTCTTTCAGGTACCAAAAACAAAATAGAATAGAGAGAATAGCAAAGCAAAGTCTCACCCGGATTCACCACGGGAGTTCTTACAGCTTAGATGTTCTTTGACTTGCGGTTTGAAGCAGCAGGGTGATCGGCCATTTTACTGGCCAATCTTCTTCTCCGTCGGCCCTCAGAGATAGCTCAGACCACTAAAGGAGCCGCCGCTTCTCAGCAGCCGAGCAGAGCCTCCTTGACAGAAGTCACACCCTCCAGGGCGACTTTGGACTCACATAAGGGTCTGCCGGCGGAGGAAAAGCTAGCCGACGAGGTGAGACTAGAGACGCCGCAAACCAAAACCGGAAGTCATAGTGGGTTTTTTTTTTCACCACAGAGAATATAGAAATAAAATTTGTGTAAACAGGCTAGTTATATTTGCAAGTCTCAAGTGCTTGGCTGTCTTATTCAGCTTAATTTCTAAATTCATAGAATACTGTACTCCAAAATGTGGTTTCTGTAGTTCCAGCTTTGCACATTTTGACAATTTTATATTGTGATTTATAAACAATGATCTACGGTTGTACATTGTATATAAACTCAGCCATTGTGGCCTATGGAAAAATTGATTAAAAACTATGCTGGCATAGTGCTATATCTGGACTCAGAATATATACTACAGTATTTTGTCTGGATACTGCCCTCTTAACTTTTGTTCCCTTAGCCCTCTATTAAACATCTTCAGAATTGTTTATCAATTAGGTCACCTTTGGAAGCACCAACGCTGCTCCAGCCAGGCTCGAGCCGGGCAGAGTGGGCAATGAGAGAGGAGCGGGTCGATCACCTTACCGGCAGCCTACAATATCAGGAGCCCTGCGAGGGGGCAAGCCGGCATAAAGAGTCAAACCCTTTCTGCGAGGGAGGGACACGTTGAGGGAGCCAGCCAATCATGGGACGTAGATTCTGGCGGACGGCTGACCTGAGCCAATGAGGCGCCAGAGGACTAGGAGCCATAGTTGAAGGCTGAAAAGACTTCAGCTGTAACTGCTCGCACGTGTTTGTGTGTGTGAGAGTGCGCTGGCCTGGTTTAATGTTGCTTTCCAGGTGATAGGCGCTTCTTCAGGGCTCAGCAGATGCGCTGGGATCAATGCTGCTTTCCAGGAGATTGGTGCTTCTTCGGGGCTCAGGAGAAGCACCAGGATCAGTTCCGGAAAAAGCGCCAATCAGGCAGAAAGGGGAGCTGATCCGGGCGCTTTCCCTGAGCTCTCCCGGCCTCAGAGGAGCGCAGATCAGGCGGAAAGGGGCGCTGATCCTGGCGCTTCCCCTGAGCTCTCCTGGCCTCGGAGGAACGCAGATCAGGCAGAAAGGGGTGCTGACCCTGGCGCTTCCCCTGAGCCTTCGCAGCCTCGGAGGAGCGCAGATCAGGCAGAAAGGGGCACTGACCCTGGTGCTTCCCCGAGCCTTCGCGGCCTCGGAGGAGCGCCGATCAGGTGGAAAGGGGCGCTGACCCTGGCGCTTCCCCTGAGCTCTCAACAGCCGCTTTACCTCATCCACTTTTCCTTTTTTAAAAAAAACTTTTTTTTACTTTTTTTTTACTTTTTTTTCAACCGGTCCTACGCGTACCACCAGCCAGGTGCTCGCGTATCACTGTTGGTACGTGTACCACCGGTTGAAAAGCCCTGCATTAGAAGGTACCCTTCTTTTTAAGCACTTAAAGCAGCTGCCTCTGCTTTCATCCTGCGTGATAGTTCAGAGGTTGCTCCTCATGGTCTCTGCCTCCGGGTGCAGCTATGGCTATTTTGCTTTGTATTAGAATTCAGTGAAACAAAATGCCTGTGAATATATGTGCATGTGGAGATAGTCAGGATTAAATGAACAGCTGGGCCAAAAGAACAATCAATCAGAATAAAGCTGGAAGAAACTTTGGAGGTCTTCTAGTCCAATCCCCTGCTCAAGCAGGAGACCCTATCCTATTTCAGACAGGTGGCTGCCCAGTCTTTTCTTAAAACCCTCCACTAATGAAGCACTTACAACAACTGAAGGCAAGCTGTTGCACTTGTTAATTGTTCTCTCTCAACTTTATAGGGAAGGGATCCCCAACCACCAATCTGTGGGCCAGCACCGGTCCGTGGCATGCCCAGCAATTGGGCCACACAAACAAGCGAAGCCCCATCCGTGGAATGCAGGCAGTATGTAAAAACCACACTCCCTCTGGTTCGTGGAAAAACCTTTCTCCATGGCACCGGTCCCTGTTGCCCAAAAGATTGGCGGCCACTGTTATAGGGGATATGGTGGCACAGAAGCTTAATGACACCAGAAATGCTGACTTCGAGCCCAGGTGCATGAGATGGAGTGAGTTCCCATCGCTCGATCCCTAGCTCCTACTCACCCAGAAATTTGAAAGCAGGCAATATAGATAAGTAGATACATGGGTGGGGAAAAAACTCTTTGCTAGGTGTGCAGAGAGTGGAAGCTGGCCAGGTCCAGTGCCAGCTTCCACTCTCTGCACACATAGCAAAGGGATCCCTTCCCTATAAAGTTGAGAGTTTTTATATAGTGTCTAGAAAAATTGTCTAGAATGTATAAAGACACTTGATACAATTTATATTGGAAATGTGAACAAGAGGAATGGATATTTCATCAAGTTTTGTGGACATATGACAAAGCTAGAAAATTTTGGATTAACATACACTGATTCAGAGGATTTTAAATATTAATATACAATTGAGAGGGTTTTCTTTCTGAACGTATGGGCAGTTGCAAAAACTTTGTATCTGTGCATGATAACTTCAGTGAGATAATTATAAGCACAAAGATATAAAAAAATTAGTACTATGCTCGATGAATGAAGATGATGGAACTTGCTCAAATGGGTAAATTGACTTTTTCTGATCAAGAAAAGACAATGTCGATATTATTGCTGACTGAAAACCCCTTTTTGTATACAATAGAAACTTTGCCATGATTGACTTCCATAGTTGGCTGGGCAACAAGTGATTACCTCTTAGTTTTGCCTTTCTTTTTTCTAGATAAAGAAGAGGCAACAAGACATTGTGCAATTTCTAGAAGCCAACAAGATTGACTTTGAAGAAGTGGATATTACCATGTCAGAGGAGCACAGGCGGTGGATGTATAAAAATATTTCTCAAGACAAACTGCCTGCACAAGGCAACCCACTGCCTCCCCAGATCTTCAGCAATGATGAGTACTGTGGAGTAAGTAACTTTCCAAAGTTTGCGGTTTGTCCATTTTGTTACAGAAGAAAAACGAGGAATGTGTGGACGATAACTCCAGATAGCATGAATATGGAGGGCATCATGATGATTAGATCCCCTCCTATGTGCTCTAGAGGAGTTTTCAGATTATGCCAAGGAATGAAGGGATAATGAAATATTTAGTGATTGATTTTCCATCTCTGATGTATTTCTAGCTTTAGATGAAATTTAAAAAGCCCTTGCCTGGTGGAAACCAACAGGAAAGAGAAGCATGGCTGTTTCTTTAAAGCAGACATCTCTAAGAAATTTTGATTATACCCAAATATATACATTTCCAGCTATATGTATCCAAATATATACATTCCCAGCTCACATGATATGTCAAACATCTACTCTCCATAAAATAAACAGGGCAATTCCCCTGTCTTTATCAGATTAATTATGAAGAGTAATGCATTCACCAGTAGGTCAGTATATAATTTTTGTTGGGTCAGGTTTCATCTTATTAGATAATGTTTTGTTTGATTTTACTCTTCATTCCCCTGTGTTCTAACTCTTCATAAATTAGAACAGTGATTTAGATATTGGTTGGTTGCCACTTTGATTGACTATGTATGAGCCAGAAAAGATGTCTGTCTTTGTCTCTTCCTTCCAGTAAAGATGGGAGAAAGATTGCTGGTTCTGTCTATGCTGGTCAGTGGCCATAATAAAGACTTTATTTGAGATTTTGGCTTTCTCCTAATTATTAAAGTAAAAGCTGTAAGCATTTCTGTAGTCCATGAAACTAGAAGCACAAAGACAGGATCATGGTAGAATTACTTAAGCCGAGGAGATCAGACTACCTTCTTCCGTTAGGGCCTAATTTTCTCTTGAACTTTTCGGAGGCCATAGACCAGGAATATCAAACTTGCAACGTCACATGATGTGTTGCAACGTATCGCAACTTTTTTCCCCATTGCTGGCAATGGGGTGGGCGCGGGTTCGCCATGATGCATCCAGCCCACTGGCAGGCAGTTTGACACCCCTGCCATAGACTAAAGGTAAATGAAGCTGAAATTAGAAGAGGAGGAATCATATGAGGATGGGGTTCTCAGTTCCTTTCTTGGCCAATTACCTTTCTCTTTTTTTACATACACCCCCCCCTTTCTCTTTCCAACTCTTTTCGGTTACACAACAGACTGCCAGGAAGGAAAATGATTACTCTTGCCAGAGGAATAAATATGTTGTTGCAGAGTTTTTGAAATTAGATTAAGAATTCATGAGATATGATTAAGAAACTTACGTAGTCTGAGATCACCAGATATACAAGTTAAGGCTGTTTTTCTTGCCCTCCTGTCCCTTTTTACCCCCTGGTTGGACTATGTAATAAGATCCAGTATGGTAAGTTGTTTTAAAGAGATTGCTTTTGCCCAATGTATCACCCAAATTAAACAGCATAATCTAATGATTTAGATTATTCCATTTTTTGGTTTGGGAATAAACACATTGCAAACAGTAACACTTCATCTTTTGCAGATAAGAAAAATATGTTCCTTCACTTTTATGTTGAATTCCTAACATTATTTTTTCAAAGATACAGTCCTGAAGTGCCATTGCTCTTGTATGGGCTCACCCACAATCCATTTGCAAGTTGATGAGTCATTGCATTAGTTAGCACTTAAAAGCCCTTGTGTATGCCAATTAATATTTCTAGCAATTGAGCCATATTGTTTATATTGGAATAAAAAAAATGCTTTTTCCACTTCAGACTGAAAGGAGGCTGAATTGTAATGTGAAGGAGTTACTCAAATAATAGAAAAAAAGCTCCATTTGTATGTTATGTAGGCATTTCATATTTAAGGGCAAGGTTCTTAGATCTCTCAGATAAATTTAAGAGGTTTAAAGGTTAAAGAGTCTATCATAAACAGTAAAAAAAACTACTATAAATTATCCATTAATAGAATACCTACTTAGCACTGGAAAAAAAATCATAAAAAGCACAACATAATGAAATAGTGCTAATGTGTAACTGTGTGTATTCATGTGTGTGTAGGAGTTGCGCTTTTGTGACTAATGTGAGTGCAACAGTTGCCAACATTTCACTGGATTATTAACCAAACAGTACTGTTGATTCAGTGAATCTATGTTATGAGTTTGATGTGGATATTCAGACATGGTTGGATGTGCAGTGAAAAAGATGAAATTTGGACTGAGCCAACATCTGGATATATCTGCCAGTAGCTATGTTCTCTGCATAACAATCCTGCTAGCGTATCTGAATTCATAATAATCTGTTTAATCCATTTACAGTTGTTTGGCTATTCTGTAATAGAAATCTGAGCTTTCAAAATTGAAGACTAAAAATGACAGGTTCAGTTTTGTGATAAATAAGTCATGGGAAATATAAAAGTATTTTTGGTCTTTCTGAACAGAAACCAAGTGCTACACTTTCCAAATAAAGCAGTCCTTTCACAACAGTGCTTTATAAACAATGAAACTTAGTTTGAAACACCTCCCAATAGCTTTCTGTAAAAATGTTAAATATTTCTCTGTTAACATTTCTTTTTATTTGTTTGTTCTCAAGTGTTCTGGAGAAAATGAAACAACGATCTTTGGAGATTTTCTAGTGTTTGAGCAAAAACCGTGAGGCTGCTACTTTCTCTGATAAATATATAACAATCAGCAGCTGGCTATGACACAATATTATCCCATGTGTGAACGTTGACAAAACTGTTGTATTTTTTTCTTATACTAACATAGGTTTTTGAGCTCTTGCTTAATTTTTAGTGCCATAAAGTTGAAATATTTATTTTTTAAAAAATATATATATTCTTTATATTTATACTCTTTATATTCCTGGAACTATTTCTTTAAATGGACAACGATTGGTCTGGTTTTCTAATTGGTCGTAGAAACAATAGCGTTTTTAGGATTAATACAAGTACCCCACAGCCTCAGATTCGATTCAGGGCCTCACAGATTATGAGGGCCCTCAATATTAAGTAAACTGGTAACAATAATGTGATAAAGTAGTCAGCCAATAAAATTTATAAATAAATAAATAAATAATGCTGTAGCAAATACATTGCTTCTGTAGCATATTGACCCTGGAGGAAGTAGAGGCATCAGAAAACCAAGTTATTTATTTACAAAAGGTTGTCTTTCAGGAAAAGGGGAGGGGGGAAGCACGGGCATGTAAATGCTTGTCATGATTTGCTTTGGTGGGAATAGTTTACTTTGGTGTGTTTGTTACAGCTGCACACATTGTTCAATGGAAAACTCCTGATCCTACATAGGAGGCGGGTTGCCAACTGATAAATAAGCTGCAGGTGGTGTTTTACAATCATAACAATACACAATGCACGCCCTTGTTCAGAATAAGGTGGGGTTAGCAGAAAGAGCTCCCAGAGATAGAAGCAGCAAATAGTTAGTGGGATGTACATAAGAACAGCCAAAGATAATTTGCAGGCAGATTAAACAACAACTGCCCATTCTTTCACTTGTTCTGAAACAATAGTCATCTTTGTTTGCCTTAGGAGGAAGGTTGTTTGTAGTAATAGAGCTCCCATTAACCACTCAGGCAATAGCTTAAGGGTAAAAGTGGGTTGTCCATCATTTCTTCCTCTTACAGTTGTCCATTTTAGACAGTTGATTTAAAAACCAAAGTGATGCAGTAAATGTGAACTCCTTGCTGCTATCTAGTGGCCAGGTGGATTAGTGTCCCCCATTGGTTTCCCTGTTTTTTTGCTATTTGCATCTTGATTCCCCTTTTCTTGTGCCCACTTGTTTGCTCCTTAAGAGCTGCCTTGAATTTTGTATTACAAGTAGCAAACAATGTTCTGAGCTAAGGAAATGGCTCTTAACCTGAGGTAATTTGAACATATCCTAGGGGTAATGGAGCGATTTTTCAAATTGATTGTTTGTGAGCTGAGGATCCAGTTTAAAACTGCTGCTACTGAGATACTTGGGTAAAAGACTCTGGGTTTTGTAGGGATAGAGATTATTTAAGACAGGAAAAGGGTTAACTGGGTCAAAGAATTTAAGATCCACTGCTCTGATGGCTGCATACTTTCTGGAGCCATCTCCTGAAGGTCCGCAGAGTCCTCCAACACCCAATTATGCCACTGGAACGACATGTCTAATTAACTGAAAAGCATTGGGATGTCTGTTAAGAGAGAAAAGTCTATTGCAGTGGTTTGTGTTTAACTGTTTTTGGTTAGAGGATTTTAAATTTTTCTGTTCATTTTTCTCACCTGGCCCTGCCCTTGTTTATGTATTCAACCAGCTGCATGTTTACCCTTCCTCTCTCAATAAAAAATGTGTGTAATCCTCTGCCAGTGAAAGACAGCCCATTCTTTGTGCAGAAACGCAGACAATAAATGGCAGAAATAGACATGGAAAAGCTAGGACAGCAGGCGCTTATCATATATACAAGAGGATTTTTTTTAAAAAAAAAAGTTCAAAATGTACTTAAATAAATTCCTGCAAGGTTAAACTTAAAATATGCCTTCTGTGGAGGGAAAGTATTACTAGCTGATTTGCATGAAAGCCTGCTTAACTGCACGAGTTGCTGCAGAATAAAATATTTTAGCCCAAGGTATTTTACAGGTCAGCAGTGAAGACCAGATCTTTCGATTTCTTTACATTTCCAACAAGAAAGCTCCTCTTCAGAGCATAAGGCTGTTGGTGATAGAGTAAAGCAGCAAATAGGTTGAAAACCATGCTTCTACAACATTCTACACAGCTATTTTTGTGTCTGTGTGAGACGGTCAACACTTGCAAGCAGTGCTGAGAAGAATCCTTTTTTTAAACTCACAGGCCTTAATTGTCCTGTGCGCATTAATTATCTGAGAAGCAGGGTGCTTAACTCTGACGATTTGCCAAATTATTTTTCTTACCATTCCCTGTTTTCTATAAATGGAACAGATTGTTTGATTCTGTACACTGGCTAGCACCTATAAAGGTAATTGTTATAGGCAAGTGAATTCAAGTAGGTTAATTGTAGTATGCAGGGACTGTGGGGAAAGGTTGTCTGGAGTAGATTCTAGCCTGTCTTGCTAGATTCCAGCAGCTCCCTGGCCAGGAGCCAACCAAAGTACACCTAGCTGGGGCAGCAGATTTTTCTCTCTCTCTCCTTAGGTAAGTAGCTGCCATCAATTTTGATACGGAACAGAAGTTCATTCACTGGGGCAGGGATGGGTGGGCCAACTAGCCACATGCAGTTTCTTTGCTTCCTATTTGCCTCCCAGAGGCCTCCCATTTTATCCTCACCTTGACAAGTCCCCAAAAGAAAAAAAAATGGACCACATTCTATCATTGACTTAAGAAATATTGTACATTATGATTTAATTTATTTATAAAATCATTCTATTTTATATTTGTATCTCTCTACTGAAGAAAGTTGGAAGTTATTCTTTTTTTTGAGGGTCTTTATTGACTGCACCCCCATTTTTGCTTTTTCCTTTCTTTTTCCTCTTCTCCCAGTTCTTTCCTTTTTTTTCTTTGTGTTTTTATACCTTTTCTGTATTTTTCATTGGATCATTCCTATTTTTTTAATTGATTATTCTGTGTAATCTAAGAACTGTGTGTATAACTTAAGAGATTTTATTTGGCATTTTAGCTGTTGATAGAATTAAAAGGATCCTGATTTTTTTTTTTTAATTCTTGGGTGCCTAAGCATAAAAACGGACTTTGTATACTCCTATGAGTTCCCTCTGTTCCTCTCTCATCTATAAATCTCTTTACTTCCTTTTGTATTATCTTGCTTCACATCACATCCCTTTTTATGTACAATAGCACATATTTATATGGTGCTATTTTTGGTGCTACTTTTTGTTAGAGTGCTTAAAAGAAATAGGACCAATCACTTCAAAGAGGCTTCAGTATTCATGCTTGTAGAGTGACATGGTAAAATGTGGAATGCGGATTATTGCAGAAGTAAAATGTGGGAGGGGGAGCTTATTCAGAATACAAAAACTGTAAAATGAACATAAGGCCTGCAAAAGGCACTAGGCCGGGGTAGGCATGCTGGCTCAAGAATTCTGGAAGTTGAAGTCCACGAATCATAAAAGAGCCAAGGTTGCCTACCCCTGCACTGGGACCTATAATATGGCTTTGTTTATAACGGTTAAGCCATCAAATGATTGTTCTTGCATTTAGTTTAATGTAATGTAAGAACTAGATTAATGCCGTTATTCAGCCTCTAGATCAGCGGTTCTCAACCTTTTTCAGGCCGCGACCCCGACCTGCACCGCGCATGCGCGGCGCGACGGCCCGCATGCGTGGCGCAACAGCGCGTGCATGTGCGGCGTGACGGCCTGCATCACATGTGCGCGGCGCGACGGCCCGCATCGTGCATGCGCGGCGCGTGACAGCCCGCATCACACATGCGCGGCACGCGACAGCCCACATCGCGCATGCGCGACGGCCGCATCGCGCATGCGCGGTGCTGCCCCCTGCGCCGGCCGAGGGGAAAAGGGGAAAAAATGGCAGTCTGCGGTGTTTGGTGACCCCTGTGAAATGGTCGTTCGACCCCAAATGGAGTCGCGACCCATAGGTTGAGAACCGCTGCTCTAGATGTGTGTGTATGTTCAGAACATGGCCTTGCACAAAATTGATTTCAGTTTTGGGGGATTTTTTATATGACAGGTTCAGGAATGAATTATAATGTTGGCTGAGAACCTGAATGAATTATAATTAATGTTAAATAGGTTGTGTGATGCCACAAGCATGAAAATCTGAAAATTAATATAACAGAAATCAGGATGGTTCTGTTTGATAGGGAAGATGAAAGAAGAGAAGATTTATGCAAATTATGCATAAATGATGAAAAATTAGAACAAGTTGACAAAGAAATTTTAAGATAATGTAAGCCATAATAGGAACACGGTGTACGGGATGTGATCCGATGCAAGGAATGAAGGTTAAAAGCAAAAATCGTTGTGTACCAGAGTGTACTCCTGCCTACTTTATTACATGGAAGTAAGAGTTGTAATATTATATGAATTACATAAAGCAGGCTGAGTGCAATGGGAATGGACCACTTAAGAGACACTTGTGGTAAAATTAAAAAAGGTCAACTGAATGGCTGATGAATGAATAAAAATTGATACACAGCATGACATCTACAGTCATACCTTGGTACTCATCATTAATGGATTCTGAGAGGCACGATGAGTACCAAACAGTTTTTTCCCATAAGGAATAATGCACTGAGTCACCAGGCAGCCAACACTGACAAGTTGTAGCTTGTGCGGTGAATACCAATCAAATTATGAGTACTGGGACAAAAGTTTCTGTCAAAATGTGTTGAGTACCAAATTTGATGAGTTTCAAAGCAGTTGAGTACCAAAGTATCACACTGTATATGATTTGGTCATACAAAGAGAATGGATTTCCTAAGAAGTATATGAAGGAAGAATGAATAGTTTGAGAAGAAAGGCAAGACCAAGAAAGTAGTTGACTGAAAATTCTCTCAAAGGGAGAGAAATGAAAAGTTTATAGAGAATAAAAGGCAACCCATGAAGCAGTGTGTGAAAGTGAAGATATTTGAAAAAGAATGAAAAGGTATAGAGAAAGGTATTGGTGTGAACTATCGTTAATTTCCTTTCCTATTCTCTTTTCTACTGAATTTATTAACTTTTATTATATGTATTAAATATTTTATTGAATATTTAATTCACTTTAATGTTAAATACTTTTCTCACTCTTTGTCAGCATATGGTACAACATTCTGGCCTTGAAAGAGAATAATGCATATGGACCTCTTGTTTGTGTGTGTGTAGAGAGGGAGAGGGAGAGAGGAAGAGAAAGATCACTGTCAAATAATGCTGAATTATAATTCAACTCTTTTTTCTAGCAGAAATTCAGTGCAAGTTTTTCCTGTTAGAATGGAGTGATAAGAGAAGTTAATCTGCTTCATTTCAGGATATTAATTATTTTTTTAAAAGTACAAGAAGCCTTTCACACAACAACACACACAATTTGAATTATATGTTATTAATGCACTAGATTCTCCACAGTAATATCAGATTTTAAGAGGTGTGGTTAAAATGATTAAGACGGTGCTTTAATTTATGTGAGAAAGGAGTAAATGCAGTATTACATCTTGAATTATAGTAGGGAAGGCCTGAGAAGAAGAGCTATAGAACAATGCTGGGCATTCAGAAGAAACTTAGCAATAAGTATGTTTCTTCAGCCTTATCACTCCAATTAATTTGGATTATTTATTTTTATTTTATTTATTAAATTTATGCACTTCCTGTAACATCGGACAGAATGGGAAACTTATAATAGTTTATTTTTTATTAGATTTTTATCCTGCCTTTGTAACTTTATAAATAATTTAAGATGGCAAACATACATATTACTCCTTCCTTCTTTTGTTTTCCCCATAAACAACAGCCCTGTGAGCTGGGTTGTTTGAGAGAAAGTGACTGTTAGTGGGCTGTACTCATCCTGATGAGCCTTAATGGAGGAGAACCGCTTTCATGTTGAAACTTGAGGTTCACTTTCAGAAGCTTGTCTAAAAACAAACCTGTGATAGTTTTTACAATAGGGAAAAAGCTTATGGACAAAGAAAATGAGATGCTTGCTGTTTGCCATGAGGGGAGAGCCATTTTAGATTTATTTCATTTGGAGGAAAAAAGCAATGTGCTCTAGTGAACTAATACTGACAGGGTTCACGCATCACACAAACCCATGGCTATGTAAATGATATTGTAGATTACCCATAATTAGTGAAGTTACATATGCTAACCAATAAACTGGATTTTATAAACTATGATAGATGGGAGTTACATCATATACTTAGCTAAGAACAATTAGCTATCAATATGACTTAGTGAAAAATGTAAAGCAATAATGGTGATTGGACACAATATATGCAAAATACTGGCTTTGCATCTGGTTCTCTAAAGGCATGAAGAGGAATTTTTTTCTGTTGTATGCCAATAAGAAATAAAGAAAACAAGGGTCATATAAATTTGAGTATTATGTCAAGGAAAGTTTTTTTCTTCCACTTGATGTGGCACAATAATAGAAGTAAATTAGTTTTTTTTTTAAAGTAACTAGCTATATCCTGCTATGGATAAAATAAAATTGCAGAAATATATTTCATCCGTACCCCACTTAAAATAGATTCTTTTTTGTAATGTGTAATCTGGAATGTGAGATCCTCAGGGTAGTGGGCGGGCTACAAATATGTTTAATAAATAGGTAATAAACAGATATGAAAGATTTTAAAATTGATAGATCATGATTTCAGGACAATGAAAAGATATATCAGATTCCTTTTAAAATAAATTTAAAATAAATAAAAATGATGGCACAGGTTTTGGTGAACCTGCTTTTGGTGTTTTCAGCTTTCATGTTAAAAACCTTTTAAGATTTTGCTTTGTGTTTTGTTAAATCTGGAGATCCCATCCTGTCCTTGGCTAAATGGGAGTAAATTATCCAGGTCACTCAGCAGAGCTTCAGAGTAACGCTGGTTTGTCATGTTTGGCCTGAAGAGTTAGACATTACAGTCAGAAATCATGAACTCTGCTTTCTTTTCCACATCAACCTTGAAACCAGAAGAAGTTGTAGAACTTGTTTCAAAGGTATTGGCGTGGCCCAGGGCTGTCTTTGAAGTCAGGGTACTTTGAGTGAAATGGTGAAGCAGGGAATAAATGAGCAATGAATCTATATATAATTACCTTGTTATAAGTGGGTTTGAAAGGTTAATTATTTACACTTCTATATCCAGTCTGACAGTGGAATAGATGAGCAGATTAAGCAGCCATTTATAGTCCTTTGATCTATACTGATCTGTGGGAGAGTGATACTAGGAAGGAAAGTAAATATTTAATTCATTGTTTATCCTGTGTTTTCATATCATAAGAAAAGTAGTATATTTTCTTGTGAGAAACGCTGCAACTTCTTCTATCGTATTTCTACCAGATACTTTGAATGAACAAAAAAGAATTATCTTCAACTCTAAATGTAGTTATAAATGTAGTTATGTTATAATTGTGCACTTTGTTGGATATCGTATTTCTACCAGATACTTTGAATGAACAAAAAAGAATTATCTTCAACTCTAAATGTAGTTTATTAAATATGTTATAATTGTGCACTTTGTTGGATTCCAGGTAGCCTACAAAATCCAGAATACAATAAAAACAAACACACACATAAATATAGCAGGGGCCCTGAAAATACATAAACACATGAACCCCAGACCTGGGAACAGAGCCAATTCTTAAAGACCTTCTAGAACCTCAGGAAAATGGGCACCATTTGCATCTCCAGCGGGATATTATTAGTTATTTGCTTATATATCTTAACTGCTTGATCGCACTGCAATTTTGACTACCGTATTTTCCGGCATATAAGACGACTTTCTAAACCATGAAAATCTTCTCAAAAGTCGGGGGTCGTCTTATACGCCGGGTGTCATCTTATAGGGTGGGTGCTGAAACTTACCGAGCTGGACTGGAGAATCTGCGGTCATACTGGTGAAAGAGGCGTGTTTTTCTGGGCACAGTGCCGCTCTTGCTGCACTAACGCTGCCCCTGGGCACTTGCCAGACCTCATCATAAGTCTTTTTTGGAAGATCTCGGCGAGGGACAGCACTAATAAAGGTACAGTACAGTACTGGCCAAAGCAGTCTATAACCTGATCTGACCGGTCTAAAACGCTCAGATCAGATGCCAGACTCCCTTGAAGCAGCCCCCTCTCTCTGCTCTCTATCACATTGCGCTACCGCTCGGATCGTCTTGGAGACAGGGAGGGCTGAGCAGGCAGGGAGAGCTGACCCACCCAATCCAAGCAGGCTTTGTATACAACAACCAGCCAATCACCGGTAAGGTACATCACTTGCCATGATTGGCTGGTTGTTGTACACTGGGTACATACAGTACAGGACCAGTATCTGTACCAGTTCATACAGTACAGCACCAGTACATACAGTACAGTATACAAATGTCCAAAGTCAAGACCCCATCATGGCTCCACCAGCAAGAAGAAAGAAATATGAAGCCAGTTTCAAACTTAAAGTTGTAAACTTTGCCGTGGAACATAATAACTGCGCTGCTGCAAGACAATATGGAGTAACAGAAAAGATGGTTCGGGACTGGAAAGCAAATGAAAAAGCATTAAAGAGTTTGCCAAGGGGTAAGTGTGCATTAAGAAGAGGCACCTCACATTGGCCAGAACTTGAAAAACATGTAGCAGACATGGTGAATGAGCATCGCCAAAATGGTTATGTAGTGACACGAAATAAAATACGTTTGTTTGCACTTCAGTGGGCCAAATCTAATCCAGATCACAGCAACAGATTTAAGGCCACTGTACTAGATTCTTGGGAAGGCATAATATGGTACTGAGGCAAAAGACAAAAATTGCACAAAAATTACCTGCAGATCTTGATAGCAAATTAAATAGTTTCCATCGATACGTAATACAACAGTGCACTAAACATGGCTATGCGTTAAGTAGTATTGGAAATATGGATGAAACTCCAATGAATTTTGATATGTTGGAAATAAAAGTGTCCATCAAAAAGGTGAAAAAACAATTTTAATTAAAACAACAGGACATGAGAAGTCCAGTTTTACAGTGGTACTAGTATGCATAGCTGATGGTGCCAAACTGAGACCAATGATTATTTTTAAAAGAAAAACAATGCCGAAACTCAAGTTCCCTGTTGGTTGTTTTGTACATGTGAATGAAAAAGGCTGGTTGGATGAAGAAGGGGTAAAGCTATGGCTTGATAATGTATGGAGCAGGCGACCAGGTGGACTTATTCAAAAACGTAGACTACTGGTGTGGGATATGTTCAGGGCTCATTTAACTCCCAGCATCAAGCAAAGGCTTGCAAGAATAAACACAGATGCGACAGTTATTCCTGCAGGATTGACATCGTTGGTACAGCCACTGGATGTGTGTCTAAACAAGCCATTTAAAGATCGCATTCGAGAACAGTGGAATGAATGGATGGTTAGCGGCGAAAAGTCATTCACAAAAGGATGAAACATGTGTGCTCTACAGTTGGATGTTTTGTGCATAAAAGCCTGGAATGATATTGATGCAGAAACAGTAATCAAGTCTTTCAAGAAGTGTGGCATATCAAATTCATTAGATGGTATGGAGGACGACTACTTGTGGCAAGATGAAGAGGAAGCCGAAGCTGAGACCACACCATCTGATACAGAATTTGATCCATATGATGACTGCCACATACTTCCCTATGACCGGTGAGAGCGCACAGGGTTGGCCTCCTCCGGGTCCCATCAGCGAAACAATGTCGTCTGGTGGGCCCTAGGGGGAGGGCTTTCTCTGTTGCGGCGCCCACCCTCTGGAACCAACTGCCTCCTGAAGTCCGCGTTTCTCCCACTCTCCTGGCCTTCCGAAAAAATCTCAAAACTTATCTTTGCCGGCAGGCCTGGGGATGATTGTGGATTGACTGATGAATATGAGTGAGAGTGAGTGGGGTTTTATTTTATTTTAAAATATTTCTTGTTTGGGTTTATATTGTATTTGTTGTTTTATTTATATGTTGTTCGCCGCTCTGAGTCTTCGGAGAGGAGCGGCATATAAGCCTAAACAAATAAATAAATAAATGTATCACAAGATGTCATTGATGTACTTATGATATCAGATGACGAACAAGATGATTTTGAAGGCTTTTAAAGGGAAACTGTCACGTCAGCAAAACCTATAAAAATAGTTTGCAGTTATGATGGGCATTGCTGACTCGCCAGGACCTTGCCCGGCACTTGCTCTCTCTATTGTTTGTTATCTTCCTCCTATCATCATCAGTTCCAGTTTGGTTAACAGCTTAGAAAACAAACAGCATGGCAGCTCCCATGGGTTTATTGTCTTATTCTTCCTTTCAGTTTTAGAGTGAATTAGGAAAAGTTTAATCCACTTGCACTGTTTTATGTTTACATGTTTGATGACAAACAGCCTTATGTTTATAACTGACAGTTTTCCTGCTAAGTACCTGCATGTCATAAGCATTTGAATTAAAATTACCATATTGAAATCAAATCTGATGTTTTTTTAATTTTTATTTGGTGTGCGTTGGAAGAGGGCTAGTCTTATACAGCGAGTATAGCCCAAACTCTATATTTTAACTGGAAAAATGCGGTATATACCCCACTTTCATGATGTACTGGACTAACTCTTATAATCCATGGCTATGTGTCTCTAAACCTTGGCAACTTGAAGACATGTGGACTTCATAATCAATATGGCTGGCTGTGGGAATTCTGGGAGCTGAAATCCACACATCTCAAAGTTGCCAAGGTAAAAGATTTAATTTATGCTGGCAAAGGATTGTGGCAAATAATCAAATACATCTGGAGAGAGAGAGATAGAAAGAGAAAAAGATGGAGGGAGGGAGGGGGAGAGAGAAAGAGAGAGAGAGACCCAAAAACATATATTTATGTGTTGAAGGATGGACATTTTAAAAGTATACTTTTTAAAAATCCTTTCTTTATCTTTAGGATTACAACTCATTTTTTGAATCCAAGGAAAGCAATACTGTCTTTGCATTTCTTCGCTTGAAGTCTCATTTGGCCTCACAGGTGAATACTTTATAAACTAAAGTTTAATGTATTGGCATTTGGTGTTTCAATGTATTTTACCTTTCTTGTGTAATCAGAGTGAAATAGGGAAGCAGCATAAGCAATTTTAGGCACCTGAACCTGAAACAGGAACCTCCGTACTTGTATATGGCTGTCATTCATGAAGAAGTAAAGCCAATTAAAAGGTTGCCATATCTGGGCTGCAAAAATCTAGACAGCCACTAGATGGGAGCAAAGCATTATACGTTTTCTGTACCTTTTTGATACCATATATTGGGTATCCACACACAATAGCCCTATTTAATTATGTCTGAGTAATTCATCTGATTTTCATTTGGCTTTTTCGGGAGGGTTAATTCTAATAGATTCTCAAATAAATTTGGCCTTTTGTCACATGGAAAAGATATATTTCTTGTTGGTATTTGTTATGACCTTATTGATCTCAGCGCGAAAATAGTGTAACCTTTCCCTGACTAGATCTCTCTAGTCTAGGTAAATGATCTGGAATCTCCATAAGAAGAAAAATAACCTGATGAGGAATAGTTGTGTTGGTTATCCTTGAAATTTTGAGAGAGACTTAGTGGCAAATGAACTTATTTTACATATATATTTTTATGAAGAGAAATGCTAAATGGCTACATGGTCCCTTATTTATCTGACATTTTCTCTATGTCACTCTGCTGAATATTCAGCATGTATTTATTAGAAACAAGACTTCTTGTGTGGCAAGACCAGTTTTAAAGATTATTTTCTTAAGGGAGCATTGCGACAATGCTGGCTTTTAAAGAAGAACTTTGTGATTAGTTGGTTTGGAAGGTGTGTGCTTATAATGATATGTGAGAAAGATCTTGAGAGACAGAGTAAAGAAATTCTGCCTAGGGAACAGTCAAATAAGAGGAGGCATAGCCCACAGTTGTACAGTGAGTGGAGAAAGAGGCCCGGAATACCTCTTTCGCTTCTTGGGCTGTAAAGGAGACAGCAGGAGATACGTACTTTCAGAGTTGCAAGATTTTGTTAATGTAGCTTTATAATAAAATAGATCATCTTGTTGTATTTCCTGTCTGGTTTACCTGGGAAACCGTGCTTTATTAAATAGAACAAAAAGCAAAACAAGAACAAGAACAGAAAAGGCTAAAATATGAGCTGTGCTTGATTTATTGGCAGCTGTTTGTTATGTTGTATTTTTAATTTTCAATATTTTTAAATTTAGTTATATGATTTTGCTAAACCATTGCCATAATTATGCTTTTTTATTTGTTTATTTTGATCCCAAAGAGGTCTTTTCACAAGGCAACTGGACTTTTTTGTTTTTGTAATAGTGGCGAATATCTGTAGTTCGGGTGTAGGATGAGGGTGAAGTTTCATTCTCCAAGCTTGTGGGTTGGTTTCCGAATGTTTCGTTAGCAGGCTAGGTAACATATTCAGCGGTGTTTAGGGGAGTTGAAATAGTTCCAAGAAGGCTCCACAGCCATTTGCACTACTCAGGTGACTCTGATGACACAGATAAACCACCAGGAGGCCTCAATGACTCTAAAACAATGCAAATGACCAGCTGTCTGCAAGGCGTATAAATCCTTTTATTCTCCACCATTTAGTCAGAGCTGAAGAAGCTTCTTGGATGAGAAGGAAAATGTCTTCAAAGAAAAACAAGAAAGTCCAATTGCCTTGTCAAAAAGCATCCTTGGGACTACCATGACCTGGATGACTGAGAATCTCCATAGACATGTTTATTTTGATTTTTATTGTTTCACTAATTTATATTGTACACATTAAATTATTTTTATAAGCTTCAACTGTTTGTTTAACAGTTAAACAAACAGCTATAAGCTTCAAAAGGCTGTATTAATTTATATACATATTTATTTATTTTTTTTAAAAAAATAGGAATCAGAACCTTAGGAAAACTGCTTGAAAAAAACGCATTGTCCGGCCGAATGAATTCCTCGATGTTCAGCACGCTATACCTTCCCTCGTGGATCACTGTGATACCAGCCAATATGCACCATTGGTATTTTGCTTGCTGCTGAAGAGGTGTGAAATAAGACAATGGATACAAAAACGGGGTGATTTGTTGTGTTGGGTGCTCTTCTATCTTTGCAAATATATCTGTTGTTAATCCTGTGGATCATTGTTCTGATATGCACTATTATTCCATTCTAATGATGACCTAAAGTTCTCAAGAATGGCAAATGGCAGCAGAATCAGATCACCCATTATATAGTATCAGAGATTCAAGTGTTTACACTTTGCTGAGTTGAGATTTACTGCAGGGATGACATTGTTCTAACTGTGTTTACAAACACATTGAGCTTGCAAAGTTCTCATTTTCCAAAATACCAAAAAAAAAAATATACAATAATTCTCCTTGCAAGCATCTCATTGTTGTGCTATATGTGCTAATGTGTTTATTGTCATAAATGGGCCTAATATATATTCCTGGGAGAAGCAAGGGCATCAATATATGGTTGGGATTCAGCAGTACACTGTATAAGCCTTTCTAGATAAATACCTAATTCGAGCAAGGATGTTTTTGCTTTGATGGCCATTCAAGAATGATCTCCTTGTGTGACCCAAGAGAAACTAAGTTCTGGTATTCAAGAACAATCCCAAATCAATTGATCAGCAAAACTAGCAAAGAAGAAGTATCAGCCATCTGTGTAATTCTGAACAATATTGCCAAATTTTATATTTCTATATGACAGACTGCCTTCTGCCTTCAATCTCAAGCATTCATAACAGTTAACACTGTCAATTGTAGAGTCAAGTTCAAAACATGGAGTGCTCCATACATGGTGAGCAATATCTGAACAAGATTAAAACCATATTCAATCGCTTTAATGGGGAAAAGGACAGGGATTCTTCAAGAAAGGAACATTTTCTGCCTATAAAATGATTGGGTTGGGTGAAGACAATACGGTATCTTCCACTTATAAGGCACATACCCAGTGGTATCTATCTCTAAATGGGTGGGACTACAGAAACTAGGACATTCCTACTCAATTAAATTTAGCCCCTGAGAAGTGCACAAATCTTATGTAGATTCTCAGACTCTTATAAAAAACATCACACCTCTTCATCAGTACAGCTAGTTTTGGAAATCAGCTGCCTTCTTGTCAAAGGCACTCTGGGGTTTTTGCCTGCTTGCTTTGGTTTAAAATTGGGCAGCTTCTTTTTAGACATAGCTACCATTCCCCCAAGGATTTATTTATAATTCTTTAAAAATGACAGCTGACTGCATCAAAACTGTTTGGAAATGGAAGTATGCAGAATAAGAAAAGGAAAGGGAAATTGTGAGAGCAGAGGGGTCCTGATGGCATGGCAGAAAGCAACTTCCTGTGTCTTGACAAACGTGTATGTCTTTGCGATTGGTCACACCACAGTAGCATCCACTGTGTGACTAGAGAAGCTCCTTCATCACAGACACTTTGTAGTAAGAGCACCCGGGACATGTTCCGTTTTGAAGAATCCAAATGTTTCCCATCCCAGTCTTGCATTCTAGAGCAACATGCAATCTTTGGGACTAAATGACTTGATGAAGTATGTTAACTTTATTGTATACATAGAGTTTCCCACCTGTTAGAGTTTTGTCTTATCTTTCATCAAGATGTCTTCTCTATGAGCCTCTTAATTAAGGCAATAAATTCAGGTATTCTGTTTAAGTAGATCTGGGGTATTAATACCTGGATGACCAATAAATCAGGGGTCCCCAATCCCTGGGCTATGGACCAGTACCGGTCCATGGCTTGTTAGGAACTAGGCTGCACAGCTGGAGGTGAGTAGTGGGCGAGTGAGTGAAACCAAAACAATATCCCTCCTCCGGGCCCATGGAAAAGTTGTCTTCCATGAAACTGCCAAAAAGGTTGGGGAGTGCTGCAATAGATATTAGGGAAAGGCAGCAGCCACCAAAACCTCACCCTTAGCTGCCAGGTAGTGATTTTTCAGCCCAGATCAGTTAGCTGCATCCAGGTGAAAGGTTATATTTAAAAGTGAAAACAGGTGAGCATTGTCTATATTCAGTTACTCACTCAAAGCTCAGGGAAGTTTCTGAAGTATTTGTTATGAACAGGCATTCCAAGGGACTGGGCAACTTTTAAGAAACCACTGTGTTATCCATTCTACTGTATACATGCAAACCCTTTAAGGTAGGATGAGATTTTAGCTAATTTTAATTATAAGATGATGTAAATTTCAATTTTCTTTTGCTTTGGATTTTTTGGAAGAGGGTGTGTATTATTAGAATGCACTTGCAAAAAGTGTCCTGTTTTCATGTCTAAATCAGATCACTTAAGCTCACTAGTGAATGCTATTCTGTATGTAATTAAATGTTTGGCTTTTTTAAATTAAAAAATCGGTCAGTCTTTCATTTCTGCTTGCTATTAAATTTCTCGTCCTTTTTTGTTTTAAAATGATTAATTATTACAATGCATCTATCATCTGTTCTTTAAAGCTATCCTTTGGTGAGGCTTCATTCAGGCATTCTAAATCTTGGAGCGCTTCCCACATGTTAGAAACTCTTCTTATACGTTTCTAATATGTCGGGTGGGGTAGAAGATGAACTAGTTCAGGGGTAGGCAACCTTGGCTCTTTTATGACTTGTGGACTTCAACTCCCAGAATTCCTGAGCCAGCATGGCTCAGCTTGGAAACTCTCTCTTTCCCCTCAGCTCCCAAATGTGAAGCTTTTTATATATAATCCTATAATTACAGGATTTCTATATGCAGTTTAAAGACTGAATTCTATTTATTTTGTATTTCAGAAAGGATGTAAACACATCTCTTTATTTTGAATTTGTCTTGCTTAAATTGTTAGCAGCAGAAGGGGGGCAGAAATAAAATACCCATGGAAGACCATTGAATAATGATAATTTAAATAAAAGTGAAGGCACCACTATTAGCCTAAGCCACAGGCTTGCAGACGATTGGCCCAATGTACAAAAAAAGAGGTAGTGGAATAGAATAAAATAACAAGAGTTGGAAGGGACCTTGGAGGTCTTCTAGTCCAACCCCCTATACCATTCCGGACAAGTGGCTGTCCAGGCTCTAGTGATGGAGCACCCACATCATTATGGCCAGCCCTTCCAGAAGACTCTGACCTTACAATATCCCCCCAAATCCTAAGCAATAGCAAAGAGCAGGCAGCAGAAAAAATCCTACCACTGAGAGTAATCAAAATCCAATCAGCTCCACCGGTCTGGAAGCAGAGCCAAGATTTGGGGGTCTTCAAGACCACCCACAGAGGGGCACTTTCTGGATTTCTGGGGGGGGGACTTCTCATTCTTTCTCAAGAACCAACCAACCAGCAAGATAGAACTTCTGGCATTTCGACTCTGGAAGGCAGTACGCCCATCTCCGCATGGTTCTGTAAGGACCCCCCTCAGCTTCAGCCCCACCTCCTCCCCAAGAGGGTCTCCTCACATCCAGCCTCTCAATGGCCTGTGGGGACCCCACCGGCAGCACCCTCAGCTCCCGCCCCAAGAAGAGGACCCGGGGAGCGACCACTCAGCCCAAGTTCTCTGCCCATGAGGAGCTTCCTGGGAGGCGGGGGTCTAGTCAGCCAAGGACACCCCCCCCAATCCACCCCAGGGCTCAGCTTGGTCACCACCACTCACTTGGAATGTTGTCTGATGGGGGAGAAGCATTGTAAAAGCCAAGATTTGGGTTCTCAGTTAAAAACACATAATCACAGAGGTGTGCATATGTTCACATCTCCAAGGGACATACCTCTAACATCACCACAAACGTCAATTTACATAAATCCATTTATACATTAAACAACCAGGAAGGCATCATATGCCTTTGTCATCCTGCTGAGTGCTGAACCATTCAATAAGCATTTCATTCAGACACATGCTGCATTTCCATTGTACACAGTTTTAATTGCATTCAACAACTGAACCAACTCCATATTTGGACAAAGCATTCCTTTATTCATACTTATTCACTTTATAAGTGCTCTGTCTAAATCAGCAGATAACACCATTTCCCCCCTCATTCTAAATGACTTGCTGAAATACCAAAATCTGGCTGCACATCTGCCCAGCATAAAGCCAGGCTGCTTTCCCAAATACAGTCTACTGTAACCTTTCGCACAGAATTAATGAGAACTGTGCCAAACGTTTGCAAGGCACATTAAATAAACTAAGGAAACAAATTACACCCATGTTTTAATATTCCTACAATTACACCATCCATGAAGGAAGCTTTCAATTCTTCAACATTTTCCCAGCATTTATAACTTCGTTTTAATTCTATGAATCCTTCATTGTAACCAAATCAGTAATGCTTTTAGATTACTATATATAGTATTTCATTATGTGCTTATATGAATACTATAATTTTCTTTTTTTACTTAAACCTCATAACTGAAACAACAACTTTTTCTGAGCAGATTCTCAAACCATTCTCAGGTCTTCAGCGGCCATTCTCGTTTATTCCTGGGTCTCCAAATGGCCCAATCACTTTGTTATTTTCTCGTTCCCACCCATCCTTTTATGTCATTTAACAGAACAATTTCCCTCTGAATAGGATCAATATAGTTCCTCTATTAGCTCCATTCACTAGAGAATAAGGTGAAACTATCACTGACCTATGAATTTCTACTTGCATACATAGCCACAATACCTGGATGACATTTTCTGATATACACTCTAGCTCTTGTATTCACAGTTCAACTTCTCTGCACGTATTAATCAGTTTCACTTCATAAAATCAGGCTTCTTTCGTTTAGTTCTATTATATCCTTCCCCTTTCTTAGTTTCACAGGTACACAACAATCCTTCCTTTCCTTCCTTCCTTCCTTCCTTCCTTCCTTCCTTCCTTCCTTCCTTCCTTCCTTCCTTCCTTCCTTCCTTCCTTCCTTCCTTCCTTCCTTTCCTTTCCCTTCCTTTCCTTTCCCTTCCTTCCTTCCTTCCTTCCTTCCTTCCTTCCTTCCCTTCCCTCCTTCCTTCCTTCCTCATTCCTCACCATAGTCTTATGCTATAGCCATCAACTGATAGATACTGGCCTCTAGCACCCATTATGGCTTGGCTTTTTGCACACTGAAATACTTTTTAGTAAGAAAGAGAAGGAATAGACTAGTTATCAGCCTTCGTTGTATCCATGACACAGGCTACAAATTCTATTCTATGATAACGGAAAAGACGACACAATCAATTTTGACACATCTTAGCCCGTACCACAACCAAAGCCAGACTTAGCCTATTTTGTACAATCTACGATCTTTAATTTAGAGATATAGTGTAGTCCACATCTCGTCACTTAGGAGTCGTGTGCAGTCTGGTGACACAAACTTGGGATGTCAATGTAATCGTTGCTATGATTTTCAAATCTCTAAAGTGAGAGATCAGACCAAGACGTTTAACTTTTAAGTGCAATGAGGCATTCCCCAGCACAAGCCTACTAGCACGTAGTATCTGTTCTGGACCGTTGAATTAAGTGTAATTATGAATTTTTAATTGACAGCTTGAATCTTTGCTTGAATACTTGCAGAGTGCTTTTTCTTGGCTAGAGCACACTTCAACACTCAAATGCTTCATCAGCGTTTCCATAACCATGGCCATAAGTGGCCTCTTGAGCCTTGTACAATTTGTCTATATGACATATGGATATTATTATTAATGGTGAGTAGAATGCAGAGAGACATGGAATGTGCATTCTCGCATAATGCAGGTGTTTTATGGTCATATTAAACACAAATTAACATATGTTTTGTGCAAAAATGTCCACCTTTTCTGTTTCCAGAACTTATCACAGTACTTTTAAGTAGCTGTGTCAACAGAATATAGAAAAAAGCTATTTAGGAACTTGACTGAGAATGTCTGAGCATACCACTCACAAGCTTTTTCTTAGTTTAAAAAAGTACATTTGTTTCAGTTGCACTATCTTTAAATACCAAAACCTTTGGCGGCTGGAAGGCACGAGGATAAAGCAAAAGTTACTTTTTGCTGTTAGAACCCCTTTTTTTCCTAAGTCTTCAAGATCTGTCAACAGAATAGAGAAGAATCCAAAAGAAAGCAAAGGAAAAATTGAGTTATATTGCATTCACTCTCAACCAGTTTAGGGAGAAACCTATGATATTGATCAGTCATATAGTGGAATGTAGTGAAGAGGTGGATCCCCAGAAGGGAGGGTGTACATTCCAGAAGAATAAGAGGCAACTCAGCCCAGATATCACGTCTGAGAGAAAGAAGGTGAAGAAAGCTCCTTCCTTATAGTTGGAAAAATTGCCATGGTTTTGAGCCTGATAAAACATACCAAGTTGAGGGCCCAGCAAAGTAATTCCCAGTGAATCTAATGGGGTGCCAAAAAAGGGAATTGCAGTAATTTGAGGTTGTAGAAGATTTAGATTCAGCACTAATTCAAATGACTTAATGCTATTTTGGCTACTTAGAGCTGACTTAGAGCAATTTATTGCTGGAGATGCATGCATTTACTCAACACTGGACTGTCTAAGAAGAAAAACAACTGAAAAAGGTCTAGAATCATCTGTTTCTTCCAGGATCTTCTGAAGTTGCAGCATAATCACCTTCTCTAGAATAGAAACTTGGAAAAGGGATAAAAATTGTCCAGGACAGTTATGTCTAGTGGTGGTCTCTTGAGGAAGCATACCACCACTTCCTTCAAGATGGGCAGAATCACCCCGTCCCTTAGAGAGACTGACAACATTGCATGGACTCAACCACATGTCACATCTCTGGCAGCCTTACCAGCCAGGAAGGGCATAGACCTAATAAACAGGTAGCTTGATTAATAGTCTTAAGGACCTATCTACTTCTCTAGGAGTTACAGGTTCAAACTAATTCCAGCTAATCATGCAAGACCATGCTTCTGTCACATGATACGATTTGCCAAAATCAATTCAGAATTTGAGTGACTTTATTCACCAGATGGCCAGGAGCTGGTCCTGTGATTCAACCCGCCCCAGCAAAGAATGGATCATTTGAAGAAGGTTGCTGGACAGTACCAGCAGATGCAATAACAGTGAAAAAAAGTCTCCCCAGTGTTTTACTGCATTCATTACCATAGTGTAATCCCTAATATGGGCTCTTGCCCATGTTTAGTTGGATTCTTTCTTGTTTTTTTTCTTTTGTTTATTTCTAACCATGCATTAGGTACTCTTCTGTCATTTCATTTCTGAGATTGCTTCAGAAAACCAATGAGCACCCCAGGATTGAGGTACACAGATAGCTGCATAGGAATGAACTAATCCATTTCAGGCCAAGACTGAGATCTTGGTCAAACTACCTACTAGATTCTGGGATGAAATCTCACATTCCCCCTGGAACCTCTTGGGGTCCTTTAGTTTCCCAGGGCAGATCCTCTAATATTTCCAGGCAGTTGAAAAGCAGTCAGAAAATGATTTTGCCATGAGAAAGAACTGGAACTCCACCATCAACTTGGTGGCAGAATCCAGTAGTTCAAGTAGTTATGTCACTGTATATCAGGGAGGCCAGTGTAGCAACAATAAATCCAAATTCTCTCTAACTTCAATAAGAGAGAGTCTCACATCCAGTTATCTGTGTAGCAGGATTCTGAAAGCCACCCAAACTTTCCAGATGACAATTGGCTTGAATACCTGGAGGAAGAGGGGCACAATGGCTTGTCAACTGGAAAACTGAAAGCCCAGATTCAAGACCTGAACAACACGTGAGAGGGTGAGTTCCCATTACTTGCCCCAACTCCTGACCACCTAGCAGTTCAATAGCAGGTAAATGCAAGTAGATAAATAGGTACCGCTTCGGTGGGAAGGTAACAGTGCTCCGAGTGCCTCAACGTGCAGTCATGCTGATCACGTGACCATGGAAATGTCTTCAGACAACGCTGGCTCCCTCAGCTAAGAAATTCTGATGAGCACCACCCGCTAGAGATGGACATGACTGGATAGGGAAAACCTTTACCTTTACCTGGAGGAAATGGAGTGGGATATAAATTTTATTGATGTAACCATAAAATATGCAATTAGCGAATGCATGGGGCCATGAAACAACCATGTTTATATTGGGGCTGTGCGGAGATCTGCATCTGAGAGGCAAATTTGATTCAGAGCATATGTGTGTGTGTGTGTGTGTCTGTGTGTGTGTGTGTGTTGCCTTCGGGGAATGTTATCATCCAAATAAACTGTTGTCTGGGATTACAAATTATCCTGCAGAGGCTATTGGCACAAACCCAGGAAAAGGCTACAGATAGTTCTCGACTTAACGATCACAACTGGAATCAGAATTTCCGTTGCTAAGGAAGGCGATTGTTAAGTAAATCACACCATTTTATAACTTTTTTTTGGCTACTGTTATTAAGCGAATTACTGCAGTTATTAAGTGAGTGGTGGAATTATTAAATGAACCCAGATTCCCTGATTGACTGCTTGATAGAAGCTGGCTGGGACGGATGGCTGGGACGGCAATCACATGATCCCGGGATGCTGCAACTGTGGTAAACGCAGTTGCCAACTGTCGACTGCCAAGGATCTGAATTTTGATCATATGATTGGGATGCTGTGATCGTTGCAAGTGCCAGGACCAGTTGTAAGTCGCTTTTTTTCAGTGCTGTTGTAAGCAAATGGTCCACTTCAAATGATCGTAAACAAATGGTTGCACATCAAGGACTACCTATGTCTGCTTTAAGGTGTCTCCAGCAGGTGCTTCTGACATGCATATCCACTGCATTTTGAAGATTTTTTTTTCTTCCCCTTGGAATCTGTATCTCTGCATAGTTAGTATATAACAACGCATTCCTTCAGACAACTCAGATACTCAGGATTTCTGAGCTCCTATTATTAGTAAAAGGAAGAAACAGTTGTCTGAACTTATTCTGCAGCAGGGATGCAACAAAAGTTTACTCTGAATGAATAAAGCATTCAAAAAAAATTGCACAAATCTGTTTCTGGATAATTCAACAACAAATTATATAATTTTAGAAATTACATAACAACTGTTGCATAATTTACTCAAAGACATTGCATTAGGCCCATCCGCTTCAATATGGATTACAACTCCCATAATTCCTGGCCAGTGTAGCCTAGGGCCACTTTGGAGAACGGGATGCTCTGTTTCTCAAGAACAGGAAGATGGGAAAGTGATATGAGGAGTTATTCTTTTTTCTTTCTTTGAATGTTACTGACATCTAGAGGGCTACAAAGAAGTTGCAGGATATTTCACAGTTTTATTCCCCGGTTAATGTCACCTATGTCACTGTGGAGGCTCAGAAGGCCTTTATGGACTCTTAGGGGTCCACTTAGGCCCACCTCCCATCAAAAGAATATATAATTAACTAAGTATGCAAATGCACATTTGTTAACTTTGTCTGAAAGGGAAATGACATTCTTTCTGCAATTTAGCTCTAATTTAAGAGTGTCATCTTATTTCTCCTGAGGGTACAGTTGTGGGGGCAGGTGGTGATGAAGTTGTCTAATCTTATTTAAGATTCCTTTTTTAAAGTTGTGTGCGCACACACACACACACACACTTTAAAAAGATATATACATACTTAAAGAAGACGTTTGCCTCCCACTTGGAAAATTGATAGTTCAATCCTATGTAGCAGCAGATATTTCTCTCCTGCTGAGAACTCCGCGTGCCATCAGGAAGGGCATCTGGCTAAGTAAACATCCCAGCGACCGGTTAGGGCACATAGGGTTGGCCTCCTACGAGTCCCGTCTATTAGGCAATGTCATCTGGCGGGGCCTAGGGCAAGGGCCTTCTCCATCGCTGCCCCAGCCCTCTGGAACCTGCTTCCCACAGAGGTTCGCACTGCTTCCTCCCTCCTAGTTTTCCGGAAATTATTGAAGACTTATTTATGCTGGCAGGCTTGGGGCGTATGAATTGTACTCTGCCCCTGGGCCTAGTAATGTGCCTCCATCAGTGACTGTTTGTTGATTGTGATTGTGTGTTGTATGAATGTGTTTCAGATTGAATGAATGTGTTTTAGATTGGATGGTTGATTGCTGTTGGTAAATTAAATTTTATTGTATTATTGTTGTAAGCCGCCCTGGGGTCTCAGGAGAAGGGCGGCATAGAAATGTAAATAAAGTAAAGTAAAGCTCCAACCAGTTGCCTGATTCTACCCTGAATTAAGGGATTACAGCAGAGGTCCCCAACCTTTTGAGCACCAAGGACCAGTTCCACGGAGAGAGGTTTTTCTGGATGGGGCTTTGCTTGTTTGTGCGGCCGGGTTTCTGGCATGCCGCAGCCTGGTGCCAGTCCACAGACCGGGGCTTGGAGACCCCTGGATTACAGGATCCAGATTACCTTGAAGGTCTTCTTGTCTTCAAGGTCTTCCCAAGGCAGGAGTCCTTATACAATCCAGGACAAATTTTTTCTTCTCCAAGGATGGAGCACCCAACAACTCCAAGAAGCAAGCTGTTCTGTTGATTAATTGTTATCACTGTCAGGAAATTCTTCATTTCCAGGTTAGACCTTTCTCTGATGAGCTTCCGCCTAATTACTTATTGTCTTGCCCTCAGATGCTTATTTAAATAAGTCAACCTCATCTCTGTGACTATTCCTCAAGTACTGGAAGATATTATTATTTTATTATTATTATTTATTTAATTTCTATGCCGCCCTATTCCAAAGAACTCAGGGCGGCTCACAGCATGATAGAAATTACAATAAACACATATCTATAAAAAACCCTTGAGCTAAAAGAAACCAATCACTCCACAAACATACACAGAAACATACACTGGCTAGGGGCAAGGTGTTAGCTGCCCCAGGCCTGCCGGCAAAAGTATGTTTTGAGTAATTTACGAAAGGCGAAGAGGGTGGGGGCGACACGGATCTCCGGGGGAAGCTGGTTCCAGAGGGCCGGGGCCGCAACAGAGAAGGCCCTTCCCCTAGGCCCCGCCAGGCGACACTGTCTGGCTGACGGGACCTGGAGAAGGCCCACTCTGTGGGCCCTAACCGGCCGCTGGGATTCATGGGGCAGCAGACGGTCCCGTAAATAACCTGGTCCAATGCCATGATAGCTAATATATCACTCCTAATCCTTCTCTTTGTTACGATAGACATATCTAGTTCCCTTCGCTGTTCATCATATGATTTAGCCTCCGGATCCCTTTGAGCTCAAGTGTCAATTCTTCTAAAGCAAGGGGCTGCCTTGTCTTCATCTCCCTTAACTCCTCATCTTCCCCCCATCTCTGCTCTTTTGACCACCCGAAAAGGCCACAAGCAGTCCCATAACTGTACAGCTCAGAGACTACTTTCTCTCCTGTGACTCAAAAGCAGCAACATATATAAAGACTCCACTCTCAACCTGCCCCAGGGCATAGGAGAATAGCCAGATCTTTTATACTCCATCTTTCCGCTTGTCAATTTTCACCATCTTTACCTTCTTCTCCAAATAACAGACTAATGGGTCTCTTGACTTTCCTTTTATTCCACATATACCCTGAGAATATGGGGGGGGGGGGGTTTGGTTATTTTTGGCAGCAAATGCAGCCCAAATGAAAATTTTTAAAAAATGTTTTTTAATGGGAATCTGAGATCAGTGACCAATGCTTCATCTAATCGCGTAATACTTTCCATTTCTAATGGCATGAACAACAGACAATTGATAAGAAGATAAACCAACACATTTAATGACTGAAAATGGAAATGGCAAAATAATGTCTTACTTCAAATTAGACAAGCTGCTTTATCAAAAAGAATGAGTTTTGCATAGAAATAGAAATAATAGAAAATCAAAATCAAAGCAGAAGATACATTTCAGCTTCCTAATACTGGGGAAATTCACTAGTCCTCTAGGGTGCACTAATGAGCCATATTATAATCAAAGGGCTTGCTGTGTAGGTAAATATGAGTTAAAATGCTTATAGTACCTAGCCACAATCCGGATGCCATGATTCTGATTTAAGGCTGTTTGGGTATTTTTGTAATTTAATAATATATTACCCGTGTTTCCCCGAAAGGAAGAAGTGTCTTACTTTCTTTTTATCCCCAAAAGCCCCACTATGTCTTACTTTCGGGGTACGGCTTATATTGATTGGAAAACAATTGTCAGTTTTATTTTAAGTATTTTAAGTATATTAAGTATTTTAAGTATTTTAAGTATTTAAGTATTTTAAGTATTTAAGTATTTTAAGCAGGAGGCGGAAGTGGGCAGGAGTAATATGTCTTACTTTCGGGATACGGCTTATATTAGCCGACCCCCTGAAAACCCCGATACGTCTTACAATCGGGGGTGTCTTACTATCGGGGAAACACGGGTAGTAAATATGTTGGGGAGTTGTTTTCACATTTTATCTTTTTATTTCCACATTACTTAATAAACATCTCGTACCGCTGAGACTCAAAGGTGTTTCATTGACTTGAATTTCATAAATCACGGGGTTAAAATCTATACCAGTGATGGCAAACCTTTTAGAGACCGAGTGCCCAAAAATTGGTCCCGCCCACTCCACCCCTTGTCCACCCGCTCTGCCCCCCATTCCCTGCCCCACCTACCAGCAGGGCCACTCAACACTTCCAGGGCCCACCGCAGATCGCCCAGGCAGCCCAGCAGCGCAATGGCGGCCACGCCTTCTGCCCGTGCCCCGCAGCATCAACTGGCTGCCATGTCCTTGGCTGCGCTGCTCCACGTGGGCCATGCTTGGGGGCGACTCTCCTCCAGCAGGGCTGCTGGTGAGGAGGGGATTGTGGGGGAGGCGAGGCTGGGGCAACGGCATGTGTGCCCACAGAGAGGGCTCTGAGTGTCACCTCTGGCACCCGTGCCATAGGTTCGCCACCACTGATCTATACAATAAAAAAGAGATGCCGCTTGACACCTGTGTTTAAGGGTTTTACCAGGCATTGATATCTTGGTAAAGCTGTGCATTGAGCAGTTTCTGAAGACATATCAAGCCTGAAGAAAGAAAAGGTGGATGTTTGTATTTGGAAGAGTTGGGTTCCCAGGGGTCATTTCTGTGGCTGTGAGAACTGATAAATCAACCCTGCCATTGAGATGGTACATGAGAAAGACCTTGGGAGACTGGATGAAGAGATGCTACCAAAGGAAGTGTCAGATAAGAGACAGCATAGCTCGCAGTGAGAGGGTGGGTGGGGCAAGAGGCTCAGAAGAAACCCTCGCTAGCTTCTTGTGCTGTAAAGAAGGTGGGGGGAGGGAAAGGAATGGTATTTTCATACTTGCAAGAAACCAGATAGGAATCACCTGCAGATAAACTAATTCTACTTTATTGTAAGCTACATTGACAGAATCTTGCAAGTGTGAAAGTTGCAATTCTCCCATCCCTGCCCCCTCAGTCTTCTTTACAGCCTGAAAAGCTAGGGAAGGTCTCTTCTGAACTTCTTCTCCCACCCATGATTTAACTGTGGGCTGGACTGTCTCTTATTTGACCCTTCCCTCAGCAGCATCTCTTCGTCCAGTCTTCCAAGATCTTTACAGCCATATACTACTACTTCTGTATAAAGGTTAGCAGGCACTAGAGGTAGGATCTGCAGTTGTCACTGAAGTGTCTCTTTCATTCTGCACACCACAGCTTATTCTTCTGAAGGGTGTGGATTTTCAGAGTTGTTCTCATGACTCTGTTTAGAATTACAGTTATTATTAAGACAGTGCTCAGTCATCCAATACACCGTCTTACTGGAACCCTGTCTCCAGCTCCTATGTCTTCTGCTGACATGTGCTTTGCCTCCAATTTTATAAGAAAGAACGAGCCAGGTAAATTAAGCTGGCAACTTCAAGAAGTATATTTGATGCCTTCTGCATGCTCTGTTATTTTTCTCTGTTCCTGATAGGAGCCCAAGTGCATTTGGACTGTTTTCACCAGAGAGGCAGAAGAAGGTGAACTAGCTGAAGCTGGCATCTTCATCACTGCCTGGGGAGGTCACCATCTGAAGTCAATGATCAGGAACCAGCACAATTGGGGATGATTTCCCCAAATCCCAGCTAACCCTTTTGTCACACACCTGTCCAACATTGCTGGGAAAACAACAGGTAGACAGCCACATAAATTAATAAATATTCTTCTTAGACCAGAGGTTGATCCTTTAGGATTCACACATTTCATTTTTGAGGAGTAAGCTAAAAGGTTCATGAAGCTTTGATTCAACTGGGTTTGTTAGACCATGGGGCCCACTGAGTTTTTATTGGGCATCCTGAGACTGGGAAACTAGACGAGACCCAAGCAGGAAAGCATTATTAATCTACTTTTAACAAGCTTTGCTTACTCACTGCTTTCAGTAAATATTCTCTTTCACCAAAGTTCTCCACCTCCAAATTCCCAGATACTTTCATATAATCATAGGATTATGGCTATAAGAGCCCAGCGTGGTAGGTCCATGTTACAGATAATATACGACTTCTGATTGAAAGTTGTGCTTTTTATGCTCTGCTTCGACTGACAACAAACCAAGAATATTAACATCCTGAGTGGCTGGTAGAATAGAAGGTGACTGTTCTTTGGAGATCTTAATTAATTTCAGTGGGAGTGTTTTTAATTAAGCACTTCCCTTTTTAAATACTGGCCTAAGGGGAAGGAGTAAGGTTGCAAGTTCCAGTTTTTCCTCATCACATCCCAGACTCACTCCATTTATTTGCATTTTCCCACTTGTGAAGAAAAGCTCCATCAGTTCAACTGATCGTTGCCAGAAGAGATACTGATAACAGTAGGAGATCAGGCAACAAATATGCTCTCTGGAAGATTTCAGACACAAATTCTTGTCACAATCTTTCAGCACCCTGAAAACGACTTTTTCCTAATCATTCAGTAATGAGACTATTTTTTACAGCTGAAGAATTTAAAGGGAAAGAAAGTGTGCAGATGTTCTGGCACAGAAACCCTTTGTCATACTGAATAGTAGAACAAGGGAACCCAGTTTATTGCTCAGAGCACTGAGGCAGCTGGATCTCTTGAAGGCCTGCACAGCATCTTGGAGGCCCTTGCCCAACTATCGAAAAATTTGCATAGATACACTGAAAGCTCTTCCACTGGTTCTGCTGCTAAAGATCCTATCTCAGTTACTTACAGAGCCTTCCTGACAAATGACTGCAATGAGTGCAATATCTGTTTGGGAGAAATCCTATTTGTGCCTTGAATTCTTGAATGCTACATAGAGAAAACCCTGTAATTATCTTGGCAAGGTTTTCATAAGTGGTATCTCCTTGCCTTCTCCTCTCAGGGAACTGGGAACCCAAGTAAAATATTTCTCTGGGAGGCATGTCCCAGCAGAGTTGCCTCTATGGGGAGGTGCTTAGGAACCAATTCATATAATGTTTTATAGGTTAAAACTAGCACTATAAATTGCGCCACCAGGAAACCTATTGGCCGTCAACGTAGTAGCTGCAGTACAGGGGTTCTACAATTGTGCTCATCCTCATTTGTCAGCGAGCAGGCTGCTGCATTTTGAATCAACTATAGTTTCCAAATGGCTCTCAAATGCAATTCCATGTTAAGGGCATTGCAGTAATCTCAGCTAGTAGTAATAAGATCAGGTTGTAAATGAACCTCCGGGAGTTCCTTGGGATCAGTCAACAAAGGAATTTCTTGGGAACAATCATACCAGATGCTCTGGTGGTGTGGTGGCGCAGTAGTTAGAATGCAATATTACAGGCTGAATCTGTTCAATGCCAGGAGTTCAATCCTGATCGACTCAAGGTTGACTCAACTTTCCATCCTTCTGAGGCTGGTAAAATGAGGACCCCGACTGTTGAGGGTCTGACTCTGTAAACTGCTCAGAGTTTGCTGTAAAGCACTATAGAGTGGTACATAAGTGCTATTGCTATTGCTCTGGTTGCCTCCTGATTCCAAGAGTCCACCAAGTGCTTGTCTATTGTTGGGAAAATCCTCAAGTACTCTTTGGAATCCATCTGGATATCAGTGGCCCCATCTGTCCTACAGAAGCAGTAGACAGTGAGAAGTCTAACCTGGACCAGGAAATCACCCAACATGACAAAGGATTCATTATTACATTTACTGCCAGCAGCACAATTGTTACCGATAATGCTTAAGCAAACTTAATCCTGTTGTCCAACTCCACGCTGGCACTTTTGGAACAGAGAATCTATTCACAGGTAAGATAGGTCTCATGATCATTGTTATCTCCTTCCATGCACGAGAATCTGAGGTCGCTAAAGAATCTAAAACTCAGAGGCCACATCTCTGAATGGGAAATGTCAGGTTTTGGTGAGTTCTAAGTGTGAAGATAGCTGGGTGGGAAATGGAGTGTTTTTTTGAAGATGGCAATAAAAGTATAGAGAATTCCTAATTAGCTGCTCTTGTGGGACTTAGCTAGTCTGGATTGCTTGCATATTTTGAAAACAAAAGTTGCTATGCAGCAAAACAAACAATGAACATGTGACTAATGGTTCTTCAAGATAACTGATAAACTGTCTTGCCCCAATGGGAGTGACCCATTTCACACGTTCCAGCAGAAGAAGCCAGTGCTGATCCCATCAGCCAAGGTGGTAAGACCTAGAAGAGCCTTTTTCACCCTGGCCTCTGTCCTTTGGAACATCCTGCCACCAGAGGTGAGGTCCACCCACAGACTTTTGGCCTTCAGAAAGAGCCTTAGGATCTGGTTCTGCTAGTTGGCGTAGGCCCCAGTCGAGATGTTGCAGGCTGGAAGTGATTGGACTGTAACAGAAGAAGGCACCACCCCGCTTTGCATGCCTGTAATTCCTGTACTTTTAATTTTAAAAACTATTTCTGTGGTTTATACACTTATTTTACTGCATTGTAAGACCCCCAGAACTGCTCTCAATAGCAAGATGGGCGGCATATAAATTTAACGAGTAATTAAATAATTAAAGCTGGTATTCATGAAATATAACACAAGCCAGAAGCTCCTATGAAAACAACATTTCTGTATCTCTTGGAACGGAGAGATAGCCAAGAGAGACTGTACAAGTCTTTAGGAGAGTAGAAGAAAGAACACAGAAGAGGTGACGAAAGGACTGAAGGGACTGTCTCCCCTTTGGCTCAGTGTGGCAGTCACTGCCATCAGAACTGCCATTAAAAGGCCTGGTAGCAGGACTTGAGTCCTTACTGGGTCATTGTTGGGAACTCACTCATTTCTGCCTTATATGTTCATTGTTCATTGAGCATCAGATGATATACAATTCAGTCATCACAGATTACTCACCATAACCAGATGTTCCAAAATTACTTTTATTGACATCAACTCACAAGTTTTGTCTTGGGGTTTCATTAGGTGACAACTTGCAATGTTGGTAATTTTGTACAGCCCTGGATAAAAATGAGTATTTTCATCTGCATCAAAAGGTGCTGTCAGCTGGTTGACTGACATATTTGAACATTGGAACGTAACTGTGGATATGCATTATGTATGCACATCTTTTAAAGATATTAGATGTTGTGCTCAAAAATTTTCCCAGGGTGTCTGGTGATGGCATCAGCTTATATAAAAAGGCAGGATGAGAATATCTGCATGAAGATTATCAGAAAACCAGCTTTTGGACATGTGATTGTGTAACTATAGCTTGAACATTAACAAGCTTTGCCCTGTTCTTAAGTAATGAAAGAAGCCAGAGAGTAAGATACTCCATTGAAAGGTTGTCTAGACTTGCGCAAATGATTTGCTTTCCTTAACTTTTCCCAGAATTCAAATGAGGCTTGAAAGGAATATTTAAATTGCTTGACTAGTCTATATAGTCTTCTAGAGATGGAATACATAGACATTAGTTCTGTATTGGTGAATTTTCAGGCAACTTGCATAAAATGGACATTTATTCTGATCATCAGTAAAACGATTCTTGAATTCTAAATCACACTCTTGAGAGGAAGAAAATTTGGGGCAACTGGGAAGTATGTGTTTGTGTGAACTCTGTTCAGGATATAAAAATGCACTCTTGGGCTTCAGAATTCTTTGAAGGCATTTCCATTAAATCTTGAGATCTAGTTCAAAAAAGCAGGCCTGAGGTCTATCTGCCAATGACTTCAAGTTTCAACAAAAATATAAACAAGCTAGGTTATTATTTAAGATCAAATTATAATCCATAATTTACACACAAGGGATCTCGTAATGAACTGGGACATAGACTTCTCTGACCCTGTGAGGTTCAATGAAAATCTAAGTAGAATCTTTTGGAAGAAGAGTATTAAATGTAATGATATAAGACATTTTACTATTGATACACAGGCAGTTTTCATTTACCAACTGCTTTGTTTAATGATCGTTTGAAGTTATGCCAGTTCTTGCATTGATGACCATTGCAGTGTTTTGCAATCACCATTCATAGATTTCATAACCAGCTGTCAACAAGCAGAATTAATGGATAATATGGAAATGAAATAACAAGTTATGATCATGTGATGTTTCCTTTAACAACTGCAGTGATTCACTTAATTATGGGAGCCAAAGCTAAGTCATAATTCTGGTGCATTCACATGATGTTTCACTTAGTGACTGCTGTGCTAGTGATGGAGTTGTTGGTCCCAGTTGCAGTCGGTAAGCAAGGACTTCCCCTGTATTAATTGCTAAAATGGACAATTTATTTTCTAAAAATGGTTGAAAAATACAATGATCAGATGGGATCATTCTTCTATATTTGGTGGCATTGTTATAAAACTGAATTTTGGAGAATGGTTTGTAATAGAATGAAGCAAAATTTAAAAGCTGAATTTCCTTTCCAACCACCTATTTTTCTAAATTTTACCTTCCTGCAAAGTGCACTGAATTAGCTCTCTTCATGGTAACTGCTGCAAAAATATTCTATGCTTCTCATTGAAAAGTACAATCAATATACTTCTGCAGAAGAGTGGCTGAAGTCTGGGATTATGTTTTAAATAACCTTGTATTGAAATGTAAGTCTGACATGGAATTTAATTCAACTTGGCAAACATTTTTTACTTATAATATTATATATAAATTTCTACCAAATCTGAAATTTGTGGTTTTGTTAACATCAAAACTTTATTGTTTGGACAGGAAATCTCACTTTATTATTTATACTGCATTGGCTATTGCTGCTGATATTCTTATATTAACTGGAGTTTAATAGCAATAATTGGTAGCCTTTAAAATGATATGGTAAGTTGAATTACACAACAAATTAAGGAAATGTTGTATATTTTAAACAAATCCTAAGATGCTTGGTTTTCTACGTGTTTTATTTTTCTATTTTGTTCTTCTTCGCTAGTAAGTTTTCATTTTCTCTGTTTTCCCCCCTTTTCTTAAAAATTCTTCTTCTTCTTCTTCTTCTTCTTCTTCTTCTTCTTCTTCTTCTTCTTCTTCTTCTTCTTCTTCTTCTTCTTCTTCTTCTTCTTCTTCTTCTTCTTCTTCTTCTTCTTCTTCTTCTTCTTCTTCTTCTTCTTCTTCTTCTCCTTCTCCTTCTCCTTCTCCTTCTCCTTCTCCTCCTTCTCCTTCTCCTTCTCCTTCTCCTTCTCCTTCTCCTCCTCCTCCTCCTCCTCCTCCTCCTCCTTCTCCTTCTCCCCCTCCCCCTCCCCCTCCCCCTCCCCCTCCCCCTCCTTCTCCTTCTCCTTCTCCTTCTCCTTCTTCTTCTTGTATCAGATCAGTCTTTTGGAGGAGATTATTCCTTATCTGGAAGTCTGCAACCACCTTTCTTGCTATTGTGGGAAGTCAGCCCCCCCCAGAGAAAGAAATATTTTTGGAAATATTTAAAAGGCAGAATATATTTCCCTAAAGGATTTTAAAAGCAGAATCCAACCTCCAAGTCTCTCTGTCCCAAACAGAAACCAAGTCTGCAGAATTGCAGATGTGATAATCTTGTCAGAAGGACTGGAATCAGGAAACTGGGATTAGGAAGAAAGATCCCTAGAATCAACACACCAAAAATCTAACAGTCATCAGCCCCAGCCCCAGGGAAGCAGGATTGATCTTTGGGACATAATAGGATTAACCCACCACCATTAGAATACCAGAAAGGCACACTCAGACTCAGGTCAAAGTTCATGCAACAGGAACAACTCCAAACAAAGGCTTAAGAAGGTATAAAAACCCACTCCCTACATGTGCTCACTCTCTTTTCTTCCAGAGCCATCTTTCTGTCTGGCTCTCCTCTTCAATAAACTGCAACCTTCTTTCTAAAGCAGTCACCATGTTGTTTATTCCCGGTTTGGACTGAACCATGATGAAGACTTTTCCTTCAACACATTGATCCTGAGTTATTCTTTACTGTTCAGATATTAGAATCTTCCAGAGGCACAATTAATTCCACTAGATTAACATTTTTAAATATATATATATACTTTATTGCAGAGGACTCAGTTTTACTTCTGTAGAACCAGTGGGAAGTTATAGAAGTTGAAGTTCAATAAATCTGGAGCAGCCAGACTGAGGAAACTTTTTTATTTAACAGTCTCCTGTTAGATAGAATGAAGTATAAATGAACACATATACCTGAGAAACTGGTTCTGGCTAGGATGTTAGGAAAACAGGCTGGCATGTTAGAAGGATTAATTCCTCTTTGCTTATGAGAACTCTGGGGAAGGAATCACTTGATGAACTTATGAGAACCAACATAAGTAGATAAGGAAGCCATGTACCCCTTCCCTGCTTCTTATTTCCTTTGTGCCCTGAGGGCCCTGCCTTTTCGTGGTCCTAAACTCCTTCTATTCTGCTGGAAAGTTATAAGTGTGTGTACAAGTGTGTGTATATGATATACATATGACTGGTGCATGGTCTTATCCCCGTGGCCTAATTTCACACCAGTGCTTTCTGAGCAGAGAAACTGTTTGTAGGTAAAATGCCTCATAATCATTTCTATCCATTTCCATGCCCAAGGAGCCGAGTATGCCAAAAAAAATCCAAAACTCGGAAAAATCCAAAACTCAGAAGGACACATCTATGAATGGAACATTTCAGGTTTTGCTAAGTTTTAAATATGGAGTTACAGGGTGGGAAATGGAGTTTTTTTGAATATTGCAATTAAAGTCTGTTGCAGAACATTCCTGACTAGCTGCTCTTACAAGGTTTAACTAGGTTAGGTCACTTGCATATTTGGGGGTGGGGGGGTGGGAAGCTGTGATTTAACAACAATGACAAATCCCTTCTCCTTATATTTGTGTTCGGGATTACGTTCTCAAGTGCATTAAAATTGTATTTGTTCAGTGTAAGTATGTCCACCCATGGCCCATGTGGCCCTGATTAATTAGTAATGCAGTCCCACAAGATCATAAAATTTCAACATTATTAGTGATTTATATACATCAACTATAATATATTATAACTGTGGCCTAAGATAAATCCATATCATTGAATGCAGCCAGGAAAGCCAAAATATTGCCTTTAGAATATGGTTTCATTATTACAGTTTTAAATGTTGAGAGCCATATGATCAGTGCATGCTCTATCACAGATCGGTTACCATAACTTTTATTTTATATATTTATTTATAATTCATCACAAAGGCTTCTATATCAGGTTTGAATAGCTTGCGAAATTTCAACATGATAATTAAGGTGGAAAATAAATGATACAACCCTCTGCCACTAAATTACAATATTTTCAACCACACATTCCTAATCCATAAAGTCACTTTCAGAGAATGTAAATCATACATTCCATCTCTCTAAATCCTTATGGAAAGCTATGTCTTCTTGGCCTTCCTAACTACTACTAGGAGTGAAGTGATCCTTATCTCCAAGGATCAACTGTTCTGAGATGAACCATCAGCAAGCAGGCTAATTCCCAGGGTCCCTGTTGTTGATATTCCCTTGTTGTTGCAGGAATCCTCCTTGCTGATGAGCATTTTCAATATGTTCTGCTCACTTTCCTTTTCTCCTCCACACACTCCCACACCAACATTTATTCGTTTTTTCCCAGTCTTTAATCTCAGCCATATCACCAGAAATTCCTGACTGTAATCTTTTGTAAGCACAACCTTCTTCTCTAATTAACTTATCTTTACCTCATTTCTATGCAACATCTTTTAAAAAAAAGTAAATGCTTTTTCATTGCAGTAGTTAAGCTAAAAATCCTAGTGGCTAATCTTAACAAGAGAGGAAATATTAAGTTGTTTATATGCACATAAAAATAGATCATTATCACAGGGACGTATCTAAAGAAGGAGGTTATATATTCATAGGGAGTTTCATTTGAAAATGAAGCTTTCTCTCCCCTTAAAATTATGTTTAAAGCTAAAGAATATTCTTCTATGTAACTTCACCTATGAATAACAAGCTTCCTGTGGATAAACTTAAAAGATAAGCAACTCTATAATTTTAGAAACTGGACACTACAAGAGATTGATTTTAAGTAAAAAAAAATTTCATGGCAACTTTTGGTGGTAAGTCTGAGACTTACAAAATGATACAAAATGTCATAAAACTGGAAATATTAAAGGAGATTTTTGAAATATTAGTTACCTGTTAATTAGTAATCACAATACCAATAATGTCAGTAATGGTGTCTCATTCTATGGATAGACAATATCCAAAATATGTCAATCAGGAAATGATAAATGTGGAGAAATATTTTGTTTGACAAAACAGAAAATGTACTGGAAGTGAAGATACAAATGACAGATCAAGAGAATGATTTAGAAAGGGATGTATAATTGGATATACAAATGAAACTGGCTGACTTTTTTTTTAACATTTTTTATTAATAGATATATATTTGTACATGTAACCAGGAAAAAATTCAAGTTAACTGCTATTCAACTTAATACAATCAATTTAAATTTGTAAACATTCTTCACTCCGTATATCAAGATTTAACTATAAGCCAGATACATTTTCTTTGATTGGTGTTAAGGGGGAAATAGAAATGATGAACTAAGAGAATGGCCTAGAACAGTGATGGAGAACCTTTTAGAGACTGAGTGCCCAAACTGCAACCCAAAACCCACTTACGTATCGTCGGGTGCTGGGTGGGTGTGGCCCATTGGGTGGGTGTGACCCATTGGGTGGGCGTGGCTGCAGTGGTAACAGCAGACTGGGTGGGACTAAAAAGTTCAATTAATCAATTCCAACTTTGTGAGATCTTTTTTTCCCACGAGAAGTTGAAATTGATTGATTGAACCTTTTGGGGTTTTTTTGCACACGGCAGCGGAGGCCTAAAATGAAAAAGTTTCATAAAACCCAGCTGAAGGCCTAGGACTGGGGCGACAGCACGCGTGCCCACAGAGAGTGCTCTGAATGCCGCCTCTGGCACCCGTGCCATAGGTTCACCACCACTGCCTTATACCATCCAGGACAATTTTTTTCTTCTCCAGGGATGGAGCACCCAACAACTCCAAGAAGCTAAGTAGGTTGTGATCTACTTTATCAAATGCCTTACTGAAGTTCAAGTAAATTATATCTACAGCATTCCTCTGGTCCACTAATTTTGTCACCTAGTCAAAGAATGCAATAAGATTTGTCTGGCATGATCTGTTTTTGACAAACCCATGTTGGCTTTTGGTAATGACTTTGTTTGTCTCTAGGTGTTCACTGATTTGTTGCTTGATTATCTTTTCCAAGATCTTCCCAGGTATTGAAGGGAATGTGTGTCAAAGATTACCAGAAGTCCTCATGTTCTCCATCTGTCAGGCATAACTTTAAATTCAAATACTGTCTGCCTTTTTGAGCATCTCTTCTTGAGCAGGTTTTCTCCATGGTGCAACAGTCCCTAATAAGTGCAGGTTAACAAGCTGTATTCTGTGACCTTAATTAGTTGATAAAAATCCTCCCTTCCTATAACTTCTGCAGCTGTCTGAATCTCTAATGATATGTGAGAAAGACCTTGTGATAGGGAGCAAACAGGGAACAGTAACATAAGAAAGGGCATAATGGGTGGAAAAAGAGGCTCACAAGGGACCCTCCTTAATTTTTCAGGCTGTAAATGAGACAGTGAGAGATTTGTATTTTCAGATTTGCAAGATTATGTTGATATGACCTTAAATTAAATTAAGTTAAATTAGAATTAGTTCATCTGATCATGTTTTCTATTTAGTGCAGTGATTTTTAACCTGGGAGATATCGCCCCCCAGGGGGCGATTTCATTTTTCAGGGGGCGATGGATATAAAGGGGCGACATGGGGGCGAAGGAACAAAAAGGGGGCGATATGGAGACGATGGAGTGAGAAGTTTTGGGGACACTTTTGAGACTTTTTCGTACAGTGAATCGCTGCATATCTGTCGTACAAAAACATCAGATTGCTCGCTTAGTGGATTGAATTGTGTTTTCAAATGTTCCTCCAACTAGCTTCAGTACAGAACAACGTACATATGTGAATACGCATCACTTATCTTCATGCGCATTGCGCAGCAGCCTCTACCCTTTTTATATTTCTTTTTGCATCTTAAATTTCACTTGTAATTCAATCATTAAATGATACTGTTTTTCTTTTCCGGCATTTCACTTTCTTGCAATTGAATTTTGTTTTCAGTGGTCATTACATTTAAGTGTCTTGCATAAATAAGATAATAATGAAATACATGTATCACGAAGTTTGGGAATAAAGTGACGGGTGGCACCAAAATTTTTCACACAGTTGAGATATGGGAAAAAGACTGGAAATAAATTATTTGCATCGATATGTCCTGATGACAATTTTAAAGAAAACAAAACAAGTGTTTGCATAAATTGAAGAATTATTTCCTATGTTGTGATTGAGAGGTTATGTTGGGGAAGGGGGGCGATGACAATGTCCTCATTGGCTCAAGGGGGCGATTTGTTCAAAAAGGTTAAGAACCATTAATTTAGTGTACCTGGAATGGCTGACAGCAATTTTCAAGTCTGAAAGTGCAAATCTCCCATCATTTATTTCCTTTACAGTCTGAGAAATTAGGCTGAATGCTTTTATTTCCTATTTGGCTCTAGCGAATTGATTGAAAAAAATGGAGGGTTTTTTTGTTGCGGAAAAATAGTAATTTCATATATATGTAGGCCTAAGTCCTTTTTTCTAGTTTTTCACTGTGATTTTTGTTGTTGGGAAGGTCAAACAGTTACTGTGTCCTCCTTTGCCCCCGTTTGTCCTCCTTTCCAGTTGTCTGTGTCTTCCTTTCCTGGTTCAGATATGTTGTAAGTTTAAGTGTGTCAAACTTTCCCTATACATCTTTATATATATTAAAGCAATAAACGGGATGTTTGAATAGAGCACTAATCCATCTAAATTAATATTCCTGTTGTGGGAAGCTTAGCAAGGCAGCCATGCAGTAAAGTAAATGACCTGGAGAGTTGGTGAAACAATGGGAAGGGAAAAGGTGAACCTGGAAGGGCAGGAAGAACTGGTAGGAAAGTGTTATTATCCTACTGTAGCCTGGAAGGAGAAATTCATAAAGAAACAGGTTGCTGAAATTCTGAGTCCTTGGTTGAAAAGACCAAAAGAATTAGACACTTATTTTGGACTGTTCTCCACTATTATATTATGCATGTTTAAGTTGATTGCAGGGAAATACTTGTAAGAAATTGTGTGCTGGTTAAGTGAAATAAAATAGTGTTTGTAAAATATAACTTACAAAATGTCTACTGTTTGTCTCTGGAAACAACCTCAAAATATTAGTTTCTTATTTTAAAAATAAGATAATTTATCTGAAATCTTAATGTATTCATAACGAAATTTACATGCACCAAAATCCCAGGGCTATTCACACTCAATGCATTTCAAGTAAGAATATAAGAATTAATTTGATCTTAACTCTCCACCCTTTGGGCCAACCCACTCTTCGTTCTATTTCACTTATGTCTTTGCAGGTTTTGACTTTGAAGCAACCGATGGGGCTTCCTTTTGCTACCTATTTACTTTAAATGAGTGCAAGTTCTCAACTTGATGCAAGTTCTTTTTTTTTTACACAAGTTTTTCAAAATTGCTTTCTAGTTAGCAGTTCCAAACCAAATTAGTTTGAAAATCTCGAGAATGATGGAGCTGCTGTTTATGGTAGTCTGCCTTCCACGGTTCAAATATTTATTTTTCACGTTGGTGAATTATTTCTATTTAAGGTATTCCTGACCACATACTGTTACTTATTTACTTTATTTATTTGTTTGTTTGTTTGCTCGCTCATTCATTTAATTTTTATCCCACTTTATTACTTTAAAGGTAATTCAAGGTGGCAAACATATTTAATATTCCTTCTTCATCCTATTTCCCCACAACAGTCCTGTGAGATGGGTCGGCCTGAGAGAGTGTGACTGGCCCAAAGTTACCCAGTCAGATTTCATCCCAAGGTGGGACTAGAACTCACAGTCTCCTGATCTATCCCATTATGGAATTTTCAAAAATGCTATGGAAAAATTATGTTCTTTCAGTCTTTCTTGGTGTAATCTACATTGGTGATTAGAGATGATGGGTATTGCAGATTAATATATTTAGAGGATAAAAATTGACAAACGGGTGATCCTTCCCTCATTCTGCATAGCATGAAGCATAATGATATTATTATTATTATTATTAATATTATTATTATTAAAGATACAAACATTCATGCAAAATCTCATTCATTATGAAAATCAGATATTAATCAAACATCAGACTTCCTCACCTCTATGATCTACTCAGTTATCAAATAAATGGAAAGACATCACAATTTGCTGCTTTGAAACTATTATTGTTTAAAGTTTCATGCAAAAATTAAATTGGCAGTATTTTCTGTTCTCTATGGAATAGCATAGATTCTTATTATTTCTGAAGCCACTTACAGAACCAAAACACAGTTAAGGTTGTATCTGAAAGGTCTGTACATTTTAATTAACTCTTGTTATTTCTGAATTGCTAAAACAAGAACAGTGTTGCCAAAGATGGATGTATATCTAAAACCAAAATAGTAATATTAAAACATTACCTGAGGAGTTTCAGAAAGCTAGACAAAAACTATCATTATAATCATGAAATAGGGACAAGTGAAAAAATGTCAGAATACAAAATACAGACACCTGGATGCAAGCAGAAAAGGGCAGAGTTTGGGACATGTGTCACAATACACACTTGCTTTTTACATGTGTCTTTGTGTTGGATTAATTTTTATTTATTTATTTTTTTTATTTTTTTAAAAAGTATTTTTATTAGTTTTTACAATATTTTTAACAAAAGATAAAAAAATAATAACTCAACTGTAAACAATCATGTACATTTACCAAACAATCAAACAAAATAACTGCTCGGTACCCCCTTCCCACCACATCCTTCTAAAACAAAACTAACCCCCTCTTTTTCCCATCTAACAACCTACTTTCTCCTTTCTCTACTTTCTCCAACCCCTCCACCCACCTCTATCCCCTATCTTCTCCCTCTTACCCTCTTCCTACTTGCCTAACCTTCACTCCTCCTTCTTCTTTCCATCCAATGTGGTGCCCAGAGGCCACCAGAGCAACCCCTTGCTACCTAAAAAAAAAGAAAAAAAGAAAATATCGATCCCCAAAACAGTTGAGAGAACATAAAATAACAATTATTAAAACCCTCCCACCCCCCCCAGGCTTCCCAGAATGAATACAGGGTAAAAACGCAAGAAACCCCCGCTAAACTACTTATACATAATTATTTAACTATAAACCAAATATAATTCCTTCAATTGATATTTCTTTTGTATATAATCTATCCATTTTTTCCAATCCATCAAAAATTGTTCATTTGAGTGGTTCTTCAAATATGCAGATATCTTAGCCATTTCCGCCAAGTTCACAACTTTTAACGTCCATTCTTCAATAGATGGTGTTTCAGATGTCTTCCAATATTGTCCCACCAGCAATCTTGCTGCCGTAGTCAAATTCAAAATCAACTTAGTCTCTATGGTGGTACAGTCTTTTATAATACCTAACAAAAATAACTGTGGTGAAAATTCAATACGCCTTTTCAATATGTTTTGAAGAATCCACCATATTTTTATCCAAAAAGCCTTAATTTTTTTACAAGTCCACCAAATGTGAAAGTAAGTAGCGTCCATGGAATCACATCTCCAACATTTGGGTTGCATATCTGGATACATAAGTGATAATTTTTTTGGGTCTAAATGCCATCTATAAAACATTTTATAAAAATTTTCTCTTAAATGCTGAGCTTGTGTAAATTTTACATTTTTCACCCATATCCTTTTCCAAGTTTCCATCATAATTGGATGTCCAAAGTTACATTCCCACTTAATCATACAATCTTTAACTAATTCAGTTCCAGAATCAATTTCAATTAAAACATCATATAATCTTTTAATATGCATAATTCTTTGATCCCTAACTTGTTTGATTAATTTTTCATCCTTTAAAGAAAAACCCGTCTTAACATCTTTTTGCCATCTAGCCTGAAGTTGTATATGTGAATACCAATTATGGGCTATTCCTTCTTCCCTTAACCTATCTAATGGTTTCAGTTCTAAACTATTCCCTTCTTTAATTAAAAGCTTCTCATAGGGCACCACATCTTGAATTTGTTGTCTATTCATACTCTCTATTGCATGCCTGGGGACTGTCCATAAAGGAATTTTGCCATTTAACTTATAATAATACTTTTTCCAGACACGCAACAGTGAATTTCTCAATAAATGTTCTTTAAAGCTCCTATCCAACTTTTTATCATAGACTAAATACGCATGAAACCCATACAATAATCCGTACCCTTCTATATTCAATATTCTTTCATTAGTTAAATTAATCCAATCACTTATTGCTACTAGAACTGCTGCATAATAATATAGCTTAAAATTGGGCACTTTCAAACCACCTCTCTCTCTTATGTCTTGAATAATTTTTAGTTTAACCCTTGGTTTCTTGCCATTCCAAATAAATCTATTAATACCTTTCTGCCACTCCTCCAGATTCCCATCCTTTTTAAGTATTGGTAACATTTGAAATAAAAATAAAAATTTCGGCAATACATTCATTTTGACTGCAGCTATCCTTCCCAACATTGATAATTGTAATTTTTTCCAATTCTCCAACTCTATTTGTACCTTGTTCCATAAAAGTTCATAATTATTCTTATACAATTTCCCATTTGAAGCTTCTATATAAATTCCTAAATATTTGACTTTCTTAACTATCTCGCACCCTGTTATTCTTTCCAAATCTTGTTTTAATTTATCACCTAAATTTTTAACCAACATCTTTGTCTTGGATATATTCAATTTAAAACCTGATACTCTTCCATAAGTTTGAATAATCTCCATCAAACTCCGAGCCGACTGTATTGGTTGCGTTAATGTCACAAGTAAATCATCCGCAAAAGCGCATAATCTATAATCATGTTGTCTAATCTGAACTCCTTTTAATTCATCTGAGGCTCTGATCTTGTTCAATAGAACCTCTAAAGTTAAAACAAACAATAAAGGGGATAAAGGACAACCCTGCCTGGTACCTTTCTCTATATTAAATGAATCTGTTAATTGACCATTCACAATAATCTGCCCTGTTTGTTTCTGATACACTGCTGATATAGAGTTATTAAACTGTTCCCCCATTCCCATCTTGACTACAAGTCTTTTCAAAAATAACCAGTTCAGTCTATCAAAGGCTTTTTCAGCGTCCAAAAACATAAGAACTGCCGGCACTTGAATGTGTTTATCCAGATGTTCCAATATATTAACAAGTTGTCTAACATTGGTTTTCATCTGTCTCCCTTGTAAAAAACCAGTTTGGTCTGGATGAATTATTTGAATTAAAACTGTCATTAATCTATTAGCCAAAATTTTTGCAAAAATCTTGTAGTCGGTATTTAACAGCGAAATAGGTCTAAAGTTTTCCACTTGAACGTTGTCTTTTCCCTCTTTAGGGATCAAGGAGACATAAGCCGTTTTCCATGAAGGTGGTACCCGACCCCCCTCTTGAATATTTACAAATAACTCTCTCAGAGGTTTAACCATTTCTTCCTGTAGACACTTATAATAAATCGCTGTAAACCCGTCAGTTCCAGGAGATTTTCCCATTTTCAATTGCTTAATTGCAGCAATAATTTCTTCTGATGTAATCAATGCATTTAATCTATCTCTTTGTTCCAATGTAACTTTCAAAACATTTTGATTTTCTAAAAAGGCATCTATCTCTTTCTCTTGAACCTTCTCTTCAGAGTATAATTTGGTGTAGAACTCTAGGAAAGCTTTTTTGATAATTTCTTGTTGAAATACTTCTTGCCCCTTATATTCTACCTTCTCAATTATACGGGATTTTTGTTTTTTCCTTAATGTGTAAGCCAACCATCTGCCAGGTTTATTAGCATTAAAAAATGTATTATGTTTAGCATATTGTAGATTCCTGGCAACTTGGTCAGCCATCAGCATATCAAATTGTTTCCGTAAAATCTTTAACCCTTCTTTAATATTACTATCATCTGGTTTCTTTATTAATAATAACTCCTTTTTCCTTATTTCCGCTTCTAACACTCTCCTTTTTTCCTCTTGTTTACATCTATGCCTTATATTCATTTCAATTAAAATTCCACGCATATGAGCTTTACTAGAGTCCCACACCGTTTCTATTGCCGTTTCCCCTGTTCATATTTAACATAAAAAATTCCTTCATGGCCTTTTTACATTCTTCCACATTTGCCTCATATTTAAACAAATTTTCATTAATTCTCCAAGATCTTCTAGTAAACTGACCAGTCATTAATTCCATCATAACCGGGTTATGATCTGACAATACATTAGGTAAAATTTTTACTTTCTTTAAACTTAATATAAAATCACTAGTAGTTAAAATAAAATCAATTCTAGAAAATGATTGGTGTCTATCAGAAAAAAAAGTAAACTCTTGATCCCTACTGTGTCTTTCTCTCCATATATCTGACAGATTAAAATCATCCTTAATATCAAAAAAAGATTTAGGCAAGATAGAACGCGACTGAGGAACAGATGAGATCTTTTTCTTATCCAAACCAACATCAAGAATACCATTCCAATCTCCCATTAAAATACAAGATCTATAATCCAATTGTATTAATTTTTTATGTAATAACTTATAAAATATACCTTGTTGCTGGTTTGGAGCATATATACCTATCAAAAGAACTTTCTTCCCATCCAGTAAAATTTCAATAGCTAAAAATCTACCTTGATTATCTGCTTCTATTAATTTAGCTTTTATATGGCTTCCGGTGGCTCCGCCGGCGTCGCTAGAGTCTCCACTGTGAGGCTCCGTTCCCTGGGTTTGTAAAGCCGCTAAAAACAGCGTTCATCAGCTGTTTGTCGTGGTGGAAAAACCCCTCTTCGGGCGAAGAAGAGGTGTAGAGCTTCAAGAGTAAGGTTGAGCCCCTCCAAGATCCCTGGAAAAAATTTTCAGGGACAGAGAGGGTGTGCTCCCTAGGCACTTGAAATGCTCCTGCCCAGAGACGCTTCTGTCAGCTGACAGAAATAGACGTCGTGACCGCCTCTGCTTTTAAGAAACAAATAATAAGGACTTTATACAGATGGAGTGAATACAGGAGTTCTTTGAGTATCGCAAGTATTTTGCTACTTTGTTTCTGCCTATGTACTTATAACTTTTTAAAACTTTTTTAAATCAACATAATCCTTTCAAGATGGCGATAGTTCTTTGTACTAAGTGAAAGTGCTGGAAAGTGAAACTGAACTTTCTCTTCTCTTTCGGAAGTGAAGCTTGAGAAACCATTTTGACTAGAATTATTTACTAAATTACAACGTAAATTGGAACTTAAAAGAAATTAAGAAGGAAGGAAAATTTGGTAACTTTTAAAAAAATTTTTTCTTTTAACTAAAATATTTAAAATGACAACGAGACAGAAGGCAGCTATAGCGAAGGCGGCTATACCCTCCCCAGGGCAGCTTGCAAAATCACAATCTGCCCCTTTAGCCTCTGTATCGCTGATTCCGACAGAACCTCAAGCTTCTATACAACCCCCTCCAGAAATGCTTACAATGAAAGATTTGCAGGCTGCATTAGCCGCTGTATTATCCACCGCATTATCTACAGTAAATGATAAGTTGGATAAGCTGGAGGAAAAGATGGAAGAACAGAAAAAAGATTTTAAAGCCATGACAGAAGCTTATAACTCAGAGATAAGAGAAGATATTGTTGAAGCTATTAAAGGAGTATGGGACTATACTGTGGGAGTTGAAGAAAAGCTGGAAGGTGTGGAGCAACAGATGGAGGAAAAACTAGAAGAAATCAGAAGTGATTTACAGGATCAGGCTGTCATGACACAATTTAACCAGATGCAGATGGCTGTTAGAATCAGAGGTTTCAGAGAAATGTCAAAGGAGAGTCAAGACGATTTAAGAAAGATTTTTGTTGAAGCTTTAGCAACTTTTTTGGAGGATACGGTTGAAAATGTAGCTTGGCAGGTTGAGCGGATATTTAGGATGAATTCACGTATAGCAGCGCAAAGAAATCTGCCCAGAGACATTGTGATATATTTTAGTACAAGAAAATTTAGAAACTGGGTTCTTACTAAAGCATATAATAAACAATTAAGTGTTGCTGGTCAAGAAGTACAGGTTTTGAAAGAGATACCTCCCAAAATGTTGAGATCAAGGAAAGATTACGCTTTTCTGACAGATGAGCTTAAAAAAAGACAAATACAATATAGATGGGAGGTGCCAACTGGACTTTCTTTATTTTTCCAGAATAATAGATATCGCCTGACCACAGTTGCTAAAGCGAAGGATTTTTTTGAGAATATATTGATAGGTGGTAAATCTACCTCTCCAAGACTTAAGAGGGCAGCTCTTGAAAAAGATATAGAATCATCTCAATTTATGGAATTTCAATTAATTTCAACATCAGATATGGATAAAGGAGTAGTGGTGGATCAGCCAGTGCAGAGCATCGATATTTTTCAACCTTTGGTTGCTGAGAGGCCCAAAGAACAAAGGCATACACGTGAGGCTATCAAGACTTCGGAACAAAGAGAAATAGTACAGCCAACTTATATAAAACAAGCTGCATCGATATCTTCGGAAGCCATGGGAGCAAGGCCTAAGAGGAAGGAGGAAGTGGTCTTGGCTTTGCAGAAGCTTTCACAAAAAGGTCATGTCAAATAAATACTTGACATGGAATGTGAATGGTTTAAATTCTCCACAGAAAAGGAAGAAGATATTTCACTATTTGAAGCAATGTAAAAATGATGTAATTTGCTTACAAGAAACTCATATTAGAATTTCTGATCAGAAATACTTGATAAATAATAGGTTGGGTACACATTTTGTGGCAGCATCTCTAGAGAAAAAAAATGGAATTGTTATTTATGTTGTGTTGGATTAATTACATGTAATTAATGTAACAATATTTCACTATATAATTTATATTTTGTGTCCTCTGGAATGGTGATCAAATGATGATCTGACAAGTGGTCATCTTCTGTTTGTTTGACTGAAGTCTGAGAAATTTTTAAAGTTGCCCCAATGGAGACTACTTGATAGGTTCATAACCTTTCTCAACAACTTTTAGTTCTGCTTCAGTGATGGTTGTGTATTTTACTGCATTTAATTAAATAAAAGAAGCAAATCATTGTTGGTTTACTTTTCTCTCAGAATGACTGAAAAAGTGATGATAACGATGACGACGATGATGATTACATGAGGTCAAGTCATTGCTGAATCTTACTGACCACATAGATTTTTTTTCCTAGTCTGGTCCTTCAGCTATTCTAATGGTGCAAGAGGAGAGGAGAGAAGAGAAGATGGGAGAGGGAAGAGGGGGAGGGGAGAGGGAGAAGCAGGGGAGGGGTGGAGAGGAGATGGGGAGGGGAGAGGACAGGGGAAGGGAGAGGACAGGAGAGGAGGGGCAGGGGAGAGGAGAGGAAGGAGAGGAGGGTGATGGAATGGGAGTGGGGAAGTGATGGGATAAGAGGGAGGAGAGGAGATGGGGAGGGGAGAGGACAGGGGAAGGGAGAGGACAGGAGAGGAGGGGCAGGGGAGAGGAGAGGAAGGAGAGGAAGGTGATGGAATGGGAGTGGGGAAGTGATGGGATAAGAGAGGGAGGAGAGGAGATGGGAGAGAGGAGGAGAGGAGAGGAGATGAGAGGAGGGGAGAGGGGAAGGGAGGAGAGGAAGGGAGAGGAGAGGAAAGGAAGGGAGGGGAAGAGAGGGAAGGAGAGGAGAGGGGAGAGGGGAAGGGATGGGAGAGGAGAAGGGAGGAGAGGAATTCATGCAATTGCCGCCCTAAAACTGTCCCCTATTTATTCTACAAGGATACCACCACTGCCTAGCTTCACTGTTGCAGTAGATACAATTTCTGCCCTTTCAAGGATAGAGGAATGCTGAATAATGCAGATATAAACAAGTCCCCTAAGTTTGATCTGCAGCCAAGCAATTCACTATAATGAGACTAACTTTCAGAATAATTTGATTTTTACTCTGAATCTTGATTTTTTTTCCTCGAAAGATATAGTTGTCACTTTCTACTCTCTCCCCAATAATCATTCTATTTTAACAAACTATCATTTTTGCATGAGGCAATAACAGAAAACAATAATTGTTGAACGTATTACAAGGATGATGTTTTTCCAGGCAGCCTTCTTCTATTAAGCATTATTCCTTGCAAATTTAAAAGATAAATGTTAAAAACATCTTAAACTTGCATATTCAATATCTCTGTAAAGAATGATCTTAGGATAAACGAAGTTATTAGAAAAATACTGTTATATTTAATTGATTATCTAATTTGTCTAAAGTTACAACAGCTCTTTGTTTTTGTCTCATTTAGCCGATTAAAAGTCCTCACTTTTAAATGCTGCTAATCAAGTAAATGATCATTTTTTCAATATTTCGCAGTATCAAAACCCTGGTAGCTTGCTAAGTATTGCCACTTATGATTACTTCACGATCAATTCTTGCTGCCTTGTTGAAATAAATTAAAAATAAATTCTACAAAGTGTTCTCATGAATCCAATAATTCCAAATGTTCTTCCAAGAATTTAATGTTTATGAGAATCCCTTGCTATGATATGGAGTTGATATACACCATTCTTCAAATGTTGATACGAGTCTTACTTGATGAGACTCAGATATTTTATCAAAGAATTATTGAAACTGATTCATTTTAAAATTTCTGTCATTCTTTTGGCAAAATGTCCTAAGGAATATCATTATTTTTAAATGTATTTTATGAAAACACAATAAACAAAATTATTAAATTTAAAAATAATTTAAAAATAGATTTTACTTTTTTGTTCCTTCTTGATTTGTATTTTTTAGTTTGCTTGAGGTTGTTTTTTTTGTAATAGTAAGGCATAACATGATATCAGGTTCTAATTTACTAAGGTGTAATATTATTTTTAGCTCTAATTAATTTTATTTTTCCATTCCTTATATTCAACACTTTTATCTTGGGGCTTAAAAACAGAATGTTCAAGGAACAGAAAAAAGAATAGAAAAAAGGGAGAAATAATACAGTAATAGTTAATTTTTTTGATATTTTTTCCAAACTTCCAAAGAAAAAATTTAAATTCAAATTTGAAAAACAAGTTTTATTAATTTTATTTATTACATTTTTATGCCACCCATCCTCTACAAAGTAACTCTGGCTACTAATTTCTCTCTGTCAGATAAATTGTACCATCCAAACTGAAAAAAAAATCTGCTAATTCAGTTTGTACCAACTGAACTTTGCTCTTCTTCATATTCATATTCATATGCATTTAATTTAATTTATTTAATTTATTAGATTTGGTTTTGATTTATTAGATTAGGTGTGGTCACCTACTCCGGAAGACTCTGGGCAACTTACAACATCAAAAAAAATTAAAGGATAGAAAGAGTTAAAAATCACATAAACAGAATTTATTTCCTTCGGTTGAAAAATATTAAAGAAAGTTTAAATTTCATCATGTTTTTCTTCCTACTATATTCTTTGCCTTATTCTGGGTTAAGAACATAAGAACATAAGAAGAGCCATGCTGAATCAGGCCAAAGCCCATCAAGTCCAGCATTCTGTGTCACACAGTGGCCCACCAAATGTACATGGGGATCTTGAGCAGAAAGAGAAGGCAAAACCCTCCCTTTCCCTTGACCCCCAAACAAATGGTACTCAAGGGAATCCTGCCTGCTTCAACCAACATAGAGGCGGCACATGGACATCTGTTTTAATAACCACCAATACACTTTGCATCCATGAATCTATCTAGCCCTGCCTTGAAGCTGTCAAGGCTGACAGCTGTCACGACCCCTTCAGGAAGTGAATTCCATAAATCAACGACCCTCTGGGTGAAGAAATATTTCCCTTTATTTGTCCTCACTTTCTTAGCTATAAGCTTTGGGGAGTGCCCCCGTGTCCTGGTATTGTGTGATAGAGAAAAGAATTTTTCTCTATCCACATTTTCTATCCCATGCATGATTTTATACACTTCGATCAAGTCACCCCTTAAACGCCGTCTTTCAAGACTGAAGAGACCAAGGCATTGCAATCTGGTTTCATAAGGGAGGCGCTCCATTTCCTTGATCATTCTTGTTGCCCTTTTTTGCACCTTTTCCAGTTCCATTATATCCTTCTTGAGGTGCGGTGACCAGAACTGTACACAGTACTCCAAGTGTGGTCTCACCATCGATTTGTACAGAGGCAATACAACACTTGCTGACTTATTTTCGATTCCCTTCCTAATCATGCCAAGCATGGAATTTGCTTTTTTTTACTGCTGCTGCGCATTGGGTTGACATCTTCATCGAGCTGTCCACCAAAACCCCAAGATCCCTTTCTTGGGTTGTCTCAGAAAGTTTGGTCCCCATCAGTTGGTAAGTATAATTGGGGTTCTTTGCCCCGATGTGCATAACTTTGCACTTGTTTAGGTTAAAATGCATTTGCCACTTTGTTGCCCACTCACACAATTTTGAGAGATCCTTCTGGAGCTCCCGACAATCAGTTTCACTTTTCACAACCCGGAACAATTTAGTGTCATCAGCAAACTTGGCTACCTCACTATTAACTTCTACATCCAGATCATTGATGAATAAATTAAAAAGTAAAGGCCCCAAAACTGAACCTTGGGGTACACCACTTCTCACTTCTTTCCATCCAGAGAATTGTCCATTTATTGCCACCCTTTGCTTCCTACAATTTAGCCAGTTACCAATCCAGGACAAGACCTGTCCTCTAATTCCGTGGCTGGAGAGCTTTTTTAGGAGCCTTTAGTGAGGGACTTTGTCAAAAGCCTTTTGAAAGTTAAGATATACAATATCAACTGGGGCCCCTTTATCTATGTATTTATTTACACCCTCAAAGAATTCTAACAAGTTAGTAAGACATGATTTGCCTTTGCAGAAACCATGTTGATTTTCTTTCAGCAATGCCTGTTTTTCTATGTGCCCTGTAATTTTATCTTTAATAATGGTTTCCATCAGTTTGCCTGGAACTGAGGTTAGACTGACTGGTCTATAGTTTCCTGGATCACCTCTGGATCCTTTCTTGAAGATCGGGGTTATATTTGCTTCCCTCCAATCCTCTGGTACAGTGCTTGATCTTAGAGAAAGATTGTATATTTTAGCTAGAAGTTCAGCAATTTCACACTTGAGTTCCTTAAGAATTCTAGGGTGGATGCCATCTGGACCCGGCGATTTGTTGACATTTAGTTTAGAAAGGCATGCAAGAACATCTTCCTTGTTTATCTCTATCAGGTTTAATTCTTCTATTTCCCTCCCTGGGAAAACTAATTCAGTGGCAGGCAAATGTTCTCTATCCTCCTCGGTGAAAACGGAGGCAAAGAAGTCATTTAGCCTCTCAGCAATCTCCTTGTCTTCTCTGATTATCCCCTTCTGACCATTGTTATCAAGTGGTCCAACTGATTTTCTGGTTGGGTTCCTGCTTCTGATGTACTTAAAAAAGGTTTTGTTATTATTTTTAATATTCTTGGCTATATGCTCCTCAAAGTCTCTCTTGGCTTTCATGACTATCGCCTTGCATTTGGTCTGCCAGAGTTTGTGATCCCTCCTGTTCTCCTCGGTAGGAAGAGCCTTCCATTTCTTAAATGAGTTTTTCTTCTTTCCAATAACCTCCTTTACCTCATTCGTAAGCCATACTGGTATCCTCTTGGACTTTCCAATCCTCTTTCTTCTTTTAGGAATGCATTTTATTTGAGCCTGCTGTAACGTATTTTTAAACAGTTTCCAAGCATTTTGGAGGGATTTGACTTTTTTTACTGTTCCTTTTAGTTTCTTCTTTACTATTTTCCTCATTTTGTCAAAATTCCCTCTGTGAAAGTTTAAGGTCTCTGTGTTAGTTTTCACTGACAATTTGCTATCCATGGTTAAGTTGAAGGTTAAGTTGTGATCGCTGGTTCCTATGAGCTCGGTTACAAGGACATCATGAACCAAATCCTGTGCGTTAGTTAGAACCAAGTCCAGGATCCCCTTTCCCCTGGTAGGTTCCATGACCATCTGCTCAAGGGAATAATCGGCTAACATGTCGAGGAACCTTGTCTCTCTTTCATGTGTAGAACAAGAATTTACCCAATCTATTTGGGGATAGTTGAAGTCCCCCATTATGACTACCCTATTTCTTTTTGAGGCCTCCTTAAATTCATTTTCCAAATAGCAATCTGCCTCTGGAGTTTGGTTGGGAGGGCGATAGCAGATCCCTAACATCAGATTAGTTTCCTGTCCTGGGATTTTTATCCACAATGTTTCTGTGGGTGAGTTTGAATTTTCTTGAATTTCGAGTTCATGAGATTCTAACTCCTCATTTATGTACAAGGCCACGCCACCACCATTTCTCCCTCTCCTGTCCATCCTATACAATTTGTAACCTGGAATCCTTGTGTCCCATTGGTTTTCATCTGTCCACCAGGTTTCTGTTATGCCGATAATATCAATATTATTTTCCTTCACCAAGCATTGCAATTCCCCTATTTTTGCTCGAATGCTTCTAGCATTTGTGTACAGACCTTTATATGTAATTTTCTGGTGCACTTTCAACTTTGACTGTGGATTTTGACTGTAGAATTTGGTTGTAGAATTTGTAGATGGTCTACCATGTCCTTCTGCTTGACTATTACAATTTAGTTTTCCTGTTGACTCACCAATGTGTGCATAACTTCCACCCTCCATATTAGGCAGTGCGCCTTCTCGAACCGGAAGCTGCCCAGCTCCTGTCGACTTGCCCCTATGAATCAGTTTAAAAGCTGCTCTGAAACCTTTTTAATATTAATCGCCAACAGTCTGGTTCCATTATGGTTCAAATGTAACCCATCCCTTCTGTACAGGTGTGGCTTGTCCCAAAATGTTTCCCAGTTCCTAATGAATCTAAACCCTTCCTCCCGGCACCACTGCCTCATCCACGCATTGAAGCTCCTGAGCTCTGCCTGTCTAGCTGGCCCTGCGCGTGGAACAGGTAGCATTTCTGAGAATGCAACCTTGGGGGTCCTGGACTTTAATCTTCTACCTAGCAACCTAAATTTGGCTTCCAGGACCTTCTGCTTAGCTTTTCCAATGTCATTGGTACCGACATGTACCACAACAGTTGGCTCCACCCCAGCACTGTCTATCAGCCTGTCTAGATGCCTCGTGATGTCCGCAACCTTTGCACCCGGCAGGCAGTTTACCATACGGTCAACGCTTCCATCACAAACCCGTCTCTCTATATTTCTAACAATTGAATCACCCACTACAAGAAGCCCCCCTCCCACCACCCGCGGAGAAGTATCCTCGGTGCAAGAGGATATGGGCACATCCTCCAGGGAAGGGGTCTCAACTAAGGGAGCCTGTCCCTCTTCCACAGATTGATGTCCTCCCTGCCCAAGATCTCCATTCTCCAAAGCAGCTGGAGAGCTGCTCAGCATGGAGTGGGACGCTCCTGCTGCATCCCTGAAGATCTTCTCCTGCCTCGCTATCTCTCTCTGCTTCTCCAGGTCTGCTACCTTGGCTTCAAGGGAAAGAACCTGTTCCCTGAGAGCCAGGAGCTCATTGCACCGATCACACACCCAAGACTTCTGTCCAGCAGACAGATAGTCATACATGTGACACTCAATACAAAACACTGGGAAGCTCCCCTCCGTCTGCTGGCTATCTATCTCCATTTCTTGTTTTTTTATGTTTGCTGTTATTATTATACTAGTTATTATTTTTAAAAAAACACAGCTTTTTTGGGTTGTTCAAATTTTTTGTTTTGGCCTCAGTTTACTTTTTGGATTTTTTTCTTACTTGTTTTAGGATTTTATCGCGCGCCGTCAGGGGCGCGATGGCTGCTAAAAAAAAAGGTGAATTTGTAATTAAACAAGAAACCCCACAAACTTACCAGGGCTCAGCAGGTAATTCTTCCCAAGGTTCCTGCCAAGTTCCCTAGTCCCCTTTTATTTCCTGTTTTAATTTCTTATTTGAAAAAGCTCTGCCCAAGCAAAAGCAAAAGCAGCTGCCTTTCTGCCCCACAAGGAAGAGTGAGCTGCTTGCTCCCAGCTACCAGGGATTAGCCAGCAGGGGGGCTGCAGCAGAAAGCTCCACCCCCTCCAAACCTGTGCTGAGGGCAAACTTTAGAAGAAAGGGGAAGGAGAAACCCCTTTTATGGCTGCTAAAAAAAGAAAAAAAAAGGTGAATTTGTAATTAAACAAGAAACCCCACAAACTTACCACGGCTCAGCAGGTAATTCTTCCCAAGGTTCCTGCCAAGTTCCCTAGTCCCCTTTTATTTCCTGTTTTAATTTCTTATTTGAAAAAGCTCTGCCCAAGCAAAAGCAAAAGCAGCTGCCTTTCTGCCCCACAAGGAAGAGTCATTCAAGGTAACACATTTTTCAAGTTGAGTTCATTCTTAGTTATTTCTTAGATGCATCCACAAATTGTTGGGAGCAGTACATATACACTGTTGTTGTTTTTTTAATCACGATGCCTTTTCAGGCCAGTTGGCAGCCCAAGTATTCTCTGGAAATCTCCCAAGTATTAATCAGACTCTATCTTATTTCAAGTTCAGAGATATTGTGCGTAAATGAAGGAACCAAGTAGGAACCAAGTAATTCACGTTGAAATAGATAATGTTTGAAAGTAAAAACAGGAGTTTAGAAAATATTATCATTTAAGGATAACATTCTATCAAGCAATAATAATACAATATATTGTCATGGTTTAAATACCATGTTTATTTGCTTAAAAGGATGTCATAATTACTTTTTAAAAATGTGTGTCAATCCATGTAATCATTATTTTTACTTCCTTACACTATCCCTTTTTTAGCTATAGTGAAATAATTATGGTTGATATAATTTCTTTGTTTTTGGTTTCTTTTAAAGATTGAATCCTTGAGATTGACAGATGCCTCAGAGGTTATGAATTACATTTTATGTGCAGAAAAAATATACAGAATCTTTTCCCTGTTCAGAATGGAAAAGTAAGGGAGAGAAATTAATTTGATTTGTGCTGTTATGCAAGTGTAATTCATAATTTTTGGAAACTATCTATGAATCAGATAGCATTTAAGTGATGAAATTCAAAATGTTCATCATTTTCTGGTTTGGCTCACAACTTAATAAATAGATATAAAATTCATTGAAAAATATATAGATATAAAATTCAAAGAAAAATACAAGTAGAATTAATATTTAGGAGCAATACCCAGAAAATGCACACTATTAGGAAATATTCTTGCCAAAGTGCCTGTTAGGGCAATGGCATAGAAAATGTGCATGAGTTTGTTTTAAAATAAATTTGTTGATTAAAGTGAAAAGCAGCTTTAATGTTGTAATAACAAAAACATCTGAGCAAAAGTAAAATTTGAAAAATTGTCCTCTGACTTGTATAAATGTCAGGAAAGGTATTTAGTATGGGTGCAATTTGATAATCCATCCAACACCTGGAAAGCTGGGTCTTTTTTCTTTGCTGTTCCATATTCACCTTTTCTCTCAAAGGTGAAAAATCAGCAAATTAAAGTGATCACAAACACTAATTAATTAAATTAAAGACTGACTTATTCAGTGCCTTCGGAATGAATCACTCAGATGTTTCACATATTGTGAAATATTATGCCAAAATGAAATAATGTACATTTTAAGCAAATGTTAGTGGAACTCCTGTCTTGATGAACAAGCTTGGAGAATGAAGGGAGGTGACAACACGCAAAGGGAGGTTGGAGGCAGCTGAGTTTTATAGTCCATTCCCTCTCACTAATTTGAATATCCTTATCAGATTTAACTCTGAACAAGGCTGCTTTAAGATAAGGAGATGAACTTCCTGAGAACATAAAGAAAGGAAAAGAAAGAATGGGAGAATAGATTGCTGATTTCTATTCCATTTCCCTTTTGGTGAAGGGCATACTACCTGAATTGAAGTACTTAATTTTCAATTATATGTGACTAGTTGTTAGGGAGGGGGAAAACAATTTTTGGTCAGATGTTCGATTGTAAATAAAAGCTGGGTCAACACATCAACTAAACATACTAGACATTTTAAACATGACTTGTTGCTGAAAAAGCCACGCTAGAGGACTTCAGTCTGTACTAGTCTTAATCTGCAACATAAATGGTAGTTTTAGTTTTGGTCAAATTAAGGTTCAGAATACCTTCTTAATTCTGTTTTTTATCATCTTAGCTTCAGCTTCACTGTCTGCTGCCTCATGAAACCCAGCGACCAGTTAGGGCCCACAGGGTCGGCCAGACATTGTCGCCTGGTGGGGCCTAGGGGAAGAGCCTTCTCTGTTGCGGCCCTGGCCCTCTGGAATCAACTCCCCCCAGAGGTCCGTATTGCCCCCACCCTCTCCGTCTTTCGCAAATTGTTGAAGACACATCTTTGCCGACAGGCCTGGGGCAGTTAACACCTTGCCCCAGCCAGTGCAGGTTTGTTGTAAGTTTGTTTTCGGATGATTGGTTTTTAATCTAGGGGTTTTATAAATGTATTTAATGTCAGATTTCTATATGTTATTATCTATGTTGTAAGCCGCCCTGAGTTTTTGGAATAGGGCGGCATAGAAATCGAATTAAATAAATAAATAAATAAATAAATAAATAAATAAATAAATAAATAGCAACCTTAGATCCGTTGCAATGGTGCAGTAGGTTTGGAAGGAGTGATGGGTACAGTTTCCACATTATGGGAAATCAAAGCTATTATAAACAGTTGTTTTCAAACACATTAGAAACCCTGATTTGGCCAGTCTTAATTATAGCTTTTCAGTGCAGCAAGCTGAGACAGCCAAGACTCCTTAATATCGTTTTTAAAGGATTCAATTAAGCAAATCATTGCAAATTCAAATGCATTTGATGCACTGGTTTTCACCAAGTAAATTTGGGGAAGCCGTGAGAATCTTTCTTTCCATCCTCAAAAAGACTACCCTAACAATCCCAAAGAGATTTATGTATGTGTATGCAGACACATACACAAACAAATACACACAGAGAGAGAAGGAGGGGTGGGGTGGGGACTTGGCAGCTATCTTTTTTATTCCCCAAACATAGGAAAGCATTTATATTAAAATAAGGTTTGACATGTTTTCTTCAGGGCAGATTCTGAGTATGTATAAGTATGGTGATTATACATTATACATTTAGTATAAAGGACAACCTTCTATTTCAGAGAGTTAGTCCTCAACTTACAACCACAATTGAGCCCAATATTTCCATTGCTAAGCCAGAAGGTTGCTAAGTGAGTTTTGTCCCCTTTTATGACCTTTCTTGCCACAGTTAAATGAACCACTGCAGTTGTTAAGTTAGTAACATGGTTGTTAAGTGAATTGTGGCTTCTGACTTTGCTTGTCAGAAGGTTGCAGAAGGTGATCACATGACCTACGGGACACTGCAACCGTCATAAATATGAACCAGTTGCCAGGGATCCAAATTTTGATCACATGACCATGTACAGTTGTAAGTGTGACTGTTTCATACGTCATTTTTTTCAGTGCCATTGTAACGTCGAACAGTCACTAAATGAATGGTTGTAAGCCAAGGACTCCTTGTATTCTTTAGATTTATCTGTTTTTCAAAAATGCACTTTTTATCCTTATTATGGTCATTTAACTTTTACCATATAAATGGCACGACTTAATACACAGTCTGTCACATTACTGTGAAAAATACGGAAACCGAATTGTCTTTTTTAAAATAAATTAAAAGGTAAAGCAAATATTATTATTATTATTGGTTAAATTTATTTGCTGCCTATCTCATCGTGGGGCTACTCTAAGCGGCTGACAACAATAAAAGGGAATAAAAACGAAAAGAAGATAGACAGTAGAGGAGTCAACTAATACCGGTAGAACAAGAAAATAAATAATTAAAGATATAAACATAAGTATTTTTTCTTATTCTTATGAATCTCTTTCAGATTTATTCCTTTTTTTCTGGTTTTGTCCTTTATTTGTTCAAAGAAAACAGGGTGACTGTAATTGCAACAAACACCTCTGCCCTGCAGATTGGAAACAACAGATTACACTATCTTTGTCTTACATCGGCGTGTCTTCTATGGAGATTGCTGCACACATACATCAGTTTTGTCCTGTTGCATCATCTTTGCAAGTCAGAGCAATTCTATGTTTCTCCACGTCTGTTATTACATGCATTATTGCAAACAACTTTACAAGAGCAGGTAGAGTAGGGCATGAGAGAACATCCAGGTCATTTAGAATCATACTGATGCTAAATTTCAGATGAATTTAAGATGTATGGCTTAACATCTTTTCCTCCTCCTCCTCCTCCATTTTACATTACTACATACTGCAGTAACCCTGAACATTGGAAAAACAAACCGGAGCAGAAACATCATGTCTTCCAACAAAATGGATGGCCAGGCCACTCTATCAAAAAGTACCCTTACCATTTAACCCAATACACCATAACCAACACAAGCCGTGAAAAGGATAACACTGCCGTACATAAAAAACATATCAGAAACCACTAGCAGACCAGTTCAACCACATGGCATCATCTTAGCAAACAAACCAACTAAAGCACCGCCTAAGTAAACCAAAAAACCCAGCAGCCCCAGAAGAAAATATAGGAGTCATCCCTAGCATACAGTGTAAGGACTGTAACAACCTGTCAGAACCCTGTCCTTCTATGGGCCTGGGGTTTCGTGTTTCTTGTTCTTTTTGGGTTCTGCCATTCTCCTGGGGTGGGAGGGGGAAGCTTTGGTTGCTGATGTGTATTTCCTTTTGCTCTGTTCTTTGCTCTATCCTCTTTGATGTTTCTACATTGGGGTGAGAATGGAATGTGCCTCCGGCCATCTGCCTTACCTCTAAGCACGGAACAAGCAGCGCAGACCTAACAGTCTTGGAAGCAGTGCCTTATCACCCCAATCCCTCAGCATTTTCACACCAGCAGATTGGCCTGTTTGAATCATCCAGATGGACAGCTGGGGTGGTGTGACTATTGAATCTTTTGACCTATTGATTCACGTGGGAAACCACTCAGATCCTGCTTTCTATTCCTGCAGTCAACATCTCCCAATAAAAGTTCCTTTTGAAATGATGTTCATTTTAAGAGTTCTGCTTTCTTGGGATGATTGATTGAGGCAGGTTCTTACACAACCACTATCTAGGTCAAACAGACAGAATACTAGCAGAGCACATCCATGAACACCAACTAGTAGTCTGAAGACATGATGAAAACTCCTTAATTTCACAATCAGGTTGGGCTGGAAACACTCAACCATAGTTTCAAGCAGCCTAGATCAAGGTAATATCAAATACACCAGAGAATTTCTATAGACCTGGGCACTCAGACAAATTGGTCATCAACAGGCACATAGAGATAAACTGCATCTACATAGCACTAAAAAGAGATATAAATAAATACAAAGATCAAACAGCTCCTCGCCAGCAATCAACACCCAAAGGAACAGAGATTAACACCAAGGTTAACATAGACCAACAATCAAGTAAACAATACCCCAATCAAGAAACTACCAACGCCGATAAACAAGCTAATAGTAAACAACAGCCTAATCAAGTAACTATCAAGAACACTCCCACCAACTCTGACAGGGCAAACCACTATGGTAGTATATAAAAATAAGGGCAAATCCCATTCAGTTTGTTAATGAAATATCTGCAAGAAAGTTACTAAACTCAGATAGCACCAAGGACCCCACAGTTCAACCCTGAGCTACAAATATTCTCTTCTGCCATACATTACATTATATTAACAAGTTCTGTGATTCAATACATCTTTATCCTAGTTAATAAATAACTTAATAAATAATTGGTGTTCTGTCATTAAGCCTTGGGTGTATGAGATGAGGAGGCAGAACAATGCTTTATAAAACACAGTTTTTGTTTCATTTTGCCGAAGTCTGAAGACATTAGGATTTAGAAGATTACATTTATTGCCATTCTTAAGGAGCCAATAAGCTTTTGGCAATATTTGCTAATAACTATAATGCGCATATTGTTTATGAAAAGAACTTGCCTTGGTTTCTTATTCCTACATGGAGAGAAATTTCAGAGCATGTGGATAACTCATAACTATTTGGAAAGAGTTAGATTTCATTGTTGTCACGTTGATTCATTTCAATATACTATTTCGTCTCAGATTGGGATGTGTGTGGGTTTTTTTTGCAATTGATTTTACATAACACTAAACTTTGATTTATAGTGACTGCCCACACAGAGTGGGAGGAAATTATTTCAGGATCAACCTGTACAGAGTTTTTTGTAACTATGACTTTCTTTCCTATGTTGCCATTTGTTGCCCTATTCCAGCAAACAGATGTATGTGCAGGTAAAACAAGTTATCCCACCTACATTGCTTGCCAGCAAATATATTAAAGAATTAAATATATTTCTCTCCATTCTATAGAAACAGACTAGAATGGGTTGGGAAATCAGACTTTCCAGTCAATCAGACAGAGGGCTTATTCTATGGGTAATGGGATAGTTAGTGTGATTCTTATTCCCAGAAATAAGAATTGCCTTAATGACTGTTTAATGCCTGGGTCTATCAGCTTGATGGATTCATAAGAAGACCAGGTCTTCATCAGAGATATGGATGATGATGACGAGAGCCCTGGAGCTGACAGCTGTCAGCTAATTACTTCATCCAAAATGACTCATTATTTTTAATTTAGAAAGGTAGTTTACAACCTGAAAAAGCTGAATCTCAGGCCATCTTCCAGAACCTCTTCCCCCCACCTCAAGATTCTAAAGGAGATTCTCCTGGGAGAACAGACGATATAACTGCTTTGGGTTGTAATAGTGCTTTGATGTTACATCAACATCCTTCTTCCAAAGTACAGTGTTTGGGGATATGATTGTGACTAGAAATTAGTCATTTTATTTTGTTTTACTTTTTAAAAATCAGCTCCCACATGCATATAAAGTTGAAGAAGAAGGGTCTTTATTTTTTTAGAGAAACTGGGAATACCTTTTCATCTTAACAATTGGCTCACATCAATTCTGCCTGCTGTAAAAGGGATTGCATAGATAAACTTGCTGGGTCCACCTTTGACCCTTAAAATCCATTTGCAGAAAATGTTCCTTGATAACTGCACACTGGCTAAGAGGAAAAGACCTCCTCAGGGCTCTTGAAGAATGCAAGTTATGAACAACTCCTCTTTGCATGAAGAGGCTTTGGCTCAGTCCTAATGTGGAAGAACTGTATGTCCAATCCTCTAAAATAAAACATCTGCCTGCTTATCAAAGTAAGGCCTGGAGCAGAACAGGTATATTTGTACTAAACACCTTCATATTTGACTTGCTGACAACTTATTTCATTTTTCCTCCACTGTGGCTATTATATTATATCATTACCAGCTATCTAGTGTAGGGCTGCAGCTCATCTGGATTTTTCCATCCCAGATATGGCAGTCTTGGCAGGAGTGGAATATAAATTGAAAAGCAAACAAAAGCAGTGCAAACAAAATGAGGTAAAAACAACTTGGTAGTTGTTTTACCTCATTCTTAAAGCTGAATTATTATTTTGCTTTCAGGATCTGTTTTATTTAATGCCATTTAACCCATACTTCAAATATGTCATAAGTTCAAACCATGGGCTTACTTTAGCTGATCTTATAAAACAAATCTTTGCCCCCAAATTTCTTTCTTTTAGCAATAAATGAACAGAACAGATGATGTTAATTCAATCGCTATTGCTTTCTAGTGGTTGTTAAAAAATCACACAACTGAGTATATTTTCAAAAGAGGTTAAAAAAAAGGAAAATCGAAAAATATCTTTATTGGGAGCAACCAAAATGCATAAGAGTTATTGTTTGTTTAAAAAATGTTTCAAAGGATTATATGAGATCGGTTACTCTGTATAACACATACATTATTCAAGCCATTTTAATGAACTTTAAGTACAGGTAGTTACTAAATCAGATACCTAAGAAGCATGAATACATGTTTGCAGGGCTTTTTTTTCTCATAGAACACCCAGAACAGAGTTCTGGCACCTTTTTTGGATGGAATCTTGTAGAGTAGGCAAGGTGGGTTATATGACGTATGTGAGTTCTGGCACTTTTTTTTTTTTTTTTACAAAAAAAGCACTGAGTTTTTGAGAAAGCATGGAATGTTTGAATGATGATAAAAGTTTGCACACTATATGTATCTTTCTAAATCAAATAAATACAAGAAGTGGAGAGTGATGTAATATAAATTAAAATAATTTAGATGATAATGCTTATTCTTGTGAATGTGACCTGGTAGAAAGATTTGATTAAAAGCTATATTCAGCTCAGGATTTGAACAAACTTGACTCAGAACCTAAAGTCATACCATGATATATGGTCAAAATAATGCTTCCTCTGAGAAGGTGGCATTTCTCTTATCCTACCCTACCCTATCCTATCCTGTCCTGTCCTGTCCTGTCCTGTCCTGTCCTGTCCTGTCCTGTCCTGTCCTGTCCTGTCCTGTCCTGTCCCGTCCCATCCTATCCTATCGTATCCTATCCTAATCTCACTTCCTTGTAAGCAGCATGCATTGCACTGACATCTCCAATTTTATTTCCTCATCAAATTTGTGAGGTAGGTATAGTTGAGAGAAGAAACAGGTTGATCCCAAATTTTCATAGTTTAATAGATAAAATTTACAAAATGTGTAGCACACAAATAGGCTTTAGAAAAAAATCTGGGGAAAATAATCAGCAGAGATTTTTGTGACAGGTCATTTCACACTTCAGAAAGGATGTTATTTTCTTCCTCTTTTTCCCATGTTTATTTTATTTTTATTGGTAAACTTATATGTCACCCAATTGTTGGATGGCTTAAAATCAGTTAAAAACATTGAGATAAAACATCAATAAATATTATTCCCAGATCGCTCTTTCTCTCAGAGCAAGACACCGCAGTGGATTAAATATGTGACCTGTTGTTGAAAGTGCAATCCAACAATCCACTACTTACCTCACCATGATTAATCTGGGTGGATTGTCCCTTCTTGGGGGAGGGAACAAGGTTTAAAAATGGCAGCAGGAGTGAATGGCTTGGAAAGGTTGTATTCAGGTTTGCATGACTATCTACATTTTATTTTGTGAGGTAAGAACATAAGTAATGTTCAAATTAAAGCAAGAGAAAAATTGTGTCCACCTGATCTGGTGTTCACTTTGACCCTTCTTTAGGTTCAAAGAGGTCATGATTAGTACAGTTATTGAATCCCATGAAATGCTTGCATTATTTGAATTGACACTATGGGAAATAGAGTAATTGGTAATTTTATATCATACTTAAATATGTTGTTGGTTGGTTTTTTTCAAGATTTACCATATTTTGTCTGTAGCGATGAAAATTCATAAAATTCACAATGCCTGGATTAGGGATATTGGAGGCCTTAAAGCCAATTTTTTAAAAAAGAACTGCTAAAATGAATACTGTGTCAAGATAAGGGGTTGAATTTCCTGCTTAAAAATATTTTTGGTAACTTTTTTCAAGAAATGACCATATTTTTTCCTCAGGGACGGACATTGATACAATTCAGGATGCTGGAGTCAGAGATGCAGGAGGCCAAGAGCCCCATTTTTTTTCAATCTTAATATTAGACCGCATGCTGGGACAAGAATCGGGGTTGAATTTCATGCTTAAAAATGGTGTTGGTTGTTTTTTTTTTTTAATCGGCCATATTTCTTCCACAGCAATGAAAATTCTTAAAATTTGTGATGCCTGGTTCAGGGATGTTGGAGGCCTTCAAGCCAATTTTTTTTGAACCGATCTGATAAAACAAATACTGTACAAGATTAGAGGTTGAATTTCATGCTTTAATTTTTTTAAAAAAAATTGACCATATTTCGTCTACAGCGATCAAAATTCATAAAATTCGGGATGCCTGGTTGAGTGATGTAGGTCAGGAGTCCAAAGTTTTTTTTTAACCTAAATGCTAAATAGGATATTATGTCATGTTTCGGGTTTTATTTCATAAAAAATGTTGTTGGTTGATTTTGTTAAAAAATTCGACAGCATTTCATCCACAACAATGAAAATTCATAAAATTCGGGATGCCTGGTTCATGTATGTAAGGGGTTGTGGAGCCGAAATATTTTTTGAACCAAACTGCTAAAATGGATACTATGTCAAGATTCGGGGTTTTATTTCCTACTTAAAATGTTGGTTGCTTTATTTCTAAAATCAATCATATTTCATCCAAAGCGATAAAAAATTCATAAAATTCATGACTATTACTAGCAACTCTTTACTGAAGATCCAATTCCATTCAGCTTGCAGGAGTCTGAAATAAATTGCACAGGGCAACAGAATTTGATGCATCAGTTTGCACAAAAAGGGTCAACTGGGAGTCAGAATAATGCCACAGAGACTGGAAGAAAAAAGCAAATTTCAAGTCCTGAAAGATTGTTTCTTCTTGAGTAGGCCAATTAAATTATCATCCTTTCTTTGGGAGATGACTTAGCCAATTTGCGCATTTGATAAAAATCAGCCAGGAATCACGTGTAAAAGTTGGCAAAAACCCTGAAAGTTGGAGATTTTTAACCTTTCTGTATGCCTGCCATATAAGAATGGATTGTACCTTTGCAGGATCCATCTGCACCACTTCTCTAGAGAGCTGACAATAGAAATGCTCCAAGGCAGCAAGATCAAATGCCCACTTTTCTTTTTTTCAGTTTCAAGTTTTTTATTGATTTTACAATATTACATTTACATATTTGAAAAGTAGTGTGGCAGCTGAGCACAGTAATTCCGTTACATTTGAATATCATCAGTACAAATCTCAAATTATTACAACAAACTAATTCCCTCTCTTTCCCCCATGATATCTACTGTCATGTTCAAACCAATACAGTTCTTATTCTATTAATCAAACAAAAAATACCTTTCTAGTATTCATCAATAATCTTCCTCTCAATCCAATTTAATGAAAATGCTTGCCTTCTAAAAACAAACCAGAAGACCTGAAATAAGAGGCAATGGGCAGTGGCCTCTAATAATTACCAGACTGAGACATTGAGGGTCATGAAGTGGTGTTAAAGAATTTTCTTTTTTCTTTTTTAAAAATGGCACAGACATAAGAGATGAAAAATAGTGAATACCTATTTTTCTTATATTGTAATCTGGAAATTCCTTTAATGCTGCTAATTCTTGAATAGCCACTGGCTGTTGCTATTTAGCTGGGATTGGGGCTTGATGTAACTACAAGTTGATAGTATAGCTGCATGCCTGGTTGAGGTAGCTTCCTGTTCTTAAAAACATCAGGAAAATTTACATTCTTTTCTGGCAAGAAATGATGTTTGGGCAACAGTTCAAAGGGGAGACAAAGAAAAGAATCTAATGCCTGCAAGTGGTGTTGTTGATATGATTGAGAAAGAAAATACTCCGGGGGGCGGAGCCAGCTGTCAGAGCAGGCGGTGGTGTGAATGGTTTCTCCGGCACCACCAAACGCTCGTCCTAGGTCTGTGGGGCTCATCCGAGCCAAAAGAAGCCTTGTGGGGGTGACGGAAGGTGTGGGCAATCTGCTGCTCTGCTGTCAGTGGCGACTGGCGAAGGGTAGCGGATAAACCTGGTACTGAGGTTTGTATATCTTCTTGGAGAAGAAAGAGTTGTGGTTGAAAAAAGAAGAGATATTGAACGAATGTTGGAGAAAAGAGGGGCAGAGCAAGGCATGGAGGAAGTGAGCTAAATTTGGATTGCTTGCCATTTTAAATAAACTTTCTCACCACTTACTCTTCTTCCAAAATATCCACTTTCCACTTCCCTCTTTTCGTTCTTCCACTTTTTCCCCTTTATGTTATTCCCCTTCCAGGTGTTTAAACAACAATATCGCTGGTATATTCCATCTATGTAACTCTATCAATTAATGCTAATGCAAGTACAAATTCTAATAGTTCAATCTCAGCTATTAACTTTAAGCTTTCCTAGCATTTTTCTTTTTTCTTTATATAATCCAATAAACCCTTCAATCTCAGTACCAGGTTTGTATAAGCAGAAATTATATTTAACCCTACATATTACCACAGCAGCAAGAATAATTTTTGCACAATATTGGAAGAATGAAGGATTGCCATCAGAGGAAGAAATAATCAGGAAGATATTGGAATGTGCAGAGATGGACAGATTAACTATGAGGCTGAAAGACAAAGAAGATACAGACTACTATCAAATTTGGAATTTATTTTATTCTTGGTTAGAGAAAAGAATGAAGGATTAGGAATTGAACATGTATTAGCTTAGCAAACTCCAGACAACTTGTTGATTGGAAAAATTAACATATATTGATGAAAAAAATTAATTAAAAAGATTGAATTTTTTTTTTCAGAGAGATCCTGAAAACAAAGGATTGAAAAACAAAATGGATTTAATTAAACATAAACTATGTATAGAGGATCCAGAAAAGTTAGCACAAAAATTACAGGCAGCTAAGCAAAATAACTTTGAACACGCGAATAAACCAGGAAGATGGCTAGCGTATAAACTAAGAAGGCAGAAAGAGAAGCAACGGATTATTAATTTGGAAGACGAGAAAGGAGAGATTCAGGGGGAGGAGACTATAAAAGGGGGAATCACCCAAAGATACTATGAAAAACTATATGAGAAATGAAGGAAAAAATGCAGAAAGGATAATAGAATACTTAGAGAAGGCAGACACACCGAAGATTCCGGAGGAAATAAAATCTATGTTAAATGAGGAAATAAGAATGGCTGAAATAATCAGGGCTATAAATAAACAAAAGATCAATAAGGCGACTGGCCCAGATGGAATACCAGCGGAACTATATAAAGAACAACAAAGTGTATTCAATCAATACCTACTAGAAGTTTTCAACACTGTATTAACCGATGCTAAAATACCTAAGTCCTGGTCAGAGGCAAATATAATATTGATTCCAAAAGAAGAAGCGGAAAAAACACGAATACAAAACTATAGACCTATATCATTATTGAATTCTGACTATAAAATTTTTGCCTCAATAATGGCAGAGAGATTCAAAAAAGTACCTAATTGATTTCATACATTCGGATCAAAATGGGTTTTTACCAAACAGACAGACTAAGCGGAATATAAGAACAATCTTAGACATTCTCAAATTTTATGAATCGCATAGTGATCGTCAAGTAGCACTTCTGTTCCTTGATGCACAGAAGGCTTTTGACAATGTCAATTGGCAATTTATGATCCAACAACTAAAATTAATTGATGTTGGGGAGAAAAATTTAAATGTGATAACCGCAATATATTCCGAACAAAAGACCCAGATAAATAGAAAGGCCACTGATAAATTCAACATACAGAAAGGTACAAGACAAGGATGTCCTCTCTCGCCGTTGTTATTTATATATACATTAGCAATTCTTGCTAGAGTAGTAAGACAAGAAGAGCAGGTTAAAGGACTTAAGATTAAGAAAGAAACATACAAACTTCAAGCTTATGCAGACGACTTAGCATTTATATTAGAAGACCCAGAAAAATCAGGGCAGAAACTATTCGAAATATTGGAAGATTATGGGGATCTGGCAGATTTGAAAATAAATAGAAACAAAACAAAGATTATAACAAAAAACATAACTAACATACAAAAAGGAAACCTCAAGGCACAATTAGGCATACAAGTAGTTTCCAAATTAAAATATCTACGGATAGTTATTTCAGCACGCTGCTCATTAATTAAAGAAGACAATTATGGCAAATTGAAAAAGAATATAAAAGTAGATTTAGACCGTTGTAAAAATTTGCATCTTTCATTACTTGGGAGAATTGCTGCAGTGAAAATGTACATCTTACCTAAAATGATATTCCTGTTTCAGAATATCCCAATTCAATTAGACAAGAAATTTTTCAAGGAGCTGAATAAATTAACCTTAGAATTTGTGTGGTCGGCTAAGAAGGCAAGAATAAAACTAAAGGCATTACAGGATGCCAAAGAAAGGGGAGGTTTAGGTTTCCCAGATTGGGAGCTATATTACCAAGCAGCGGCCCTAACATGGATTAGAGACTGGATAACCTTAGAAAATAAAAGATGTTTACATTTAGAGGGTTATGATCTCCAGCAGGGTTGGCATGCTCACATATGGATGGGGCAAAGTAGAAACCACCAATATTTTTTAAGACAAGGTTCGGCAAGAATTAATAAAAAGCTGGAATATAGTTAAATCTCAATATTACACAAAGATTCTGGCTTGGCTATCACCATTGGAGGCAGTCACATATCCCAACTTGTATAGGAAAGACAAGGCTATTATATATAAAGACATTTTGACAAAAGGTTATTTAAAACAAAAACAAGAGCTAAAACAACAAGGAGTAGACATGGAGTGGTCGTCTTATCTCCAGATACAAGCAAGATACATGAAGGATAAGCAAGAATGGGGTATTAATAGACAAGATACGGGGTTAGATAAAATACTGCTAGGCCCGGAGAAAAAACAAATAAAGAATATTTATAAACACCTGTTGGAACATAAGCTATATGAGAAACAACGGTGACGTGGACAATAGATCTAGGATATAATATAAATATGGATCAATGGCAGCAAGTATGGGAGCGAAATAACAAAATCACATTGGCGACATCATATAAAGAAAACCTGCATAAGATGGTTTACAGATGGCATCTCCCTGAGGCCAGATTAGCCAAAATGTATAAAGGATATTCCTCTATGTGTTGGAAATGTAAAAAAAAAAGGGTACCTTTTTTCATATATGGTGGACATGTAGAGAAGCACAGGTGTATTGGCGTATGGTCTGGGAATGGGCAATAGAAATGACTAGGCAAAACATTCTATACAAACCTGAGGCATTACTATTAGGAATACTAGAGAAAAATGTAAATAAAGAGGACACATATTTAATTATTCACGTGGTTACGGCGGCAAGGATACTATTTGCTCAAAAATGGAAAGCGATGGAAGTACCGAGTAAGGAAGAACTAATAAAGAAAATTATGTATTGCGCAGAACTAGATAGGTCAGTGGTTCTCAACCTTTCTCAGGTTGAGACCCCACTTGCCCCGCCCATGCGCGCCGCAACCCCGACCCGGGCGCGCGTGTGTGCGCGCATGTGCGCGCCGGATTTTTTTTTAAAAAAAAATAAAAAAACAAACAAAAAAAAACAAAATGGCGGCCGCGATGGGCGGATCTGCGCATGCGCAGATTGGCCCATCGCGTGCGCCGCGCATGCGCGGATCCACCCGTCGCGGCCGCCATTTTGGGTTTTTTTTGGATTTTTTTTTAAATTTTTTTTTAATTTTTATTTTTTTTATTTTTTTTCGGCATGACGGGCGGATCTGCACATGCGCAGATCGGCCCGTCACACACGCCGCGCATGCGCGGATCCGCCCGTCGCGGCCACCATTTTGTTTTTTTAATTTTTTTAATTTTTTTTATTTTTTATTTATTTTTTTTATTATTTTTTCTGGCGCGACGGGCGGATCTGCGTATGCACGGCGCGCGCCAAAAAAATAAAAAAAAATAAAAAAAAATAAAAAAAATAAAAAAAACCCAAAATGGCGGCCCGCGGTGTCCGGCGACCCCCGCGAAATCGTCGTACGACCCCAAATGGGGTCGCAACCCCAAGGTTGAGAACCGCTGAGATAGGTTAACTAAAAGATTAAAAAATCAGGAAGAAACAGAATTTTATCGAATATGGAATAAATTTTATAGATAGAGGGGAAAAAATGGAGGTCACAAATAAAAAGATAAGTTAAGATAGAGACCAGAAATGTATAGTTTGTATATAGATATATTATATGTAATTAATATACAATATGGACTGAGATGTCAGTCAAAGACGATTTACCATGTTCAATGTTTTTAATCCTTTTTTTTTTCTTTGTATTCAATAAAAACTTATAAAAAAAGAAAGAAAATACTCCCTTGCTTCCAGCAAATATCAGCATTATGTTTCTGCAGCCAGTTTATTTCCAAGAGAAAAGGAAGGTGCAAGGAAGCAAACAAATGCAGCTCCAAGAATTGTCTTCGGCAATTTTTCCTCAGCCACAAAGGAGATGGACTTTGCAGTATGGGGTTTGCCACTGCTTAATTCTGTTTCCCTAGATTTTCCAGTGATTGTGTGAGCAACTCAATTATCAGTTAACCCAGCATTCAAAGGGGGGGGGGCTGAGAACTGGATCTCCAAGCCCTGTGAAAATGCAAAGACTAAAACACAATTGCCTCATGTAAAATATTGAATAGCCCCCCCTCCATCAAGCTTTTTAAGTAAAGGCTTTAAAAATAGTGAGAGCCAGTTTGGTCTAGTAGTTAAGGTTAAGGGGAGGCCCTGAGAACTGGATCTCCAAGCCCTGTGAAAATGCAAAGACTAAAACACAATTGCCTCATATAGTAGAGAGCAGGAGACTGTTGAGTTCAAGTCCTGCATTAGCTATGAAAGTCAGCTTGGGCTAGTCACTTGCAGCCAACCCAACTCACCTGGTTATTAGTGTGGGGAAAATGTGTTAGCCACCTTGAGTTATTTGTAAAAATAACAAAGGCGGGATACAAATAAATAAAAAGAAAAAAAACGAAGTAACCCAAATTGCTACCCTTGAGATTTTCCAGCTGATCAGAGCAAAGAAGCTTTGTGGAGCAAACCATGTGCAGTGTAGTAAAACCATAATGCAAAGTTTCATCTTTGTTGTTTCTTTGCTGTAGCAGGCATCACCTCCTGGCCTCTATCTGCATGAGCTCCATGCTGTTGATGTCTGAGAAGGTAGCACAATGTTGAAATAACGTCTTCCAAAATCTCTGGTGAGCCCTGTTGCACTAATTTCATAGGTATAAACACTCTCTTATCTTCAGTTTTTCTTGATATTTATCATTAAAATTAACTCACTTATGAGAAGAATTATTTTGACAGTTTGTCTGTACAGGTAGACCTCGACGTCTGATTGCAGCAAAGACTGCCGATTACCATTGCAAGTAGTGATGGCCATTAAGTGAGATGGCCTTACTTAATGACCCCCACCACCTGCTCTCCCTGATGTGGCCTTTAAATGAATGCATGGGTCACCAAACACAGCATGGGGTGCCTTGGGGTGGGTGAAGCCCTGGAAGGCCTGGTGCAGGCCCAGACTATGTTTTTAGGGAAGCCCCATAAACTCCACAAACAAATGGAGTCTTCTTAAAAAAACAGAGCTTGGAGAATAGCACCTGCTTGCAGAATAGCATGAGGTTGTCATGAGGTAGCCTCTGTAGGAAAGCTGAATTTCACATTGTATCATTAGGAAGCCTCTGCAAAAAACAGAAAGGTAAATTGGGTGCTCTGGGCTTCAGAACTGGCTGAGGAGCAGGCCGAGTTCTGCAAGTTTCCTGGGTGACTGGATGGGAAGTAGGCCTCAGCCTATAGGCTGTAACAACCGCCAAGCTTTGGTAGCTTCTGCTGCCCAGCTTTAGGCTCCCTTGGGTCACTGAGTGGGAGCAGGCCAAAGGCCTGTGGGGACTCAGAAGGATAGGTGGATGGGATTGGTGTGTGTCTGCAGCACTTTTGCAGTCAGTTGTAAGGGTGAACAACTGTTGGGGCATTGTAGTGGTTGTAATTTTGAAACTGAATTGTAAGTAACTTTGGAGGTGTTCTCTCGTAACTTCGAACTATCTCTAAGGAACTGCTTGTAAGGTGAGGACAATCTGTAATTGTCAAGAGACACTTGAAGCTGGCTTTCAGTTCAGAATTGAACTCAAGCCAGAATGTGAGTCAGCAACAAACAACTGGCATGATTGGACAGCTGCCCAGGAAGGTGTGAAAAACAGCAGAGTGCAGGAATTATGGGTGGACTGTCCTCACATTAGTGTATTATTGTGTTGGTCATATGGCTGTGCGGAATGTTAGAGCAATGTCTGGGGTCAACACTTAACTGGATTGAAGCTAGACCTGGTCTTGGGCCTAAATTTGGACTTGTTTGGGCTGTTCAGGATCCATTCCTGTAGGAGCAGGCTGGAGGACAGCCCACGCTTGCTGCGACCACGGCTGTGGCTCTGGTGGTGATTGTGAAGACAGCCTCTGTAAGTAGTGTGTGCTTTCACTGTTGACATCTCTTTCAGTGCAGAGGCCATTTTGCCTTCCCTTCTGCGAGTCCTAGAGAGAAAAAAGATAATGTGTTGATTATTCATCATTTCAGTATGGATTCCCTCTATTAGCTAGATTGCTATGTTTTGTGGAGTAAATAATACAAACTTCTACCTATAGAAATCATAGATTGTTGCTCAGATTAAGTTGTTCTGTCAGAGGAATTGCATCATCCCAGGGTAAACCCTTTAGGAAAGCTCTTTCATATGTTGCTCTGTTTCACTGATTACTATTTCATATTTCTTCTGGTATGGTAGGATCACTGGTTAGAGTAGAGGGAGGAGTAAATAGGAGGTCTAATTTGGAGTTGCTCCATGGGAAGAAGTGGCAGACACCAAACTATTGATGTCTTTATCTGCCTTTTCCCAAAGGAATGTGGTCAGTTTGACGAGATTGCTCTAAATGGGTGATCAACAATAAGGACACTACTTTGGCCTGCTTATGGAGTTATTCTGGTTCCTTGTGCCTGACATCTGGTGGAAGTATTCAAGTATTCAAGGTTAGAGATGAATCAGACTAGATGGGTTGAAGATAGCAGCCCATTTGATTTTTTTTAAATACAAATTGCTTCTGTCAGCCATCCAAGCAATTTTAAAATACCTTTCCCATTCTAAGAACCTGATTAAATATCTGAGATAGAGCCCTCCCTAATTCGCCCAAAGATAAGGCAAGGGAGAGGGAAGCAGATTTAGACTTGCAAGATTCTGTTACTAGAATTGATTCAACACAAATAGTCATGTATTATGGCATTGGCTTCTTAGTCAGGTCTACCTTGAGGGGCTAACATCATTTGAGAATGCTTAGCAGGCCAAACCTCTTTGTAACCACGATTTAGGAAAGAATGGAACCACCACAATATAGTGCCAATATAGTACCAATGTCATTGGTACTGAATGCTGTTGAGAGATCAGTAGGATAAAGAGGAATGCAAGCTCTTCTTTTCAGATCCTGCTTGGTCATCTAACTGGAATGACCAATGGCATTTTCATCATATGCCCAAGCTTGAACCTTGATGGAATAGGGTCTAGACAATTTGCTTCTTCTAGAGCATTCTGTAACTGAGCCAGAGAAATATAGATTTCAAACCACTGGCATGGAGCTAATATCAGAAAATAGCCTATCCATTTCATCTGGATCCATAATTAAAATCAAATTTTTGCCCAAAGTATAAAATGTTACTTCAATCATTGCATCAGACCCACCCATGAAAAATCAGCACTGGCAATTTGAACAACTGTTAACAAAATGTGCAAAATTAACATGGCAGGATGGCTGTAGATCTTGCATTTCACTGGGTGCAGTTACTGTAAACAGTTCCTTTGGATAATCAGTCACTGAAACCAGAAGCATGGATAAATACTCATGTTTCTCTGTTCTTACTGCCAAAGTGTAGGCTTCAACATGAGCTCATACAAAGTTCCTTATTGGAACTTCAGACCACACTTGAAGTAAACATCCTGGGAAGGGAGAGCAGAAAGAGGTCATTCACATCAAGCATCTCCCAATTCCTATTCTCAACCAAAGACTCAACTGAACCGCCTGCAAAGAGTTAGGGAAAGGTTACAAGTATCTCTGAATCTGTCAGGGCCATCTTAATTGTCCAGCTAATCCATGGAGGTTCTGGGTAGTGTCAAATCTAACCTGGACACGAAAATGCTCAAAACATGGCAAAGAACTCCCAGTAATATTTTCCATTTCAGATCACACATAAAATTATCTGAGACACAGATGAGCTTAAGTACATATGTTCAGCTATATGCATTAGGCAGAGGTGTTTTGGGATAAGCACATAACTGTTGTGGAGATCATGAGCTACTGACCTTCCACAGATCTCTCACAAGGCATTGATATCAATAGAGGTAGGGATCAGTCCAAAACTGAGGTTGAGGAGCTCAGGAGAGATCCTGCAGAAGGGTGACCAATACATGTACAGAATCCCCAGTTGGACCCTAAGCTCAGTTTTACACACAATTATATGCCATCACCCAAGAGCAGGCCTTGTGTTCATAGCTGTCTTTCATTGCCCTCTTTCCTTTACCTTCCCTGGCAAAAAATAGGCACTCTGTTCCAAGAGTCTTTTTCATCCAATAAATATATTTATAACTTCCCTTTTCCTTCTCTAATATAGCTACTGGAGTAATATGTAACCATAATCAATGGCTGACTGCAAAATTCTCAGAATCGTTTGCAAATCCGAGAAGCATTTTTGACTCAGAGGGGATCGGCAGTGAGACAGCTAGAAACATTTGAAGGATTTCAAAGTTTTTGATTCCCTTTTTTCAGAATTATGGAAGTCTTTGAAAAGGGTGCCATGATTTGAGGAAGATCTGAGTGAAGCTGGTTCACAAAGCACCATCCTCTTTCTTCTAGGAAGAAAGTATAGTTACCTTATTATTTCATTCTGCTCTGTTTCATGGCTATTGTTCAGTACAATATTTGACAAAAGCCTCCTCCGCTGAAGAGGTTTGAGGCTATGCTGTCTTCTTAAATTTCTCCAGTAGTGTTGCTGAATCTGTAGGTGTTTCTTAAGAGAAGTTGCTTTACCTCTTTGCTTTGATAAAGAAAACAATATTGACTCAAAACTCCCCAAGAAAATCTAAGACACCAAGCACAGACTTTGTTACAATCACCCTTCCTTTCCTAGCTTCCCCTTATGGCAATTTTTAAATTTTTTTTTTACAAAGTAGAGCATAGTCAATATTGATTTATTATTGTGCACCATTCTCCTGGGTGTATCCAAAGTTTTTTTTATATCCATGGGTGGATCTAATATATTTGCAACATACCTTGCAAATTTGTTGTGAAACTTGCTTAAGGAAAAATTTCATTCATTTGATCAACTCCAGTCATATACAGTATAAGCAAAGCTATTATAACAAATTCCTCTTAAACTTTATCATCTGAAACAATGGCAAAACAAGGCAAGGAAAGAGATAAGGGATAAGATAAAACAATGTGAATAAATGCTACTACAAAAGGCAATTTATTTTGAATACAATGAGGAAGCATTTCAAAAAGCAATGTGAGATGAGAATTCAATAGTTATTTCCCCCCTTAATAAATTATAGGAAGATTAGAGTTATCTAATCATGATGATGTCACAATAATAATCATGAGGACATGGTTTATATGACTTTGATGAGAGCTGGGTGATGCTTTGTAAAAAGGATCCTACAGAAAGCAATCCACCAATATTCGTGAAGTATTAATACAACTTTTCAATGCCTTGGTAAGGCCATACTTGGAATACTGCATCCAGTTTTGGTCACCACGATGTAAAAAAGATGCTGAGACTCTAGAAAGAGTACAGAAAAGAGCAACAAAAATGATTAGGGGACTGTAGGCTAAAACATATAAGGAACGGCTGCTGGAATTGGGTATGTCTAGTTTAACGAAGAGAAGGACAAGGGGGGACATGATAGCAGTGTTCCAATATCTCAGGGGCTGCCACAAAGAAGAGGGAGTCAAGCTATTCTCCAAAGCGCCTAAAGGCAGGACAAGAAGCAACGGATGGAAACTAATCAAGGAGAGAAGCAACTTAGAACTAAGGAGAAACTTCCTGACAGTTAGAACAATTAACCAATGGAACAACCTGCCTCCAGGAGCGGTGAATGCTCCAACACTGGAAGTTTTAAAGAAGAGACTGGACAGCCATTTGTCCAAAATGGTGTAGGGTTCCTGTCTGAGCAGGGGGTTGGACTCGATGACCTTCAAGATCCCTTCCAACTTTATTATTATTATTATTATTATTATCATTATTATTATTATTTTAAATATTTTATTGATTTTATAATTCTAAACAACAAAAAGAGAAAAACAAGACAACTCAACTTAATACATTCTTTTTCAACTTTCTCTCACAGTAAACAAAAACCCAACATACATTCTTTTAAATGCGTATATACAATACTTTAAGTAACTATGGGTGTTGCTCGGCAGCACCCCCCTACCACATCCCCTTTCTCCCTATCTCCCTCTCCTACTTCCCTCCTCCTCACCTCTCTCCCTACCTCTCTCCACCCTCCTCTCCTCCAACCATCCTACTTCCTTCCCCTTTTTCACTCCTCCCTCACGACCCCCTCCAGATGTAGTACAGAGGTACTGTCTGAGCAACCCCTCATCTATAAGTAAATATTTCTTTCTTATATATTACAAGTATTACAGTTGAGTACGTTATTAAACCCCTCCCAACCTACCCACCCCCCACTTCCCAGAGTGAATACAGGGTAAAGAAAAAAGAAAAAAAAGAAAAAAAAAACCCTAAATTAAACAAAATTATTATATACATCCTAATAAAAATTTAACTATATGCTAAATACAATTTCTTAGATTGATATTTCCCTTGAATATACTCTATCCACTTTTTCCATTCTAACATATATTTTTCATTCGAATAGTCTTTCAAATATGCAGATATTTTGGCCATTTCCGCCAAATTCATAACTTTCAAAATCCATTCCTCGATAGATGATACTTCTGCCTTCTTCCAATATTGTCCCACTAACAGTCTCGCTGCTGTAATCAAATTCAGAATCAAGTTCGTCTCTATGGTGGTACAGTCTTTTGAAATACCTAATAAAAACAGCTGTGGTATTATTATTATTATTAAGATGGCAGCTGCCCTTCAGTTACATGGGATTCTTTGTATGGCCTTTATCTGGTTTATATTTAATTCTTCTTTAGATTATATTCCATGAGTTATGTGCTGATAATCCTTTTAGCTACTCTGAGTGAGGTGTGTGTGTGCGCGTGTGTCAGAGAAGAATTCTGAGTCATTAAACTCTCATATTACCTTAACTACAAGGGACAGGTGACTTACATCCCCCCAAGCTAACCCTTCTCTCATATCAGCCTATGGGCATTATGATCTCTTTGACACCCTCAGATGGTGCCAATGATAGTGTTGCTCTTCCTTTCCTCTCTCCAAATATACTAAAATACCACAAAGAACTCCAAAAGGAATATTCCTCAGATAAGAACTTTGATGTCTAAATCACTTCCCTTTGCCAAAATTAAAGAAAGTATATTATTAGTTGTTGTTTTTTTCAATATGAGGATTCTGAGCCAACTTTACCTCTATATTCCCACAATGTCATCAATGTTGGACAACTGAACTGATTTATTTCCATCTCAGCTTTGGGTCTTGTAAGACAGAAGATGGCAACCTTTTCTATTGTCTTCTCACATTATTTCAGCATTTTTGTTAAAAAAAATCTTACAAGACCTGAAGTTCGATAGCCAGGACAATCTGGGAAGTATAAGATTTTCCATCGGTGGGGAAATGTGTCCACAGTATCTAAAAAGTCCTCCTAGTTTTGCAGGGCTTTCAATTATACTGTACCTGAGATGAAAATAAATCAGCTGAGTTGTCTAACATTGATGACATTGTGGGAATATAGAGGTAAAACTGACTCAGAATCCTCATGTTGAAAAACCCCAGTGATTTATTATCTTTAATTTTGGTGAAGGGAAGTGATTTAGCCATGGAAGCTCTTGAGGGATTTTCCTATTTGTTTTTTTTTTAACACAGGGATCCTGTATATTTATCTGTTGAAGCACACATTGTTTATTATGAAACCAAAGGTATTAAGAGTATCGGGAGTGCACTTTCTTGTATCATTAATTATTTATTTTATTTAATTTTAATTTTAATCATATGCTTATACTAATTAGAATATAAGGAGGATTGCATGTAGTGACTTCTTTGATAGGAATGGCAGGCAACCTTATCTTTTGCAGCTGAACCATTACTTTTTCTTTACCCTCTTAAATTGTAAAGGGGTCGGGCTAGAAAGGTTTGTCTTCTTCCAATTGGAGGGGATTTATTCTTATGATGATGATGATGAAGTTATCCATTTAGTCATGCCCGACTCTTGGTGTTTCTATGGCTAGGTCTCTATAGCTTCCAGTCTTGCACTACTTGTTCGAGTTGTTATAGGCTGTCAATTTTTAATGGTGATATCCTGAATGATTCAGGCTGATCTAAAGATGAAGTGTAGGAACCACAGACAGTATCAAGCATGGGAAATCAGGAATCCAAGCAGTTCAAATTAATATATAAGTTTAGTGCAACCTTAAGCTGTCTATAAGAATCTGAATTACTAATAGTCAAAGCAAATTGGTGCTAGATAGAGTCAACGGAATTCAAGGTGGGCCGGATTTTAGATCTCGAGGGCGTGAAGGGACTTGAGACTGGTGATTGATGACCCCTTTCTCAGGCTTAGCCTGGTCATCTAGTAGACCACAACCTACTACTAGATAAGATAGAAAAATGTGGGTTAGACAGCAGCATCACCAGATGGATTCATAACTGGCTGATCAATGGCACTAACGTGTAGTCTTCAATGGAACTTCATCTGCATGGAGGGAACTATGCAGTGGGATATCCTCGGGCTCTGTCTTAGCCCTAATACTCTTCAATATTTTCATCAATGATTTAAATGAAGGGATAGAAGGGGAATTCAACAAATGTGTAGACAAAACCAAGGTGATAGGAATAACCAACACTCCAGAAGATAGGCTCAATATACAGAAGGATCTTGACAGACTTGAACACTGGGCCCTATCTAACAAAATGAAATTCAATGGTGAGAAAAGTAAGATTCTACATTTAGGCAAGAAAAACCAAATGCACAGATATAGAACAGGTGGTACCTGGCTCAATAGTAGTAAATGTATCTCGGTATCTCGGAGTCCTAGTGGACAATCACTTAAATATGAGCTACCAAAAAAAAAAAAAACCAATGCAGTCCTAGGCTGTATTAACAGAGAGATAGAATCAAGATCATGTGAAGTGTTGGTACCACTTTAAAATGCTTAGGTAAGAACACACTTGGAATATTGCATCCAGTTTTGGTCGCCATTATATCAAAGAGATGTTGAGACTCTAGAAAGTGTGCAGAGAAGGAGAACAAAGATGATCAGGGACTACAGACTAAAACGTACAAATAACAATTGCAGTTCAATGTCTAATTTTATGTTTAATAAAAAGAAGGATTGGGGTGACATAATAGCAGTGTTCCAGTATCTCAGTGGTTACCACAAAGAAGAGGGGCTCAACCTTTTCTCCAAAGCACCTGAAGGCAGGACAAGAAGCAATGAATGGAAACTAATCAAGGACAGAATCAATCTAGAACAGGGGTTCTCAACCTTGGCAACTTTAAGACTTGTGGACTTCAACTCCCAGAATTCCTCAGCCAGCAAAGCTGGCTGAGGAATTCTGGGAGTTGAAGTCCACAAGTCTTAAAGTTGCCAAGGTTGAGAACCCCTGATCTAGAACTCAGAAGGAATTATCTGACAATTAGAACAATTAATCAGTGGAATGACTTGCCTCAAGATGTTGTGAGTGCTCCAACACTGGAGGTTTTCAAGAAGAGATTAGACAACCATTTGTCTGAAATAGTTAAAGGTTTCCTGCCTGAATAGGGGGTTGGATTAGAAGTCCCCGAAAGTCCCTTCCAACTGCTATTCTGTTTCTGTTATCTCCTACAGGCAACCTTCAAGCCAACTCTGTAGTAGTAACAGCCTGGTTTTGTAGGACCATCATAGACGAGTCATTCTTATTGGCTTACACAAGAGTGTGCTGATTTAGTATCTCATTTAAAAAACTGAGGGCACTACACCTGCCCCACATTTCCGAAAAATTTATGCAATTAGACAAACATATAATTTGCCAGTTGATAAGATGATGGCCCTTACAACTCAGATCAGAAATTATATAGGAGTGTTAAAATAATAAACACTTGAAATTTGCATATACAATCACTACATCTGATTTCATTTTTATTAGGTGATATTTTTTTTTTTTGCTGTTACTTTTGGAGTGTGTGTTAGGATAATATATTCCTGTAATATTTTCCCAAAAGAGTTATTTGTTGTTGGGCTAAGATATAGCCTGAGAAATTGTTACGAATCTCACATTTCCTCTGCTCTAATTTTTAGAGGTGTCAGCTCATAGATAGGCAAAGCAGCACAAGAATTTCACAATTACAGTTTTGAGGAGACCACAATAAAGTTACATTATCTCAGTCACTCCCAACTATTAGATTACAGTGATTTCTGACCATGGGTATAATTGTGTAGTCAGTGCAATGGCCAAAACTACACAAAAAATTACTTGAGATTGCTGAGATCTTACAAGATTTGGCCAATTTGATTTATATAATTACCGATGTTTAAAAATTTATTTTCCTACGACTATAATAAGATGGTTAGAACAGTTTTTCTCACTAGTTTCCAGAATGACCAGCATAGTTAAAATAGGAAATGATTTAAAAAAGAGATTGAAAATATTTAACTGCTATATATCTTCCCCCTGTAAATACAGGTAGTCTTCAACTTACATCTGTTCATTTAGTGACCTTTCAAAGTTACAACAACCCTGAAAAAAAAGTGACTTATGACCTTTTTTTCACACTTACAACCCACTGCAGCATTGCCATGGTCATGTGATTAAAATTGGGCAACTGGTTTATATTTATGACGGTTGCAGCGTCCTGGGATGGTGGGATCCCCTTTTGTGACCCTCTGACAAGCAAAGTCAATGGGGAAGCCAGATCCACTTAACAACTGTGTTACTAACTTAACAGCTGCAGTGATACGGTACTTAACAACTCTGACAAGAAAGGTTGTAAAATGGGGCAAAACTCACTTAACAACTGTCTTGCTTAGCAACAGAACATTTGGGCTCAACCGTGGTCATGAGTCAACGACCACCTGTAACATGATGCAGTTTCAAGTCTTTTCCAACATTACAGCCCAGATGCCAGCAAAATGTGACTGTTTTTGCATTCAAGGTCAAGTTAGAAGATTTATGTGAATCATTCGGGGTTTTAGGATTAGACATATATTGAAGGACTGAGTGATGAAACATTAGTCAAACCAAAATGTGATTATTGAACCTCAGCATTTTTTAAGATTAGTAATTAATCTTTATGGCATTATTGTAATGATTATTCGCTGCATTTCAGAATAACACTTTTAACAGGACCTTAATAGTATTACCAATATATAATATGATTTCTAGTGCAAAAAGGTGTTTAAGTGTGGTGTTATAAAACCACCTCCAGGATGCAGGAACTATCTTTGTATTTCCTGCATCCTGGATGAGGTTTGATTACCATATCCAGAATGAGGTTTCTCCCTATAATGATATTTCGTGCACCCTGGATGAGGTTTGATAATACCACGTTTAAATACCTTTAGGTGCTAGAAGTTATATAATAGCTTAATTATACTCATCATGGACTTGGTAAATGCTTAGTTAAATTTATCAATTTACTTATTTTCTTACTAGACTCTAGCAAATAATAGAATTGATTATTGCAATATCTGGAAAGACACAGTACACTTTCAAAATGATGTGATGCTGTAACATATATTGAATTACTTATTAATGGCTGTCCATTATCTTGGGTAATTAGTACCCCTTAAAAATTTCAGCAATGACAGACATAATGTAATGAAGATATGAAGCTTTCTGTTAACAAAGTACTGTATCATGGGTAGAGAGAATATAGCTTTATACTCCTGTTTATTTAGATGACTGCTTTAGATTTAGATAAGAGATGACTTCCTATCATTTTGCCCCTGGATGTAATATTTTCTTGGGGGTAATATCAAGAACAGATAGATTTTTTTTCCTGTAGCAGGTTCAGTTGTAGACAGGAAGGAATGGAAGGATAGCTGTCCAACAAATACTACAAGACATCTTAAAGATGATGGATGCTTCTCTTCTTTGTATGAGAGCCAGTTTGTTGTAGCGCTGAAGGTGTTAGATTAGGAACAGTTTAAAGATGCCTTGCAGAATGAGATGGGCAGCATATAAACTTAATATATAAATAGTGTAACCCAGATTCTAGTCTTCCCTTAGACATGGACTTTGGATCAGTCATTCTCTATCACATCTCTGGACTGGGAAGTCAAAAAACATTTATTTACCTATCCACCCTGGACTACTGGGGTAGATTATGGCCCATAAGATTCAGTGTAGAAGGTTGGGTTAATAATGATTATAATGATTATAATACAGGTAGTTCTCGACTTACAACAGTTCATTTAGTAACTGTTCAAAGTTACATTGGTACTGAAAAAAATGACTTAGGACCATTTTTCACACTTAACCACTGTTGCTGCATCCCCATGGTCATGTGATTATCATTTATGATGGTTACAGTATCCTGGGGCCATGTGATCCTCTTTTGCTGACAAGCAGAATCCATGCTACTAACTTAATAACTGCAGCGATTTGTTTAACAACTATGTCAAGAAAGGTCGTAAAATGGGGCAAAACTTAACAACTGTCTTGCCTAGCAACAGAACTTTTGGGCTCAACATGGTTGTGAGTCAAGGATATGATATATGATAATGATCATGCAAAATGGTGTCCGTTGATCTGAAATGCAGAACCTGCACCTGAGGGAATAACAGTAGAAAGATGATGATGATGATGATACACACACACACACACACACACACACACACACACAAATGTATATATACTGTATATACATACATAGGTGCACACACACACACATACATACATACATACACTATAGCAGTGTCTTCACAAGTTAGCTGAACTGAGTTCATATTTTACAAAAGATTGCTCACAGCAACTCTCTAAATGAAATCTGTAACAATTATATCACTCCTATCTTACTTTTATTCACAGACTTGTGGGCAAGGGGACGTGAAACAGGACACCAGATGATATGTGATTAAGACTGAAGTGATTGATTAATATAGATAGTGTCTATCACTGAATATTTGGCATTGCAAAGCAGTTCTGATTTAATAACATATGGAATTGTGTTGCAATTATATAACTTCTGTAAATGAACTATATCTTAGCATATTGACCTAATATTATCCCTTCACATATTTATCTTTAAACATATTATCTAACTTTCATTATTTTCTGCTGTATTATTTAAGACATTCAGAAAAACATTAGCAGAAGCCACTCTGAGATTTGGAGTATCTACAGGAAAATAATGCCTCTTACTTTCAGGTATGCGACTGCAGCAATCATATCTCCCCACCTCTTCTCTAGGCCAAATATTTCATAGCTTTTTCTTCCTCATATCTTTGTGGTTCTCCTCTAATTTGCTCTAACTTGACACAGTTCTTCCTAAAATGCACAGCCCTGGGCATAATATTCTAGTATGGTCTGAAAGCAAGGAATATAAAATAATAATGGCTTATTTTGATCTTTCTGTTCACAAAGACTAGGATTAATTTCCTTTTTTTGCAGCTGTATTACACTGGCTTTTGTTTAGTTTGTGATCCACCAAGACACCAGCTCCTTTTTACCCAATATGATTCTGTCACCATCTGATCTTCATGTCCTAATCATTCATGTCCTAATCATCCTAATCATTTTCCTAATCATTTTTTTCTGTTCCTCTGTTGTAATTTTGTTTTTTAATTTGGTTTTATTGAGCTTAATGATTTGGGGATTGTGTTTATTGATTGTGTTTATTAGTTGTTTTTAATTATCTGAGCCAACTAGATTCACAGAGCGAGATGGGCAGCTATACAAAAGGAAGGGAGGGAGGGAGGAAGGAAGGAAAGAAGGAAGGAAGGAAGGAAGGAAGGAAGGAAGGAAGGAAGGAAGGAAGGAAGGAAGGAAGGAAGGAAGGAAGGAAGGAAGGAAGGAAGGAAGGAAGGAAAAATGTGGATTTGTGAAGGAACCTGAAGTGGAACCACTGGCTGGAGGAAAAGGGCCCCCTCTAGGTGGAGTAAAGGGACATTCCACTTTAGAGTCTGTTTGGGGGAAGAAACATCTGAGCTCAAATCTTTTCATCTACATCTGCTGTTCCCCAAAAGAAGGCAGATAGTCTGGCAAGATTCTTCTAATATAGATGATCAGTAATAAAATATCTGCTAAATTCAGGGACTCCTTAATAATTGTAGTAGAGATACAACCAGTGCCTTCTGGATGGGTCCTGAGTATAAGACCTGGCCATTAGTATAATGTTATGCCCCAGGAAATTGGATCGATTTAATGTTTAGTGCAATAAGAGTTTCTCGGAAATGGCCTTTAGTTGTAATTTCTAAGACTATTTGGATCTGTAGATTAATAGCAATGACATTTTGATGCAGAACTCTTCAGGTCTGTGCTGCAGAATTTCTGGGTGTTCCAACTCTGAGTTTCTGAGCTTTTGAAGGATCAGACTGATCTGGATTTGAGCAAGTCAGATCTAGGTGTTCAGGGCATCTGCTAGCAAAACCCTCTCCCTTTCTCACAAGTATGACAGTTGATGCTTTACTAATGAGGTGAGCTGGGTATTAACAGGACACTCATACATGAAGTGGTCTGGTTCCCCACTAGAGTAAATATGTTGGTGCAGCTTTTCTCAGCCAGATAGCAAAGCTGTGCTAACTCCCAGCTACAGGGTTTCAGTTTCCATAATATAAAAAGGAAAGGAAAGTGAAATAATAATGGCAATTTCCCTTCACATCTGTATTTGGCTCCAGTAGCTAGATTCATACAGATAAAGTTTCTGAAGAGTCCTGACAAAGTGTTACTCTTGGATTGTATCTGAAAGTCCCTTTTTAAAATGGCCAACTATGATTCTTTTGTTCCAGATTACATTCTGAGCTAGCAAAGTCAATACTTGTACCTCCCCACTAAGCTCTTACTTCGCTAGAGGTGGCAGATGACATAGTTGATGCTTGACGGGATCACTGAGATTAACTCTCGGATATGTCATAAAATTATGCAACTCTCTTTGTATGAAGCCAAGTATAAACCACACCTCATGTCTTAGACTAAGTGAGGAAGATAATATAATTCCTAAGATTCCCATGAAGGAGGAAAATGGACACAGGGCTATGACTGATGCAGATTAGTGGGATTGGTATAGCAGCTGTTGATAGCAGATTCTGTCCCAATTATGGGGCCACCATAAGAACTATCTGAACCATTTGGGCTATAATTTAAGTCTAATATTGGAGCAACACATTGAATAGTGGTCAATAGTTTGTAAGATTATAGGAAAATCTCTATCTATTATGTAAGCTTGATGTCAAGGCACATGCTCTTCAGCATATATGCACTCGGACAAAATGTAAATCTTATCATTCTAGGCTCAGCCAAAACGCTTAACTCTCTGGACACTTAACAACATACCCAAGGAATTGTTTACAGCAGAAGTCAAGACATTTGGCATCCTTTTCCCAGCCTTGTATGTACTCACAATGCATTTGTATAAAATAATGGCTTATAATTTCATTCTCCTTTTATAATCTCTCCCTTTTAAAAATTTAAATATGTTTTTATTTCTTTTTTAATTCTCTTTATAGAGTCTCAACATCTTTTTTACATTGTGGTGACCAAAACTGGATGCAGTATTCCAAGCGTAGCCTTACCAAGGCATTATAAAGTGGTATTAACACTTCACGTGATCTTGATTGTATCCCTCTGTTAATGCAGCCTAGAACTTTGTTGGCTTTTTTGGCAGTTGCTGGCTCATATTTAAGTAATTGTCCACTAGGGCTCTGAGATCCCTCTCACAATTACTACTATTGAGCGAGGTACCACCTATACCACGGGTGTTAAACTCACCACGTGACATGATGTGTTGCGACATATCATGACTCTTTTTGCATTGCTGGCAATGGGGTGGGTGCAGCTTCAGTATGATGAAATTGGCCCGGGGCCCGGCAGTTTGACACCCCTGACCTATACTATACCTGTGCATTTAATTTTTCTTGCCTAAATGTAGAACCTTACTTTTTTCACCATTGAATTTCATTTTGTTAGATAGTGCCCAATTGTTGTGATTCCGTGCCAGCCTGTGCTCGCAACAGCTGAGTCGGAGGAATCTGAGGAGGAGATGGAGGAGGCATTTGAAGGGCCATCAAGGGCAGAAGGATGAATTACAGGACTCACGGTTTGATGCAGAGCCTGGGCCCTCCAGTCGTGTTCCTGAGGAAGCTCAGCTGTGTGAGGAGAATGAGTCAGACTTGGAGGACTCACACCTGATGGACTTCATAATTGATGCTCGCACACGTTGTCAATTAGCGAGAGTAAATCAGCAGCAGTCAATACGGCAATTGCAGAATAAAAGGAGAAAGCAATGAGAGGCAACGTCTTGGGACTGCTGAATAAAGGGAGGAGGTGTGGGCGATGCTGGTTGCTGAAGACAACCATTTGCAAAGTGCTTCTTGGAATCCTGGTCTGTTCATCTTGCTTGTGACTTCTCTTCTGTTTGCATCGTGTTTTCTTGGGGACTATTTTCTTCCTTTGGACTTGAGTTTTGCTGTTTGTGTTTTGGACTATTTGACAGGTTTGTCACCCATACTAAAGGGGGTTTGTTTTGTTTTAAAGTCTCCAGCCTATTGTATCAGCAGGGGTTTGGTCCTTGTGCCTTTAACAAGGACGGCAATAGGCTGGGATAGAACACCAATGTTCAAGTCTGTCAAGATCCTTCTGTATCTTAAACCTGTCTTCTCGAGTGTTGGCTATTCCTGCCAGCTTGGTGTTGTCTGCAAATTTGATGAGTTCCCCATCTATCACCTCGTCCAAATCTTTGATGGAGTTATTGACGAGTACTGGGCCTAAAATAGAGCCTTGGGGTACCTCACTGCATATTTCCCTCCATGTAGATGCAGTTCCATTGAGGATCACACATTGAGTGCATTTGATCAGCCAGTTATGAATCCATCTGGTGTTGAGGCTGTCTAACCCACATTTTTCTATCTTATCTAGTAGTAGGTTATGGTCTACTTTATCAGATGCTTTACTGAAGTCCAAGTAAATTATATCCACCTTTCTCCTTTGTTTTTGAGAACTATCACATTCTGAACATGCTGTGACATGTCATATCTCACCGTGCAATCTGCTCCTGGAGAAAAGTCTATTCTGAAAAGCATTTTGAATATTATTATTATTATTATTATTATTATTATTATTATTATTACTATTATTATTATTAATTTTATTTCTATGCCGCCCTATTCCAGAAACTCAGGGCGGCTCACAGCATAAATAGAAATCTAACATAAAATACATATATAAAAAGAACCCCTGAGTTAAAAAAAAAACAATCATCCAACAAACATGCACACAAACATACACTGGCTAGGGGCAAGATGTTAACTGCCCCAGGCCTGTTGGCAAAGATGTGTTTTGAGCAGTTTACGAAAGGCGGAGAGGGTGGGGGCGGTACGGATCTCCGGGGGGAGTTGATTCCAGAGGGCCGGGGCCGCAACAGAGAAAGCTCTTCCCCTAGGCCCCACCAGGCGACACTGTCTGGCTGATGGGACCTGGAGAAGGCCGACTCTGTGGGCCCTAACTGGTCGCTGGGTTTCATGGGGCAGCAGACGGTCCCGTAAGTAACCTGGTCCGATGCCATGTAGGGCTTTGTAGATCATAACCAACACTTTGAATTGCGTTCGGAGACCAATTGGCAGCCAATGCAGCTCGCGGAGTGATGCCGAAATGTGGGCATTTCTGGGCAGGCCCAACACTGCTCGCGCGGCTGCATTCTGCATTACCTGAAGTCTCCGAACGTTTTTCAAAGGTAGCCCTATGTAGAGAGCATTGCAGTAGTCGAACCTCAAGGTGATAAGGGCATGAGTGACTGTGAGAAGAGACTCCCGGTCCAAATAGGGCCACAACTGGTGCACCAGGCGAACCTGGGCAAATGTCCCCCTCGCCACAGCCGAAAGATGATGTTCCAGATTTAGCTGTGGATCGAGGAGGACACCCAAGTTGCAGACCTTCTCCGAGGGGGAGAATGAGGGGCCAGACAGATTGACTGTTCCTACTACAATGAATAGAACTCACTCTCAGTAATGCATGATCACAGGAGCAGACTTTCTTGCTGCCCTTGATTAGCTTCTATGATAAAGCAGGGCTTGTCTTCAGGTCAATCAGCAAACATATGCCCAATATATTGTAATAAGTAGGTAAGTAAGTAAGTAAGTAAGTAAGTAAGTAAGTAAATAAATAGCAACGATAATATTTATTTCTGTCAGATTATTCAGCAGTGTACATAAATACAAGTTTTAGTAATGGGTATTTTTAGCATCTTACCTTACTAGTTTTTACCAAGGCATCTCATCTTCTTAGTCCATATGTTCTTTTGATTATGGCTAATTCCACTTATTAACTGGACCTTCTGGGATGTTGCAGAATATTGCTTAATTATGTTTAGTATATTAAATTGAAATTTAATTTCTCACTAGGATTAAATAAACTCATTAGATACAGATATTTGAAATTGTCTATTGACAACTTTGTTCCATCCTGTCACCTAGCGTTTGCGCAGTTACGGCATGTGATAGAATTCAAATGCTCATAGCCAGAGGATCTATGTTTATACACGTAGTAAGTAAATGCACTTGTCCATATCCAAGAAAAAAAATTCAACAAAGCAAAGACATGTAAATACTTACATAAGCATCAGCATTTCAAATTATAACGGGTATTAGAATACATTTTGAAATGACCTCTAGAGTTTTAATCCAGACTGTCTGTGTATATAGATACTCTTAAATTAAATATATGCACTGAGACTGTGTCTTTACATACACGCATACACCCAACATGGCATGCCCATAAATAATATTTAGGTCTGTGCAAAGCATTTGTAAGCATACTTTGTGAATGAAAGTAAAGCAGCAATACATGTGGAGATGTCCAAAGAAAGCCCTTAAAACAGCCACAATAAGCCTTCTGTGGGGAGCAAGGATGAGATGAGATGAACCTTTTGGTGTGTGCCCTAAATAGCATAATGGAGTTAAAAGATCAAAGAAAACTTCCAACCATTTTGTGGTTTGTCTTCCCAAGAATTTTAACCATGGGTGGCCTAATATGTTTTCAACAAGTTTTCACATAGGCTAGGCAGGACTTTTATAATTCCATATTCTAAGTGATAGAAAAACATCCTCAATAATGTTCAAAAATATTCATGAAAATTTTGAATTAAGTGCTTTGCCTTATATTGCAATTAAACAAACCATTTTGTTTCAGCCCATTTAATTGCTTATCTACTAGAAACATTCTTTGTTTTTCTTCTGTGTAACCACAACTACTAATTCTGGTTTGCCATGAGCTTCTACCATACTGGGTAGAGTTAGGATTTAATATAAGAGAGCTGAATCTCAGTTATAATAAAACTTTCAATGCATTAATTTGAATTTTGTACATCTAAATTTGTGTGGCAGTGAAAAAAAAATCAAGTTAAATATTGCTATATAAGGGGTTACAAGAGCAAAAGAAAGAGGAGGGCTGGGTTCACCTGACAAAATTGTACTTTGCTGCTTGCTATTTTGTTTGGATGAAAGAATGAGCATTGCAGAAAAATAGAAAGCTTTTGAATTAAGAAGGACATGGCATGAGATTTGGGTAGCATGGATATTTGTGGTACAATAAAGTCAAGGTTAATGTGGGTTTTAAAAATCATTACATTAGACCTGCCATACTGAGAATATGGAATAGATACAGACTCAGAATGTGCCCGAAAACACCTTTGTAGCTCTTAGTACAAGAAGCATTTTATAGATGAGAAATAATAGGCAAATACAAATAGCTAACTTATTGTGAGTTAGTAGAATTTTATCAAGGGGAATGTAAAATAAAATCAAGAGAGGAATTGGTGTCAGAGATATATAGTTGTCAATGTTTGCCTTATGTAAATAAGTTTAGAAAGTTTTAAAGCAGACAAAATAATTTATGACTTTGAGCATTGTTAGACTGAATTTGAAATATAATACAAATTTGTACATATAATGAATGTATAAATGATAAACATATAGTTGCTAAAATGTGTAAACTTTTATTGAAATTTGAAACAGAAGAAGAACAAATGAATGTATGATAAAATGGGCTAAACCTTTTGGTTATAATATACATTATTTCATTATTACAGATGGAATAATGGGAAAATATATGGCTTTAAAGGATTGAAGTTCACATTGTGTTATAATTTTAAAGAGAAGTCTTTTAACATTATGTGCCATTGGTATATGTCAACAGAGAAATTGTTTAGAATGTATAAAGGCACTTCAAATTTCTGCTGGAGATGTAAACAACAAGAAGGGACATTTTATCATGTTTGGTGGATGTGAAAAAAAGCTACAAAATTCTGAATTCAAATATACCAATTCAGAAGATTTTAAAGATTAATATAGGTAGTCCTTGACTTACGACCACAAACTGAGTCCTAAATTTTTGTTGTTAAGTGACACATTTGTTAAGTGAATTTTGCCCCATTTCACAAGCTTTCTTGCCACGATTGTTAAGTAAATCACTGCAGTTGTTAAATTAGTTAAGTGAATCTGGCTTTCCCATTGACTTTGCTTGTCAGAAGGTCCCAAAAAGTGATCACATGACCTGGGGATGCTGCAACAGTCATCAATGTGAGTCAGTTGCAAAGTGTCTGAATTTAGATCATGGGGATGCTACAACAGTTGTAAGTGTGAAAAATGGTCATAAGTCACCTTTTTCAGTGCTATTGTAACTTTGAACCATCACTAAATGAACTGTTGTTGAGAAGGAGCGTTGTCTTACCTGAACGCCTTTTCTCAGCATGATGGTGTAGAATCCACTGATTGGGTTATTTCAGCCTTCCTGCTCAGAGAGACTAAGTCAGAGCTTTAGTCACGCCTCCCTTTGGGTGTGTCTTCCCAGTTTTCACGAGGCGAAGGATCCTGACAAAGTCTGACGCAATGACTCCAAAATACAAAAAAAATGACAATACGCAAGCCTAGACACCTATCCAAGGGAGGGTGTGGATTCTATACCACCATGCTGAGAAAAGGCGTTCAGGTAAGACAACGCCCCTTCTCCAGCATGGTGGATGTAGAATCCACTGATTGGGCCATACCAAAGCCCCCCATGTCCCTAAGGGAGGGAAGGTCTAGGCTGGTGTCTCCCTAGAGGAAACAACCTGTTGAAGAACCTGTCTGCCAAATGCGGCATCCGCTGTGGCAAACCTATCGATCTTATAGTGTGTAATGAAAGATGATGGAGACGACCAAGATGCTGCCCTGCAAATCTCCTCCACAGAAGCCTGGGTAGACCAGGCCACAGAGGTTGCTGTGCTGCGCGTGGAGTGAGCTGTGATACGAGCCGGGACCGGAAGTGACTGGGACGTGTAGGCCCTAGTAATGCAAGCTCTGATCCACCTGCCAATGGTGGAAGAAGAGACCTTCCTGCCCATGGCAGAAGGCTGAAAGGAGACAAACAAGGCCTTCGACTTGCGAAAGGTCGCAGTAAGCTTGATGTAAAGGCGCAGATCCCTGCGTACATCTAGCTTGTGCCACCGGCGTTCTAGACGGTGAGAGGGATTTGGACAGAAACTTGGCAAAACTAAATCCAATGACCTATGAAAACCGGTGTTCACCTTGGGAATAAAGGAGGGGTCTAATCTAAAGACCACTCTGTCCTCATGGAAGGTACAGAGATCCTCCCTGACCGAGAGGGCGGCCAATTCCGAAATCCTTCTGGCCGAAGTGATTGCAACTAAAAAGGCCACCTTCAAGGAGAGAAAATGCAGAGAGCAAGTCTTGAGGGGCTCGAAAGGAGCGGTGGTTAAGGCCTGCAACACCGTGGGTAAATCCCAAGATGGGTATCTGTGTACCGTGGGAGGACCAGAATTGTCCGCCCCTTTAAGAAAGGCGGAGATAGTTGGGTGGTGAGAAAGTGGACCCAGATTGTCGCAGGTGAGGACCATGGACAAGGCCGCAACCTGCCTACTGATGGTGTTAGTGGACAAGCCCTTGGAAATGCCCTCCAGCAGATAATCTAAAATGTTAGGGACTGTAACTGAAAGGGGATCTAATTTGTGTGAGATGCACCGCTGGCAGAAGTTTTTCCATGTGGCATCATAGATCCGGTTCGTCGAAGGGCGTCTGGAGGCCGGGATCATAGAGATCACCCCCGAGGAATAGGCCTGCTTAGCTAGACTCTCCCGCTCAAGTGCCAAGCGGCTAGTTGAAGCCACTGAGAGTCCGGATGCTGGAGCTCCCCCTGGTTGAGGGCAACTCGGTCCGGGGGGAACCGCCATGGAGGAGACAGAGACAGATCCACTAGGTCTGCAAACCACGGGCGTTGAGGCCAATATGGAGCAACCAATATTACTTCCACCTGCTCCAATATCAGCCTGCAAATGGTGGCCTGTAACAGCGGAAGGGGAGAGAAGGCGTAGAGCAGACCCTCTGGCCACTTGCACCGAAGAGCATCCGTCCCCTCCGCCCCCCTTGTTGGATATCTTGTGAAGAATCTGGGAAGCTGGGAGTTGGACGGGGAGGCAAACAGATCCAGGCAAGGTCTGCCAAACCTGCTCACGATCATCTCGAACAGACTCTGGTCGAGACGCCACTCTGAGTGGTCCACAGTTGCCCTGCTGAGGGAGTCGGCCTGACAGTTTGCCTCCCCGAAATGTGTTCTGCTCTGATTGAGCCCAGGTTGGACTCTGCCCAAAAACCTAGCTCCGTGGCCTCCTGAAGGAGAGCCCAGGAATGTGTCCCTCCCTGTTTGTTGACATGAGCCTTGGCTGCCGCATTGTCCATCAAGATCAACACGTGTTGTCCTGACACTAGAGAGGAAAAGTGAAGGAGAGCCAAATGAATCGTCCTGAGTTCCAGCCAGTTTATGTTTTGGTTGAGGTCCGCCCTGGACCATCGCCCCGAGCCAAATGGGTCTGGAGGTGGGCCCCCCAACCGAACAGACTGGCATCTGTGGTCAGGACGAGCCTGGGGGGCTCCTTGAATATGGTCCCCTTGGACATGGCTGCGGAAGACCACCACTGGAGGGATGAGAGTATGTGGGGTGGAACCTGGACCTTCCTGGTGGAGGCACTGAGGTTCCGCTTCTGAAAGGGGAGGAGGAACCACTGGAGGCTCCTCGAGTGCAGTCTTGCCCATGGAACTATGCCCATGCAAGATACCATCTTCCCCAGGAGCTGAGAGAGCTGTACCAGTGGCACCAACCTCACTCCCCGAATCTGGGAGACTAATTTCCGGATGCTCATCCGTCGCTCCTGGGAGAGATAGACCCTGCAAAGGTCAGAGTCTATCAGGGCTCCTAGATGGAGGAGCCGTTTTGTGGGGGTAGTGTGGCTTTTCCTGAAATTTATCAAAAAGCCATGATCCTGAAGGATCTGAATGGTGGCTGACAGATCTGACATTGCTGACTGGAGGGATCTGGACTGAATGAGGATGTCATCCAGGTAGCACTGTACGCGCACCGGTATCATCCGAAGGTGGGCTGCCAATACCGCTAGGACCTTCGTGAAGACCCTTGGGGCCGTAGACAGGCCAAACGGGAGGGCCCTGTATTGGTAATGCCGGTGTGTGAACAGAAGCGTAGGAACCTGCGGTGCTCCCGGGAGATTGGGATGTGAAGGTAGGCCTCGGTGAGGTCTATGGAGGAGAGAAAATCTCGCTTCCTGATACCGGCCAGTATTGACTTCAGGGTCTGCATCTTGAACCTTCTGTATACTAAAAATCGGTTCAGACCCTTTAAGTCCAGTATCGCCCTCCATCCTCCTGATGCCTTGGGGACCATAAACAGGATGGAGTAGAAACCTGTTCCAATTTGGGCCTGCCTCTATGGCCCTGATTTCTAGATGGTACTTGATGGCGGTAGAGACCAGACGTGCCTTTGAGGGGTTCCATGATACTGGGCACTGTAGGAAGCGATCATGTGGGAGTGACTGAAACTCGAGTGCCAGACCCCGTCTGACGGTGTCCCTGACCCAAGAGTCGGTGGTGGTCTGCTCCCAGACCTGGTAAAACTGTTCCAGGAGGCCCCCTATCGGAAAGTCCCCGATGGCGTCACTTGGAGCATCTTTAGGGGTGGCCTCCGGAACCTCTGAAGGGACATTTGGCCTGTGACTGACCCCTGGCTCTGGTGTTCGGGCAGTCCTGTTGTCAAACCTGCCTCTGAGGAAAGGGTCGAGAACCTCTGGGCCAATCCCAGGACTGCCCTGCCCGAAAGGGCTGTCGCCACTCCCAAGAGCCCGAGGAATGGAAGGACTGCCTGTGGAATTCCTGCTGTGACCGCCTGTCAGACTTCTTTGAGGGGTGTACCAGGATCCTGCGCTTGTCCTTACCCTCAACCACGTGTGGATCAAGAATAGGGCCAAACAGATCCTTTCCCGTGTACTTGGCTGTGGAGAGGCGCCATTTGGCCTTTAGATCTGTTCTCCACTACTTCAACCACAGTAGCCTTCGAGAGGCCACTGTGGCGGCAATGGATCTGGCTGAGCACTTGGCCGAATGGAGAGAGGCATCAGCCATGTATTGTGAGGCTGCGACCAGCTTGACAAGTGTCTGGTGTACTCTGACCTGATCAGGGTGAACCAGGGACTGAAGATCACGGAGCCACATGATGGCCGCTCTGGCGAAGAAGGAAGCAGAAGTTGCGGCCTTTATGGACAGCCCCGAGGCCTGATGAGCTCTTCTACAGAACTCAAACTTCTTGTCCTCCGCCTTCAGAACCTCTGCCATGTCACCTGAGACAGCGGAATTAGAAAATAAAGAGATTAAGGGGGAGTCAACAGTTGGGACCTCTAGTATGGGGGCGAATGAAGGAGAAACGTTGTACAGTTTCTTCTCCATACTACTTTCTTTCAGAGTGGTGGCCAGGGATGACCAGTGGGCCTCAACCGCATCCCGAAACACAAAAGAGCAGGGAATTTGCTTTTAGTCCACAACCTTTACCGCAAACAGGGGATTGGACTCCTGATCTGCGGAGGTAGAAGGTTTCTCCTCCTGAACTGAAGTCAGGTTAGTGGCAGCACAAGCCTTCAAAAGAAGGGATTTAAAGACAGATGGGTCAGAGGAGAACTGGTCCAGGTGGCTAATGGCAAAGGCGCAAAAGAGGGCTCCAGGTTAGAAGTATCCAGTGGGGCAGGGGGAACCGCTTCAGCCCCACTGGATAGGAGCTGCTATGCCTTGGAGAATTCCCTCTCCAGAGCCTGATGTCTCCTCGAGGCCTCTCGCTTGGCTGTTTTAGAAGTCTCCTTGGTCGATAAGTGTTTGGTTTTGGCTTTTTTCTTCCCCCCTGCATCCAATTCCGTAGATCTGCGCTTTGACTGTGCAGGGGGTGCACCAGAGACTTGTGTTGCCTGGGGCGAAGAACTGTCTGCCATTGCAACCAGATAGAGCCGGCCAGGGATCTCCAGAGGAGAGGAAAACCAGGGGCGCAGATCACAGTCAGAGATGGAGCGCACCCGCCCCTTACACTGAACAGAAGGCAAAAGGCAGAGACAGCCAGACAGGACTCTAGCCCTGTCTGATTAGGCCCGGTGGCTAAAGACCACTGCTAGCAAGAACAGGCGGTGAGAAAAACTCGCTCCAATCACAGGACCTTAGGCCTGTGAGTAATAAAGGGCCCTTTTACTTATCTACTATTATTTTATTGTATTTTATTGTATTTTTTATTTTTTTAAAACCTTAACGATAACAATAAAACAGGGAAACCACAGTAACGTCAGTGCACGGACCTGCCACCACAGGTCTGGCCACCACACAAAAACCCGGCCTAGCCGGACCTAACAGTCTAAGAGGCCACAAAATGGCATCCGCCCACCGGCCTCGCAGCAGATTGAGTTAAATTGAAGAAAAGAACTTCCCCAGCACGGACCTGTCACCATAGGCCAAGGCAATAAGCAAAATAAGAATTATGGCCTAGAAGGCCTCAACTGAGTATGGCAACAAAATGGCTGCCGCCTGTGAGCCTTTCAAAATGGTGACCGCCAGGGGACCATGCAGTCAAAATGGCGGCCGCACCTCCCCGAACCGCTAACGACTCCAAACCGGAGAAAATGAATGACTGAGGAATAAGTTCAGGGCCCAGGAAAACCGTTCCTCCACCCCCTAAACACGGAGAACTTGCGTTTTGACGAAAAAACTTCTATCGAAGTCCAGAAGCCGAACGTTGTTTATGAAGCTTTGATCAGAGGCCCAGGGAGAGTAACGGTGCAACGGCAGCTACCCGGTAGAAAAAAAGCGGCAGATTGCCGCGATCGCGGTCCCGCAATCTGAATCGGGCAAAGAAAGGTCGGAAAAGGCACCTCCCCAAGGAGCCTGAATCCAATTGGGCCGAACAGGCCGTGTGAGGAGGGAATGGGCCCTGCAAGAGCCGAAAGGCTCTATAACCTCAATGAGGGACAGAGCCCTCAATAGTCCAGCCAAAACAATCAAATTAATTTGGAAAAAAAATTAAAGTAACTTGGAGAAAAAATTCCAATTTAGATATAAAAATACAAAAAAACCTATCTGGAGTTAATTTCTTGCGATCCTGCTGAGCCTAAGACTAAGTCAAAACTGGGAAGACACACCCAAAGGGAGGCGTGACTAAAGCTCTGACTTAGTCTCTCTGAGCAGGAAGGCTGAAATAACCCAATCAGTGGATTCTACATCCACCATGCTGGAGAACTACCTGTATACAATTGAAACCAGAGGTTTTATTTTGGGATTGATGGACAAAGAGTTGAGGAAAAACCAGGGAACCTTGTTTTTGTAAATGATAAGATGAGAGATGCAGTGAGATTATTGTATGCACAAGAATGGAAAGATTCAGTACCACCACAATGGAGGCATGGTAGTTAAAGATGATGGAACTTTCTGAGTTGGTTGATTTCTTTGATCAGAGAAAAGACAATATATTTATTGCTGAGTGGAAACACCTTACAAACTTTTTTTGCATAAAACAGAAAACAATGATATATAGTTTTATAGTTCTGATGATTAGACAGAATAGATTATAGAAAGAAGAGAGTTATGATGTAGCCGCAAAGTAAGAGGTAAATTTATAATTATGCTTAAAACTGCTGTAAAAGAGATCAAAAGCTTATATCTTTTTTCTTTCTTTTTTCCTCCTTTTTTGCACTTTTAGCTTTCTCTAGGATTTCTTTCTTTTCTTTTTCTTACTTTATATTAATTTGCATTAGTTTCTGTTCCTTTTTAAAAAAAACAAAGTTATACGCATGCAAAAAAAGGAAACATCAATTTATAACTTTTTAATTGACTGTGAAGGCAAGAAACTAGGTCAATTAGTGTATATGTGTACAAATAGGTTTGTTTAACGTGAATATCTTATATTTTATAAAGGCTATTATGGCCCTTACATGTAACAACCATCACATACAGTATTTGTGTTGCTTTCTTACATGGTGGCTGTTTGCAAGTTTGTGAGAAAAAATCAAATTGATTTTTTTCTTCTGTCTGCCATAAGACCTGCATGAAAAATGCATGAAAGTTTAAACTAGCAAGGAAAACAAATCTCACCCCAATCTTTGTCTCCAATTTTTCAAAGAGCTAGGGGACTAGGGGAAAAAAAATCATTCTAGCAATTTAACAGTATATAGTTACTGACTGAGCTGTAATTAGTTTATCTTTTAGTAAAAGATAAAGCAGAAATATTAGCTGAGAAGCAAATGACCACAAAAAACATGCAGATACACCAAGGTGCTGTTAAGTATAGCACTCTCAGCTCCATTAATCTGAAGTCAGGTTCTGTTGTTTGTAAACGTGATGTATTTTGCTGTTTGATTTCTGTCATGTTACATTGCATTACAATGAAGGTTTAACCTCCCCCTGCCAGCCCCAAATACTGTCTTAATGCTTGCAATATAGTCACTTATGGCACATAAATAATGAGTTATTGCTTCCAACCAAACTGCAATGTATCAAAACTGATTATGGCAATTCTGTGCAAGCCCAACATATATCACCTAACTATTGAGATGGGAAGGTCGATTTGACAAAAGTGAAAGATTAAAAGATCTTCAGGACACAACTTGTGCATTTCTGTGCTGCATTTTCCTCCCCAGCTATTGGCAAAGAGAATTTGAAAAGGTAAATTGGTCACACGTTGAGAATTAATAACAACAACAACTCTACAAAAAGGGGCAAGTAGACAAGATATTATAGGTACTTTAGGAGATTATTTGATTATGTCCCCATCAATATCTGTTCTCAAGAGTTGTGGAGAAATGATGGGAGCCTAGAAATACAGAGCCTCCAATATTGAAGAATCACAACATAGGGGCAGGTCATGTGGTATCTGTGGAAATTTCTCTAAGTGTCCATCTAGCTTAATTTTTCATTAAACAAAAGCTTATCAATGTAAACAAGTAACAAAATGGGAATCTGGCACATTTTAAATCAAATTTATAAAGTAGGAAGCTAGGAAACGATCATCTGTGGCATTATTTTTATTTCCAGCGAAAATCCTCACATCCTTCTCATATTGTTAAATAACACAAATAGGTGGCTGCAGTGTACTTGTTTTTAAAAAGTTCCTACCTACCCAGAAAAGTCACCATGGGAAATTGCATTGAAAGGGAATAACGTGATAGGGTAGAGCTGGTGTCAGGGTCACAGTTTGCCACTAAGCTGTTTTTTTGGCCATCAGCTGTTTTGTTCAATAGGCAAACCTTTCCATGAGATCCATTTATGGAGAGTTATCTATAACATGTCCTTTGAAGATCTCTATTGGCCTCAAGTGGTCATTTGCTCCTCATTTATTGATATTTAATAGAACGGAATTTTGGTAAGAAAGAAAGTAATACGAACAAACCAACAAAGGGAAATGTCATCTTTTTAGGCAAATTCAAGGATGCACCCACAAGTAAATGGTCAATGGATGACTTTCTAGTTGCTGTACATCAATACTGGTAGTCCAAGACTCATGATCCATAATTGTAGGTTGTGGTTGTAAAGCGAACAACAGAGTTATAAAGCAAACCCATTGTGCACTGTGGGTTGGCTTTGCTGAAAACCAGAAGTTAATGCTGTAAATGTGGGCTAGTTGCTGAGTGCCCAATACGCCGTCATGTGATCATGGGTATGTGTGTCAGAACTTTGGAAATGGGTCATAAGTTGGGAAGGGGATCTTTTGTAATTTTGAATGGTTGCTAAGCAACATGTCATAAGCTGAGGACTACCTCATGGACAGTGTACAAATTATGTATACATGTACAAAAATGCAAAAAAAATAAAAATAAAAATGGAACAATTTGAAATCTTAGTCACTGCAGAGTAGTGTTTCACAAACCCAAGCATGACAAGAAAGAACTTACTGCAGGTGTAATTCAAAAATACTTTAAAATAGTTAAAAATACTTTCAGTATTAATAGCAGGTGCCTTACTATCAACATAGGCCTTATGTACAAGAACTAAATCATCCAGAATTTCAATAGCAAACCTGAATTAGAATTACAGCTCTGAGTTAGCTGTACTCTCATGCATACAAATCTAGAATACATATAATACATGGAGATTTATCAAATTATGTCAGATGAAATCTGGCTGAAAATATATAGTAAAACTTACTATAATCATGCTTAACTATAATTTTCAATACTCTGCCATTGGATAAAATAATTATTCAGTCTGGATTATTACAGAACATTACACCATACCATAATGAAATTATAATATTCTAAAAAAGGACAGAATACATCTAAACAAATTTTATTTTATTTCCTGGCACCTAAGTGTCTCTAGCCAAAATTATGCCTACTGATTTCAGTGGAAGAACTAAGGAACTTTAATGAAGGAACTAAAGAACCAAGAAAAAACCATAATGCCCCCTCACTGAAATCAACAAAAATTCAAGTTATTAGTATGTGTCCCATCATTCAGATAATATCTGCTATGTAGACCAGTAGTCTACATAGACTATATATGTAAATAAATAAATAAAATTGAATTTATACAGACTAATTGCAGAGTATGTATGAGAGGACTGAAGCTCATCAGTATTTCATTGCTAAATTGGATTACTATGGATACAAGTCTTAATCTACAGGTTAATTTGTTACCATCTTCAAAGCCAAGCTATTTACATAAACATTTAAATTACCTTTAAATTTCAAGTCAGAGACATTATGAATATCAAGAAATGTGATTTTGTTTTCCTGTTGTTTATTGTAGACAATACAAGTAAAATAAAACAGAATATTCCGTGAGCTTCTATCTCAACTAAATAACTTTATTTCCATGATATAAAATATGCTGCTAGAAAGAACTGTTTCTCAAAAATACATGAGGATGGGCTCTTCTACTTAGAATGGAGAAATCTAAAGACCTTCTGGGTGATGCAGCTCTCCCTCAAAGTCACTCCAAGCTGGAGCAAATCATGACTTCTCTCCAAATTGCCTGGCTGTGCAAATGAAGAGTCATTATTGTACTTTCTTCATTGTAGTGCAATATAATGTATGCAGTTCATAGTGGAGAAGAGCTTGAGGTACTCTATCAAAGTTTAGAGAGAAGCCACAATGGTGCAGCAGAAGGAATGAGAAGAGCATCCATGGAAATAAGACTTGGAGAAGCTGATATGGAAAGAATAGATTCTTTTTACAAAACCATTATTGCTCTTGCAGGGATGCGATCGCAAGAGCCATCAGTACATGCACAGAGCCTGTTTTAAACACATGAATCTAGAGGTTTTACAGTACCAAAGAGCAAGATTATTGTGTGAATAAACAATTCACCACAATATAGGTACAGTGAATCTGGTCACGGCATCGAAGTACTTCCTTCCACAGTTAAACCCCAGTAAACTATGGATTTCAAGCCTTCACATGCAAAGTTCTTTGTAATTATGAATCCCTCTCCTCTTTATATTGAATTCATCCCATGCTAAATAAGTAGGCCATTAGCAAAATAAAAATTGATTGATATCCTTGATCCACCCACTATTTACATTTGATCATTGCAAAAGCATCAACACCATGCATTTCGTGCAATTGGATACAAGAATCATCAAAGATGTTCAAATGTAGTTTTATGCTTGTTAATAAGAAAATGTGTTTTGTTAATGGGAGATCAATGTTTTTTCTAAATAATATATTACGGGCTCCTTATTTCAGAAATGAATATTTAATAGTAGTTGTTATTTTTTACCAAATAAAGAGGTAGGTGTATTTTCACACAATGAACAACAATGTAACAGACATAAGGGAAAAATTAGAACAACTTAATACAGCAATACTGTATAATTTAGACTAAGAAACTATAAATTATTTAAAAAGAGAGCAAACCTCCCTCTCCATATTTTCATTGAGGGCTTTTTTTTTTGCTTAAAACATTGACTAGAAATGGTAGAATTTGTAAGCTCTCTTTTTAAAAAAGATGTCTGTTTCAATAAATCAATTGTATCCTTGGTTAACTGCAATTTTAACCATTGGATTGACAGTAAATAATATTGCAGCAATTCTTTCTTACATTACCAACACCCACAGTCTAAAAGTTTACATAAAGTTAACGAATCTCAATAATTACATAATTACAATAGGATTTTCGTTGTTAAAACAATCTTCATAAATAATGTTTTCTATCTCTTCAATAACCTAAAGGTCAATTGGTAAAGACAAGACAGTATTTCCTTTTCTTTTATTATCAGATTGAAGAATCCTCACTGCTCGCAATGTTTAAGGCTTGAATCCAGTTACTCTCCTTTGGCTTTCTTATGCACTTTTCCATTTTCCATAACTGCACCGTTTTCTGATTTGCTTATACCATTTGCTATTACGCCATTGGTGATCTTGCCATTCTTTTCTTTTTGCTTGAGCTCTTTGGGCTGCTTGGGCATCTTGTATGTCCGATAGTAGAAGTTACCAAACAGAACAATGAAAGTGCTGGCATAGAAAATGACACCCCAATGCATCCATTTAGGAAAGGGGCAATCAATATAAATAGACAGGGCAGTGTGGCCAAGAGTCACATGGAACTGAGCCTGAAAAGTAGAATAACAGAAGGTCCATTAATCCTGATTAATAAGTTTATGTTAGGGTTTCTGTGAGAGTTTTTTCCCCCCCTGAAAAAGTGCCTGAATACCATTCATACATTTCTTTATTTACTTAAAAGCGTGATGGGCTCTCTAATTATTAGTGAACTAAGGGAAGGAGGATCATCTTACATTATATTGCTGAGAATGCAATAAAGGAAGATGCTGTTGAAACAGGGAAATGATTGCCACCATTGCTTCAAAGGGGATGAGCAAGTGACTCCTGCCTTCCTCCTGAAGTTCTTCAGGAGAAGAAAGCATCTGCACATCGGAGTAACTGTGAAAAATCAGACTGATAGAGGTCACCACTCTAGATAGAGCAGGTCTTAATTGCAGACATGAAGCCCCTGGATATGAATGAGAAATGAGAGGAGGAAGAGGCTAGCAAGCTAACTGAACATGACTTGGAACCCTAAGCTTGATTGTTGTTGTCAGGGGTGTGGAGTGGGGCTATTTTTTAAAATTGTTTTTGTATCCTTTTATCCTTGTAAGCTCCCCAGAGTCACTGAGAGCGAGTTGGGCCGCCATATAAATTTTCTTAAGTAAATAAATAAATAATTTCTTTTTAAGGATGTGCCCATTTTTAGGGTGCTGTCCGGGGCCAATATCTATATAGATATACATATTGCTCCTAGAAGCACGAAGCCGAAAGCACCAGCCTGAAGATGACGAATGGGACTTCGTCGAAACGTCGCCAAGACACTTCAAATTCTACATGGGAGAAAACCCGAAGAACCAAAGACCTACATACAAACACCCGCGAAAACCTCAGAAAACAAATATACATATTTGCATATACATTCATATTTATTGGAGGAAAAAAACCTCATTAGGATTATTTTTTTTACTGAGAATTGAGAGTGTACCAGAATTGTGTGTGCTTATATGAACTGTACTTACATTTAGCAGATTTAAATAATTATAATATATAAGCTCTCTCCCATTATTCTTAAAAATATATTGTCTGTACAGACACTCCTCTTTTACTACCTTGGTTAGTGACCATTCACAAATACAATGGTAAAAATAATATATTTTCTAACTAATGTGCACATTTATGACAACAAAAGCTTTTGGTGTGAAACTGATTAAGGTCTGATCAATTTCAGGCAGTAGCATAGTTGGTTGGAGGGTTCTAATTAAGGTCACAGACCTGAGTTTGTTAACTTGTGATTAGTATTTTTTAGGGAGGTTCTGCCCTGTGAAAAATAGCAGCTCAGGAAGAGATAGCTTGTTTAAACAAAAACACCACACTAAAAGGTGGTGGTGGTGAAACAATGGGTCAGACACAGGACTTGTAAAACAGAATTTTATTTGAATGAAACAGCATCAACTATCTTCGCTGCAACTTCTTCTATCAATACATGCTCACTTAGTGATCCTTTTGCTTCATGACATGATTGTTGGAATGGAGTGCAGTCAGTAAATGAGGAATGATTGTATGGGAAAAGGGAGAACAGCTATTAAAGTTCTAGATGAGTATCTTGTTACCATTCTTGTAATTCTCTATATGTTGATGGCAACACATAGAGAACAGGTAAGGGTTTCTTCTGCGTGAGTTTCCTCATGTTGAAAAGGAGACTCTCTAAAGGTGCTGTGTATGTGCTTATTACTTTCAAAGTTCTCACACTGAAAAGATCCAATTTAAAAAATAACTGATAAGATTTAAAAAAAATATTACTTACTAATTGCATTATGGTCAAGTATCGTTTCCACCAAAGGTACTTGTGGAACTTTGGGCCACAGGCAGCTAGTCCATAATACATGTACATAACAACATGAATGAAAGCATTTATATGAGCTCCAAAAAATGCTGTTGGGTAGAAGAAACAAAAGAAGAACATTACCGAAATCATTAAGGTAATCATATTCAATGATATTTAATTTTTCTCACCAAGAAGAAGAAATCACAATGTCTTGATATCAGTTTTTCTCATCCTGTCTCCTTATAATTTTGAAAAGTTATGATTTCTCAGCGGTAGATCAAAGGATAAGAAGAAGAAAAAAAGCAAGACTCGTCTTTTATCCATATAAAAGCCCACCTATGGGATTGTATAGGTAGCCACTATATAGCTTGAATGCATTGGTACAATTTAATTGCAAGCATAAATTGCTACAAATATCGGAAAATGGCATCATATTCCCGAATCACTTGTTCTATGTGAAATGTGTGCCTGGAAAACTTATTTTGGAATTTTACTACACACAGAACAACTAAGAGTAGAAATGTTTGGGGATTACATGTTCATTTTCAGTCCAGTAGAGAATAAGCAATGAATAACTCTTCCATACTCCTAGTTGTACAGGTAGTCCTCAACTTATGACCACAATTGAGCCCAAAATTTATGTGGCTAAGGAGTTTTGCCACAAGTGAATCATTGCAATTGTTAAATTAATAACACAGTTGTTAAGTGAATCTGGCTTCCCCATTGACTTTGCATGTCAGACAGTCGCAAAAGATGATCACATGACCCTGGGACACAGCAACGGTCATAAGTATGAACCATCCAAGTTTTGATCATGTGACCATGGGAATGCTGCAATAGTCATTATGAAAAAGCTTTTTTCAGTGCTGTTTAACTTTGATGTAAGTCATGGACTAGCTGTACTGATGTCTTAGCAAAGAAATAGTCTCCACAGTTTTATTGTGCTGCACTGAATGTGCAAATGTAAACCTTGATCATGTCAGAAAACTGATATTTGTGATGGCTCCTTTTTCTAGACTTGTACTGGAAGGATTGTTGACTTTGGGTAAATGTACCTCCTTTCAAAGTATTAGTTTATAACTATAAAGTATATAGGGACTGCAGAATAATTCGAACGGTTATACTATACAATAGAAATTATGAATTTATTATTTAGTACGAGCATAAAATATCTGATTTATAGGGCAATCTATGCAAATGTATACACAGGGAAACTTGCATAATTAAAGGCAGAAAATGCAAACTAAGACCAAGATTCTGATTTTGAGCTGTATGACTTAAGGAACCATAAAGAAATAATGGAAAAAGTGTGATAAGCATTACAACCTGATACCATAACCTTTATGTACAATTTTTATCCACAGAGTAAAATGAAGCAATTAAAACTAGTTTTCACAGCAAACAAAATAAAATAAATACAAGTGTTCTAAGCATAAGTGGAAGTCTTATTAAAATTGTTATGACTTAGTTGACTAGATTCTTTCATCACCATGCTAAGTTAAGCAAGGCACAATCAAGAATTTATCTGCCTGTGGTTGCAGAATTTTAGCTAAGCAAGTTAGATCTATCTGTTGCTTCATGCAGTTCATAGACCTAAACACAAGGGGAAGAATACGGATTTAAAATCTGAATCATGCATTTATGCTGGTGTGGAAAGGGTTTCAAAAGCCTATAGTAATATATCTTTCCTCCCCCTCATTTCCCAGAGAAGGAAGAATATGTCTTTAAATTATTAACACCACAAAATTAAGCACACACTCATTTTTATAACTGTAGTATAGAAAATATGTACATGCTAATACTCCATATGAATATTCATTTTCCTTTCAATATTCATTTTCCACTTAGTAGACAACTTTACTCACCTTGTCCTCCTGCAACCCACTTAATGCCAACCCACCATAAAGTAAACATAGTGAAATGGTGGTAGACATGAAGAAAGCTGATTTGATTAAATTTCTTTCTTAGGATGAAGAATATTGTGTCCAGATACTCAATCCCTTTGGATATGTAGTACCACCATAAAGCTCCTGCTATCTGTGAAACGAAACAAGAATATAAAGACAGGGTCAGGCCAAGGTACCATGTACCATATAGTATGTATGCCACAATGGAAGCTTTAATTATTCATTTGTTTCTACTAGGTTAAAAAGTTCCTGCACAATTTGCCCACTATTTATCTCTTCTCCCTGACTGTTTGTCTCAGTTAGTAGGTATTTAAATGAAGAGTTGAACATTATTTTGTCATGTTAAGACAAGAGATATGAAAACATTTTGTACTTTATTCTCTTAAAAAAGTCTGGTGTTAAAAAAACAAACAAAATCTCCCACATTCTGCTGATTTTAGGCATTTGAAGTCTTATTATGGAAGAAGCAGCTTTTGTGACTTGGACATTAAGATAAAATCAGATATGCACACAACTACATCAGGCCTAGCCATCTTATACTACAAGAGCAGAAATAGGATTAATATTTTTATTTTCATTTACACATTCACTCTCTCTCTTTAAAAGATAATCCCGTGTTTGTGTGTGTGTGTGTGTGTGTGTATGTGTGTGTGAGAGAGAATGTGTGTATGTGATTTGTTTTTATAATGCTATTTTTATTACTTGTGTTGCCCAGTATCACTCTGGACAACAAGATGGGCAGCATACAAATTTCATAGTAAATAAATAAAAATAAATAAATAATATTATTGAAAGATTCAAAAACAAGATTAAAAATTAATACAAATGAAAATAGAATAAAATGAAAAGAAATAAATAAAAGAGAAAGCCAAAGTGCGAAAAACAAAGGAAAAATGTAGAAGAAAAATAGAAAAGAAAATATATATAAAGAAGTAGTTTCTGATCTTCTTTATAGCAGTTATAAGTATAATTGTAGAATTATCTCTTTCTCTAAAGTTATACTGTGAATCTATTCTTTCTATAATCTATCTTATTTAAACATTAAAACCATACATTTTGCACAGGTTACAGGCAGCAGTAAACAAATACTCTCTTTTCTCTAATGAAATTAAAGATATCTCAGTATTCTAATCATTATGGTTATGATTTCTTAACTGTTATGGCCTGAACCAAGGTTAGCAACTTAAGCATTTACTACTTTTCAGTTTCTGCTCAGAGTATAAGAAGTCAGTGCCTCAATTTACAAACAAAGTGAGTAGGAGTGGTGTTTATATGTAACATGCTATCACTATGTGAAACATTTTTTTAAAAAAAGAATTCTAACACTCTATGCAAATATTTAAAACTTTCAGGATCTATAAATATTTCTGAAAAAGAAATATTAAGCTGGAAAACATGGCGCAAGCGTAGAGAATATAAGGTGTTATTTCAGAAGTATCTCTAAAATGGGAGTATCCACAGTGGACAACTGATGGCTCTCTTTTTCTTAAAAACATAAAAGTTACAGTTTACGGTGTCCCTATGGAACAACATCTTAACTGGTCTACAGCACTTGATGGTGTCCTTTTAACTCAAGTCATTTGCAACACATAACTAGAAGAAACAACCAGGCTTGGGAACCTGCAGGGGACACAAGAGGGGATGAAATGGCAAAATGTGTGCGATGGCATCATTCAAATGTCACAACTTGTATGCTTGCATCAGATGTTGGCATGTAAGTAAGTAATGGCAAAATCTGTACAATGCTGCTGCACAAAATGCTGTCATTTTGCTGTCATCAAGATTTACTATGGACACTTGCAATTACTCTTCCACATCAGGTTGTGTTCATAATACTATTCAAATATCATTTAATGGCACAATGAAGACACAGTTAATCCTAATCATAGGATCATGAAAAGAATACTGACAAATGGATGAATCTTTCCTAAATATTTCATGTATCAGAAGACAATTCTATTTAATTCTGATTATTTTATTTCAGGAAAATATTATAAACAATTGGTTTCTGCTGCTCCCCACTCCTTAGAAGCACACTGCATGATTTTGCCTTCAGTCATGCATGCATTAATACCTTGCCTTGTCATAATACCCTATGGTTGAGCTGCTTTGGAAGGCAATTCATGACTTCACACAAATGGCTTCTTGGGTACTTGTCAGGACTACAGGTTTATAACCACAATTAGGAGTGGAACCTCCATTGTTTAGCAAGATGATTATTAAGTCAGTCATCATGATTTGATCACATGACTGTAGAGATGCTGTGATGGTCATAAGCACAAAGACTTGTTATAAGTCACTTTTTTCATTTTTGAAAAGCCAGTAAACAAATGGTCATAAATCAAGGATTACCTACATGAATTTAGAACAGGTTGTGTTGTACCAGTACAATATTCAGAATAACGTATTGTATCACATTGTATTAATTGCAGTAGGATTAATATATTAATACTATTTCTGGCATAATCTAAAACTGACCTAGGCATTTTACGGCCCCTGGGCTATATCTGGCCTTTGACTATCCCTGTCTGGCCATCATGAAGTCAATTGGAAATTAGAAATCAAATGTAAATAAGTGCACTGTGGGGGGGGGGCGGAAAAGCTTCCAAGTCAGGTCCCACTCTGTGCAACCGCCTCTGCACTTCTTCAATTGGCTGGTGGCCATGGGAAGGGGAGGAGAGGAAGCACTTTTCTGCTTTTACGCAAGGCTCACCCCTCACCTGAAAGAGGAGATGAAGTGGCAGAGTTTGAGGACATCATATCAGGGTACATTGGTTCGGCCCTCCACAGCAATCCCATTTTCTCATATGGTTCCTTGGGAAAATGAATTGCCCAGCCCCGATCTAAAGGATTACTACATTTTTTAAAATTAAGATTGGTATCAGAGGCCCTTCTTCTGCTACTATTTGAAAAAGCAGAAGTAATCTCTTCCTCCTTTCTAAAACAGTATTTCATAGCCAACAATATTAATACACGGATGAAGGCAAATATACAAGTTTCAGGATAATGTTGCAAGATCCAATCTGAGTCTGTCACCAGGACCAGAGGTTTATTTTTCCAAGCCTTCAGACTTGGAGCCCATATTCAGGAAATGTCTCTCTCACAGAGTATTTGCTTTGTGTGTGGTATTTATATGGCGCCTCTTGTTATGTGACTTTTTAGATGTTGATTGCCGTGTTCATGGCTAGCTATGATTGACCACCAGCTTACCGAGTACTTAGGAGGTGAAGGCTTGGCAACAAAGCAAACAACAGCCAATGACTTAATAGCCAGCCATCAGCACCCAATCAACATCTAAAACGCCACAAACAACAGGCTCCAGGTGACCGACCAAGATTGGATTCTGCAATATTAATACATTCTATTTTTTTCAAATGTAAAGAGAGCCATCATCAAATGTTACTGTAAAATGAGCCTGTTAGTCTGAATCAAAAATCTGTGCAGTTCAGCACGCTGTTCCCACAATTGCCAATTCAATGCCTAAGGGAAACAGCCAAGTACAACAGCAGAACAGACTCTTCCCATTTGTATTTTTCATCAACTGGTATTAAAGGGCAGAATGCATCAGAAACTGGAGACAAAATACAGCCCACACAATAAATAGGTATTTTAGGTGCATTTGCTCACTGCAATGAACTATGTGGTTGACTGGCTTGTTCTTTTGTCAGAATGGCATAATTTCCATTGTTGGTTTGTCATTAATACATCAGCAAACCACGGAGCAGTATTTTGAAACTGTATATTAGCTCACTGCAAATCCCTGAGAGTTTTATACTGATAACTTGTTTATTGGGATCAGGGAGAGAAGGCTGGCTTAGAGTCCCAACCCCAAAGGAGTTCCATCTGCAGGCATCTGCAATCACTCCCGCACTCTATGCAACAACTGCTGATGAATTTTTTAGCAGGGTAGTTTGATGGAACATTTGGGGGGACATTAACTTTAGGCCTGACTTCTGTTAAAACAATCACAAAATACAAGGTGGTAATAGTGGTACTGTCTGATGAGGAGTATCACTATAGTCCCATTGTGGTTTGTTGTTGTTTTAAAATTCCTGTTTCTGTTTGTATGCTATGTAGAATTGGTAGGCATGGTATGGCATGGCGGAAGGGAGGGAGGGAGGGAGGGAGGAAGGAAGGAAGGAAGGAAACTACCAGTTATTTTCCCCAGATAAATACATCAGGAAAAATTTCTCTTTTTCTTTCTCTTTCTCTGCAGATTGTGGTTTGATCAGCCTCTCTTTCAAACATGACTATTAGTTTGCTAGCTTTTCTCCCCACATCAAATTGGCCCTGTATTGTTCTGTTTTTTTCAAAGTTTACATTTATATTTCGGATAGTTCTTGATATCGTTGTAAGGGATGCAATAATTGCTTTTGCTCAAATTATTCTTTCCAACCCAAAAAATGTTGGAAATAAATTATATAAGGAAACTCAGGAATTTGTCTATTTGTATGTCTATTCATCAGCAAGGTAACTCTCCAAGAAACACAACCAGAAAAAGTACGATAGGCACTGAGTTAAACAATAACAACAACAAGCAACCCAAGAAATTCACTGTGGAGAAAACCATAATTGCTCCCTTCTAAGCCCCTTCCTCCTGGTCATGTGATCCAAAGCAAAGCATGCACAGTCTATTCTATGATGTCTAAAGCACATATATCCACAAAACATAGAGATACAACACGACGGGAAAGTAGAAACACACAGGTTACATCATTATAGAGTAGAAAATCCAGGTACCTCCTATGGCCTCAGCTATCCTGCATGGTTTCCCTAATTTATTTTAAATTAGATACTGAATAGTTGCCCTTGTCTTAAATGTCTGCGATACTGATTTTCAAAACTATTGTTAATGCTATATTTGTTCACATTATTCACTATTAGAGACAATTCTCAGTATAAGGAGAATTGCTCCCTTCTACAGGTATACACTGAGTTTTACTAGGATTAGGGGAACCTGAGTTTAGATCCCACTTAGTTATATTGGCTAGTCATTATCTTTAATCCAGCCACCTCTTCCTTCAATTTAACCTCCTCACACATTACTATGAGGTTAAAAGGATGTGAGAAACCGTATGTGAACTTTCAGGAATACTGGATGATTTGAAAAGAATTCCTCAACCTCAGCAATATTAAAATGCATTTCCTGTGCTAGCCAGGAAATTCTGGAAGCTGAAGTCCATATACCTAAAAGTTGCTCAGATTGAAAAACACTGATACAGAAGCTATCAAATGCCTTCAGACTCATCTGAAACTTACTTGATTTAATTTAAAAAATATATACTTTATATTTTAAATAATTATACTACACGCTTTTAAAAAAACACTTGATAATGAAGGCAAAATAAAAACTATGGCACAATAAATCTAAAACTGAATAAAGGCAATAAAATTAAAACATCAACAAATTTAGAAAATAATGCCTCCACCAATCATAAAGAGAGACCCAATTTAACTTTTATGGAGAAGACAACCTGGAAACTCTCAACTGTAAAATATACTTTATGTGTATCAACTAACCACACTGCTAAAGGGAATAGAATACAGAGCATGAATTGATATTCAATTCAACTGTTAGATAACCTCCACTCTCAATATGGAATATATATTTAATTTTCAATATGGAGTACATTTAGTATTCATATATTCAATGAGAGCCATGGTGGCCCAGTGGCTAGAATGCAGTACTGCAGGGTAACTCTACCCACTACCAGGAGTTTGATTCTGACCAACTCAAGGATGACTCAACCTTTCATTCTTCCAAGGTCAGTAAAATGAGGCTCCATATTATTGGGGACAATATGCTGATTCTGTAAACTATTTAGAGAGTGCTGTAAAACACTATGAAGCAATATATAAATCTAAGTGCTATTGCTATTGCTATTCAATGTGGAATATATTTTTAGATTTGTGCCTACATTTTGAAGCTTTGAAAAGTATGCTGTTGAAAATAAATTTGGCAATACACAAATGTAAAAATGAAATTTACATTATTATCCACCAATTTAATGTGGAAAGTTTTAGCATCTTCTAAAGCAGATGTTCCCAACCTTTTGGGCACCAGGGACCGGTTCTGTAGAGAGAGGTTTTTTCACAGACCGGAGGGTGCATGATTTTGTGTGCTGCCTGCATCCTGCATATGAGGCTTTGCTTGCTTGCGCGGACTGGTTTTTGGCATGCCGCGGCCCGGTGCCAGTCCACAGACTGGAGGTTGGGGACCCCTGTTCTAAAGAACATAATCTTGACAAGGTTAATTAAGACAGGGTTACCAAGTTTGCAAATACCTGGATAATGATTACATGGCAGCAAATGAAACAAATAACTTTAACTCTTTGCTTTCATCTAGTTATGGTGCAGATGCAGCCTAGATCTAACAGCCTTAATAAACTGAGCTTTAGGATATAGAAATTAAAAAAAAAATTGAGATCTGTGCTATCATTACTATTTATACAAAGAAATTGTCTTATAATGTATATAATGGTATATCTTGCTCTTTTCTTCAAAGTAAACCTGTCCAAACAAATTCTAACAGAAGAGTGAGACATACAAACAGCCAGGTAAATCGTTCACATAAAGAATTTGCAGAGGTGATAAAACTCGTCAGATGGGTTAATATCAGACAACATATTATACAACTGTTCCCTACACCTCCCCACATCTCTGTCCATATATAGTATAAAAGCTGCAACAAGGTGAGATTTTGCAAAGGCACAAAGTTCAAAATATCATCACATGTCATTTGCATTGCTTCTCTAAGATGGTAATTGATACCAAATTCTTTGAAAAATCTCTATAAATCAGAGTTCCAGAGGAAATATAGTGATTTAAAGACAGTTCTGTGAAAGCAGAGTCGACAACCATGGTAAAGACCAAAAAACTAGTGAGTAGAATGCTTCCTTGAAAGTTCTCCAAATAAAGACAGGGCAGGACATCATCTGCATGTGTTCAGGTTGGCTTCTCCCGATGAGAAGATGGTAGGACAGCAGTTTTCTGTGAGTTTGAGTGTGGGAAGATGATGGAACTAGCTATCTACTGCAACCATGATAGAGACTTTTAAAGGACTTTAAGCTCACAAACCTCACTTTCTAATCACTTTCAGAAATTGTTCATTAACTACTGCTAAGCTGTTTTAAGGTTCTTCAGAAAGACAAATTTGAAAATACTGAGTGAGGCTGCCTTTAATCCTGAACAAAAGAAAAATTTAATCATCAGTGTAGGAATGTAAAAAATCTGAAATAAACAGCAAAAAGCTAAATAAGATTTTGATCCTAGAAAGTTATAAATGGGCTAAGAGTTCAGATAAAATTGGCATATGGAAACTTTTACAATAAATTTTGGAATTAATTATCAAGTACAAATAGCATCTCTTGGAATATAGAATATCAGAGTTGGAAGGGACCGTGGAGGTCTTCTAATCCAGTCCCTGCTCAAGCAGGAGACTCTATATCATTCCAGACAAATGGATGTTCAATCTCTTAAAAATGCCAAGTGATGAAGCACCCATAACTAATTAATCAGTTTTTCCACTGATTAATTGTTTTCATTGTCAGGAAATTTCTCCTTAATTCTAGCTTGGATCTCTCTTTGATAAATTTCCATTTATTAATTCTTGTCCTGCTCTCAGGTGCTTTAGAACAAGGGTCCCCAACCCCTGGTCCATGGACCAGTACCAGGCCGCGGCATGCCAGCAACCAGTCCGCAGAAACAAGCAAAGCCCCATATGCAGGATGCAGGCAGCACACAAAATCACGCACCCTCCAGTCTATGAAAAAATCTCTCTCTACAGAACCGGTCCCTGGTGCCCAAAAGATTGGGGACTTCTGTTTTAGAAAATAGGTCAATCCCCTCTTGTCTCTGACAGCCCCTCAAATATTGGAAGACTGCTATCATGTCACCACTAGTCCTTCTCTTCATTAGACTAGACATACCCTGTTCCTGCAATCGTTCTTCATATGCTTTAGCTTGCAGTCCCGTAATAATCTTTGTTGCTCTTCTTTGCACTCTTTCTACAGTCTCAACATTTTTTTTGTACGTGTTTTTGTGGTGACCAAAACTGGATGAAGTATTCCAAGTGTGGTCTTACCCATGCAGTATTAAGCAGTACCAACACTTGATACTATTTCTCTGTTGATGCAGCCTAAAACTATATGGCTATTTTGGCCGCTGCAACACACTGCGGGCTCATTAATAAGTAGTGGTCCACTAGAACTCCTAGTTCCCCTTCACAGGTACTGAGGTTGAGCCAGATAGATTGAATCTATTATATACCTGTACATTTAGTTTTTCCCAATTAAGTGTAAAACCTTGCTTTTCTCACCACTGAATTGCATTTGTTGGATCGAGCCTAGTGTTCAAGTCTGTCAAGATCTTCCTGGATCTTGAGCTTGTCTTCTAAAGTGTTGGCTATTGCAGCTTGGTGTCATCTCCAAATTCAATGAGTTCTCCTTCTATCCCCTCATCTAAATTGTTTATGAAGATGTTGAAGAGTATTGGGCCTAAGACAGAATCTTGGGTACCCCACTGCATGCTTCTCTCCATGTCGATGTAGTTCCATTGAGAACTAAAGTTGAGTGCAGTTGGTCAGCCAATTACAAATCTATCTGGTGGTGATGTTGTCTATCCCACAGTTTTCTATCTTACCAAGAAGTAGACTGTGGTCAACTTTGTCAAATGCCTTGCCAAAGTTCAAGTATACTATAGCATTCTGTAGCATTCTGGTGATCCAATAATTTAGGCATTTTGTCAAAGAATGCAATAAGATTTATCTAGCATGATTTCTTTTTGACAAACCCATGTTGCTTCTACTAATAGCTTAGTTTGTTTCATTCATTCATTTCACTCATTCATTTCATTCTGAACCTTAGCTTTCCTGACTTCATCTTTGGGTTATATGCTGCTTAGTTATATATCCCTCTTTCCAGTTTTTATACTGTCCTATACTCTGATTAACTCTCAGTTAATTAGAGAGTTCTTTATGTAACCATGCTGGTTTCATCTGGGTTCTCTTATTTTTAATTTTTCAGTGGTATTGTACTAGACTGGAATTTTATAAACTTAAATTTCCCAAGCTTCTTGAATTGTTTTCTCCTTTAAGATTTCCATCCAGGAAATCCTTTCCAAGTCCTCTTTAAGCTTGTTGAAAGCAGTTGTCTTAAAGTTTGACTTTGTTTTAATACTTATGTTTGCATTATGTTGAATTCCAATACGATATCATGACTCTCTCCCAAAATCTGCACAACTTCAATCCTTCTATCATTTAATCTCTGTTAGTAATGATTAAGTCCAATAAAGTTGACCCTCTAGTTCCCTCCTCCATCTTTTGGGTGACAAAGTTGTTTGCTAGGTTTGTTGGAAATTTGTTTGATCTCCCATTTAGTGCAGACTTTGTCTCCCAGTTGATGTCAGGGTAGTGAAAGAACCCCATTACTGTTGTAATGTGTTTCCTGCACATCTTAGCTACCTGATTAGCAAAACGTTCATCTATTTAATCTGTTTGGTTGGGTGGTCGGCAGCATACATTTCTGGCAATGTCATTTCTTTTTTCTTTTATATTAACCCAAATGAGTTCAAGAAAGTTTTCATTCTGTTTTTTTAATTGCATTGCTATAGAGATGTAGTTATTTCTTGTCTATAATGCAACTCCACATCCTCTTTATAGACCCTGTTTTGTTTTTTTACAACATAAGATGGGTAAAAAAAAATCATGGCACAGAGGAGACTAAAGATTTTAGGTGCAGGAAATCTATAAAGGTCAGCAAGATTAGTTTATAGATAAGAAATAGCATAGGGTATGAACAAAGAAATGTTTGTAACCTTAGAGTGAAGAATTAGTACATTTGTTTATACTTATCGCAACGAAAATTGGAAGCCACTACTTTATATATTTCTTTTTTTATTTCTTACTTTTCATTTTCTTCTCTTTTTTCCTTGCACTTTTTACCCCTTTCTATTCTCTTTTCTTTCTTTTAGTTTGCATTAGATTCACGTGCATGTGGGGAAAAATGCACGCGCAGCAAACTTCCGTGCTTCCCCCCCCCACAAACCTCATAACCTTTTGATACCCTTTGTCCTAATGAAGCAGCCACAAGGTCATCCACTTTTGACTTAATGCCTCACCTACCTAAACAGATAATATGCTTAAGTTCCTTCCTATCTCTTCCTGTCTTTGTCAGCTCTTTCTCCTTTTGATCTACTTGTATTTGTTCTTACCTGGTCTTTGACCATGTAATGTGTTACTAGAAAATAGTTGGTTATATGAAGGAATTTTCCAGTGAAGAAACTTTATGTCAGCATCTAATGGTTAAATTTATTAATGTAAAATGTCAGCCTTTAATGGTAAAGCCTATGTATGTAACAAGTATATAAGAAGCAATAAACTCAAGAGTTTGTCAAGCTGTGTCCTGCAGCTTCAAACCTCTGCTCAAGACATGCCTGTATCTTTTTCTTAGCGTCTTACATCTGGCTCCTGAACAGGGACAGCCCCCCATGGAGTAACTGGGACAGCCCCCCCTTCCGAGGGAGCAACAGTCAACATACTTACCAGCGTCTGGAATAGACCTCTAAGTGCACTTTCGTCCTATGGGACCCCTCAGTGGTAAGTAAGGTTTGCAATCTATCTCAGCATCAGCAGAAACATGTACAGGAACTCAGATTCCTGTTACACAAATCAGGCGTGAAAGCGCCTGAGGCAGACATAAGGAAGCTGGTGGATGAGGTAGGGAAACATTCCCCTTGATATCCTAAGTGCTGGACGCTTAGGTTACGAGATTGGGAAAAGATAGGGCATACTTTACATCTTGCTACTTTCCGCTCACCCTTCACACCTTCAATATTCCTTTTAGTCCAGCGGTTCTCAACCTGTGGGTCATGACCCCATTTGGGGTCGAATAACCATTTCACGGGGGTCGCCAAACAACGCAGTCCGCCATTTCCCCCCCCCTTTTCCTTAGCTGTGCTACTCCCTCTTATTCTATTGGCTTTTGAAAGCCAATAGAATAGACTCTCTTGAATAGAGTCTAATTCTATTGGCTTTCAAAAGCCAATAGGAATTGTCCAGGCTGTCTCTGCCCTGCTGAGCCCGCCAAAAGTCCCAGTCTGCAAACGGTGCTGCAAGTTGTCTGCAGCGAAGGCGAGCTGTCTGGAAGTTTCCACCCCTCCCTGCTGAGCAACTACTAAAAATGTAAGTAAAAGAGGGCCAGGGGTGGGAGGCGGGAGGCCGGCGGGCACAGGGAGGGTTGCTGGCGCGCGTGTGTTCTGGCGGGTGCATTACCTCCCTTGGGCTGGGCCAGCTGGTGGCCCAGCCAATGGTCACCCTGCGCCGTCGCTGCCCCTTGCCAGCTATGCCTCGGCCGGTGCAGGGGGCGGCACCATGCATGCGCGGCGCTCCTGGGCAGGGAAATAGTCGACCAGTTGGGGGTCGCAGCATTAAAAAGGTTGAGAACCACTGTTTTAGTCTTTCCCCAAAGTCTTTTGAAGTTGCTGGGATAAATTGGAAGTAACCATAAATATTCCCCTCCTTTTTAATTAAAAGGAGAGGCCTGTTTTAGCCTTAAACCCCAAATTGATGTGTGTGTGTTTTGTTTATGTATATGTGTGGCCACCCAGAACATTACGCTTGGGCTTGGAATGGTGAGAAAAATAGGAGATGGTTAAAAACCACATGTTTAGTTGGAATCATCTCATGATTTTTCTCGCTTCTTGCAGGACAAGCCATATGTCTAAATAAATGTTGTTTTAATAGTATTTGTGTATATATGTTTGTCTGTGTTGTTCTGTGTTATTTCCAAGATTTGGAAGAGGGTTAAAACCCTCTCTGATAACATCACACAAAAAGGCCTTATTTAAAAATAAATGGTTTGCCTGGAGAAAGTATGAAATGAAATATTTCTATGTGGAATTGTTTATGCAAGCAGTTAGAATGAAAGTGAATGAATTAATTTGTTGATACCTAAGTGTGTGTGTTAGCCGTTAAACCCCACCCCCACCCACTCCCTCCCAGGCTGTGAAAGAAATAATAAACTGCAGATTTTACTGTTGTAAAAGTAAATTGAAAAGCAATGGTAAGTGTTTGCATGAGAAGAGTCCCATAGAGAATGTGTGAGAGAATTTATGGAAAATGCATGTGAAGGAGAGAAAACTATTTTTTAGTGGTGAAAAGTTTGTAACAAAAATTTTCCTGTCTCTTTTATTTTTCAACTGGCTGTGTTGCTTTAAGAGCAAGAGAGACCGAAAGAAAGAAGGGGGGGGGGAACTGTTCCTTTTAAACTTTTTTTCCTCTCTGCTTAGAATTCCGGTTTGTGAATGAAGATGAAATTTAATGCCCACTCTTGCAGTTTCAGATTACAAAGTTTTACTTGAAAGAGGAAACAGTAATTTTTGGACAATTGTTTGGGGGGGGAATTGTTGAGATTAAATTGTTTAGTTAGACCTATATATCTATCAACCAAAAGAAATGACTCTGAATTGTTTTGCTTAAGATTTGTAAATGTTTAACCTACTTAATGGAAATTTGTTTCCATCTGGATAGTATTTGATTAACTTGGAATTTGACTTATTGACCAAAGGAAAACAACCTGGAGATCTCATTGTAGTTCCACCTGCAGCATTTGCCACAGTTGAGGGAATTAATGACATCTTGAGTACTCAATTTGTGGACAGAATTCCATATAAAAATTGTCACTTAACCCTTTTGATATTTCTTACTAGTAAGTTACTTAAAGGAGTATTAGCTGTGTTAGAAGCGCAAAAAGTATATTGTATTAAATGGCTTTACTTATCCCATCCCAAAATGTTTTATCTTTTATCCAGGCTGTTGCTGAAATAACCTTAGGACACAATCGAGCTTGTCCTTGAAATGGGACTGATTTAATTAATATTGTTCTTCCTATCCCAAAATTTGATTTTCAATTTTATTTTCAGAATAACTTATCTCTTCAGTGCTCTTTAACTGACTATATAGGCTGTATTTCATATCATCTGCCTACACTGCAGTGCAACCCTCACCACAACGCTCAGAATTATCTGCTGCTATTTTAGCTTTCCACACCTTTTTTCAACAGACTTTTAACTTAATTTATGACTCTCATTATGTGTGCGAACTTATTTTTAATTTTCCAGGCACTTACATCACGCCCAGGATTGACCCCAATCTTATGGCTTTGTTTTTAACTTTAGAGCAGCTATCCTTTGTTTCTCACATATGTATCGGTCCTTTAAGGACTGCCTTCACAAACAAATAAAAAAGGAGGGATCAAGGGTACCTAATTTGGCATGGATAACTCGTCAAGTCAATAAGATCCTAATAACTTTAAATCAGCTAAATATTTCTTTTAAAAAAACTACTGCCTACCAGCGTCACTTTCAGCAGAAAACTGTGCCCCCTATGTTATCAGCAATTGCCTGATAAAACCTGGTTAGCTCCAATTCCTTTACTAACTTGGGGACGAGGCCATGCTGCTGTGCTTGCTCCTACAGGCCTTCTCTGGATTCCAGCTCGATGTGTGCGACCAGCCAAAGATGTCATGGCATCAAGTCCAGAACCCAATACTGGAAATGAAGAAGGTGACTCTTCAGACAGCACAACATCCCTTTCGCTCTTGCCATCGCAGTTGACCAACAACCTGGGGCAATGTGAAAAACCTAACATCCAAAGCACAGATGGTTTTGCGGCAACAGGGAAAAGAACTTACACCAGAGAATTTATGTGCTGCCATATTTGTGGTTTTGACTGCAAATTCCTTAGTTATTCTTTGCCTCTTTTTCCTTCTTAATTGCTGTGTGGGGGCCCAAGCTTTCCCACCTCATCCTTTAGAATCACAGATAAAATATAATATTTGGGTGCAATTAGCTAATGTAACACAAGTGACAGACTTTTGTATTTCTGAATCATATGATATGGAAAATCTACTCTCTACCTGTCTTATACCTTTGTGTGTTCCAGCTTCAGTTTTAAAAAAATTATACTGGTTTAAGCAATTTTCTATCAGACAATGAATTTCATTATGCAACTATGTCAAGCTGGGGTCATGCCTCTTATATGTTACCCCTTGATGCTATTGTTTTGCATACACCAATTGTAGCCTACAAATCTTAGTTGTGCAAAAATTGTCAATTGTACTACTTCACCTAAAAAATGTGATTGTATTTATGTCAGTCAAAGAATTTTAAATTGTACCTCCTTTCAAGAGGTATCCTTTAATTATGCACATATATGGTTACTCAATGTCTTTTTTTCCCTCTACTTTCAATTTTCCACAATAAACTACCAGTAACTTACCCCAGGAACAAGTTACGTTTTGTATAAACAAATGCAAAGTTATATGTCCCCTGACTAAGACCCACTAACTACTCCAACTTAGGATAATGTCCTCACGAATAAAATAAAGAAGAGTGAGATGTGGGGGAAAATGCACGCGCAGCAAACTGCCGTGCTTTCCCCCCCACAAACCTCATAACCTTTTGATACCCTTTGTCCTAATGAAGCAGCCACAAGGTCATCCACTTTTGACTTAATGCCTCACCTACCTAAACAGATAATATGCTTAAGTTCCTTCCTATCTCTTCCTGTCTTTGTCAGTTCTTTCTCCTTTTGATCTATCTGTATTTGTTCTTACCTGGTCTCTGACCATGTAATGTGTTACTAGAAAATAGTTGCTTATATGAAGGAATTTTCCAATGAAGAATCTTTATGTCAGCATCTAATGGTTAAACTTATGAATGTAAAATGTCAGCATTTAATGGTAAAGCCTATGTATGTAACAAGTATATAAGAAGCAATAAACTCAGAGTTTGTCAAGCTGTGTCCTACAGCTTCAAACCTCTGCTTAAGACATGTCTGTGTCTTTTTCTTAGCGTCTTACATGTGCACACATAATACATGCACACACACAAGTGTCATATAAATTAACCATCTAGGAAATGAGTAAATTTCCAAGGATATGGGGTTATTACAAATATATTAAAGAATTAAATCTGTGAGTCATAAAAACAATTACATATAAAAACATGTAAACTGTGATGTTTTCTTGACATGTGAAACAGGAGTTGGAAAGAATGAAGCTAATGTATTGCATGTTAATTAAGAATAAATGCTGAAAAAGTCTTTTTAAATATAATTAAAATGACTGCATTGACTTTGATGTTATCTGCACTGCACTGCTAACGTATTATTAGATATAAAAGGACATCATCTTAACATCTTTCTTCCTAGGAACATTAAAAATATGCAAAGCCTTTCATGCTCAAATACATATATTTTGTTTTTATCTACTAGTTGCTTAGAAAATGTCAATTTTAAGGAGAAATGCAAACAATTCAATTACAATATTTTAGGTAGAAGCTACTGTTATTATTCTACTTTTCATGTGAGAAGAAAATAAATTAAACAATACATCTCAAAGCACTTCTTAAGCAATTGCTCAAAGCTAGAAAAATAATCAGTGTCACCTATGAAACCAAAGCAATTTACATTTTGCCAGGTATGAATAGACAGGTTGTAATCCCCAGTCAACTCCCTGGAGAAAGTTCACTAAATTGAATATTGTGCAAGTGGCATATGGGGAAATAATAGCCAAATGACTCAAAGAGTATAAAGAGGTGTGGTCAAAGAGATGCCAGGGAGAAAATCACCATATCTGGCAGCCAATTATCTCCCATATGGGCAAGACCACTGGTGAGTGGATGGAGATTCTTTCTTTAACTTTAACTTTATTTAAATTTCTATGCCGCCCTTCTCCTGAGACCCAGGGCGGCTTACAACAATAATACAGTAAAATTTAATTTACCAATGACAATCAACCATCCAATCTAAAACACATTCATTCAATCCAATATACATTCATACAACACACAATCATAATCAACACACAGTCACTGATGGAGGCACATTCCTAGGCCCAGGGGCAGAGTACAGTTCATATGCCTCAAGCCTTTCGGCATAAATAAATCTTCAACAGTTTTCGGAAAACTAGGAGGGAGGAAGCAGTGCGAACCTCTGTGGGAAGCTGGTTCCAGAGGGCTGGGGCAGCGACGGAGAAGGCCCTTGCCCTAGGCCCCGCTAGATGACATTGCCTAATAGACGGGACTCGTAGGAGGCCAACCCTATGTGCCCTAACCAGTCGCTGGGATTCATGAGGCAGAAGATGGTCCCGCAAGTATCCTGGCCCATTGCCATAAAGGGCTTTATAGGTCATAACCAACACTTTGAATTGTGTTCGGAGACCGATTGGCAGCCAGTGCAGCTCACGGAGAGCTGGAGTAATATGAGCATGTCTTGGGAGAGCCAAGACGGCTCAATCGGCCGCATTCTGGACTACCTGCAGTCTCCGGACATTCTTCAAAGGTTGCCCCATGTAGAGAGCATTACAGTAGTCGAATCTTGAGGTGACAAGGGCATGGGTGACTGTGAGGAGTGACTCCTGGTCCAAATAGGGCTGCAACTGGCGCACCAGGCAAACCTGGGCGAATGCCCCCTTCGCCACAGCCGAAAAATGATGTTCTAGACTTAGCTGTGGATTGAGGAGGACACCCAAGTTGCGAACCCTCTCTGAGGGGGACAGAACTTCACCCCCCAGGGTAATGGACGGACAGTTGGAATTGTCCTTGGGAGGCAGAGCCCATAGCCACTCTGTCTTGTTGGGATTGAGTCTGAGCCTGTTGGCACCCATCCAGACCTCAACAGCCTCCAGGCACCGGTTCATCACTTCCACTGCTTCACTGTAATGACGCAGGGTAGAGATATAAAGCTGAGTATCATCAGCATATTGATGATAACTCACCCCTTGCCGACGGATGATCTCACCCAACGGCTTCATGTAGATGTTAAAAAGCAGAGGTGAGAGAACAGACCCCTGAGGGACTCCACATGGAAGAGGCCTCGGAGCCAATCTCTGACCTCCTGCGAACACCGACTGCGACCGGCCAGAGAGGTAGGAGGTGAACCACCATAAAACGGTGCCCCGCACTCCGAGTCTCTCCAACCGGCGCAGAAGGATACCATGGTCGATGGTATCGAATGCCGCTGAGAGGTCAAGAAGCACCAGGATAGTGGAGTAGCCTCCATCCCGGGCCCGCCAGAGATCATCGGTCAGCGCGACCAAAGCAGTTTCCGTGCTGTAACCGGACTTGAACCCGGATTGCCGAGGGCCCAGATAATCAGCTTCATCCAAGGACCGTTGGAGTTGGAGTGCCACCACCTTCTCAACAACCTTCCCTAAAAAGGGAAGGTTGGAGACTGGCCGATAATTATTTAAGACTGCTGGGTCCAGGGAAGGCTTCTTGAGGAGGGGGCGCACAAGTGCCTCCTTTAAGGGAGCCGGGAAGGACCCCTCCCTCAATGAAGCGTTAATAATAGCCTGGACCCAGCTCCGTGTCACCTCCCTGCTACCCGAAACCAGCCAGGAGGGGCACGGGTCCAATAAACAGGTGGCAGAACTCACAGCTCCAGTGACCTTGTCCACATCATCAGGAGTTACCAGGTCAAACTCATCCCACTCAACAGGACTAAGACTGGCCTCTGTCATCTCGACTGACTCATTGTCAGCCGACACTGCATTCCAATTGGAGTCCAAGTCAGCCCGGATCTGAGCGACCTTGTCTGTGAAAAAGATGTTAAATTCTTCGGCATTGCCCTGCAGAGGTTCCTCCCTCCTCCCCGTATCAAGGAGAGAGCGAGTCACCTTAAACAGGGCAGCCGGACGGGATTCCACAGACGCGATCAATGCAGAAAGATACTGAGATCTTGCCGTAGTGATCGCTTCCAAATACCAGGTCTTAATATAAGCTCTCAATTTGGTTCGATCAGATTTGGATCTGCTTTCCCTCCATTGCTTCTCTAAACGTCTCTTCTGGCGCTTCATCCCCCTGAGTTCCTCGGTAAACCAAGGAGATCTCCTGGGTCTGCTACCAGAGCAATGGTGCAATCCGGTCTAGAGCCCCCGTAGTGGCCATATTCCAGGCCATCACTAGGGACTCCGCCGAACTGTGTACGAGCGAATCCGGCAATTCCCCAAGCGCCATTTGAAAGCCAATAGGGTCCATCAGGTGTCTAGGGCGGAACCATTTAATCGGTTCAGGCTCCCTGCGGGAGAGGATTGGTGTCATAAACTCAAGCCGCAGCAGAAAATGATCTGTCCATGACATAGGCAACACTTCTAAGCCCCTTAACTTCAGATCATACCTCAACTGCTCCGATAGGAAGACCAGGTCAGGTGTGTGTCCCCCCTCGTGGGTTGGGCCCTCGATTACTTGTGTCAGGTCCATGGTTGCCATGGAGGCCATGAACTCCCGCACCAACCCAGAGGACTCACCAAGTGACGGCACATTAAAGTCCCCCAAGACTATAAGTCTGGGGAACTCGACCGCCAACCCGGCTACCTCCTCGAATAGCGTGGGCAGGGCTGCTGAAATGCAGCTGGGAGGCAGGTACGTAAGCAACAAGCCCACCTGTACACCTAGGTCCAACCTCATAAGGAGGGACTCACAACCTGATATCTCAGTAGCAGCGAGTCTGCGCAGCCCGAGTGATTCCTTAGCTATAATCGCCACTCCTCCCCCCTTCCCTGGGGTCGCGGCTGATGCCATACCTGAAACCCAGCTGGGCGCATCTCAGAGAGGGGAATTCCTCCCTCTGGGGTCAGCCAGGTCTCAGTCACACATGCCAGGTCGGCCTCCTCATCCAGAATTAAATCCTGGATGAGGAGAGCTTTATTTACCACCGACCTGGCATTGAGCAGCAGCAGCCTGAGTCCAGGGTCCAGATTTCGCTCATTTCCAGTACGCCGGGAGAGGATCAAGGGGCCAGAACAAGAGATCGCTTTCAGGCAGCGAGGCCTTGTTCCCCGAGAGCGGCCTACCCCAGGCCTCCCATCATATCTGCCTCTTCCCCATAAGACCGGTATAAACTGGCCCTCTGATCCCTCAGAGCAAAGCTCCTCCACTTCTCTAGCTTCCGTAGGTGCAGACAGGTCGGCCCTTCCATTTATCTCAAGTCCATAATCCATCCAATTTATACAATCATCCATTCATTCAACCCAATTCACTCCACAATCAATACATCTTATATCAACCATAAAATTAATAAAAATTAAAAATTAAACAGTAATTAAAATATTTGAATTAATTAAGATTTAGATAATAAAAATTAAAAATTTAGAAATTTAAAACAGACATACTAAGGTGTGCTCCTAGTTCTTTTATCTGCAGTCTCCAAGCGGGCCTGCTGGGTTCAGTAGGCCTGCTTTATGCAGTGAATAGGGGGAAATCAGCCTAGAATTGTTAGGTAGCCACAAGTGTGCTGTTGTCCCTTATTTAACTCTAACCAGATGTGGACTTTTGAAAAGATTCCTGTGCATAGGCTTTAGCAATAAATCAGTTTAATTGAACCTTCACATGTGAACCTGGTCTTTCATGCCTGACATTACAGTAAGTATGCTCTAGAACAGGGGTGTCAAACTGCCGGCCTGTGGGCCGGATGCACGCCCACCCCATTGCCGGCAATGGCAAAAAAGTCATGATACATTGCGACACATCACGTGACATTGGAAGCTTGACACCCCTGCTCTAGAATGTACAATCTCTAACTGGGATAAATCCATGGCTGGGGAACCAGACATTATACAATCCAGGATATCAATTTTCTCATAATGGACCCAACAGATACAACCTCAGGTCTTTCCCCTAACTTAGGACTACTAATTACCCTCATTGTAACTGTAATGAGTAAATTTATGGCCTCCTCAGACCACAGATTATTGAATAAATATCCACACTAGAAAAAAACTGGAAGTATTCATTATTATATTTTTTTGTTGTCTTCAATTACATATTGTATAAACTACTCATAAATATAAGCATCTCAACATTCTACATATAGTACATAAAACACTATAAATAACCTAACCAAATAAGAGCAGAAATAACAATAATAGTAGTAGTAATAATAATGATGATGATGATGATGGAAGAGACCTTGGAGGTCTTCTAGTCCAACCCACTGCTCAGGTAGGAAACCCTATATCATGGAGGTCAAACTTGCTGTGTCACATGACTTGTTGCGACATATCACAACTTTTTTTGCATTGCAGGAGATGGGGTGGGCGCAGCCTCTGCATGATGCAACTGACCTGCAGGCTGGCAGTTTGACACTCCTGCCCTGTCCAGTCTCTTCTTAAAAACTTCCAGTGTTGGAGTATTCACAACTTCTGGAGGCAGGTTGTTCCACTGATTAATTGTTCTAACTGTCAGGAAGTTTCTCCTTAGTTCTAGGTTGCTTCTCTCTTTGATTATTTTCCATCCATTGCTTCTTGTCCTGCCTTGTAGGACAATTATCAATTGCAGACTATTATTGGCAAACATATATGTAAAGTTTGCTAAGACCCCAAATAATGTAAAAATATTTTGTTTACTATGACTAAGAGGCCGATAACCTCTATAATTTGTCTTCTAACAATTTTTTTTACATTTAAACTTATTTTAACTAATTAGCTCTTTTTGTCTTTTGGTTCTCTTATTCTCTTACCTTATGCCAAATATAAAAAGTTTATTTTGTTTGTGTATTACTTCTATAGCAGAATTAGTTGATTGGTGATTCATGCTGAGAAGTGTGTGTATGTGTGTGTATAATATGCATATGTATGTACATAGGTGTGATGATGCTTTGCATCAAATTGGTGTGATACATCAAGTTTGTGTTTCTTTCTCTAAACATACATTTACACACACGCACGCGTGTGTGTATACAGTACACAAACACACACACACACACACACACACACACAGAGAGAGAGAGAGAGAGAGAGAGAGAGAGAGAGACAGAGACAGAGAGACAGAGAGACAGAGAGACAGACAGAGACAGAGACAGAGACAGAGACAGAGAGACAGAGATTGCATTGAATATTACTGTGGGGTATTTTTTAACTGAAATATTTTTAAAAGGCTTCTTTGAAAGTCGAGCTTGTTTGCACTGACAATTTATAATGTTGTTAAGCTACTGCAGAAGTGATACAATGTCACAATGATGGTGGGATGATACTATAAATCCCTAATGTGTCTGCTATTACTGCTACTGTAGTAGATTTAACTAAAGGCTAAAGATACTGGAGTGTACAGATTTTTTTTAAAAAAGCTATTTTTTTGGGTAGAATTTTGCTTCACGGATCTTTTATCTAGTTTCTAAAAAGACAGATGGCTAGAAAAATGCAACGTTTAAAAATAACATTGAGAAGAGAGAATTCTTGATCACAGAATATTTCTTATCATCAAGCTTTTAGTATTATCTGCCTTTAAAATATTTAAGAAATCAAATAAAAACAAATGCCACCAAATTAATAGTCTCACATTTATATGTATCTAAACTTTTAGTTCAGGTGTAATTTCCATTGTATACAGCATAGTCACTATTTGTTTCAATTCTCAATAAACAATCTTTTCAGAATTACTTGCTTGGACTGATGGGCACAATGAAATTAACCAAAGAAGCCTTTAGACATATATATAAGAGTGAAACTGGATCATATTTTTATCATTATCTAGACTAACATCTAGAATTAAGGCTCATGCAAATATCTTGAAGGCAAATTCAAACAGTTCCTCCCTATTATATTATCAACTGGTACGGAAGTGATAATAGTTGTGATTATCATTAATATTTAGAAGGAAATAAACTATTTTTCAAAAAAAACCTTAAAGAAGTCAATATTGAAAATATTTTAGACAAATAAACTTTTAGGATCCTTACAACTTTGTTGCTCACATAATAAACTGGAACAGTCATTTTTCATGCATCCAGTAAAAGTGCATTCACTTCCTTTGAAAATATTGCCTGCTGTTGATATTTACTGCTCTGATTATTTTGTAAAAGTCAGTGCTTATAAGGCCTGATTCCCACTGGCACCCTGTAGCTTAGCATGTTAACTATACATGGTTCCTGCATGGTTCAGCACATTTTCATCATAAGCCTAAAGAGAAATTGCAATGGTATAATGAAAACTGGCTGAAGCTATCAGCATCTTATTGTTAAGATATGAAATTGTGATTAGCATTTAAATCTGAATCTGAATCTGCGTCTTTGCAATAGCTCTCAGGAATAATCTCAGATGTCTTCAGATCAGAAACAGTCCATGAAATTCTGAAAAAACCAGTGTGAACTATTGTGTGTCTCCATTAATTGGAACAAAGGGTTCTGAAAAGCTGTAAGAATATAGTATAGATCGGAGTAGGCAACCTGGCTCAGGAATTCTGGGAGTTGAAGTCCACGAGTCATAAAAGAGCCAAGGTTGCCTACCCCTGGGATAGATAGTCCTTGATTTTCAGCCAGAATTTCCATTGCTAAGCAAGGCAGCCATTAAATCAGTCAACTTAGAACAATTCATTCAGTGACCATTCAAAGTCACAATGGCACTGAAAAAAACTGACTTATGACCATTTCTCACACGTACGACCATTGCAGCATACCCACAATCAAAATTCAGAGGCTTGCCAAAGTGTTCGTGTTTATGACGGTTGCTGAATCCCAGGGTCATGTGACCATCTTTTGTGACCTTTTGATAAGCAAAGTCAATGGGGAAGCCAGATTCCCTTATTCAACAACTGCAATGATTCCCTTAGCAATTGGGGCAAGAAAGGTCATAAAATGGGGCAAAATTCACTAAACGATTGTCTCGCTTAGCAATATAAATTTTGGGTTCAACTGTGGTCGTAAGTCAGGGATTACCTGTATTGCGCCCTTTTTTGCCATAGTTGTTAAGCAAACGGCATGCTGGTTAAGCAAATCTGGCCTCCCCCATTGGCTTTGCTTGTTGAAAAATCAGTTGGCACAAATGGTGATTACACAACCCTGCAACCCTGCAACTATTGTAAACGCATGCTTGGTTGTCCAGTGTCCAACTTTTGGTCACGTGACCAGGAGGATGTTGCTACAGTCGTAAATGTGAGGACTGCTTGTAAATCATTTTTTTAGTGCCGTTGTAATTTTGAATGGTTGCTAAATTGATAACTTAAATTAATGTAAGTTAAGGACTGTCTTTCTTGGCTAATGCAAATTGCCTTCGATAATAAGAAAATGTTACGTGGTTGCAAAAAAAATTATATTAGAGACATTTTCCACTTTTCCAGCTGATAATATTTAGATGACATACCTCTTAAATTACACGCATTAACTTGCAGTTTGTTAGTACAAGGGATATGATATTATCTGTTTCATAGTATTTCTTACATAGTATTTAAACCAATTTGAAGTTTATAGAAAAAGATAGGGAGCATAATTTAAAATTTAAAATTGAGGGGTAGGGGAGAAATGGGAGGAGATATGGGGAAGAATCTCAATTCTTTAAAAGTCCTACATGTTTCTTTAAAATAAAGTGATCAGTTTAAACACACTTGTAAAAACTTCTTGAAAGTAACGTGTAGCGTAGCTCTTACAATATCTATATGCTGAAATAGTTTTTCACTAGAGGTCAGGAACAGACATAGTAATATTAACCTATAAAAATAATTTAAGTAATATACAAATAATTATTTTTGCTACTTACCCTAACTTCATATTCGTTATCTGAGTAATCCACAGACTGGCAGACATAGCTGTATCCCCGAGCTCTTGATGACAAAAACAGCTGAAAGTAGGAATTCACAAATTAACATTGCAAAAATTTGTTACTTAAAAATAACCTTTCTAAACTAACTAGCATTGTTTAATAAAGTGTCGGTTTAAATTTCTGCTCTCCTTTTCCTCACAAAGGGTGATTTAAGATCAATGTGCCCCATAAGTCCTAGGCTGCTTCCTTTGATCTGGGGTACCCAATCCCTATGGAGGTACCATGGAGCGCCATCACAAAGTTTTTTGGGGTGAGAGAATATGAAATGTATGTTATTTATTCATTTAACTTGTTTTTTTCTATTCCACTGTAAGGCATTTCACAACTATTACCACAAAAGAAAGAATACCTCAAATAAAAGCCTACAAACACCACAAGTGGAAGCATTCAAAGGACTGGAAAAAAGGGGGTCCTTGGTGCTCTCTGAGCTTAGTCATTTTCTTGCAAATGTTTCATTACCCAAACTAGGTAACTAGGTAGCATTGACAGCACTGATGATGTTACCTAATTTGGGTAATGAAACGTCTGCAAGAAAACAACCAAGCTCAGTGAGCACCAAGGACCCCTCATTTTAACCCTGAGCTACGAATATTCTCTTTTATTGGATTGGAAAAAGCAGCTATCAGAGGCAAAAGAGACGAGTGGCCAAATGCAATCCTTACTCTGTGGCAGTTCAGTTTCTAAGCCATTTAAGACTTTTAATGCTAACACTTTAACACTTATATATATAATTAGATCTGTCTGGCTGTCTATATTCAAACCAAATCAAATCTAAGTTTTTGTCGTAACCATCTTCCTTCTCCTGGTCCTTCACAGTTTTTGGAAGTGGCTTTCAGCATACCATTCAAAAACCAAGCGGGTCCTTTAGCCTGAAAAATACTGCTAATCCCTGTTTTAACTTCTGGGAAGTTCCTGAATTCTAGAAGGCACCAAGTTGGGAAAGGGTGCTTTAAGCAACTTGTTCCTTTGGCATAGCCCTTCCCCTCATGTCCAGATTACTCAGCAAAAAGAGGATTACTGCTGTAGCAGGATCTGAGCAAAAGTAAGCTTCTTAATGCTCTGGGATGAAGTGCAGCCTCGCCTTCACATCAATCATTTAGAAGGATGGTGTGTAGTAATCATTGCAATAAAACTGGACATGTAATGTATTAGTGAGGGATCATACCTGTCTCATTATACAGGCCCAAATACTGGACTGTTTTTGATAAACCTATCTGGGTGACCTCCTCATTATTTACCCCTTTGTACTAGGTAAGTATGTTAGCTATAGTACCTCTGAAATATGGTCAGAGAATAGAAACAATTTGGTTTACTGAACCACAGGTTCATGACTGATTCTTACCCCTGTTGCTCCTCAGGGTCAATTCAGCATACTTAAGGTGACCAACCGTCCTCCTTTAGGGAGGACAGTCCTCCTTTTGTAAGTTCTGTCCTCCCTCAAAAAGTGTCCTCCTTCGTGTCCTCCTTTTCGATATTTGAAGACTAATCTGCAGGGCTTTTTTTTCCCCCTCATAGAACGCTCAGAACGGGGTTCCGGCACCTTTTTTTGATGCTTTTTTTTCAACTTTTGCATGAGCTGTGCTACTCCCACTATTGGCTTTCGAAAGCCAATAGGAATTGCTGCTGAGCGCCCCAAAACACCCGGCTGGAAAACTTTGCACATGCAAGTTGTCTGTATTATTGTTGCAATGAATAAAATATTCCTTTTATTTACGATATTTTTTTCTTCAATTTATTTGTGTCCTCCTTTTCATTGTAAAAAAGTTGGTCACCTTAGCATACTGTAAATGTTGTCATAAGGGCTCTTTAAGCAATTCAAAGGTCTGAGGGGGGGCATCTCATGGGTCTGGTTCTAAATGTGACTCATATGTGTATGGTTGGTTCCTTTTATTGCCACCACATAAAATGCTTAGAACAAATAAAAACATGTCAGGAATCTTGGTGGAAAAAAGAAAAGAAGAAAGACAAAAAAACTTCACCAAAAATTGATACTAACATTCCAAAATGATTGTTTATCACTTCATTTTAAAAAAAAACCACCCCAGGATGAACATCTAATTATCTAAACATTTAATTATCTAATATTTCTTTCAAGAGTCAGGCAGGATTTTTTTTTTTTTTTAATGCTGAAGACTAAGAGCAGCCCTAGATTTGCCTGCTCAGCTGGTAGAAAATGGAGTGCTGAGACAGCCATAGCCATTTGCTCTTCAGATAGATTGCTCAGGATGTCTGGTTCCAAGTGAAGACAAATTTGTTATGCTTTTGCCTACTCTGCACGATGCAATTACAAGCACTGTCTGCTTATACTTTGCTTTGGTATAAGAATGCACCAAATAAAAATGCTGCTGGAATATTGTTGCAGATCTGATACTACACACTATATTTTGTTACCCTCAACCAGGGTTTGTTGATGAAACCTTAGGAAACTAATTCTCATATAATTCTAGTTTATCATAGTTTGTGGTTTATTTCATGTAACTGTGCTAAGCTAAAACCAAACAAATCATGTCATGACTTAACATAATTGGTGGCACTAAATAATTCATGCATGCTCCTGAGTTTTGAATGGGCGTTATTGAAATAATTTACTATAATATTGTCCTCTGCAGTAAGAAGACAGTTCACAAACTTCAAGTCTGCACACTCCTACATTCAACCCAACAATTTCAATGAAATCAATAACTGAATGCAGAGACATCCACCTGCCCAAATATTTATATTTCCATCTGAAATAATGAGTCACAAGCAGTGGTGGGATTCAGCCAGTTCGTACCACTTCGGCAGAACCGGTAGCTAATTTTTTGTTGCCCCTTGCAATTAGATATATTGTACTCAGTGGAACTGACTGAAGAAGAAGAAGGAAGAAGAAGGAAGAAGAAGGAGAAGAAGATGATCAGACATATATGTAGCTATCTTTATATATCTGCATGTGTATTACTGGCCTATCTTATCCATGTACAGCATTAAAGCAGAAATACCTCTTTGAAAATATAGAAGTTAAGTAGGACCATTCCAAAGTTGTAAAAAATCAACAAATAGCGAAACTGGAAAGGCTCCCTTGTCTTCATCCATCTCGGCCCAAGCCAAACAGCGAGGAGGTAAAATGTGCCTATTATCAAGGTTGGAAAAGGAGATTGCATCATAGGCCAGTTGTCAACACGTTTATCTGGAAGGAAAACAGAAAGAGTATGTCTGAGAATAGGCTCTTGCATCCTGTTTTAAAGTAAATTCACATACAATGGGGAGCCTGAAGCGTTATCGTTTTAACCAATCAGTGGCATTTTCCCTCTTTCCCCTGGTTTTCTGTTTCGTCCCCTTTTTGATGGGACAATAATCCTTAGGCTATGTGTGGATTTATTTTTTCCAAAGATGTTTGATACTAAATAGATATTGCCATCCCATGCTAAGTCATATGGACAAAACTGCAAACTAAGAGTTTTATATTTTGGATTACATTATAAATGTTATGTAAATTTACAAATGAGTACCACAAATATTTAAGTGGCTTTATGACTTGTAGTGGCAATCCTTTTTTCAAACATTTGAACAAAGGCTTGGTGCATAACATTTAATCCAAGGACCAATCATGTGAGCTGGCCTTGTACACATTAATATTTATACATACAGGTCATTTTAGAGAATTAACTCTGCTTTTGACATTAGAAGTCATATTCTGTTGAACTGATGAGAAAGGAAAGAACTTTTCTTTTTCTGCTGCCTATACAGACCACATTAAGAATACGCATCGTTTGAGCTAAGCTACATTTTTCTTCCAACTATGTGAAACCATGTGACATGGTATTTGTAGCCTGAACATGCATTACCATTTGTGCCAGTGAATTATTTGACAAGCCAATTGTCTTTTTAAAAATGCCACTGTTCAGTGCAGAGCACAAGAAGTTCAAAGGACAGAGATCAGTTCATAAAACGTACATGCATATAATAAATACTGAAGAATTTTATCTGAGGATTACTACATGCTAATTGGCAGAGCACCATCAAAATTGACACCAGGCTGAGCATAAAATAACTCAAAAAAGTAGTGCAAAATCAGAAGATGTGAAGAGACCTGGCCCACAGAATCATCAAGAGTCAGATATGAATGAATGGATAACTTCATCATCATCAGTTAGCGGAGGGGGAAAATGCTTGGAAGAATCATAATTCTTGGACATTCGATTGGACTTGCTTAAAGAAGGCACCTGTTTGACACATGTTTGAAACTACCATAACTGTAGCAGGAGGTGATGTAAATTCTGGGAGTAAAGAGAAAGTTAAGGCATTAATATATTACTAATAGAAAGGGAGAGATATCAATAGCACATGATTAACATAAACAGTGAAGAAAAGAGATTGGGACTCAATAATGCTATACCTGTGTGCCGGTAGTAGGGTTATCTTACTAATGATTTTCACATGTTTTAATTAAGCTAGGTGAATTCTGGGGGAGGGTGATAACAGTTCACGCAATCTAATTAGGATATGAGAAATCAAAATTACTGTATTTGAGAAAGAAGAAAAGATAGATTTTGCTCAACAGATGTTGCTGGAAGGGAATGCTGTCAAATTCCATGCAGCTGGGCAAGATCAAGGAACCATGAAAACAAAGATTGTTAATCTGGAGTCAATGTATAATCCTGGAAACTGTAATAGGAATTCCCAGCCTAATTTATGTTAAGTAATTATCAACTGCTGCAGGCCCAGCAGGAGGAGGAATAGCTTGTCCACAGGGATTTAACAGATTTTGAGTACCTGAAAGCTACACAGATCCATCCAAAGCTATATAATGTGGGGCCACAATATGCTAAGGGCAAAATGGGAACATGATTTAAATTATTAATGTCTCAACTACAAAAGGAAAGAAAATGTACATTGTAATCTATTATTCTATGTTCACATTAAAAAAAACCAGGGGCTGGTATTTAATCTCATTCATTTTGTGACTTCCTTTGCTGTCACAGATGATGACAAATGCTTCTGATCATCACTCAGTCAACAGACATAGTTAAAACATGATTTTGACCTAGAGAACTCTTACAATGTGGGGAATATATTTGCACTCTATTTTTTTGTTGGGCAAATAAAGCAGCTTGTAAAGTTGAACTGAACCTGTTGAAGAAAAATGAGAGCTCAGATATCCTATTCATTTTGGAATGTAAAGCTTAATTATATAAATATTTACCAAGGAATAAATGCCAAGCTCAATGAATATAGGAATAAAGTCACATTTTGTGAGATGGGTGGCTATATAAATATAATGAATGAATAATGAGCTTTATTTGCTGAAAGTAAAGAACTCCTTTAAGTACATTGATTTATCTTAATCTTTCCAAGTAGGTCTCCTCTTGATTGTTGAACTGCAATAGCCATTACAACTTTTAGGGATTAGTTCTGGAACTGCTAAATCAATCAAGAGTTTCCTTCAGCATTAGCTGACAGACACAGAATTGCTCAATCCAACATGTCAACACTGCATTTGCCTGTGCTTGCTGTTATTTCTTTTAAAGAATAGATTTCAAAGGGGTTCAAGGAAGCAGCTACATTACTATCTGTTTAATATCTGTATCACTTACTTTCAAGAAATTTTTTCTTATATTTAGCATACCAATTTTAATGTAACATAGCAGAGTTGCTTTGTTCATAAATTTTTTAAAAAATCTATAAATCTTAACTATAAATACTTTTAAACATAAGAGATATTAAAATAGAATTAGCATGGACTTTTTTGTACATCTTCTTGCTCACATCTGATAGAACTTTTCCTCAGATATAAATCAAATTTTTGCCATTGTGCTGGTTTTCTACAGTTATACCTTTCCCATAATTTTCCTTATTACACCGTTGTGCAAAATCTTTCTATTTTTAGGGACAAAAATCAGCAGGGTATCACATATCCTGTTAATACATGTAGTCCTTGACTTATGACTGTAATAGAGACTGACCATTACTGTCATATGTCATAATGATTGTAAAAGGGGTAGGTCATGTGACTGACCTGATTTTACGTCTTTTGTAAACATTGTTAAGCGAATTATTATTATTATTATTATTATTATTATTATTATTATTATTATTTATTAAATTTCTATGCCGCCCTATTCCGGGAACTCAGGGCAATAGTCATTAAGGAAACCAATAGTTTTCTATGGGCTGATTTTGCTGAAAACTGGAAGTATCATGTTTCCCCAAAAGTAAGCCCTAGCTTGATTTTGGGGGATGGGCCTAATATGACCTATAAAGCCCTATATGGCAATGGGCCAGGATACTTGCAGGACCGTCTTCTGCCTCATAAATCCCAGCGACCGGTTAGGGCACATAGGGTTGGCCTCCTACGGGTCCCGTCTGTTACACAATGCCGTTTGGCGGGACCTAGGGCTAGGGCCTTCTCTGTTGCTGCCCCAGCCCTCTGGAACCAACTTCCCTCAGAGGTTCATACTGGTCCTTCCCTCCTAGCTTTCCGAAAACTTTTAAAAACACATCTATGCAGACAGGCTTGGGGCTTGTGAGCTGCGCTCTGCCCCTGGGCCTTTGATTGGGACTGTATGTCGTATGAGTGGGTATAGTTTTATTGTTTTTTATATTGTATATTATTATTTTAACTAATTTATATTTTGTACTTGTATTATTTGCTATGAGCCGCCCTGAGTCTGAGGAGAAGGGCGGCATATAAGTCAAAATAAAGTAAAGTAAAGTAAAGTAAGTCCTACCCCAAAAATAAGCCCTAGTTTTGGGCCTAAAAATCAAGCTAGGGCGGAGGTAGGGGATTGGAGCTTACCATTGCAGCCAGGTCTCTCATGGATCGACACTTGCCTCTCCGGCCCACTTCTTCTGTGTCCGAAGGAGCAGCTTCATTCTGTAGCTGAGAATGGAGCTCTGGCCTGCATTTACAGTCTTTCCGGAAAGCCTCTGTAGTTGAGTACTGAGCTATGGATTCAATCCATAGCTCGATTCTTGGCTACATAGGCTTTCCGAAAAGATCTCTGACTGAGAAATGCAGGCCGGAGCTCCATTCTCAGCTGCAGAATGAAGCTGCTCCTTCAGCCGCAGAAGAAGTGGACCGGCTGGGCGGTGCTGGAGGTGCTGGAGGTGAGTGCAAAAGACACCCCCACTGAAAATAAGACCTGGTTCCTTTTTGGGAGGCAGGTTGTTGTTGTTTTTTGAAAAATAAAATAAGACCAGGTCTTATTTTTGGAGAAACACAGTAAGTGCCAGTTTGGGGCAAAATTGCCACAATACACAATCATATGACTGTGGGACACTGCAACTGGCCATAAGTCAAGGACTACCTGTAGAACTCAGGATGAACTAGTATTCTGAATCCCCTCAATGAAATAGGTAGCTAGGCCTATAAAATATAAAAGTAACAAAGCAAGATTACAGGAGGGAACCTCAATCCATTTGGTTTTATTTTGAGGGGTAAAACTGTGACATAGCTGATAACAGTTTGGACTATTTTCCAACAGATGAAAAATAGACGGTGTCTGCTTTTTATAATACAAATGCAGTAATGAATGTATAGATCCCTATTGCACGATGAGTTCTAACATTTAACTATGTCTAAAGAGTGTTTATATTGTGTCCCACATGAGTAAGTGCCAAATAGTTGCATCTGGGATGGAAAGCCATTTTTCAAAAGTATTTTGTCTTTTGATACGATGTATCAAAACTGTGAAAAAACTATCTTCTTTTAAAAGATGTCATATTGAATATGTACCAAGGAACATTTTGTCTGATTGCCTGAGGAGCATAAAGCATCAATCAATAAATTTTATGCTTAAAACATTTGTGAAATATTATGTTGGAAATAAATTTTTAAATAATATTTTAAAAGGTCTTTAAACTGGATTTTTAACTCTAGCATGCTTAATTGTAGATGCTAAATTAATTTAACATGAAACAATAACCCAAAATACAATAAATAAAATATTGATTTAAAATATAAAATTAAAAATGATTTTGTAGGCACAAGTAATCATGAGAAAATGAGGGTCGTTAAGTTGACTGGCCTAATAAATTTCTGAATATAAAACATGTTTACAAAAACTTACAGAAAACCAGAAGCAAAGAGAGCCCTGGACCACTATGGAAATTCCTCTCTTTATAAACCAAGCAGAATCTCAGACAAGTCAAAAGAATATCGCAAAAAGATAAGCAGAAAATAATTTTGTCCTCACAATAATGGTGTCACCTCCATGAATGGGGAAATGCTATTTCAAGTCAGCAAGTAGCATTTCTGAAAGAGATTGCTCTTCCTCTCTGTACTTCAAGGGATGATCTCTGCTTTCATTGGAAATGGTGCTTTTATACACAGATAAAATCAAAATATAACGAAGATATGGAAGAGTATGGGATAAGTCGGACATTACAACAATTGGATAAAATATTGACAAATAAGGGAGGAAATTTTTTAACAAAAACCTATAAACTCCTATTAGAAATCGAATTGGAAGAAGAAATAGTAAAGGGCCCAATGATAGCATGGGCCCGAAATATAGGCAGAAACATAGGATTAGATGAATGGGAAAGAACATGGAACAGAAATTATAAATTAACGTTGTCAACTTCATACAAAGAAAACCAATATGAAATGTTCTACAGATGGCATTTAGCACTGACGAGATTGGCTAAAATATATAAAAATATGAATCTGGATTGTTGGAAATGTAAAAACAAAGAAGGAACATTTTATCACATGTGGTGGCAATGCCCCAAAGCAAAGATCTATTGGGAGCAGATAAGGAGATGGTACAGAAAATAACAAAACAACAAATTGAACTGAAATATTTCTATTAGGCATAATTGACCCAAACATTGAGAAATGACTCCAATACGTCATTATACATATTATAACTGTAGCACGCATTGCATATGCACAATATTGGAAAAGGGAGAATATACTAACAAATGTAATGATTATAAGTAAGATATTAGATTGTGCGGAGATGAATAAACTTACCTTAGAAATAAAAGACAAAGAAGCTACAGAATTTTACAAGATATGGGATATGTATTATAACTGGTTAGAATTGAGGAATAAAAAAATATGAGAAGTAATGTAAATAAATGTAAATAAAAGTAAGAGATATAGGACATAATATTGTTAAGAAAAAATAAAAAATGTACTGTGTATTTTGTTTGTTTGTAAAGAGGAAGAGGAAAATTAATTTTTTTTTTTAAAAAAGGGAAATGGTGCTTGACTCAGTTTGTCTCCTGGCATCCCATCATAACAATATGTGCCATATTTGGAAGAAAGAACCAAAATGCAGTTACTGGAAGGTCGCCATTAGGAATTTTGAAGACAACAGAGGTCTACCACCATAGGGAGCACAGAGAGAACCACTGGAAAAGGCTGGCCATTTATTTGCTGTAAGGTCCTCTAGGATTGAGGTGGTAGATGAAAGAGGTTTTTTTTTTAAATCTCATGTATTTTATTATTTGTATATATTTTAGCTACCAAGGGTTGTTGAGCATCCACATGATTTTTTTTCCTAATAAATAAATAAAAATTTACAAAACAAAACAAAAATTTAAAAATTTAGAAAACACAACAAATATGAAGACAGGGAATTGATTGTTTAAGCATAAACACATCATTAACTCAGAAGGTGAGTTAATGATTGACAAGCAAACTCTGATGGACTGTGCCTGCTCAACTATTGGCTAGACTGTTGTATTTGGTAAAAATTGCATAAATTTGCAAATTATAAAGATACCTTTTATCATAGCACTCCTCGGTTTGAATAGATCTGAAAATAGTTAAAACTTCTTGGGATCTTTTAAATTGGATTTGGAAGACTATGGGATGGAAAGACTGGCTTTCTTGAAATGTATGTTGACTATGCCTCACTTCTAACATGGTGGTGGTTAGTCTAGAAGCCTTCATCATATTCAGTCTCTGAACCACAACTTCCACATGCTAGCCAAATTCTAATCACTTCCAAGCTTTTACTTGGCCTGATTGCAGTTCAAATATCTAAGTAGGCCCAGAAGTTTGGACATGAAACATTCTTTACCTGATTTATCTTAATTCACTTCCCAATGGTTTACCACAATTATTTCTCATCATTAAATTCCAGGTGAAGCATTCCACTGAAGATACTGTGCCTAATAATTACTGTTATTGTTTATCTTTTGTATTTTTGTTATCTTTTTGTAAAATAAAATGAAAAATAGAAAAAATGTATTCCCTGAATTATTTTTAATTTTCTAATTATTACTGTATGATAAATGTCTTCCTCGGGTATATTGAAATTATTCTTTTTGTTTGAAGTGATCCACTGTGTTCAGATTCCATGATAAACAATGGATGAGACTAAATATTGTCCCATGGAAAGTTCCATGCCAGCCAGCAGACTTCACTCTTTCCTAAGCAACTAACCTATTTTCAAAATTGCATTCCTCTGATTTTCTGTTTATATCAATTCAATAATTAAGTAGTATTTGATAGCCACTCTTTGGACTGATTTCTGTTAACCTCCCCTCCATTTACTAACTGTTGTCTCATTTGTGCAGTAAACGCTATATTCTCTATCATTCATTAATGGCTCACATGATTTTTTTCTAACTAGTTTCTTCCATATTTTTGCACCCCAGAACTGGTAGCAAGGAAGGACATTGCATTGGGCAGAACAGTTTTGTATTTATTTTTATACTATTATTTTATAATATGATATTTATATTTTATTATTTTGTATTTATAGTAGATAACACCAGAAATATGAGTGCCCGTAAACCAGTAAGATTGTATTTTATAGTAGTAATAAATTTAGTTGCCTCTAACTTTCAATCTATGTTTTATTACTCACCCTTTATTTATAATCAATTTGTTAAGTAATTCCAAAATCTCTTTCAGATAAATGAAAAAATACAACTGATGAACAAATAAGCTAATTGGGCATATTCTATTTCTGCAACTTTTCAGAAGAAGGTTGGGAAGACAAGATGGCATGTTTGTCTTCTTATATTTTGTTTAAATGAGGTTTTTTTGGACCTCTTTTAATGAAGAGCAAAATGGTATTATAAAATATAATAAGGGCAGGAATTTCTTCTCCACTTCATACACAAAATTAATAACTGAGCAGATATCTCACAATACAATGTGTGCTTTTCTATATTTAATAAGACATAGGTTGGTGGGGACTAATGACTAAGGAAGGCCAACATAAAAATTTTACATTTTTAAAAAAATACTCCAGCCTTTTATAACATTCAGATCACACTAAGATATCTGCCTTTTGTGATAATAGAAATCCAAGCTGGCTCAAGATACTTTGTTGTCTAAGGCAAAGATAGATTCTTCTCCATCCATGTAGAGAAACCAATTTCTGTAGGCTACTAATGGGATACATTATTTCTGGCTAGGTTAGATAATGCAGGAGACACTGTAGGATATATACAGCTTTATTCTTCTAGAAAAAGAAGAGGCTGAGAAGCTCAGGTATAAAGGCTAGGGATTGCTGAAGTTGTCCATCATTTAATTCTTGAGGCAGTTGCCTTATTGTGATAATGCTAGGGTTGGCCTAGCCCAGTGTTTCTCAACCTTGACAATTTTAAGGCATGTGGACTTCAACTCCCAGAATTCCACAGCCAGCATTGCTGGCTGTGGAATTCTGGGAGTTGAAGTCCACATGCCTTAAAATTGTCAAGGTTGAGAAACACTGGAATAGCCCATGGATCTTCAAACTTGGCCCTTTTTATGACTTGTGGACTTCAACTCCCAGAATTCCTCAGCCAATGTGCCTGGCTGAGGAATTCTGGGAGTTGAAGGCCACAAGTCATAAAAGGGCCAAGTTTGAAGTCTCCTGGCCTAGCCTATGCTTTCTTCATTTCACAATTAATGGTTACTTTTCCTGATTAGGACTGACACAGTAGCAAAATAGTTCAGTGGATTAACTCTTCTTTTGATAGTGCAATAAACTCTTCTCTCTCATAGTTCAGAGACAAGTCTGATATCTCTATCTCAGAGTAATCAAATTGGATCAATAATACTTGTTTCTACATATATCTCATAGTATTAATTTATTAATTTTGAAATATATTGTACAGTATTAATTTACTAATTTTGAAGTGATGCAATACATTTCAAAATTAGTAAATTAATAAAATAAAAAAGCATATGGAAACAAAATTGGTACTTGGGAAATATTTTCAGTCTTTTTCAATATGTTGAGCATGAGAGTGTGGACTGTTGGGAAAGTAGATTTCATTTCAGCACAGAATTTTCTTGACAGAACAGCATCCATCAGTGTAGTAGCTTTTCTCTCCCACCACAACTGAAATCTGCTCTAAAGAACTGGGAGATCTTCGGAATATATCTAGGGAGGCCACATGGGAAAGAAGAGTAAGGGAACAACCTTTTCTGCAAATGATAATATTCTCACACAACATTAACAATCATCTTCAGGATACTTTCATGCAAAGCATTTATTGTGTAATTGCTCTGCCTCATTCTGGACTTTTATGGGGTCTTCTCAGTTGTAATCCTCCCATAATTTTCCACACTTTTTCCTTTCGTCCATTTAAAAAAAGGGCAGAATAGTTAAACAATTTGGTTTGGCTGGTAGTGTTACAAGTTGTTTGGAAGCAGTACAATGAGCCAAACAAAAGAAATCAAAACTTTAGCCAAGTATTTTAATTTCTACTAGTTTGAGGAAATTTAAGCATGGCTATAGTTTTCTTAAACAAAAACTGAGAATTATTTCAATGATTGAGCTAGTGTATAAGTTAAATAAATAAGTTAATAAAATAAATGCTGAATTCAAATGTTGGCTGGATTAGAGCTGGAAATTACATCAGGCATATTTTTTAAAACACTACTTCCAATATCACTCAAAAGTGAATATTTTTAAAATGCATTTGGCAAATTTTACTATGTTATGTTAATTCAGCGTTTGTTGGTTCAATTTTAATTGAGGTAAATACATTCCTAACCATAAACTTCTACTTGCTAATTCACATGTGGAGCTTTACCAAGTATTAATAGCTATGGCCGCTATTTTTAGCACAAAAGTACAGGGCCAATCTAGCACACCTTTTTATTCAATCAGCATGACCGCTTCTAATGTCTGCAGTTGAATCACTAAGAGAGAAACATTTACTGTAAATAAATCTATAGGTAGAGTTTGCTTTTCTCAGGAACTGCTTTTTTAAATGGTTGAGTTTCTCCCAGCAAGTATTACAGGTCAATGCAGAAGTTCCCCGAGATGGAAAACCTTAAAACATTTTATTACACTACTATACAAATTCTGCTTAAATATTTTCCAGCTCTTTTCATTAATTTTGTAACTCCACTGGAAATTTGTAATAACAATTATATCCAGATGATTCATGATAATATTATATTCACTAGGCAGGCAGAAATGAATATTTGCTGTTGACTTTAACACAAAGTTTTACAAGTTTCAACTAGCATCCCCTAAATAATTTTACATGTATTTATAAGAACATATTTTCTTACACTTCTGAACAATTGGCCTAATATGCAGTAGCAGTAATAAAGCTTCACAATAAATTTTACATGCTTATTATAACCCGAATAGCTCATTGTAGAAAAAATATCTCTTAATGATAAACATTTTGTTTCTAAAGGAACCAGTAAACTTAGCACTGGGGCCAATAAATACCCGTGATGTAATTTTATCTTGACATAGCTGTTCTCTGATCTATATTTTATTACTTATTTTATTTTATTATTTTATTTTGTGAGAGGCGACTGCAAAGAAGGCCTGCTACTGTGTCTTATGGTACCTCAGAAAATAAGAGCTACCATATCTATACTCCATGTACTTCAGAAAACAGGAGCTCTCCCAGCTAGTTATACTGATGATACTGAGGCAGGTTCTTTTATGGCAAGATATTGCCCAATTAATCCGATATTGCATTGTTTGTGGCATTAAAATGAATAACTAGTATTAGGCCTGGAATTCTACCAGTACCCCAGGCAATGATTTTAAAATACGATTTCTGCACTGGTGGGACTGACCAGGTAGTATTCTAGCCTTGTGTTTTATGCCAGCTACAGCTTCTAAACTATCTCCAATGGCAGCCCCACACAGAGCATGTTGCAATAATCCAGATGAAAGATTATTAGGTTTGAATAAGCTTTCATGTGCTATTTAAATAGGAAGCCCAAGCTATGACCATGGAGACCTTCGCCCAACTTTGATTGTTGTTCCCTTTAAGATCCTGCTTGGATTAGAATGTCCCAGAGACAATGTCTCATACCATAGTTACTATTTCAGCAAATATGCATAGGCCTAGATATGCACCTACAAGAGAAAGTACATATTTTCTATATCAAACCAGAATAACTAATGTTGTTAGGATAATCACAGTTGTTAAAATGCCACATTATTTATTGATGAACAATAGGTTCCTCTGTTGTTCTGTTGATGGACAGCTAGTTCATCACTGAAAGAGTTAATCTAAGCTGTTATGCTATATCCAGTTCCTCACAGCCTCCAGGAACTGGTTCAGGACTTCCCTAGCATTTCTAGCTCAGCCCAGAGGAAAATCCACTGGTGGATGTCATTAGTATATTGATGACACATTACCCTGACAGATCACCTCCACTATTGGTTTCAGGTAGATATTAAATGCCATAGAAAACAGCTCTGAGCCCTAAGGAACATCATAGTGGAGTAATCAAGGATATAAGCACTGCTCCTAGCACTGGCAGGCCAGAATTGCCTGCTCATATAGCAGTGGGATCACTTTACTGTGGGATTTGTCTACTTACCTGTCTCTGGGATATTCTAATCCAAGTACGACTATATCGGGCAAAATTGGGCAAAGGTCCCTCCTGGCCGTGGCTTGGGCTTCCTATTTAAATAGCATGTGAAAGCAGATGTCCCTCTCCTAATCCTTGAAAGCGCCAGAGGATTCCATGGTTGATGATATCAAACACCTTGAAGAGCTCTAAAAGTATGAAAAGGGACCCATCTAGGTCCTGATGTTAACGATATCTACCTAACTGGTTTCTACCTCATGTCTTGCTTGGAACTGTGAGTAAAATCCAGATAGGTTGTTTCATATAGAACCCTCTATAGATGTAGCCCAGTTTTACTGCTGAGAAATTCCAGCATCATATCTATCATCCATAAATATACATGGCAAAGTGAGGAAAAACCTATGCCTAGCAGGCTTAGATGCCAGAAGAGTCTGGTTTAAAAAGGAAATTCTACAAAAATTTGGAGCAGCTTTAATACAACAAACTATTAGATTAATACATTCAATAGGTGTGGTTTGCTTCTAATTAACATATTTTGCTCTAACTTGATATTCCTTAGCAAACCAGAACAAAGACCCATGTCTATGACTGATTTTAATAATAGTTGTAAGATATCTCATGAACCTCATACTATAATTAAAGCGTACCACATACAGGTATTATATATTGCTTAGTCAGTATAAAGAAATCATTCATATATCAATCATTTCCTTTATCTATTTCAGCAGTTAGTTTCATGCTGCTGAGTATAGATGTTATCTTCATTGAAAGAATGAGCAGGGTGTTAGGAGTGATTTGTTCATTTATCAGATAGTATTCTACATTATCTCTCAAATAAATCAAAAGTTGGAAGCCAAGTTGTTGGAATAGCAAGAAAACAGAGTTGAGTTATCTTATACCAATTTTTGCCTCACCATCTTGTCCCAAGCTTCCTCATTAATATTACACAAATTCTGGCTTTCTGTTTTATGCATGTATGTTACAAGCTAATTGTAGTTAAGTGGCAGAGGGAATATGGAGACTTTATGATGTACCTCTGCACCCATAATTTTTAAATGGGTGGGCAACCCACAGTCACGGACCACATGAAACTCTTCAACACTCTTGAGATGAGGATTGGATTATGCAAGAGCCCTGGTGGTTAGAATACAGAATTGCAGGCTAACTCTGCCCACAGCATGGAGTTCGATCCTGACTGACTCAAGGAATCAAACAATATTTTAAAATCATTATATTTTCATTTCAATTTTCTGTGGCATTCTCGATACCTCAACAGGCTAATGTGGTACACTAATAAAAAGACGTCTAGAGAAATTGAAGTACCTAGATAATAATTAGCATATTATGTTCCACATTAGTTCAGAAGAAGGCCCAGTAAATATAATGGAACTACATCTGAGGAAACATATATAGGATACCATTTGATAGCAGGGATGTAAAAGTTGCCCACCAAGCCCTTTCAGGGTTCACTATTGAAGACTAATTTTTACTGGGACAAACCAAAAATCATTAAATATTGTGGGTCAGTTATACTAACTGCATTTATTAATTGCAATTTAATTTAATTTAATTATATCCAATTAATTGCATGCCAATCACATTAAGTTTAGTATTTGTCCTAGCCCCACTTAGTGCAATTTTTAGCATATTCACAAAAGTTAAGAAATCATCTGTGTACCATTTTTCTAAGAAATAATTCATGCTGGCATGATACTAGCCCTCAATTTCCCAAGGCATGCATTTTGTTCAATATTTATAATAGTGGAAACTATTCCCAAGATTTTCAAGTTCGCTCAGCTGCTCTCAGTAGCAATAAAGAGACCTCAATTGTGCTTTCTTTCTCTTGTTGGAAATAGTTTTTCTAGTCCAGACTAGGCTCCTTGTATAAAATGTTGCTATTGCATGTTATAGCAGAATATTTTGAGCTGTTGAGCAGAAACCCAAATTAAAGGAAGCCCCAAACCTGTACCCAATTCACAGAGAACAATAAGAACAAATATTTTCAGCACAGAATAGAAAAGAACAGAGCAATCTTAATAATTCTCAGAAGTGCCATTATCATATGACTCAAGACCAACCACACATGGTTATAGATATAATTTGCATATATAAAACCACTTTACAATGGTCAGAAATCAGTAGTATGTGAAGTCATTTAAATTGTGGCATATTTTGCATGCTTGCTGGTGGTGTTCACAAAAGTATCCATGTCTATGGAGATTCTCAGTCATCTAGATCATGGTTGTCTCAAAGAAGCTTTTTCAAAAGGCAACTCAACAAAAAAAATGTCTTCAAAGAAAAACAAATAAAGTTCAGTTGCCTTTTGAAAAAGCACATTTGAGACACAAAAGTATCAAGCTTTTGAAAAAAACATTATTCTATTTTATTGTTTTTCCTGGCACTGGAAACTTAGAAGTGAAGAGTATATTGTGCTTGCAGTAAACAATTTTAAATTAAATTTTTAAAATGAGACAATTCTGCAAAATTAGCAGAAATAATCAACATGGGCACATTTACAAATATTTTCATGGAGTAATGTTATAAGTACATTAAATAAATGAATAAAATATTATATCCTACAAAGTGCCACAATAATGTTTTGCATAAATTAGCCTCAGACATGCATTTCCCTGAAGAAAAAGTTTCATTCATAATGCTTCCTGCAAAACAAAAACAAAATCAAGAACAAAGGCATATCCGTCATCACAAAGTATTGTGCAACCTCTTAGATAAAAAATATAGCTCATCCACTATTAACTTTGAAAAGTACTGAAAAAAAAGAGCTGGAGAGTAAATATGCACATCAGTACTAGTTAATCAAACAATTGGACAGTGCCATTAATGCTATTCTTGTTTTCATCGGAAAAAAAATCAGGCATCCATTCCCAAAGCAATTGTAAGATTATTTGCAAAATGCAACTGATTGGACTTAAAGGGTAAAGCAGCTGCACACAAAATATGTGTACAGAAATACTTCCGGTATTGCTTTTGGTCCCCAAACTTTGATACCCACACATTGTTTCTCCGTTGCAGTAAAAACTGTCTAGAAGTCTCACTGTCATCATGTCAAGAGTAACATATACATCTTTTTCATATGTGCCATTCCTTTCATTTTAATGCAGAGAAACAGAAAGTGATGTGTATGAACAAATGCTTGTGTGTTTTGACTGAAATGAACGGGAAAGGTTCTGCAGCGGAAGTACCGCATTAACTCTTAAGTTAAAACTCTGTAACTTTGATTCATGCCTAGAGTTTAATTAATAAGAGAAGGGTTCAGAAATGTTTTTGGGCAAAATCTCCTTAGTGTGGCATTATCTGATAGAGAATATTTTGAATATTTATGTACTATATAACATCAGCCTAATGGTCCTCACTGACAGAAGGGGCGTTGTCTTACCTGAACGCCTTTTCTCAGTACGGAGATGGAGAATCCACCAATGGGTTTTCTCTGTCTGTCTGCTCTTGAGACCAAGTAGCCAAACTTGACACGCCCCCTCTGCTAGGAGATCCAGTCTTAACGAGGGTGAAGTGGCTGAAGATGAACGAGGTATCGGCTCTCAAACCCTCAAAAGGCCTAACTGACCTAAAGGGTGGGTGTGGATTCTCCATCTCCGTACTGAGAAAAGGCATTCAGGTAAGACAACGCCCCTTCTCCAGTACAGGAGATGGAGAATCCACCAATGGGACATACCAAAGCCTCACTGTCCCGTTGGGTGGGAAACAGATAAGGCCGGAATAGTGTCCCCGGAGACCACCTGCTGAAGGACCCTCCGACCAAAGGAGGCGTCCGCTGAAGCAAAGCGGTCAATTCTGTAATGGCGAACAAACGGGGAGGGCGAGGACCATGTCGCAGCCCTGCAAATCTCCTCGATGGACGCCTGAGTGGCCCATGCCGCAGAGGTCGCAGCGCTGCGAGTGGAATGGGCCGTAAAATGACATGGAGCCGGCAGGGAAGATGATTGATACGCCTCCGCAATACAGGCCCTGATCCACCTGCCAATGGTACCAGTGGAAGCCCTGTGTCCCATTGAAGCCGGGCGGAAGGAAACAAACAGAGCCTCTGACTTACGAAAAGGCTCCGTACGCTTCATATAACGCTGCAGTGCCCTGCGGACATCCAACATGTGCCACTGCCGCTCCAGGTCATGGGAAGGATTGGGACAAAAACTTGGTAAGATAACTTCCTGTGCTCTATGGAAGAGCGAATTCACTTTGGGTACAAAGGTAGGATCCAGGTGAAGAACCACCCTATCGCTGTGGAAAATACAAAGGTCGTTTCTGACCGATAAGGCGGCTAGTTCAGAAATACGTCGAGCCGACGTAATGGTGACCAGGAACGCCACCTTAAGGGACAGATGCCGCAATGGAATAGTTGCTATGGGTTCAAAGGGAGGTTTGGTTAGGGCACGGAGGACGTGTGGCAACTCCCATGTGGGGTACCTATGTACCACGGGGGGCCTAGTGTTGCACGCACCTTTGATAAAGGCGCGAATTCTGGGGTGATGAGCTAAGGAACTGAATCTACGCGAGTAAGTATTGTAGACAAGGCCGCTACCTGTCGGCGAATGGTCGCCGGGGCAAGGCCCTTGTCCAGGCCGTCCAAAAGGTAATCAACTATTTGAGGAATGGTCAATTTGGAAATATTCAGGTTTCTCTCACGACACCAATGGCAAAAATTCTTCCAAGTGGAATTATAAATACGATTGGTCGCTGGGCGACGAGAGTCCTGAATCATGTCAATGGCTCGAGGGGAAAACAGTTCTTGAGTCATTATAGAGCGCTCAAGTGCCAGACGGTCAACTGTAACCATTGAGGGTCCGGGTGTTGGATGGTCCCTTGGTGTAATGACACGTGATGGGGAGGGATTCGCCAAGGGGCAGACTGGGAAAGGTTCACCAGGTCGGCAAACCAAGGCCTCTGTGGCCAATAAGGGCCACGAGGATTACTTCCGCCTGCTCCTGAAGCAGCTTGTGGATGGTCACCGGTATGAGAGGGAGGGGAGGGAAGGCGTAAAGGAGGCCTGGTGGCCACTGAGTCCGCAAGACGTCCGTCCCCTCTGCCCCTGGGAGGAGGTAACGGGAGAAGTACCTGGGAAGCTGGGCATTGGTTGATGACGCAAACAGGTCTAGGAGTGGATGGCCAAACTTGTGGGAGATCTCGGAGAAGAGATCCGGATGCAACCCCACTCCGAAGGATCAACCGTGGATCGACTTAGAAGGTCCGCTTGCCGATTCATGACCCCCGAGATGTGTTCGGCCATGATCGAGGCTAGGTTGGATTCCGCCCAAGAAACTAGAAGCCGTGGCTTGGACATGAGGGCCCTGGATCTGGTGCCCCCTGGCGATTGACGTGCGCCTTGGAGGCCACGTTGTCCGTGAGGATCAGCACATGGCGACCCCTGATCCAGTGTCTGAATTGGCATAGAGCTAGGTGAATGGCCCTGAGCTCCAGCCAATTGATATTGTGTCTCAGATCTGTGTGGGACCAACGGCCCTGAGCATACTGAGACTGCAGATGGGCTCCCCAGCCGAACAGACTGGCATCTATTGTGATCGTGATGTGATCCGGTTCCTTGAAGGGTGAGCTTTTGTTCACCGCTTGCGAGAACCACCAGCGCAGTGCCCTGCGAATGTGGATCGGAACCCTGACCTGGCGGTTGGATGCGCTGGCATTCGCCTGTTGGAACAGAAGCAGGAACCATTGGAGGTCCCGCAAGTGAAGCCTGGCCCAGGGTACAATGGCTATGTAGGAGACGATCTTTCCTAGCAATTGTGAGAGTAGGACCAATGGAACTGAGCGCTTCCTGTGTACCTGACGGGCCAGGTCTCTGATGCTGGTTATTCGCTCCTGGGATAGATGAACCATGCAGTTTGTGGTGTCTATGACAGCTTCCAGGTGCAGAAGCCTGGACGAGGGAACTGTCTGGCTTTTTTGAAAATTTACCGAGAAGCCATGTTGTTGAAGGACCTGAATGGTGTTCTTTACATCTGCCTGAGCTGCCTGGAATGTGGACGCTTGAATTAGGATGTCGTCCAGGTAACACTGGACGCGTATTGGTATTTTCCTTAACTGGGCGGCTAACACGGCCAGGACTTTTGTGAACACCGTGGGTGCCGAGGACAGGCCGAATGGAAGGGCCTTGTACTGGAAATGCCTGCCCCCGTAACAGAACCTGAGGAACCGGCGGTGCGCTGGATGAATGGAGATGTGGAGGTATGCTTCTGTGAGGTCTATTGACGCCAGGAAGTCTCCCTGTCTGATGCCCCCTAGGATGGACTGGAGGGAGTGCATCTTGAACTTTTTGTAAGTGATGTAATGGTTGAGATGTTTGAGGTCCAGGATTGCTCTCAACCCTCCTGAGGCTTTGGGAACCACAAAGAGGATGGAGTAGAACCCCCCGCCCTTGTGGCTTGACGGAACCGGTTCTATAGCCTGAATTTCTAGAAGGTACTGGATGGCCTCCTGCATGAGACCCCGTTTCAGTGGGTCCCTGGACACAGAACAAGCAATGAATCGGTCCGGGGTGTGGCTAGAAACTCTAGGGAGAGACCAAACTGGATGGTTTGTAAAACCCAGCTGTCTGTGGAAGTGAGTTCCCACTGGTGGAAAAAGTGGGTTAGCCTTCCCCCGATTGGAAGGCTTGTACAGGAGTCACTTGGACTTCCTGTAGGGGCGTCCTGCCCCTCGAAATGGCCACCTAGCCTGGCCCTGTTGTCTGGGGCAAAACCCAGGCCTGTCATAGGGGCGGTCATACTGCCTCTCCTGTCTGGGAGTGTATGAGCGGGAGGGTTGAGCGACTGTCGCCCCAGTTGCTGGCCGAAAGGACTGCTTGCGAAAGTAAGGAGTGGGGCGCTTATCAGGCTTTTTATTCAAGTGAGCGTTTATCCTTATTTTCAACAAGGCACGGCACCAGGGCCTCCCCGAATAGGTTATTACCCAGGTAAGGGGCAGTCGCTAGACGCCATTTGACCCTGGCATCAGCCTGCCAGTGCTTAAACCACAACATCCGCCTAGCGGTGATATTGGATGCTATGGACCTGGAGGCAAAATTGGCTGAGTGAAGTGTGGCATCCGCCGCCTATTCTGTGGCCGCCACCATTTTACTCAGGTCCTTGTGGGTCCGAATGTCCTCAGCAGGGACTCTAGCCTGTAACTGGCGCAGCCATAAAAGAGTAGTCCTAACAAAGAAGGACGTGCAAGTGGCCGTTTTAATTGCCCATGCTGCAGACTGATGGGTCCTCCAAAATGTCTGCTCCCATTTCTTATCCTCCGCCCTTAGCGCCTCCAACAGATCCCCAGCTATCGCAGTCTGGGAAACTAGAGGGATCCAGGCCTCATCAACCTTAGGGACCTCCAATGCATCAGTGAGGTCTGTGGAGGTGCTAAAAAGCTTTTTATCATTCCCACTTACAGAAGAAAATGAGGAAGGGTAAGTCCATGTTTCTTGATCCCTTTAAGGAAAATAGAGGGGCACGGGACATGGTGTTCAGTTGCCACTGTTTCAAAAAAGATAGGATTGGGACTGGAATCCTATGTGGCCTGCAGTTGCGGGAACTGATCGGATCCAATGTTAGCTGTTGATGTGGCCTTGCGCAACAGTGTGAGAAATAGGGCCGGATTGAAGAGGCCCCCTGAAGGAGAGGGTTCGGGAGGAAGTTCCTCCTCCTCTGATAATATAAGGTTCGGCTGTTCCTCACCTTGAGGGGAAGAGTAACCACTCATGGAGGAATGCGTTGGAGAAGTGGGCTCCTGAGTCATGGGGGGCTCCGTAGGGGGACCATAGGATGGCGTGGCTGATGTAGAAGGCCCCTGATCTGGTGCTTGAAAAGAATGCTGTGCTAGCTCTCGGTCCACGACCTTGGAAAGTAAGGCTTCCAGGCGGCCGTCGGAGAAAATGTCTCCGATGTCCGGCCCCCTGAGTCCTGCAGCCGTGGGGGTAAATGTGGCCTCTGGGGCTGGAGTCGGAGCCATAGTGGCGTGCTGTGCCAGTGCGGATGGAGAGCCCAGCGTGACCAGCGTCCCTGGAATGGACCACACGCCCTGAGCTGAAGTTGAGGGACCTAAGGGAAAGTCAACTTCAGGAGCCACCAATTGATCAGTATCCAGTCCGGCCTGCCTCTGTGCCCTGGAGAACTCCTTCTCCAGGGCCTGGTGCCTACGGCTGGCTTGCTTTTCCGCCAGCTTGGAAGGCTTTTTAAGGTGCTTCGTCTTGGATTTGGCCTTGCCTGCCGCCTCTTGTCCAGAGGATCTTTGGCAGCCGTGAGAGGATGAAGAGACAATACCTGAGGTTTGAGGCATCGAGGAGCCCTCCATCCCGGTTGAGCAGCCCCAAACAGGTGAGAGAATCGCTCTGACAGGCAAGTAGCTGGCAGAAGCGGGATTGGAACAAGCAACAAGACTGTTCCCCTGGCCACACGACCAGAAAAAAAATTCTCTCTGGGCTACGGTCACGGCTCTTTGAGTTAGATGCCGAAGGCACATTTGGAGCCACTCTCTGGGCTCCGCCCGGAGGCCTTAGGTGGCCAGGCAAGATGCACCAGTGGAAAAAAGGGGTGAAAAGAAAATCAAAAAAACCCCAAGGGCTTAGAGGCCTGGAAGGGACAAAAGGTCCTGATAAAAACAGGATCCAATCAGTTGGTGGCTACTCCACTGATATGATGGAAGGCACTCCCTAATGTAGCTTGAATCTGTTTCAGCCCTCCACGTGGCCTCAAGATGGCCGCTGCTACTACCGTACCAGTAGGCCTTGTTGGGCCTACAGAGGCTCCACGTGGAAATTAGATAACGTCCCCTATGTGCGCTTGGCGAGCGCAAATTTCCGCGATTTGGGGCTTGAGTGGGTTCTCAACTGCTCTACACCTGCAAGGGGAACGCAGTGAAGACCTGGGGAGTCCATTCGTGGCTCCCTGCCGTGACTGGCGAATTCAAAATGGCGGCTGCGACTCTTTCCGCGTTGGAAATGGTCACCTCGGCCAGCAATATTGGGCCCTGTGGCCGGTCCTACACACTAGCAGCGCTAAGCGCTGCTCCTAAATGAGCTCCGCGGATCTGCCTCCAAACGGCAGGCAAAGATGGCAAAAGTTCGTTCGTGCCTAAAACGGCAACAAAATGGCGGCCGCGACTATTCCCAGCCGCCTGGGCGAAGTCCGACGATCTGGAGTCCAAGGACTCACAGACCTCAGCCTGGAATCAAATTCCAGGCACCAAATGGAGAAGGGGGGGGAGAAGAAAGGTCTGGGGAAAGTTCCAAGCAGACCCTGCTTAGAAGCTTTTCCCCAGAGCCCTGGGGAAGGGAACGCAGGGAAGCTGCAAGACCTCCCCTCCTTCCACCCCCACACCTTAATTAGATTTAACAGAACACTGAGCCCAGTGTTTGTGTGAAATTTTGATAAGGGGAATGCCAATTGTATGGAATAAAATGTTTTGAGAGGAGAATTCACCAATGGATATTTTTCCTAACCTGCTATCTGCTGAGAGCCAAACCTGAGACGTCTGCAAGAGCTGAGACCAAGTTAAGACTGGATCTCCTAGCAGAGGGGGCGTGTCAAGTTTGGCTACTTGGTCTCAAGAGCAGGCAGACAGAGAAAACCCATTGGTGGATTCTCCATCTCCTGTACTGGAGAAGTTAGACATTTTATTTGCTGTTTATTTTATTTACATCCTGTCTTTATTCTTTTTATAAACAATACAAGGTGTTGAACATATCTAATATTCCTTGTGTGTGTGTGTGTGTGTGTGTGAGAGAGAGAGAGAGAGAGAGAGAGGGGGGGGGGGGAGACTGGCTGAAGGTCACCTATCCAGTTTTCATTCCTAAGGCAGGATAGGAACTCATGGTCTCCTGATTTCTATTCTGATAGCCTAACCACATTCTCTTTAATTGTGGCATAAGTGTAGTAGTGTACAATTACAAATTTCACTGAGTAATAGCTCTGTGATAGTACCTACAGTTTAGATCTTTATGATTTTTTAAACAGAAAAACAGGTTAGTTTGATATTAATAATGAAGCAATAAATTGGATGACATTTAGCATAAATGTCACTTTACTTGCAGAAAAGAGTTAAATTTTTTATTGTTCATTTTTTGGAAAAATCATTTTGATTTGTATTGCTGCCTATACCTTACTTATTCATTCTTGAAGCTAATTTCAAAATGACTTCTGATATTGTTTAGAATTTGGTTATTTGTCTTAACACTACTGAAAGGGATCTTATTAAAAAAAAACACCTCTTAAATGTTTTTATATATTCAGTTGTACCTGATTTATACATACCGGTAGAAGACCTATGTTTTTCAGAAGTCTGTTTTGGGGGCCATTTTGAAATATATAGAACAAAATCAATCTGCTGTATCACTTCAATAATGTTATAAATCAACATCATTACATTACTGACATTACTAATCTGTAAGCTATTGAATGTTTTCCCCCCAATACTTTTTGATTATCTGCACCCTGCAAGTTTTTAATTTATAGAAACAGTGGGAAATAAATAATTTTAAAAAATAAGAAATTAACTATCCATAGATTTGGACAAGAAGTAAAATTCAAATCTTATATATTAGACTTAAAAGAAGAAAGTTCTCTTGCTGGATTCACTTCCATCCCTTCTATTTCACCATAAAAAAGTTAGGAAGTACAATAATTACTGGAGATGTCCCTTTAAGCCTAGACCAAAATTTAAGCTGAAATTGCAGGGAAGCGGAACCATGACACACTCTTTATAACTAATTTCCAATTGTTACACCATCACCTCACCCCCACAACTTAGTGAGAACACAATTGCATGAATTGGCCCTCTGGCATCTGATTAGAGTTGGGAAGGAATAATTTGAGAATCTGATTTTAGAACTATAAGAATGTTGAAAACAATGGAGAGAAACTGTGTAGGTGTCTGAGAATAAAATTTCTTCATTTGTTGTGCAATGTGGCTGTACAGGGATGTTTGCAATGTGGTGAAATATTTCATGAGTTGAGCAATAGCTAAACATGGCCAGACCTTTATGATAGGGTTGCTGGGCAAGGCCAGAAAAGTCTTGGGTTATAATTTCAAGATGTTGTTGATTGAAAATGTTGTGGAACAGCAATAGGTGTACTGATTCATCCATTCAGCAGCACCATTGCCATTATCAGAGAATCCTATGATCAGGTTCAAAGAAAGTCACATTACTGCAGTCAGATACTTTGGGCATTTTGTTTTCAGAAGATTATATGGAATGTGTTCCTTTTTTTAATTGGTTAAAAGTGGAAGGTTGGAATCCAAAGAGCTGTTTGAAGGACCAAACCTACCACCTGTCCAATGGAAGCTTCATTCAGATTAGTCTACTTTTCTAAACTTTCTCATGATAAATAAAAAGAACTGTAGGAGCAAATCTATGGTGAGATTACAGGACAATAGAAATAGAAGCATTTGATCCACTCTTTTTCCAAAATAAAACTTAGACAAAGTAAAACTGATAACAAAGGTCAGTAGTAGTTAAGAATATGAAGTTCTAAATAATAATAATAAAAAATCTTTAACTATGAACTCACTGGGAAGAGTCCTTCGGGAGAGGGGCGGTATAGAAATTTGATTAATAAATAAATAAATAAATAAAAACTATTTGTCCTATCCACTCTGCCAAGCCCCTCGTTAAAAATATCTATTAATGGTAATAGGAATGAATGGAATTACTGTTAACAATTATGTAAACAATGCATTTGATGACAATGTCTAGAAGAGTATTAAGTGATTGGGCAAAGTCAATAAAGGCCAAAATTATTACTTAGAATAATAGGAAACAATCACTTTATTACTGTCATTCACACAAACAGGTTTTTTTTAATTAATATCATTAATTTCAAAAGTCAATGATATAAACAGAAGTCATGCAACTCCTCCCATATCATTATGAAATCATATTTTTATAACTCTATTGAATAGTGCAAATATAGTTTTGAATATTACACACACACACACACACACACACACAAATATAGAAGCTATATTAAGAATATAGAAACACACATACCTAATGGCCTGAATCTACTCATATTCCTAATATAATTCCTTCATAATGAATCTAGAGGTTTTTTTTTTCTACCACCACTATTCAGCTTTAGAGCTGCTCTCTGCCTGCTCCCATCTTCATAATGGAAGGAAAGATTTTTCTTAAATGTCCTACCCTCTGCATCTATACCATCATTTCCTTTATTCTCTGGAAGCTTTCCAAATCTCTGGAGCAGACTTTCAGAGGATTGCAAAGAGAAAGAATAGTTGAATGTATGATTTCTTGCCCACTTCAAGCAGTGAAAAAGTTTTATTGGATCAAAAGTCTTCCACAGAACAAAAAAAAAAAAGTTTCTTTCTGCAATAAGATTTTGCTAGATCCAGCCCATTCATCTGCCTAGGAATACAATGGAAATTCTATGTTTTTCTCCATTTAAATTATATCCACCTCATTTCAAGAGCTTCAAGATAACCAATGTACTGAAAAATGTGTTTTAAGTATTGTAACTAAACATAATGAACTTTGGGAACATCAGATTACGCCAGATATACATATACCAGTCTCAGATGTTGCTTTACTATTTAATGAAGTACAAATTAGTCTGCTCAGCACGAGATATTAGGCAACATTTTTTAAATTATCCAGATGACAGCTAGGCTTTCTAAAGAGAAGGAAATAATAAATTGTTTTCTAGCAGAAGGCCACATTATACTACTCTTGACAGTTTAGAATTATTATAGTTCAGTGAGATTTTGGCAATGTAGTATGGAGTACAAAGTAACAATCACAAGGTTATTTAAAAAGTTGATAATTCCATATTATTAACAATTTGTTTTCAGAAATTATTAACATGACTGTGAAAATGTTAAGAGCATAAGAAAGAAAGTGGCTCTATTGTAACTATCATCACTATTTCATTCAATGTTTAAAGTTTTGGATCAGTGTTGATGTTGGATGAATATATCTGAAGTATGACTAAAAGCGAAAGATAATAGAGAATAACTAGGCAGATGGTACACAAAACAAAGTATCTGAAGTGAGAATGGCTTTGTCCAATAAGTGCCAGAATTTACTTATGAACTCTTAAAATTTATAACCCACACCGTATGAATTTTATTATTCCCTGTAGTCAAATCCATACAGCATGTTGCAGAATCATCCTAGCATTTAAAATTAGGTATTGGCCATTCATATTACAAAATGCAATCCTGGCTCCTGAAGAATATGTATGCATACCATCTGCAGTCATAAGCATGAAAATGTCAAACATCTGGTTATCCATGTATTGTTTCATTTATCATGCATGCAGAACAAAGCTATTTGCTGATGTATAAGACAAGAAGCAATCTAAGGCTGCAACCTTAGGTAATTTATCTGGGGGTAAAGCCCACTGAACAAAGTTATTCTTCAGAATAAACAAGCCATGTGATCATCTTGTTCTACTGTCTTCTTGCACCTGCCATGCCAATCCTAAAAGATACCCTTCTGTATCATTAGACACATTTGATGTATGTCTATTAGCTATTTTTTTATACTTTTCATTCCCTTTTTGAAATAAACTGTTAGTTTAGGATTAAACTTAACTACACCATAAAAATTAGAATGTATTATCAGGAATGATTTGACTACCATAAAAAGGGACAAACAGAAACATAAAAAGGGGGGTGGGGAGGAGGGAGAAGGAAGGAAGAACATACCTAAGGATTTATTAATGGTACATTCACTTCAGAGTGCAAAGGATGCCACTGGATCATACTTTTAGTCTCATTTCCCCCAATTTGCACTTCCCCAGTTTTCAGATGTATTGACTATCAATTTTCAGTAATTCCCAGTCAGCATAGCTAGTCAACCTGGCACCTCCATAGACATAAAATTTATGGCTTGTGAAGTTGTGGTAAGCATATTTCAGATGTTACACTTACAGTAAGCACTTTCCAAACATCTCTCTCTCTCTCTCTCTCTCTCTCTCTCTCTCTCTCTCTCTCTCTCTCTCTCTCTCTCTCTCTCTCTCTCTCTCTCTCTCTCTCTCTCTCTCTTCTCTCTCTTAATGTAGAGCAGCTTGTGAGCAGCAGCTCTTTTTCCTTGGCATGTTCACAGTTAATAGGGTCAGTGTTTTAGAACAGCTTTGCAGCAATCACCACCAGTCCTTGGCTATGATTTAGCACCAGCTTTCAGAGACAGAATTCAGAACTCATTCTAAATGCTTGGTAAGTGTCCCCTATCATTAGAAGGCTGCCTAATACAAAATGTAAAAAAGGAGACGGAGCAGCATCCCTGGCCACAAACTTAAATGGGGGGGGCTATTTCTTCTCTACTTAGGACCAGGGTTTCCCACCCTCTCCCCAAATGTGAGAAGAACCTCCCCCCCCCCAATGTCTACTAAAAGGATTCCATTTGAGTTTGCCGCCTCCTGTCACGCAGCCACCGGCTTTAGACAAGATAAGAAGGAGACACGGAGCCATTTTGACCGTTGTGCGACAGTGACAAGCAAAGGAGGAATTGGGGATGGGGCGGGGAGGGAAGGAGTCCCCCCCTTGATACCCTGGATGGGAAGGTGGTGAGAAAGGCGGCGGCGGCGGCGGCGCCGGTCGCCTTGGGGTGGAGAGAGGAGACGGCAGGTGCTGCATAGCCAGGAGCGCTAACGGGAAAACAGGCCAAGTGCCGGCGCATCGGGAGGAGGCTGAGGAGAGACTAACAAAAGCTCGGCGCTTGGTTACCTCGGATGCTCCAGGTCCAGCGGTAGAACTCCAAGGTGTCGTTCACCACGTTGGCTATGAGGCCCGGCTCTCCGGAGTGACCCATGGCTGGCCAGCTGGCAGACAGACAGGCGAGCGGGCGGGCGGGCGGACGGGCGACTTTGCAGCAGATGTAGCAGCGGCAACAGCAGCAGCAGCAGCAGAAACCGGCAGGCTTAGCTTAGGTCAGCTCAGAACAAGCGAGTCTCTGGCTCTTCGCCGGGGGGGGGGCGGCGGCGGCGGCGGCTGCTGCTGCTGCTGCTGCTGCTGCTCCCCTCCTCAAGGTGGAAATGGAAATTTAAATCTCTGTCTCTGGGTGTCTATCTTCAAGCCCCGCCTCTCTGGGGACGACTCCCCTGCCCGGGGCAGAGAGATGGGAAAAAGGCAGAAGAACCGGCGCCGAGCGAGGCTGCAGCACTCTTGGGATGGACCGTGGCGCTTACGCACGTGACGCCTCTCTTCTCCCGCCCCCTCTTTCCGGGTGGCATCTCCCGGCGCAGGCGCTCGCCCCGCGCTCTTGGCCGTCGGTGCGCACAGGATGCTCGGGCGGCGGGACTGGGTCAATTCCGGCCGCCTTCCCTGAGGTTGGAGGTGGAGCCCCGGATCCTCAAGGTATTTTGCGGTATCTTGCGAAGGCTCGCAGGTGCCAAGGCCCACGCAACCTGCCACGGAGAAGCAGGGAAACCTTCGGGAATGCTGGACTTGCATCCCGGAGGGTGTATTAATCCTCTCATCTCTTCCTCCATCTCTGATTGAATAAAAGGCAACAGACCATAAAGGTACAACAAAGCAATACGTCACATCTATGGACAAATATTGTCTTGGCAAAAGCCCTAGAACATCTCCTTAGAAAGGCTGCTTATCCTGCCGCCCATTCGCTTGGTTCCACCTAAACGTAAATCTTCAAAGCCTTAAATGGCACAGCACCCAAATGCAGTGATATACCAGAATTAAATGCCACCTGGTCCTATCACTGAGAGAAGGCCTGCTGAAAGGAGGTTCCGTTCCCATTCCGGGGCATGGAATAGCCCACCTCCCACCCCACTTTATGGAATACTCGCCGCACAAAGTATATGCAGCCTTTATTTTATTCTTGGTTAGAGAAAAGAATGAAGGATTAGGAATTGAACATGCATTAGCTCCAGACAACTTGTTGATTGGAAAAATTAACATATATTGATGAAAAAAATAAGAATAAAAAAGATTGGGGGAAAAAAAACAAAGTATATGCAGCCTTCCCTTTTCTGAAGTTCTCTAAACAGATTAAATCTTTTTTATTTATTTCAAGATGCTTGGGATTCCCAAGTGATTGAGGGTGCCAACCTTGCGTTTGATCCTTGTTTTTCTTGGTTGTTGATGCTCATTTGGATTTTTAATTTGGCATACAGCCCAAAGGCCTTTGGGATTTCAGTCATGTAAAATAAATAGAAAGATATAGGGACCCATCACAGTCGTTGCCACAGTGGCTTAAGGGGCTCATTTAGATACCCCATAAGCCGCCGGGGAAAGCCAAGAGAAACCATCAAAACAATTAAAAAACAAAAATTAGAATATTTCAGACATGTGATGCGACACCCAGAAAAATACGGCATACTCCATTTAATCCTCCAGGGAAAGATTGAAGGCAAATGAGGTCCAGGCAGAAGAACATCATGGCTTCAAAATCTAAGGGACTGGTTTGGATAAAACTCAGCAGCACTTTTTCGCGCAGCTGCTGATAAAAACAGGATCGCCAACATGATCGCCAACGTCTGATAACGGATATGGCACAAGAAGAAGTTGTTTAGATTTTTAAACATTAATAACAATGTCTTAATTTGAGATAGGATGGGAATAGACAGTCCAAATTTATTCATCAAAATTGGTACAGTGTAGGACTAGTGAAACATGCTAGAATTCTTGCCCTATTCTGAAACTTGCTGACCTATCAAAGAACCAATGGAGCAGTTGCCAGGAATAGCTAATATCTGCATTTTTGCCTCTTGCCAGTGCTTATTGGTGGAAAGAAATACACCTAGACACCATCAGAAGAGTTGAGCAAGAGGAAGGTGGTAATGGCTGCTTATGATTATTTTTGTAAAGCATTTGGCTCAACCTTAAATCAATTTTATTGTGCTTTACTTTGAGCCATTAGCAGCAGCTTTCTTCTTGACTTGGGTGTCTCAGAATCTGGTCTCTGCAAAAATCTAGTAAATGGACCAATATATTGACTTAATTCTTGACTCTTAAGAAACCAATGCAGTTAGGACTACATTCTAAGACATCAGTTCTTCTAATATCTTAAAGCAATAAATTCCATTAAATATGCAGTGTAATTTGGATTATTTGGATGATGTTTATCAATTACATGGTGTGTCCATATAAGCCTTTAAGATGTAAAACCAGTATAGTAATACTGCGATCAACATAACAATCAAAATCAAAATCCGTTTCCTGCTATGTATATGCATTTTCTACATAGACATACAGCAACAATGTGTAAATAAACACTAGATTTTTAATCACCAGAATAGTGCTACAATTAACTTGATATATGTTTTTCTTTGTCTTTTTCTAAACTTGGCAAATACACAATATGTCCAATTTCAATTGCACAGCAGCAGAAGCATATTAAATGATGTAATCAGATATTGGTTTAGTTTGTCCAATGTTCCTTTAAATTAAAAGGTTTAACAGTAACCAAATTTGAGTTTTATATTCTTACGGAAATAATCCTGGCTTCCAGTATAGCTTCTCATGGAAACATATTAACTTTCCACAGTTATTCTAGTCTAGAGATATTTAGGTAACATCAGTGCTATCGCTGGAGACTTCAAATGGTTCACATTTCAGCAACTTAAACCAAAATACACTATTCAAAGTACATTTTTAACCTTTCTTGTTTTGCTCTGATAACATCAATTAAACTAAATGTATAAGGACTAGTATATACCAAGGCTCTTCTCAAATATAAGCCTGCTTAACTTTAAAATCTGCTTCAAGGTCCATATTCTTGACCTTTCTCCTTTTAAAATTTTATGCAGAGGATTACTAGAACATGCCCCTCCATTGTTTAAAATATTTTCCTCAGATATATTTGTATAACCTCAAGAATTGTGGTGTTTTACATTACAAGTTAAAATCATTTTGATTTGTTATGCTAAACCAGGTGTTTCTGGTTAAGCTGTGTGCAGTATGGTTATTAGATAATAAATGAGGACAGGAAAGTTTCAGATTCATACAAACCTAAACATTACCTCTTAGCTCATCCTATCTTTTAAGTGATTGATGTAGCAACAAAAAATTGGAGGAAGAAAAGTTATGTATACAGCTTTGAGCTCCTGAAAGTAAGGTGGGTATAAATATAATGAATGCATAAATAAAATCAGTTAAGAAGATTGCAACAAAGAGGCCTAGCAAAAATATATGAAAATTATTTTGTCTATGAGGAGAGCAGCACTGTTGCATTAATGCTCCCCATATATACTCATAGTATTTAGAAGCGCACTGCCTCTGGCTACTGTTATAATTTATAACCATATAATCAGTAATAGCCCTCTTGACATGAGAGGTTAACAATCTCCTGGTTTCACTTATCCTGTTGCTATAGAAGCCAAGGCCCGAGTACTGTTATCTGCTGTGTACACTGTCTATAATGGAAGGACACAAAAGACTTAAAGCACACAGTGAGTGAAGCCCAAGAACCAGTAGTGCAACTGGACACTGATACACCAGAGTATCATTCGATACCTGAGCTACTATTATTTCAGTTGAATGACCAGCCCCAAATCCTGGTTGATATGGTTAGGAAAAGCTATAGAATTTACATATATTGGAAACCAATTGTGTCAAAGATTTTAAACTAAAAAAAAGAAAAAGAAGAAGCAGAGACACAGGCCAGTAATATGAATGAAAGGAGAGGTCTAGGGAAGGTTTCATCAACAAGTTTGTCAGTACTTAATATAGGACATAGGACAGGAAGAGAGTAAGAAAGAAAATAAAAGAAGGAATAGAATAGAATAGAATAGAATAGAATAGAATAGAATAGAATAGAATAGAGCTGGAAGAGACTTTGGAGGTCTTCTATTCCAGCCCCCCGCTCAAACAGGAGAACCTATACCATCTCAGACAAGTGACTGTCCAATCTCTTCTTAAAAATCTCCAGTGATGGAGCACCCACAATTTCTGGTTAATTATCCTCACTGTTAGGAATTTTCTCCTTAATTCCAGGTTGCTTCTCTCTTTGATCAGTTTCCAATCGTTGTTTCTTATCCTGCCCTCTAGTGCTTTGGAGAATAATTTGACCCCCTCTTCTTTGTGGCAGCCTCTCAAATACTGCAATACTGCTATCATGTCACCCCTATTTCTTCTTTTCTTTAGGCTAGCCCACAGGTTGGCAACCTGTGGTTCCGGAGCCGCATGCGGCTCTTTGAGTCTTCCCCTGTGGCTCCCAGCCTCCTCTGCCATTTGCAGAGAGGGACAGAGACAGAGAGAGGCAATTGTACTTCCATGCTTCTTTCTTTGTCTCTCTCTGTCTCTCTGTCTCTGTGTTTTTGTGTTTGTGTTTTTTTTTTGTGTGTGTGTGTGTAAAAGAGAGTGCACTCACAGTGTTTTCTGAGGAGCTGAAAAGCTTATTGGGAGGAGCTCCTCCCTTTGTTGCGTCTCTGCAGGAAGCAGGAAGCAGGAAGGGCAGGAGAGAGAGCTAGCTAGCCCAGCTATGCTGACTCAGGAATTCTGGGAGTTGAAGTCCATGAGTCATAAAAGAGCCGAGGTTGCCTACCCCTGAGCTTGTTGGAGAACAGCTTGAAGCCAGCTTGCCAGGTGAGCAGCAGATAGGAGAGAGGGAGAGAGGGGGGAAGAGAAAGAGAGAGGGAGGGAGGGAGAGAGAAAGAGAGAGAGAGAGAGAGAGAGAGAGAGGAAAGAGAGAGAGAGAGAAAGAGAGTGGGGGAAGAGGACTGGCAGACCAAGGACAGATAGAGAGAGAGGGAGGGAGAGAGAGAGACAGAGAGAGAGAGACCCTTTTGACATCTAAAATGAAGATAACACTGCATATATCCTTTTTACCTGTGTGTGTATGTATATATATATATATATATACATACATACACACACACAGACACACACACAGACACACACACACACCTATAATAAAGGTAAAAGAGGATATATGCAGTGTTATCTTCATTTTAGATATCAAAAGGGTTTTGCGGCTCCCAGTGTTTTGTTTTCGGTGGGAAACAGGTCCAAGTGGCTCTTTGAGTGTTTTGGGTTGCCTACCCCTGGGCTAGTCAAACCCAAGTCCTGGAGCCATTCTTCATATGTTTTAGTCTCTCATATGTTTTAGTCTCCAGGCCTTTGATCATCTTAATTGCTCTTCTCTGAACTTTTTCCAAGGTCTCAACATCGTTTTTGTAGTATGGTGACCAAAATTGATTGCAGTATTCCAGGTGTGGTCTCACTAGGGTTTTATTTTATGCCTCTGTTTATGCAACCCAGGATTGTATTAGCTTTTTTGGCTGCTGCTGCACATTGCTGGCTCATAGTCAAGTGATCGTCCACTAGGACTCCAAGATCTCTCTCACAGTTACTGTTTTTGAGGCAGCTCTCACCTAATCTGTACTTATATCTTTGATTTTTCCTGCCTAAATGTAAAACTCTGCTTTTCTCACATCAAAACTCATTTTGTTGGATAGAGCCCATTGTTCCAGTTAATTAAGATCTTTTTGAATCCTTAGTTGGTCTTCAGGGATGTTGGCTATTCCTGCCAGTTTAGTGTCATCTCCAAATTTGATGAATTCCCCTTCTAGTCCCTCATCTAAGTCAGTGATGAAAATATTGAAGAGTAGGGGGCCTAAGACGGAGTCTTGTGGTACCCCACTGCTTACTTCTCTCTATGTGGATGTAATACCATTGAGGACCACTCATTGAGTACGGTTTGTCAGCCAGCTACAAATCCATCTGGTGGTGATGTTGTCTATTCCACCTTTTTCTAGCTTACCAAGCAGTAAATTGTGATCTACTTTGTCGAATGCCTTACTGAAATCTAAGAATATTATGTCCACAGAGTTTTGCTGGTCTACTAATTTGGTCACTTTATCAAAGAATTAAATACGATTGGTTTGGCATGATCTGTTTTTAACAAACCAGTGCTGGCTACCAGTTATAAGTTTGTTTGCTTCTAGTTGTTCTCAGATCTGTTTTTTGATTATCTTTTCCAGAATCTTCCCAGATATTGATGTTAGATTGATTGGTCTGTAGTTTCCTGGGGTTTTTTTTCCACTTTCTTGAAGATGGGAACCACATCAGCCCTTTTCCAATTCTCTGGTAGTTCCCCAGTGCTCCAAGATTTTTTAAAGATATGATACAATGGTTCTGAGATAACATCTGCCAGCTCCTTCAGAAATCTGTGAGGGAGGCTGTATAGCAAAGCCCCTCCATCACACCAAGATGAATTCAAATGCAAAGGGATTTGTAGAAGACAAATAATGGAGGATAGGTAGTAGAATGGAATAGAATAGAATTTTTTATTGGCCAAGCCTGATTAGGCACACAAGGAATTTGTCTTCTGTGCATAAGCTCTCAGTGTAGATGCAAAATAATAAAGTAATAATAATCATAATAACAAAGGATAATAATCATAATAATAATACAAATAGAGAATAAACAGTATTCAACACATTAGTAAGGAAGAATCATTCCAAATTGTCATTGAAAGAGGACCTGGGAGAAAAACACATTCCTCACTTCAGTGATAAATACTGATAATAAAAAATGAAAGGTACAGAAAAGGTTATGATGAGTCCTTGACCTAACATTGAATGGTAGCCTGAGTAAAAGCTTCCTTTGTTTGTTGCAGAAAATAAAAATACTTATCCAATGTCTGTCTACAGCCTGTGAGGAGGGAACTCTATCTAAATGACTTTTCCTTTATGACTGAGCCTCATGGACACTGATATAACTTATGGTACCTAAGATAGCAATAAGGATTGGTGCATTTTTACACTGAAACTATGTTTTAGTGTAAAATTATCAATTTATAATGCTAAGGAAATATATTTTCTTGATCATCCCATAATTGCATAATGAAGTTGCATGTAGTTGAATGTAGAGTAGACCAGGATAGATTTATATGGAGCTATCTTTGTATAATCTCCCAATCTGGGGAACAATCTTTCTCCAGATACCCATTTACAGCTTGCTTCAACCTTATCATAGTCATCACTACCATTGCTATCACCTCCTCCTTCTGTCCTGGTTGTTCTGAGTTTTATAATCCTTGCCTGTGCTGCTGTCATAAAAGGCCACCTATCCCACAAGCTCTTGCCACAGCTACTCCTAATTATAGGTGGTAAAGACCTGGTATTTCCAATTAATTACCTTAATCCATACTGCTATATTGCATAAAGCTTGACATACCATGAGTAATTCAATTTGCAAGCAATGTTCCTAATGTTCCTAATGCAAGCAATGTTCCATCCCCTGTTGTAACATCCCCTGTACCTTAGTTAAGATGGTCATTAATGTATTCTTCTCAAAACCCACAAGGTAAGACTATAAACAAAGCCAAATTATTGGCAGAACTTCAAATAATTCTCTCAAATTAAAATAATTTCTCAAGAGTGTTAAAGACACAGGTCTAGTCTAAAAAATAGCAGTCTATTAAAAGGTTAAAGAAAAAGGAATTTGCAAAAAAACAAACAAACAAACCCACAGTGTATCAGCGAATGAATACAGCGAGGTGGGGAACTTTAATAAGAATGTGTAAACCAGGGGTATCAAACTCGCAACGTCACGTGATTTTTTTTCCTTCATCACCCAAATCTGCTTATCAGAAAATCCTTATTTAAATGTCCCTGTTGGGTGATGGGTTTCTATGTCATTATCCTAAGAAAAACATTTTTACTCAATTTTGGGTAATTTACCCCAACGTTGGAAGCATGGTATGAAAGATCTACGAGCTTGAATGCCTTGAAATCACCAGGCTCTGGGGAAATGCTCTCTAGAATACTAAAAGAAGTGGTTTGGAACTCTGTCGTTTGTCTGTTAGAAGAATTTGGGACTGGAAAGGATCGGAGAAAAGCAAATGCAGTCTTCCTCTTCAAGAAACGAAAGATGATTTCTGCAATGATTAACAAGTGGAAAGATGTCTGGTAGACACACAAGAATACAGAATAAGAATGCCATTCCATCTGGACATGTTTCTGTCTATGTGGTTGTTAGGAGTAGACACCAATTTGATGAGAGGTAGTCAATCATGCTTGGATAAAATAGTCTGTTGGCAGGTGTGTTTGATTCTTCTCATTGTCTCCTGATTTTAATTAAGATCAGTGCATCTGGACTGTTTTGGATTGTCCAGGTTAGTGTTATGTTTAAGTACACTTCAGGGCTCTTTACTACGGTAGCTCTCTATTTGATCCAGAACTGAGTTTTCATACAATCGGAGGGCTGGAAGGGACTTTTAGATGCCTTTAGTCCAGGGGTTCTCAACCTTGGCAACTTTAAGACTTGTGGACTTCAACTCCCAGAATTCCTCAGCCAGCAAAGCTGGCTGAGGAATTCTGGGAGTTGAAATCCACAAGTCTTAAAGTTGCCAAGGTTGAGAACCCCTGCTTTAGTCCAACACCCTCCCCAAGAACAGGAGTCCTTATACCATTGCGGACAAATGGTTGTCCAATCTTTTCTTGAAAATCTCCAGTGATGAAACACCCACAACTCATTCTTATTGCCAGGAAATTCCTCTTTATTTCCAGGTTGAATCTCCCTCTAATAAGCTACTACTCATTGCTTCTTATCTTGCCCTAAGGTACTATGGAGAATAAATCAACATGCTCTTTCCTGTGATAGTCCTTCAAGTATTGGAAGGCTGCTATATGTCTCCCCTGAGCCTTCTCTTCCTTAGGCGAAACACGCCTACTTCCCTTTGCTGTTTCTTATATGATTGAGCCTCTGGATTCCTTATCATCATTGTTGGTCTTCTCTGCAATTTTTCTAGGGTCTCCACATCTTTTTTGAAATGTGACCAGAACGGGACAAAGTATTCAAAGTGTGATCACCAGTGCAGTATAAACTGTACTATCACTTCCTGTGCTCTTGATGCTGCTATTGGGAAAGATTTTTGTAATCACAAGGTGGTTTTGCCCTGTATAGCCTCTTGGTAAAGACTGGTAATAACTAGTTAATAAACATTGTTATTGTTATCGCCATCCAAAATTGTGCAATGGAGTCCAAAACATCTCCCTATATCTTCTTGTCATGTCACCGTATCACTGCATAGCCCCTCCAATCCCATTATCAGGTCTCAAGTTTAATTTATAGCTCGGATTAAAAAGACATTGTGCACACCTTTCCACTTCCAAAGATGGGAAAAGAGAACCCACTGTTCCAGGAAAGTGGAGATGAGGTAACAACTAATCCATAGTGCTTAATTTATACTTTTTGAAGATGCCTAGAAACTATGTTCAAGACATTATTAAGGACACAGCTTCCATTTCATAATTTGATTATACCATGAGAATTGTGAATACATTTGTCCTGTCCCAATCCACACACGCAAATACCCAGGAATTTTAATGCAAGCCCCTAAAGTTATTCTCCAGGTCCCACTCACAAGAAACATAACGTCCCAATGAGTCAAAGTTTGCACAGCCAAGGCACGAAGTTAAAGTCAAATATGAAGTCTGAGGCAAGGCACAAGTCTGTAAATCCACATACAAAGTTCCGAAGTTCAGGCACAGGTCCAAAGTCCAAGCACAGTCGCCAAAGCTATGGTCCAAATCCAGAATCCAAGAACAAAATCCAAGGTCCAATCATGAGGTCAGAAAACACAGCACAGATGAAGGAATCACAAAGTCAGAAGTGTTTCTCTGTATTTACCCCTTCACTCTTGAGTTCATTAAGCATTCTGGGGTTCATTGAGCCAGTGAAGGTAACAGGAATTTCACTGCATGCCACACAACAGCAGAGAAGCTTACTCTATTATCGTACAGAGATTTTATTTTTTCCCAAGTAATTTTATTAAAGATCATAATTGTGATAGTTAAAAACTAATAGAAACTAAAAGTAATATAGAAAAATAGAAAGGAAATCAGGCAAAAATAAAGAAAGGCATAAAGAACAAAAAGAAGAAAAGTGTGTCTGTGGAGATTCTCAGTCATTCAGGTCATTGTTGTTTCAAAGGTGCTTTTTCAAAAGGCGACTGGACATTCTTTGTTGAAGAAAGTTTTGTTTTTCACCCAAGTTGCTTCATCAGTTCTGACGGGATGGCGATTGGGGGGATGGAAGGATTATTTCTTCATTTGAAAGACAACAGTCACTCTTTTGAAGACAGCAAAGTCTGCATTCTGAATAGAGAGGGCCATTGGCTTGAAGGAGGGGGTAAAAGAGGCCATCTGTGTTAGAACTGAACAGCCCCCCTTCAACAGAGGGGGAGGAATGCAACACCACCTATCTCCTGTCTACAAGACAGTCATTTCAGCAATTTCAAGAAGATTCCAGATTCTGTTTGCCCTCTGATTCAGAGTACCTTGACGGCACAGATAAACCCCAAGTGGCCTCAATGACTCTCAGAGAGAGTATTAATGACCAGATGGCTGCAAAGAAATATAATCCTTCCACACACCCCATCCTTTCAGAACTAATCCTTCCATCCCCTCCACTATCTAGTCAGAACTGACGAAGCTTCTTGGATGAGAAGTGAAATGTCTTCAATGAAAAACAAAGAAAGTCCAGTTGCCTTTTGAAAAAGCATCTTTGAGGCAAGAAGAAAAGTTTAAAAAGTAAGAATAAGATAAAGAAAAAGGTAAGAAATATATAAAGAAGTCACTCCCACACTTCATCACAAGTACAAATAATCTAGTAATTTTATACTTCCTCTTAAATTAAACAATCTCTTCTTTCCAGATCCCATCTCTTATCTATAAACAAATCCATGAAGCATTGTCATTTCAGTTTGGGTGTTATTTTTTAATGTTAGTTAATATCAAAAATAACAACATAAATGTCATACAGAGATTTTCAGTGGCTGTAACCTAAGTGAATTATCAATGAAATTCTATATATGGCAGCACTGAAGTCAATTTCATGGGGGTTCAAATGAGTTTATTCTTTGTAAGTGTATGCAGAGTTGCTACCAAGTTTAAATAATTATTCATAGTGATAGAATAGTTCAGCAAGGGATGGAAGTAACTGTCATATTGCTGAGATGGAAATTTATATAGACAACTTCAGAAGGCAAGCACAAATGCAACTGAAGTGAACGACTATCAAACTGTGCGGTTCAGTCATTGTTTCATGATTGGAAATGGAGCAGTTCTATTTACAAATCAAGCTATTTAGAACACAACATGGAAGGAGTTGTGTAGTTGAGGTCCTCGTTTATTTATGCTACGTTTGTCAGAGTTAATTAATCTCTACAAAGCTCTTTCCTTCCCAGTCTGTCAAAGTACAGGATTTGATCGGATGCTTTTATTCAGGGTGTTAACAGTTTTGCTGCAAGATTTGGCTCCTTTTTGCCGTTTTGCACAGTGATCAAAGTGCTATTGGTGGCGTAAACTACAATCAGAAACAGAGCCAACATCAAAGAATCACACACATTCCTCTTTTCTCCAGTGTGTTGACAACAAGGGCTTTGCATTGCTTCTTATCTTGCCCTAAGGTAATTCCATTGCAAAACATTTATTTAAAGATTTTTTCTTCCTTCAAGGTAGAAGCAGATCTCTTCCTGTGGCCTAAGATACCCATTGAATAAGTGGACCTAGAGGTCATGGCAATGTTTTCAGAGAGGCAGGGCTACAGTTTTCAGTTCTTGTACATCAAATACACCCACTCACACACCATTATTTTCAGAATTAGTTTTGTTAAAAATAAAATAGACATCACAAGCCTTTTGTAGGCTTGTTGCAATGGTAATGATTTGATTGGGAGATTGCCAAGGAGGAACTGGACAGTGGTGTGTACATAGTAGGTAAAACTTTTTTATTGCCATGTAAGGGTTGAGTATGTAATATTGGATTGAGTAAGCACTTATTTTTAGTCATTAGAAGATTACAATCTGTTTTGTCTTATCCTGGATATGGAACACCTTTGTGCAATAGGATGATCTTTCCCATCATCAGTCTAAAACCTTAGCATAGTTTGATTCTACCAACACCCCCCCCCCAGTATAAACAAAATTTTTTAAACTTTGTGATGGTCAAGGCATTCGAAGAATCAGATAACAGAATAACTGAGTCGGAAGGGAACTTGGAGCTCTTCCAGTCCAACTCCCTGTTCAGGCAGGAAACCCTATACCAGCGGTTCTCAACCTATGGGTCGCGACCCCATTTGGGGTCGAACGACCGTTTCGCGTGGGTCACCGGACACCGCAGTCCGCCATTTTTTCCCCCGTTTCCCCTCGGCCGTCACGCCACGCATGTGCGGTTCGGGTCATCGCGCGTGCCGTGCATGCACAGTTCAGCCCATCGCGCCGCGCATGCGCGGTTTGGCCCATCGCACGTGCGCCGCGCATGCGTGGTTTGGCCCGTCGCACTGCGCACGCACGGTTCGGCCCATCGTGTGTGCGCCGTGCATGCGTGGTTCGGCCCGTCGTGCCGTGCATGCGTGGTTCGGCCCGTCGCGCCGCGCATGCGCGGTTCAGCCCATCGCGCGCGCGCCACGCATGCACGGTTCAGCCCGTCGCGCGCGCGCGCCATGCATGCGCGGGTCGGGGTCACGCCGCGCATGGGCGGCGCAGGTGGGGTCTCGGCCTGAAAAAGGTTGAGAACCGCTGCCCTATACTATTTCGGACAAATGATTGTCCAATCTCTTCTTAAACATTTCCAGTGTTGGTGCAAATTTTTTGAAGGCAAGCTATTCAACTGATTAATTGTTCTCACTGTCGGAAAAATTTTCCTTAGTTCTAGTTTGCTTTTTCATTGATTAGTTTCGATCCATTGCTTTTTGTCCTGCCTTCAGGTGTTTTGGATAATAGGTTGAGCCCCTCTTCTTTATGGTAGCCCCTTAGATATTGAACACTGCCATCTTTGCACCCCTTGTCCTTCTTTTCATTAAACTAGACATATCCAATTCTTGCAACTATCTTCATATATTTTAACCTTCAGTCCCCTAATCATCTTTGTTGCTCTTCTCTGCACTCTTTCTAAAGTCTCAACATTTTTTTTTATATTATGTCGACTAAAACTGGATGCAATATTCCAATTCATATGGCAAGGGAATAAACATGAGTAAATACAAAGTATCACAAGATGCAAAGGAAAGAGGAAGACTGACAGGATTGAAGGCAAATATACATGTCCCAGGATAATATTGCAGGATCCAATCTGGATTGGTCACTGGAAGCAGAGGTTTAGTCTTGTGAAGTTTTGGATTCGTGCTGGCTCCAGTGACCAACCCAGATTGGATACTGATGGGATTTATCAGCACATTATTGCCAAGATGGAGAAATATACTCTAGATTTGCCTGTTTTGGATTATGTGGGCGGACATGTTTTTCATGATGGCATTCAGATGGATCTATCCTTGTGACCTCCTAAAATGACAAAAATATATGATGGAGGCAGAGGAAAAGGTATTGCAACAAAGTGCTTTATCCCCTACTCTACAGCTTGCACAAAGATTTTTAAGTAATTTACAAAAAAAAGAGCTCCCCTTCAAGTGAATGTTTGAAGTACAAGAATCTTTAAACCTCCCATCTCCTATTTCACCATTTGGATTCAAATCATCTGCTATTGTCCAAAGAAAGGCTTCAAACCGAGTCTTGGGAAAAATTCTCCCCTGAACAATTGGTGACTTGAATAAAGATCTAGAACAGCGGTTCTCAACCTGTGGGGTCACGACCCCTTTGGGAGTTGAACAACCCTTTCAAAGGGGTTGCCTAAGACACAGGTCGGCAACCCGCTGGGGCGGCGGCCAGCAGAGGCATCGCACCCCGGGAAGCCAAGCCAGCCACATGTCTCCCCAGGTCGGGCCAGACGGCAGTCCTGGCTGGGGCGGTGGCCAGCGGGGGCATTGCTCCCTGGGAAGCCGAGCCAGCAACATGTCTCCCCAGGTCGGGTGGGGCAGCAGTCATGGCTGGGCTGGCGGCCGGCGGGGATATCGCCTGCTGGGAAGCTGAGCCAGCCACCTGTTTCCCCAGGCCAGGCCGGGCAGCAGTGTCTGTCCGGTTCAGCGAGGCCGGAGAGGCGGCAGCGATTGGGCAGCTGTGCCCCTTCACTGTCCTCCCGCTGTAGCCTGGCTGCTGCGGGCTCTCCGCCGCTCGGCCCCATCAGTGGCGCCTCATCATCGGCACCACCGCCGCCACCCTCGGTGCTGCAGGAGAAGGAGACCTTCGGCTGCAAGGGCGGCAGGGCCGGCAGCAGTCGGGACCCCCTTTGTCCCTGCAGTGGCACTTCCCATTGCTGGCGTGGCCACCCATGGTGCACCCAGCCTTGGCGCCCTCCTCTTGCGACGGCGAAGTGGCTGAGGATGTGGCGGGGGTGGCAGCTGGGACCCCGCCGCCGGTGCCGCTGCCTCCCGTCCTGCTCTCTCTCCCCGCCCGTTTGGCTGAGAACATGGCGGGGGTGGCGGCCAGGCCAGCAGCATTGCCACCGCCACCACCGGAACTGCTGCCTCCCGTCCTGCTCCCCCTCCCCACCCATTCAGCACAGTCTGCCTTTTGTTCTCTCTCTCTCCTCACCTGGAGAGAGAGGGAGAAAGAGAGAGAGAGAGAAAGAGAGAAAGAGGAAAGAGAGAAAGAGGAAAGAAAGAGAAGATAAAGAGAGAGGAAAGAGAAAAAGAGGAAAGAAAGGAAAGAGAGAGAAAGAGCAGAAAGAGAGAAAGAGAGGAAAGAGAACGAGGAAAGAGAAGAGAAAGAGAGAGGAAAGAGAAAGCGAAGAGAAAGAGGAAAGAGAAAGAGGAAAGAGAGAAAGAGGAAAGAGAGAGAAGAGAAAGAGAGAGGAAAGATAGGAAAGAGAAAGAAAAGAGAAAGAGGAAAGAGAGAGAAAGAGAGAGGAAAGAGAAAGAGAGGAAAGAAATGAAAATACATCCTGCATATAAGATATTTACATTACGATTCATAACAGTAGCAAAATTACAGTTATGAAGTAGCAACGAAAATAATTTATGGTTGGAGATCACCACAACATGAGGAACTGTATTAAAGGGTCGCGGCATTAGGAAGGTTGAGAACCACTGATCTAGAACAAAATATGTCTTGCATTCTTTGTTCTAGACCAGAGGTGTCAAACTGACGGCCCGCGGGCCAGATGCGTCAGGCGCAGGCCATGCCCACCCCAGCTCGGCAGTAAACAGTAAAACAATAAAACAAAACCTAGCTATCAAATACTTGGCTGATATGCTATTCTGAAAGATGATTGCTTTGCCTCTTATGCCTTTCTTCCTGCCTCTGTCAGGAAAAACAGAAAAAATTGTCCTCCAACACTCAACATAATAATCAACCAGTGAGGTTGATTGGGTCATGAGGACATACTCTTGACTTAGATGGTGTTACAGTAACACCTTGTGCCCTACATATGGGCACACCCAGGTCTTTGAAACATTTGCTGGCAGCTCATATACCTGTCTGTTTGATTTAATTATCTGGTCAAGATCAAGCATATATAGTATATGTGCTCATATTAAAGTTTTAAAAAGCACAAATTCAGCTCCTTACTCAATAAAAGTAATTTAAATTTATTTATTTATTTTATTTTATTTTATTTATATGCCACCCTTCTCCCAAGACTCAGGGCAGCTCACAACAACAACACAATTAAAAACACAATTAAATTAAAAATTTTAAAATTAATTTCATTCACACAACATACAAACACATTCAGCTCACAGCCGCTGATGGCGGGACACTCTTAGGGCCGAGGGGCAGAGCACAGCTCATATGCCCCAAGCCTGCCGGCATAGATGTATCTTCAGCGCTTTCCGGAAAGCTAGGAGGGAGGAAGCAGTACGAACCTCTGAGGGAAGCTGGTTCCAGAGGGCTGGGGCAGCAACGGAGAAGGCCCTTGCCCTAGGCCCCGCCAGACGACATTGTCTAACAGACGGGACCCGTAGGAGGCCAACCCTATGCGCCCTAACCGGTTGCTGGGATTCATGAGGCAGAAGACGGTCCCGCAAGTATCCTGGTCCATTGCCATAAAGGGCTTTATAGGTCATAACCAACACTTTAAATTGTGTTCGGAGACCAATAGGTAGCCACTGCAGCTCGCGGAGAGCTGGAATAATATGAGCATGTCTTGGGAGACCCAAGATAGCTCGCGCGGCCGCATTCTGGGCTACTTGCAGTCTCCGGACATTCTTCAAAGGCTGCCCCATGTAGAGAGCATTACAGTAGTCGAATCTCGAGGTGACAAGGGCATGGGTGACTGTGAGGAGTGGCTCCCGGTCCAAATAGGGCTGCAACTGGTGCACCAGGTGAACCTAGGCGAATGCTCCCCTCGCCACAGCCGAAAAATGATGTTCCGAACTTAGCTGTGGATCGAGGAGGACACCCAAGTTGCGAACCCTCTCCGAGGGGGACAAAACTTCTCCCCCGAGGGTAATGGGCGGACAGTTAGAATTGTCCTTGGGAGGCAGAGCCCATAGCCACTCCGTCTTGTCGGGATTGAGTCTGAGCCTGTTGGCACCCATCCAGACCTCAACAGCCTCCAGGCACCGGTTCATCACTTCCACTGCTTCGCTGTAGTGACACGGGATAGAGATATAAAGCTGGGTATCATCAGCATATTGATGATAACTTACCCCGTGTCGACGGATGATCTCACCCAATGGCTTCATGTAGATGTTAAAAAGCAGAGGTGAGAGAACGGACCCCTGAGGGACTCCACATGGAAGAGATCTCGGAGCCGATCTCTGACCTCCTGCGAACACCGACTGTGACCGGCCAGAGAGGTAGGAGGTGAACCACCGTAGAACGGTGCCCCACACTCCAAGCCCCTCCAACCGGTGCAGAAGGACACCATGGTCGATGATATCGAATGCCGCTGAGAGGTCAAGAAGCACCAGGATAGTGGAATAACCTCTATCCCGGGCCCGCCAGAGATCATCGATCAGTGCGACCAAAGCAGTTTCCATGCTGTAACCAGACCTGAACCCAGACTGCTGAGGGCCCAGATAATCAGTTTCATTCAAGGACCGTTGGAGCTGGAGTGCCACCATCTTCTCAACAACTTTCCCCAAAAAGGGAAGGTTGGAGACTGGACGATAGTTATTTAAAACTGCCGGGTCCAGGGAAGGCTTCTTGAGGAGGGGGCGCACTAGTGCCTCCTTTAAGGGAGCCAGAAAGGACTCCTCCCTCAATGAAGCAATAACAACCGCCTGGACCCAGCTCCGTGTCACCTCCCTGCTAGCCGAAACCAGCCAGGAGGGGCACGGGTCCAGTAAACAGGTGGCAGAACTCACAGCTCCAATGGCCTTGTCCACATCATCAGGAGTTACCAGGTCGAATTATAGCCATTCTATAGAAATTGTCATTAATGTCAGTTCAGTAATTGCTAATTATGTATTATTTTATTTATTTAAAACATTTATATACCTGCCCACCTTCTAACCCACTGTACGAGGCTCCCAATCAAACATTAAAACAGCATATTAAAACTACAAAATGAAAAAGACATGTTATATTATATTATATTATATTATATTATATTATATTATATTATATTATATTGTATTGTATTGTATTGTATTGTATTGTATTGTATTGTATTGTATTGTATTGTATTATATTATATTATATTATATTATATTATATTATATTATATTATATTATATTATATTATATTATATTATATTATATTATATTATATTATATTATATTATATTATATTATATTATATTATATTATATTATATTATTAACATTACATTACATTACATTACACTACATTATATTATATTATATTATATTTCATATTATATAATATAATATTATGATATAATTAAATTATTATTTCCAGTGCTTTTTTTTGTCATAGAACGCACCAGAACAGCGTTCCAGCACCTTTTTTTGAAGGGAAGAACTGGCTCCTTCTAAGCCGCCAGTGCGAGTAAAGCTCTGGCTCGGTGAAAGGAAGCTGCCTGGGGAAATTGGGGGCATCGAAGATCGACCCGGAAACACTTCTATGGTCCTGAAAGCAGACCCTCTTCTCTGCCTTGGTTCACAGGGCTCCCCCCACTGCCGCCACTTGTCCTCATCCCCGTGTTGGCCGCCAGGGACCAGGACTGGCTCCTGGAGCAAATCTCTTCGAGGGACCAGGCGCGCTCCCAAAGCAGCAGCGCCACCGCCACCTTGGTCGCTCTGGCTCTGGAGGGAGCCTCTGTGTCATCAGAGGCTCCGGAGGACGAGGTGGCAGAAGACATCCTGACTCCGAACAAGCGCCCTCTCAAAAGCCATGGCAATGGCATCCAGCTGATGCTGCTCACGTGAACTGTGCCTCGGAAGCTCCCTAAAGCGATTCCTCCCCGCTGTGTAAAGGGCTTTCGACTGGAGCTGGTGCTAGAGGCTTGCACCAGTCCACCGGAGCTGTGTGTGAGTTCCAGCACCTTTTTTGTTTTTTTGTTTTTTACAAAAAAAAGCACTGATTATTGTTATTTTAATCTATATGTCAGATCTACCATGCTATTGTCCTGCCATTCGGCTGGGGGGTGGGGAGGAAAGTTGCTGGCATTCTTCGCATGCTTTCGCTTTTGCTGTAATCGGTTGGGAATTAGGGAGGGGGATTGTCTTTGGAGATGAAGCAGACTCCTTCTCAGCCGATTCCAGCCTGGTTCCAAGGCCATCGTGTCCTGAGGATGACCTGTTTTGTACCCAGCAGCTCAGTGTTCTCATAACAACCCTGCAGCATCACATTGGCTCTTGGTGGACTGGTTAGGGGGGAGGTTGGATTTGGGGAAAGTAAAAGAATTGCTTTGTGCTTCATGCAGGACCTTCAGATTCCATCTGATTTTTCTGGATCCACTTTCTCTCAGTAAAAGTTCTTTTGATTAACCTCAATGGAGTCAAGAGTTTTACTTTCCTGAGGGACCAGCTGGGGCAGATCGTTACACTATATTTGCGTTGCACTTGGTTATTAGTGTATAAAAATTACTACTGCTATTATTACTATTACTATTATGACTGAGTGGGGTAAACCAGGTTTTTCAAAGGCACTTAAGGGCTAAAGATACCATTTTCCTTTTTTAAAAAAAATAAAATAAAAATTACAGTATGTACCATAAATTTGGAATCTTTCAAGCTGTGAAGAGCTTTGGTTACATCATGTTTGGATGATAGCAAAGAATTAATTATGTATCTGCAGAAGAATATTCATATCCCTGACTCTAAATCACTGTTTGGTTAGGTTCACTTTTCATCTTCCGCCAATAGTGCTTTAGGTGTCTCTTTGGACATTTCATTTCCCCAAATTACTCAGAGTACTTTGGGATTTGCCTATGGAGATTCTTGGCCATCCAGGTCATGATTGACCCAAAGTGCTTTTTAAAAAGGCAATTGTTTTTCCTTATGCAATACAATGCAGCTAGACATGTACATTTCTGTACATTGGAGAAACAAAGCAACCACTTCACAAATGCATGGCACGACCTATGTGAACAAACCCATTAGGACAAGATTCAGCATCCGTCTGCATTTGAAAGACAAAGGTTACTCTTTTGAAGACAGCAAAGTCTACATTCTGGACAGAGAGGGCCGCTGGTTTGAAAGAGGGGCCAAAGAGACCATCCACATTAAGACTGAACAGCCCTCTCTCAACAGTGAGGGAGGGAGATGACACCACCTATCTCCTTTCAGCCATCCTTTCAGCAGTTCCAAGAAGGCTCCACACCCATTTGCACTATTCAGGTGACCCTGAGGACACAGAAAAACCTCCAAGTGGCCTCAATGTCTCCCAGAAAGAGCGCTAGCGGCCAAGGAATATAAATCCTTCCATCTCCCACCATTCAGTCAGAACTGAAGAAGCTTCTTGGATGAGAAGTGAAATGTCTTCAAGGAAAAACAAAGTCCGGTTGGCTTTTGAAAAAGCACCTTGTGTCTACCTTGGGATTTATCAACCATGAGAGGCCTCCTAGGAAAAATCCAATGCGAGGAGGTCTTGGTTACATGCCAATTGTAGGCCGTAACCAAAGCCTCATTGAAACCCATCAGAGCCTCAGGAAAAATCCAGGCTTCTTCTGGAACTTTATAATAAGGTGACCAACCGTCCTCCTTTAGGGAGGACAGTCCTCCTTTTGTAAGGTCTGTCCTCCCTCGAAAAGTGTCCTCCTACATGTCCTCCTTTTCGAGATTTGAAGACTAATCTGCAGGGCTTTTTTTTCTCATAGAACGCTCAGAATGGCGTTCCGGCACCTTTTTTTTGATGTTTTTTTTTCAACTTTTGCATGAGCTGTGCTACTCCCCCTATTGGCTTTCAAAAGCCAATAGGAATTGCTGTTGAGTGCGCAAAAAAACCCGGCTGGCAAACTTTGCACATGTAAGTTGTCTGCAGCGAAGGCAGATTGGCAGGAACTTTGCACCCCTCCCTGCTACCCAACTACACCATCTCCTAGTTAGTCCCGAAGATACCTGGAGGAGACTGGAGTGGCGATGCCACGGTAACTTTCTCTTGATCTTCGGCCCTTCTAGGGCAATAATGGCTGCGGGCGCAAGAGGCAGGGGTGGCGGAGCTGCTGCAGGCAGGGGTATGAGGGGCGGCGGTGGCTGGCTGCCTCCCGTGCTGTGGAAGCCATGGGGCCTGCTCTACACTGGGCTGCGCAGGGTGGGCAGTGGTGCTGGCGGGGCAGCTGCATGCGGGGTGTGTTGATGGCGGGCTGTCCTCCGGGGCCAGAGCCGGCGCAGCTGGTGCTTTGGGAGCCACGGGGGCAGCAGTGCTGGCGGGGCGGCTGTGGGCAGGGGCGTGGCATGTAAGCATAAATACAATATAAAATGTTACAAATGTTTTTATTATGCATTTATCATATAGTGTATTCTGTATTATTGTTGCAATGAATAAAATGTTTCTTTTATTTACGATATTTTTCTTCAATTTATTTGTGTCCTCCTTTTCATTGTAAAAAAGTTGGTCACCTTATTTATAAGGTATCATTAGGCAGTAAAGATATCCTTTCAATGGAGTTCAATATACGATGAGTGAGCAGATTTATGAGATAAACACATACACATACACACGTACTGCAGTGGTTGCAGCTCTGGTCTCTCTGTTCCCTTGCTAATCTCCCTCCCACCTTTTTCTCATTACAATAGATATATGCCTTTCCTCACTGCAGATAGTTAAAACATGGGATTAGATGTCGGAGTTGCTACACACTTAGTAGAAATTTAATATTGATTTTTGTTAGCATGGATTTCCTTACGCGCCCAACATTACAAGGGAATTGCTGTCAGAACTGGAATTGTTAGAAACAGTTCACATACATACAAAGCATAGCAATAGCACGTAGACTTACATACCGCTTCACAGTGCTTTACAGCCCTCTCTAAGCTGTTTACAGAGTCAGTATTGTTGCCCCCCCCAACAATATGAATAGCCCACAGCAGATATTCCAATAGAAAGAAGTTCCCTGAGGATGGGCTCCAGCACGAGTCCAAAAGCTTGGAAGACTAAACTTCTAGTACAGGTGACTGACCCAAATTGGATCTTGCAGCATTATCCTGGGACACATATTTGCCTTCATTTGTGTTAGAAACAGTTTTTATTTTGTATTTCATTGCAATTGGAGACAAGATGTTTCTAGGAAACAGCAAATTGTTCTTTGAATACATGGCCATAAGGAAGGAGGCATTAGCTGCTTATACCGTAATATTTTTGCTTTCTCATATACTGCAGGCACTGGAAACATTTAAGAAATGTTAGAATTTGGTTAGAATGTTGTTTTTGAACATTATTTCATTTGGAATTATTCCCAAACATAGGGAGATACTGTTGCAAATATTATTACACAACTTAAATTACAGGTAGTGTTCAACTTATGACCATTTAGGAGCCCTGGTGGGGCAGTGGTTAGAATGCAATATTGCAGGCTAACTCTGCCAAAGGCCTGGAGTTCGATCCTGACCGGCTCAAGATTGATGTAGCCTTCCATCCTTCTGAGGTTGGTAAAATGAGGACCCAGATTGTTGGAGGCAATTTGTTGATATTGTAAACCACCTATTGTAAAGTCCTATTGCTAATTCTATTTGTTTTAATGACTGTTCAAAGTTGCAATGGCACTGAAAAAAGTGTCTTACAATTGCTCCTCATACTTATGACCATCTCAGTGTCTCTGTGGTCATGTGATAAAAATTTGAGCACTTGCAACTGGCATGTATTTATTTATTCATTTATTTAAGAGAATTTTTATGGCCACTCATTCTCAGTGACTCTGGGTAGCTTATGAAAATAAAAACCCAATATACAAACAGTAAAAACAAAAATCATAATAGTTGCAACCTCCTGAGGTCATGAGACCATCATTTGGGAACCTTCCCAGGGTGCTTCTGACAAGCAAACCCGGGAGTGGGGGGGAGAAGCCAGATTCACTTAATGATTATAGCAAAAATGGTTGTAAAATTGGATGCAATTCACAATCATCACATTGCTTAGCAACTGAAGTTTGGTCCCAGTTGTTGATTATAACTCAAGGACTACCTGTAAAACCTAGTAACTATCCATTTTATTACATGACTAATGATATGTAAAACATCATACATTTAGTCTACAAAATTTTTAAGGAACCATGATGTCACCTTGGAAAAGATACAAGTAAAACACAACTGCAGTTACACCAACATCTACTAAAATTGGATGTGACTCACTTAATGATCATATTGCTTAGCAATAGAATGTCCTGTCCTTTCTGGTTGTCAGTGAAGGACTATGTGTAAAACCTAGTAGCTATAAATTTTATTCCATGACTAATGATATGGTGAAATATAAGACTATACTTGGTGTACAGTATAGTGTATGGCAGTTATGCTCAGTGCTTTTTTTGTAAAAAAAAAAAAAAAAAGGTGCCGGAACTCACACACATTATACAACCCGCCTTGCCTACCCTACAAGGTTCTGTCCAAAAAAGGTGCCGGAACTCCGTTCTATGAGGAAAAAAAGCCCTGGTTATGTTAACATCTACTAAGAACTTACATAAATGGGTGCAGGTAGACCTCACTTAGAGCAGAGGTGGGGAACTATGGCCTCTTTATGACTTGTGAACTTCAACTCCTAGAATTCCTAAGCCAACTATCCCAGCACTGGGATGAACTTTCCAAAGGCTGAGAGAATGGGGAAAAGGAAAGTACAATCACAGTCATATGGTTTACCACTTAACAACCATTTAATGGCACTTTCAATTATGGCTGGTAAATGAGGATTACCTATACTACAAAAAAAGAATGTGATAAAGCCTTTTGACATATTGGTGTCACCCCTCTCTGCAGGGAGATGGGGCCTGTTCAATTAGCCTATCCCAGGAGACTTATGGATCCTATGGGGTTCAGAGAGAGCTTGGGGTTTTCTTTAAGGATGTAGTGAGCAGTTTGGCTGAGAGCTTTGTAATTTCCTGAAGTGGGCAGGTGGCTGGTGCCTTGGATTATGTCATTTATATGTGGCCTCTCCCTAGGCACTGATCCCAGAATACACCTTAGTTTATTGAGGAATTCCGGGAGATGGAGTTCCAGAAGAAAACCTGGAGTACTATTGCAAGAAGACTTGAAGCTAGTCTGACCAGACATGAATAAGAACCCATATTAGGGATCAAATTCCTCCCTGTCCTTATTTATCTGCTGATAACTGTCCACCATCTTGTTTAGAATGAACCAGTCCCCATTTTTCCATTTAAAAAACATTTTTTTAAAATTAAAAAAGGAAGTGTGTATATATTTCTCCCCCCACCCACAATTTTTATTGAATGTTTTAATTACCATAGGAAAAGAAAATACAAATTAAATTCAGAAAAAGAATAAAAAGAAAAACTGCAAAAAAAGAAGAAAAATTTGATAACAAATATCTCTTCTTCCCATAACACAGACATGTCAAACACAAGGCCCATGGGCCAGATGCGATCTGCAAAGTGGTTTCATGTGGCCCGCAAAGTCATCCTGGAAACAGTGAGGGAACGGCCCCCGCTTCCTTGGTCCTGGCCCAGGCCGGCCGGGAGCCAATGTACAATTTTGTGGTGGCCATCTATGCTGAAATGCATTCAGTCTTAGCTCCACAAGGCCGTCTGGAAACAGTGAGGAATCAGTCTCTGCTGCGTCGGCCCCGCCTCCTGGGTGCATGCTGGGGAGGTGAATGAAGAAATGTACCATCACTTGGAAGTGGCCAGCAAATGGCCCTCGCCTACTTCACATATCCAGCTTGATAGGCTCTGGGGGAGGGGTTTCAGCAGGCAGCGGGGCGCTCTCACAGCGCCGAGAGACTGAGCTGGGTGGCGCAAATCTGATGAAAAGTGCAATGCTGCCTAGCCCCCAGCCTGCCCAGTTTCAGCAGGCAGGAAGGTGCAATGCTGGTGAGCTTTGCATCGCCCAGCTCAACCTCTCAGCACTGTGAGGAGAGCACCCCGCTGCCTGCCGAAACCGGGCAGGCTGGGGACTGGACGGCATCGCGCTTCTTTTCAGATTTGCTCTGCCTGGCTCAGCCTCTTGGCACTGTGAGGAGAGTGCCCCGCTGCCCGCCAAAACGAGGCAGGCTGGGGGCTGGGCGGCATTGTGCAGGTAATGTTGACTCTCACGCTGCTCGTGACATCCCCTCCCCCAGAGCCTACCAAGCCAGGTACGTGGTGAGGGCCATGTGCTGGCCACTTCCAGGTGATGGTGCATTTCGTCATTCCTCACAAAGGGTGATACCTCTCCAGCTACTTTTTTTGCCTGTTTTTCTCCCTCCCTCATCTCAAATATTTCCCACCATTCTGTACTTAGAAAGGAAGGAAGGAAAGAAGGGGAGGGAGGGTCTGAGGGAAGTCCTGCCTTAGTTCTGCCCTGCTACCCTTTCACCGTCCCCTTGCCCCCTCCTCCTGGCCTATCCTGGGGGTCTCCCATCCTATTGCTAAGAAAGCTTTGTATACAAAGCCGGGTTTCCTCCCATGGAGAGGGAATGGGCCTCCCTCTGACTTTGCCCTCATACCCATCATGAGCAACCTGGGTAAGGAGAGCAAGCACAGCAGCAGCAGCCTTGAGGAGGAGGTAAGTGCAGCTGGGCATCCCCCCTGGGGAAGTGGGGCTGGACTTGGTGCCACGGGTGCTCAAGGGCTAGACTGGGCATTTGACCTCTGCTGCCCAGGGCTCCAGAAAGCCCGCACCACCATCCAGCCCCCCTCGCATGGCCTGATAGAAACAGTGAGGCTCCTCCAGTGGACCATGCCTTGGCACTTGCCCTGGTCCCACCCCCTTTTGCCAGAGACCCTCAGATCTGTCCCACTCCTGCCCAGGCCTTCACAGGCACCCTTGACGTGAATGATGTAGAGCTGGCCACGCCCACCCAGTACACCACACCCACTCCAGCCATGCTCACCCAGTAGGCCACAGCCACCCAGACCCCCGAGGGCAGCCGCAATGCTGATGCGGCCCTCAATGAAATTGAGTTTGACACCCCTGCCATAACCCATGCTTTATCTGTATACAGATCCATACATCATCAGTTTTTCAGCAAAAAGTCCATAAAGGGTTATTACAACTTTATAAAAACATATTGTTTTAATTGTCATCAAACAAACTTTATATTCCATCCTTTTACTTCTGACAATCTTGATTTTTAATTCATTCAGATATTGTATGATATGGCTTCCCATCAAATTTTCAATTTTGAAATTGCTGAGAGAGATGTTTTGGTTCTTGGAGACCCTGACTCCACCCTCCCAACCTTGATATTTATAATTTATATTTAAAAATTGTGTATGAAAAAATGCTTTAGATCATCTTTCACTATCTCTTCCAGATGCACTGAAGCATAAATAGCCTTTATAGAAAGAATCCATCTATTATTCTTAAGTTCACAAAATGTTTTCAAGGATAAACATGTGTTATACTTCCAGTTCATTACTGATCAAAGTTACAGAAGTAGATGTCAGAGTTCATGACTTCTGCAAATCATAATGTATAACTCCAAGTATAAGACTGTAGAGTGAAAGCTTTTGACCAAAACAATGGAACTGTGATACCTATTATTATTGCAAAAAGATATCAACTCAAAGTGTCAATGTACGTCAAGACGTAGGATTTAGACTCTTACTCTGAAGAAGCTGCTGTAGTTGAACCAATAGAATAGAATATCGGCCTAAGGGGATACCAAGCTAGGAATCACCTGAGGCTGATCAAACACAAGTACTATTAGAACAGCTGGAGTAACCAGATGATGAATTAAAGCCTCCAAAGGCTTGTCCTAGGTGAGTACAATGAAGAGTAGAGTAAAGACACTCAGGCTCCTTTCTAAGAAGGAAATAGCTATCTTAATAAAAGAGCTGGCTGCAGTCTGATTTAAGAGGTAGTCCTAAACCAACTTTTTCTCTGGAAACAACTGTTTGATCTCCTGCTCTGGTGTGTTGTTCCTGTGTATTCTTGTTAAAAAAAACCTCTGGAACTGTGATTGGATTGGACTGGCTGATGAACCTGGCTCTCTGAACTTTGGACTGGATTTTGACTTCTATGTGTTCCACTTGAAAACGAAGCTGCTCAGTATGTGTGAGTTTGATAGTTGAAACAGGATAACATGAGGTTTTGTTTTTTTTAAAAAAAGAACTTCCAAACTAGTTTAACTATTGATACCTTATCTACACTATGGTATTCTAGTTAAGGATTTATGAGGGGATTATTTTTTATTGGCATCAAAAAGAAATTGATACAAAATCAAAAGTAGATACTGATGAATGAATTGATACTACTCCAATTAAAACATAAGCAGAATCTAGTATTAAGTTTACAATAACAAAAAATCAAAGTGATTTGTAATGAATTGAACCTCATGGAAATAAATGAAACTTATTACAAGGCGAATCTTGCTAAACAAATATTTTGAAAATGATAACAAACCAGATAAACTACTTGTATTACAAAGTTTTTATACTAATACTTGCATGAGATAAAACGTTCTTTTTAGTGACATAATAGCCCACTAGACCAGACCATAAAATCAACTCCACTGGAAGACTAAAGCTACTTTTATAGAGATTGGCTGTAATGTTGCAAGTCTGATTGTGCTGTAGCTCTTCCCCTTCTTATGCACTAGGGCAGAGGTGTCAAACTTGCAATGTCACGTGATGTGTCGCGACGTATCGTGACTTTTTTTTCCATTGCCGGCAATGGGGTGGGCACAGTTTTGGCATGATGCATCTGGCCCGCAGGCCGGCAGTTTGACACCCCTGCTCTAGGGAATCAGGATGATATCTGCATGAGCTGCTTCCAAACGTTATCTCGTTTCTCTGGACTTCAAAAATGTTACAGCTCCTTTTCCCTCTGTAATACTTATTTTCATTGAAGTCATTCCTATTCTCTACAAATACATCATGATCAGCTGGATTTCTCCCAAAGGGATACGTAGACAATATCAGTTATTTTATGTTATTGATAATATAAATTAGAAGGAGCACGGTGGCTGATGTGGTTAGGATGCTGAGCTGGAGTGTAGCAAGTTTAGCACGCCTGTGTTCAAAACCCAAGTGCTGTTGCATGGCAGGGTGAACTCTCATCCTTGGCTCCAGTTCCTTGATGGGGACATGAAAGGATCCCCTCCCCCCCCCCCCCCCGCATCCAGCAGGCAATGGTGATGTCACCGGCTAATCCTCCCAATTTGGGAGCACTTCGAAAAAACTATCATACATCTATCCAGACTCCCAGCCCAAATGATGGAGGTGTGGTGATGGGGAGGCTACCTACTTTCATGTATGGTGGACATGCAGAAAGATCAAAGCCTTCTGGAGGAAGATGTGGTGTACACTCCAAACCATTTTCAAAAAGCGTATTGAATTTCTACCTCAGGTTTTTTTGTTAGGGATCATAAATGATTGCACTACCTCAGAGACGAACTTATTTCTGAACTTGATCACAGCAGCCAGATTGTTGGTGGGACAATACTGGAAGAATCCAGAAATACCGCCTATGGAAGAATGGACTTTGAAAGTAATAAATTTGGCGGAAATGGCAAAAATATCGGCATACTTGAAAGATCGCTCAAATGAACAATATTTGACAGACTGGAAACAGTGGATAGACTATATACAAGAGAAACACCAATCAAACAAAATGTATCTGGCGTTTAGTTGAGGCTCGACGTGAGGAGTGAAGAATGTTTACCAAATCAAACGTTTACAAAGACTAATACCTAATGTTGTATTTTATGTTCTATGATGAATGCTTCTTAATATGATATTATGCTTAATGTTGTTTGCTTTAATATTGAACAAGCGGATTGAATTTCTAAAAAAAAAGGTGCCTCTGACATGAACAGGATAGGAATATAAATTAGAAAAACAAGAAAGGGGCTACAATTTTTCTAAATGTGGAAAAAGGCTTTTGCTAATTTTGAATGAACTATCATATTTATGACCAGAAGGTTAAGTGTGGTTTGAATTTTCTTAAATGGCTACAGACCCACACCTTTATAATCTGTTGCTTAGATTACTGCAACACGTTCTACATGCGACTGCCCTTAAAGGGAATTTGGAATCTGCAGCTAGTGCAGAATGGGACTGCATATATAGTAAATCATGCTGGGTACAGGACACAAGTTAACTACTACTACATGAGGCGCACTGGCTACCTGTGTGTTTCCTGTCAGTGTGTTTAAGGTGCTGGTTGTCACCTTTAAAACCCTACCTGGCTTGGGACCAAGTTACCTGATGGATTGTCCATCTTAAAGCAACTGTACCTGTCCAGTCCAGCAGATTGGGCTACTGCAGAACCATCAGTAGAGCGTTGACTGGTGGGAAATAGAAGACATGTCTTCTCTGCTGTAGCCTTTGTTTTGTGAAATATGTTCCCCTTGGAGATCAGAATGTCTCCAACCCTCTCTTATTGTAGAATAAAATGAATGTAAAGGATGGATTACTTTCCTGTAATTTTTTAGGCTTTTCAGCCAGATTTTCTATTAAACATCACAAGAGTTTCCCTACAAAGTACACCAAGGTTCCCTTTATCTATGACGATAGCTACCAGAACACATAATGCTTTTTATTGGAAATCCCATATAATTCTCTTTCAAAGAATGGCAAACTACACTGTATGAGTATGTATCACTATAAAAAAATGACTGCATTTGAAAAAACATAGTTGTTTCTGAATTTGGATCTTTAAATTGTATATCAGTTAAATATTGATTGATTGTTGAACTGATTATAATAGCTTGTGAAGTTTTAAGTTGTTACAAAACATCTGAATATGTAGCATTAAATGAGTGTCAATTTAATTTTTTGTGCACTCTTAAATAAGCTATTAAGGTCTTTTCCATTTTTTTATTTTTTTTTCTACCATTTTTTTCTTGATTGTCCTTTTAAATGATTTTGTTGCCTCAGGGAAAAAGCATCTTTGGGATAAAGATTGTGCCACTATATGCAATGCTTTGGTTGTGCTGCCCAGCCTGTTCTTATGATTTTCCTAATCAAGTTCCTGGTTCTCAATTTATGTCTGATTACTTCAAGGTGCTTTCCAAATATAAGGAATCAGGCAAGGATTATTTCATGATGTGGGAGTTTCATCACTGGAAGCTCTCAAGAAGAGATTGGACTGCCATCTGTCAGAAATGGTGTAGGGCAGTGATGGTGAACCTTTTAGAGACGTAGTGCCCAAACTGCAACCCAAAACCCACTTATGCATCATTGGGTGCCATGTGGGTGTGGCCCATTGGGTGGGTGAGGCTGCGGTGATAACGGCAGACTGGGTGGGACTAAAAAGTTCAATCAATCAATTCCAACTTTGCAAGATCTTTTTTTTCCCCGCGAGAAGTTGAAATTGACTGATTGAAACTTTGGGTTTTTTTGCACATGGCGGTGGAGGCCTTAAAGCGAAAAAGTTTTATAAAACCCAGCTGAAGGCCTAGGACTGGGGCGATGGCACGTGTGCCCACAGAGAGGGCTCTGAATGCTGCCTCTGACACCCATGCCATAGGTTCGCCACCACTGGTGTAGGGCCTTTTGCTTGGATGGGGGTTGGACTAGATGACCTATAAAGTCTATTCTACTCTACTCTACTCTACTCTACTCTACTCTACTCTACTCTACTCTACTCTACTCTACTCTACTCTACTCTACTCTACTCTATACTCTATACTCTACTTTATTCTATTCTGGATGTTAGCTTTGTTTTTCCATAAAAAGCTACATTTTAATCTTTCTTTGCTGTACGATTGCTTAGATGGAAGGTGCATACTTCAGTTTTATTGGGTTAGTGCATAGCCTCCAGTTCTCGTACTATTGGCTTAGTGACCTCAACTCCTTAGTAAAAATGCACTCCTGCTTCCTCAAAATCCTTGGTTTGGATAGCTACATGTATTGCCGCATCATCGGCCTAGCAAAACTTTCAGATTTGGTTTCTGGCAAATCTCTACTATATAGAGTAAATAGAAGTGGGGCTAGAACTGATCCCCATGGCAAGCCATTCTTAATGGAAAAGGGTTTACTAATGGTGTCTCCTACAGCAACCTGAAGTATTGGTTTTCTACCATGGTCTCCAGAAGGCTTGTTACTTTAAGACACGGAATAGTTTCCTTAAGCTTGAGCATCAAACAATCAAGCCACACAGTATCATAACTGCAGTCAAATCAATAAAAACCACGGCAGTTTTTAGTCCTTTTGGAAACCAGTTTTGATACATGAAGTAAGAGCCAGAACTTGCTTGCAGCAGCTCCTCTTGGTGTAGAACCCAGCCTGAAAAGAAGGGACAACCCAATCAACACCAACATATTGGTACATTCTGTTATAAAGTAATTGTTCCAGAAGTTTATAGCAAATGTTCATTAGAGCTGTAGGGCAGTAGCTTGCTGAATCATTGTGTGGTTTTCTGGGTTTGGGATATTTTGAACTGACTGGGGATCTTTCTAGTGTTCAACGCATCTGTATAAAATTGTTGTACAAGTCTTCTAGCATGTAGTCCTAAATGTTTAAATAAGCTCTGGGAACATCCCATCAGACCCAACACCCTTTCTTACTTGCAGTAGGTGAAAGTTACATTAATTAAGAAAACCTGCTATTATCACATCAACCTTTACTATGACTGATGCTAATCATATGGCTCTAGGTGCTGCAACTTGCAATAAGGTAGGAAAACTGATCAAGTGTTATCCCATCAATTTCTTCACTGGAGTGGAGATATTCACAGAATGATCATGAACCAGTGATATACATCCTTTATTTGAAAGAACTTGATGTACTGCCTCATATTCTCATCACCATTTACTTTGATTAAAGGTATTCTGATGTAGACTACATTGAAATAAAGATCAGGCTAAAGGCTAAAACATATAAAGGTTCCTGGAATTGGGTATGTCTAGTTTAATGAAGAGAAGGACGAGGGGGGATATGATAGCAGTGTTCCAATATTTCAGGTGTTGCCACAAAGAAGAGGGAGTCAAGCTATTCTCCAAAGCACCTGAAGGCAGGACAAGAGGCAATGAATGGAAATTAATCAAAGAGAGAAGCAATTTAGAACTAAGGAGAAATTTCCAGACAGTTAGAATAAATAATCAGTGGAACAGCTTATGCTCCAGCACTAGAAGTTTTTAAGAAGAGATTGGACAACCATTTGTCTGAAATGGTACAGGTTTTCCTGCCTAAGCAGGAGATTGGATTAGAACAGGGCTTTTCAACCAGTGGTACGCGTAACACTGGTGGTACATTGGCACCTGGCAGGTGGTATGCGACCATCCTAGAGAAGTAGTGGGGGAGGGGAATGAGCTGAACTGGCGGCAGCACCGCACAAGCCTGAGCGAGAGATGGCTGGAGCTGTAGGGCTGTCAGGGTTCAGCAGAAGTGCCAGGATCAGCGTGGCTTTCCAGCTGATCGGCTCTTCTTCAGGGCTATCGGGGCTCAGCAGAAGCACCAGGATCAGTGCCGAGCTCCAGCTGGAGCTCAGTGCTGATCCTGGCGCTTCTGCTGAGCCCAGAAGAAGCGCCGATCAGCTGGAGCCCTGCCCCTACTCTGCAGAGGGCAGATCCCCATCATCCCCAGCCTGGCAGGGGTGTTCCTGCTGCACCATTGCAGACAAAAGGGGGCTCTGGTGAGGAGGTGGAGGAAGAGGATTTGAGCAAGCTTAGCAACCGGAGTGGGGATCCTCCCCCAAAACAACCTGGGGAACCTCCCAGCATGACAGAAGTGACCAAAACCTGCTGCATCCACCCAGCAGACGGGAGGGGGAATAAAAACCAAACACCCCCCCCACACTGCCAATCCTCAACAGAAATGCTCACAACAACGAAAACCTCGGACAGTAGGAAGAGCGCGGCCAGGCGGGCAGGTAGGTGTCTTTCTCGGCTGTGGCTTGGAGGGGAAGGGGATAGCTTCACCCCCCTCAAACGCTGCCCTTCAAGATCCCTTCCAACTCTGTTATTCTATTCCAGGGGTAGGCAACCTTGGCTCTTTTATGACTCATGGACTTCAACTCCCAGAATTCCTCAGCCAGCCATGTGAGTCAGAAAAGAGCCAAGGTTGCCTACCCCTGTTCTATTCTACCGTGTTTCCCCGAAAGGAAGAAGTGTCTTACTTTCTTTTTATCCCCAAAAGCCCCACTATGTCTTACTTTCGGGGTACGGCTTATATTGATTGGAAAACAATTGTCAGTTTTATTTTAAGTATTTTAAGTATATTAAGTATTTTAAGTATTTTAAGTATTTAAGTATTTTAAGTATTTAAGTATTTTAAGCAGGAGGCGGAAGTGGGCAGGAGTAATATGTCTTACTTTCGGGGTACGGCTTATATTAGCCGACCCCCTGAAAACCCCGATACGTCTTACAATCGGGGGTGTCTTACTATCGGGGAAACATGGTATCACGTGGAATTTTCAGTTGCTGTAAAATGTAGCAGCCAGGTTCCCACAAAAGCTGACGACAAGGAACATGTTTCACATGTTTTGTGGATCCTGCTTTGGTTTCCTAGGAGCTTCCAAATACAATTTAAAGTGCTATTACTGATGTATGCAGAGTTTATGGCTTGGTGCTTGTTATCTGCAGCACTAGATCTCCCCGTTAGAGTCAGTCCAACCACACCATTCCTGCCTGGAGAAGCAGTTCATTTTGGTGAAGGAGGAGGGCATGGAAGTGCTTATTTTTGGAACTGGCCCACCAGTATAGCCTCCCACTAGAGATTTTTTTGCCTCTACCACTGACTACCTTCTAGAAAAAGTGGAGCTTAAGGTGCTTGCCTAGAAGTCAGGAGAGTGTGAGATCTAGTCCCATCTAAGCATGAAAGCCAGCTGGGTGATTTTGAACCAATCACTCTCTCTTAGTCCAACCCACGACACAGGTTGCTATTGAGAGAAAAAGAGTAGAAGGAAGGAGTACTATGATTGTTTGCCTTCTTGAGATACTTATAAAGAAATAAAGGGGAGATAAAAATGTAATAAATAAACATTATATCTTTATATCTTGTTATCCACCAAATCTTATGATTGTTTTGCTGCACAAATTTGATCAATAAATAATAAGCAAAGAAATATATGCCAATGTTAATCAGTTAGAGTTATTCTCATATGGATCAAATCAAATTAATAATATATCTTTGCTACAAACTTAAACACTCCTTAGAGCAGAGCACAGGAATGAAGAACAGAATGAATGGGGAGAGTAAAATGTGAAATTGATAGTAAAATGGCAAGGAAATGCCTATTGAATGAGTAAATCACCAGGGCAAGATAAATTGTACCCTACAATCCAAGTGAATTATACTCCAGCTAGATTTTTTTTCTGTTACCTTTAAAAATCCTAAAGAGTACTTCTGTTCTGCCTTCCTGCTTTAGAAAGGCAATATCTTGGTATTGAAAAAGGATGAAAGAAATAGCCAGGTAACTATAGTACAGCTGTTTTGACACTGATACCAAAGAAAATTATAGAGCAGATCATAAAGAACATGTTTATAAAGTACTTCTAGATCAGGGGTGTCAAACTCAATTTCACTGAGGGCCGCATCAGCATTGCGGTTGCCCTCAGGGGGCCAGGTGCTTCCTTCGCAAGTGCCCCATAGGTGCCCAAACACTTTCCCCCCACCTCTGCCTCTGTGCGCAAACTTACCTGCTCTGGGTCAAGGGGTTAGCAGGCTGTGGCTGCTGCCATACGCTGTTGGCCCCCGTGCGCTTGTGCAGGCTGCTTGTGCAGGCCACGCCCACCCCAGCTTATTTTTGGGGTAGGGCTTATATTAGGCCTACCCCCCAAAATCAGGCTAGGTCTTATTTTCGGTGTGAATCTTATTTTGGGGGAAACACGGTACTACCGCTTTCCAATGCCTTGGTAAGACCACACTTGGAATATTGCATCCAGTTTTGGTCACCACAATATAAATAAGGTGTTGAGAGACTGGAAAGTGTACAGAAAAGAACAACAAAGATGACTGGGGGGCTGAAGGCTACACCATATGAAGAATGCTTGCAGGAATTGGGTATAGCCAGTCTAGAGAAAAGAAGGACTAGGAGTGACATGATAGCAGTGTTCCAGTATTTGATGGGTTGCCACAAAGAATAGAGAGTCAACCTATTTTCTAAAAGCACCGGAAAGCAAGACAAGAAGCAATGGATGGAACAAAGAGAGAAGCAACCAAGAAGCAAGGAAAACTTCCTGACAGTGAGAACAATTAACCGGTGGGATGGTTTGCCTTCAGAAGCTTTGAGTACTCCAACACTGGAGGCTTTTAAGAAGAGATTAGACGACCACTTGTCTGGAATAATATAGGGTCTCCTGCTTGAGGGGGTTGGGCTAGAAGACCTCCAAAGTCCCTTCCAACTTTGTTATTCTGTTAAGCTGCAAGAATAGATGAAATACTAGCTGAACTGTTTACAAGACTATACAGTTAGATTGCTATATATCAGGGGACTCCAACCCCCAGCTGTGGACTGGTACTGGTTTGTGGCTTGTAGGGATTCGATCACAGAAGCGAGCTAAACTGCATCTGCACATGCCCGGGATCTAGGTAGTGTGTGAAACCATTACCCTCCTCCGTGTAAAAATGGTCTTTTCCGTAAACAAGTCCCTGCTGTGAAAAAGATTGGGGACTGCTGCTATATATAATGTGTAAGCAAGTATAGGAAACACAGCAGTGGCCAAGGAAAGGTGAACTAATATTCTTAGGTTTAAAAAAGGGAAGTGCTAAGAAATGCTCAAAGTACCAGACAGGTGCACTATTTCTCATATGCTCATAGGAAGGTGATGCTTACTATTTGCATCACCCCCCCCCACCCTCCCACATAGCTTGGTCCAATGATAAGTAATCCTTTCTTAAGGATGCTCTATGAGAGATACCACAAAGGAATTTTTATAGAAATAACCCTCACAAATACACATGGTCACACAGACATTCACAGATCCCCCCCATACCTCTATACTTGTGATATGCATAATTATAACTATACATTTAGAACAGACATGTCAAACACAAGGCCCGGGGGCCGGATGTGGTCCACGAAATAGTTTCATGTGGCTCACAAAGCCATCCTGAAAACAGTAAGGGAATGGCCCCCACTGCCTTGGCCCTGGCCCAGGCTGGCCGGGAGCCAATGTACAATTTTGTGGTGGCCATCTATGCTGAAACGCATTCAGTCTTAGCTCCACAAGGCCGTCTGGAAACAGCGAGGAACCGGTCCCTGCTGCGTCAGCGCTGCCCCTTGGGTGCATGCTGGGAAGGTGACACCTCCCCAGCTGCATTTCTTGCCTGTTTTTCTCCCTCCCTCATCTCAAATATTTTCTCACCACTCTGTACTTAGGAAAGAAGGAAGCAAAGAAAGAAAGAAGGAGAGGGAGGGTCTGAGGGAAGTCCTACCTTAGTCCTGCCCTGCTTCCCTTTCACCATCCCCTTGCCCCCTCCTCCTGGCCTATCCTGGGAGTCTCCCATCCTATTACTAAGGAAGCTTTGGATACCAAGCCAGGTCTCCTCCCATGGAGAGGGAATGGGCCTCCCTTTGACTTTGCCCTTGTACCCCTCATGAGCAACCTGGCTAAGGAGAGCAAGCACAGCAACAGCAGCCTTGAGAAGGAGGTAAGTGCAGCTGGGCGCCCCTTGGGGAAGTGGGGCTGGGCTTGGTGCCCGCGGGTGCTTGAGGACCAGGCTGGGCGTTTGACCTCTGCTGCCCAGGGCTCTGGGCAGCCTCACCACCATCCAGCCCCCCTGCATGGCCTGAGAGGAACAGTGAGGCTCCTCCAGTGAACCATGCCCTGGTCCCACCCCCTTCTGCCAGAGACCTTCAGATCTATCCCACTTCTGCCCAGGCCCCCACAGGCACCCTTGAAGCGAACGATATAGAGGTGGCCGCATCAGCATTGTGGTTGCCCTCAGGGGGCCGGGTGTGTGTGGCCAGGGGGGTGCGGCCTACCCAGTAGGCCACACCCACTCCACCCATGCCCACTCAGTGGGCCGCACCCCCCCTGGCCACACACCCCCGGCCCCCTGAGGGCAACCACAATGCTGATGCGGCCCTCAATGAAATTGAGTTTGACACCCCTGACTTAAAATATGAAATCTTGGAATATTAATTGATTATAAATTGAATATGGTATGAGCAAGTATTATGATGTGGCTGAATAAATGTAGTTGTAGGTTCCATTTAATAGATGTATAGCTTCCCAGTCCTGGAAAATAATAGTTCCAATTTATTCTACACTGATGAGAGCCCTGCTTGAGCACTGGATCCTGTTATGAGCACCATACTTGGAGAAGAAATGAAATAAATTGGAACACTGTCATAGTAGGACAGAGGCCTTATACTACTGGGGCAACCCATCTCTCTGGCACTGAAATGAAATGTGTTATCTGTCATCTCAGCTCAAACTGAAATTGTATTATGAAATGTGAATAACATAGAATTAGACATCAGTAGCAGGATCAATACCCACATTTTCCACCTATTATCTTACAAAACTTTTAAGGCTCTTACATGCAATGTCACAACATGTAATAATGAAGGTTTCACATAATATGCCCGAAGCACAATCGATTTATAATTTCTTTCTGTAGAATATACTTATGAACATTCTCATACTCATTGCTACTATGCCAACATGGAGGGAGGGAGGGAGGAAAGAGGCTTTTTCATCTACTTCTCAAGTAGAATGAAAATGACTCAGGAGATTCTAAAGATCTCTTTGTAGATGAATCTCAACTTACCAACCCCATAGTTCCATGATAGTTAGAGCAATTAATCAGTGAAATGGCTTGCTTTCAGTTGCTCCATTACTGGAGGTAATTGGACAAATATTTGTCTGAAATGGTATAGTGTCCCCCTATGAGTGGGGGGTTGGACAAGATTGAAGAGCTTCAAAGTATCTTTCATTTCTGTTATCCTGTTATCTGAGGGAGATAGGCAAATCAAAAATGTGAAATACAAATAAATAAATAAATACTGCTGCATCAATCATATGCAAAATCCTGCAACAAAGATAGCGCCCTATCTTTATTGTGCTAATAAATTTGATTTAAAAAAGCTGATAGTCTGAGGAAAAACAGTTTGTTTTTCCTCAGACTATCAGAAAAATATATAAAAAGAAAGAATATATAAAAGAGCGAATGGAGGGATGATACAAGAAAACCGTGTAAAGGGCTACTCACAACTGTAAATAATTTTCTAGGAAAGGAAAACCTATTGGGTAGAATACCACCTTCAGTTGTTTCCTTTCTTCAATAAAATAGTTGTGATCTCTAATCAGAGACATTTATTTAATGCAAATCAAGGAAATATCCTGCCTACTTGGTTTGTGCAGACTTTTAATGATGAGATCAATGGATATTTTCCTAATTAGTTTGTTCCTTATGCCTGGGAAAGCCTAATAAATCTTATTTATTAGTGGATGTATTATGAAACACGATGTGCCTTTAGTTATAATCCCATGTTAGGATCACTTAACTGCAGAACTAGATCTCCCCAATAAGGCGAGTTCACCCATTTATTTATTTATTTATTTAATTTGATTTGTATGCCTCTCCTCTCCGGAGACTCGGAGCGGCTCACAACATGTACAAAACATCAAAACATTAAAAATAGGTACCCAACACACACACCACATTCGAACCACAACCCACAATCATCCCCAGGCCTGCCGGCAAAGATAAGTTTTAAGGTTCTTTCGGAAGGCCAGGAGAGTGGGAGAAACGCGGACTTCAAGGGGCAGTTGGTTCCAGAGGGTGGGCGCCACAACAGAGAAGACCCTCCCCCTAGGACCCGCCAAATGACATTGTTTCACTGACGGGACCCGGAGGAGGCCGACCCTGTGCGCTCTCACCGGTTGTAGGGAAGTATGTGGCAGAAGACGGTCCCGTAAGTATCCTGGTCCAGAGCCATATAGGGCTTTATAGGTAATGACCAGCACTTTGAATTGCGCTCGGAGACCAATAGGCAACCAATGCAGCATGCGGAGGGTTGACGAAATGTGGGCACAACGTGGAAGGCCCACAATTGCTCGCGCAGCTGCATTTTGCACTAATTGTAGTCTCCGAACACTCTTCAAGGGCAGCCCCATGTAGAGAGTGTTGCAGTAGTCAATCCTCGAGGTGACAAGAGCATGTGTGACTGTGAGGAGAGACTCCCGATCCAAATAAGGACGCAACTGGTGCACCAGGCGAACCTGGGCAAATCCATACCATTCATACCAGGAGAAGCAGCTACTTGTTCCCATTTTGGAAGGGATGGAAGGGCTGTTTTTTGGGAACTGGCCCTCTGGAATTGTAAGATGCTAAGAAAAAGACACAGGCATGTCTTGAGCAGAGGTTTGAAGCTGCAGGACACAGCTTGACAAACTCTGAGTTTATTGCTTTTTATATACTTGTTAGATACATAGGCTTTACCATTAAATGCTGACATAAAGTTTTCTAGTAACACATTACATGATCAAAGACCAGGTAAAGAGCAAACAGGAGAAGGAACTAACAAAGGCAGGAAGAGATAGGAAGGAACTTAAGCATATTATCTACAGGAAGAGATAGGAAGGAACTTAAGCATATTAAGGTAGGTGAGGCATTAAGTCAAAAGTGGATGACCTTCTGGCTGCTTCATTGTGACAAAGGGTATCAAAAGGTTATAAGGTTTGTGGGAGGGAAAGCACGGCAGTTTGCTGCGCATGCATTTTCCCTCACATCTCACTCTTCTCTATTCGTGAGGACATTATCCTAAGCTGGAGTAGTTAGTGGGTCTTAGTCAGGGGACATATAACTTTGCATTTATTTATACAAAACATAAATTGTTCCTGGGGTAAGTTAATGGTAGTTTAGTGTGGAAAAATGAAAGTAGAAGAAAAAAAAGACATTGAATAACCATATATGTGCATAATTAAAGGATACCTCTTGAAAGGAGGTACAATTTAAAATTCTTTGACTGACATGTGTACAATGAGGTTTTTTAGGTGAAGTAGTACAATTGACAATTTTTGCACAAGTAAGATTTGTAGGCACAGCTACAATTGGTTTATGCAAAACAATAGCATCAAGGGGTAACATATAAGAGGCATGACCCCAGCTTGACATAGTTGCATAATGGAATTCATTGTCTGATAGAAAATTGCTTAAACCAGTATAATTTTTTAAAACTGAAGCTGGAACACACACAGGTATAAGACAGGTAGAGAGTAGATTTTCCATATCATATGATTCAGAAATACAAAAGTCTGTCACTTGTGTTACATTAGCTGATTGCACCCAAATATTATATTTCATCTGTGATTCTAAAGGATGAGGTGGGAGAGCTTGAGCCCCCCCACAGCAATTAAGAAGGAAAGAGAGGCAAAGAATGACTAAGGAATTTGTAGTCAAAACCACAAATATGGCAGTGCATAAATTCTCTGGTGTAGGTTCTTTTCCCTGTTGCCACAAAACCATCTGTGCTTTGGATGTTAGGTTTTTCACATCGCCCCAGGTTGTTGGTCAGTTGGTCAACTGCATTTTCCCCCACATGGAATGACCTCCCCTTGGAGGTATGTTTTCCTCTAATACTACCTACCTTCTAGAACAGCAGCCCCAGTTGTGGGATTCAGCCAGTTCGCACCACTTCGGCAGAACTGGTAGCTAATTTTTTGTTGCCCAGGCCCAGATTGGACTTCCGAAAGTGGCATTCACAGAGAGAACCGGTTGTTCACATATTTGAATCCCAGCACTGAGCAGCCCCAAACCTTTTTGGGCATTAGGGACCAGTTTGCATGGACTGGCATGCCACGGACTGGTGCTGATCTGTGGACCAGGGTTGGGGACCCCTGTTCTACAAAAAGCAGACAGTGAAGTGATGCCATATTTTTGATTTAGGTTTCATCTAAACCTCAGGATGCTGCTATAGAGCATTACATGCCAAAACAACTAGACATAAAGACAGGTTCCCCCCCTCCATGCCACCATTCTGCTGAACACTTAATTCCCACAGTACTGTCTTATTTCTTATCTTTTCATCTTTCCTATTATCTTTTCCTATTGGTTTCTTATGATTTATCAATTGTAACTTATGATTAATGATTGTAACCATGATTTATGATCTATGGCATATTTCTTGCTATTTATTTGTACACTGTGAACTTATGACCGGAAACAAATTCCTTGTGTGTCCAATCACACTTGGCCAATGAAGAATTCCATTCCATTCCAGTCCAGTCCAGTCTACTCTACTTTATTCTGTCTTCAGTTTTAACACTATATTACATTTTTATATCTTGCTAACCATGTGACTGCGGTGGTGTACAAATTTGATTAATAAATAATAAGCGAACAAATATATGCCACCATAAACTAGTTAGCGGCATATAGATAAAATCAATAAATAAAATGACTATATTACACCTTTCACTGAAATTTATGTTAAGACCTATTTAGGGGAAAACACAAAAATGAATAGCAGAATGAATAGGCAAGAGTAAAACTTAAAATTGATAGTAAACTGGCAAGGAAATGCCTCTGGCTTTGAATGAATTTAAATCTGCAGAGCAAGATAAATAGTATCCTAGGGTACTGAACCAAGTAGAGTATGAACCAGCTAGATTTATTTTAGAAAAATCCCAAAGAGCAACTTCTGTGACAGATTACTGTAGTAAGGCAAGTGTCTCTGTGTCGAAAAAAGAGAAAAGAAATAGCCAAATAACTATAGTACAACTGTTTTGGCTGTAGGATCCTAGCTCTGAACCAGTGAAAATTATACAGCAGATCTTAAGAAATGTATTAGTAAGGTACTTGTAAATTTTAAGGATTACCATCCCATGTTATTATTTATTATGAACATCTTATCAAATAAACATCTTGTTTTCGATCAAGTACTCTGTACATGGATATTTCCAAGTGGACCTGATTAAATCAATCAGAGAATTACATACTCTGCAAATCAAGATGGAGCAGCTCTATTCACTCAGTAAAAAAATGGGCCTAGTGCTAACTAACTAGCAGATGGCTTTCAGAAGCTGTCTCACAGCCTTCAAGGCTAATAGAATGTAATTAATTTATTTACTTAAAGATGTTTTAACTTTTGTAAGGCAAGCACTAACAAGGTCCTACCTGACAACGTCTAACTGACAAGTATAAGCAGTTCCAAATTAAACAAAGGAGTCAAAGCACCTGAAGGCTGGACAAGGAACAGTGGATGGAAGCTAATTGAGGAGAGAAGCAACCTAGATCTAAGGAGAAATTTCCTGTTACAATTAATTAACTTCTTGCCTCCAGAAGTTGTGAATGCTCCAACATTGGAATCTGTTTTTCTTTGAAGACATTTCACTTATCATCCAAGAGGTTTCTTCAGCTCTGATTGGGTGGTGAGGAATGGAAGTATTTATATTGCTTGCAGACAGCTGGTCATTTGCATTCTTTTAGAGAGTTGTTGTATACAACATCTGTTGTATACTTTGTTTGTGTGCGAATGATGAAGACACATGGCGATGCTGAACAAACACTTCATTCTCCTTCTACAACAACCAAGCAAAAGCAAAAGGCACGCAGGCCTTTTTATACGACCAGAAACCCGGACAATGTCAACCAATAGGAACAGAGCGTTTTTGTGCCTTGCGCATGTGCACAAGGCTGGCGCCGCTCTGTCTGGTCACGGGCAGCTTTTGGAATGCCCGGGACCCAATGCAATGTCCCGAGCCTGCTTTTGCAGGCTCCGGACACAACACCCCTCCCCCTTAGATGGAATATACTTCGCGTACATTCATGTACGCCATGCGTTGGGAAGAGTGGCATACAGTTACATTATTCAAATGCAAGGAGTGTGGAATACTTGAGTCTGCCCTCAAATATTTGCTGCCCCAAATACCCAGTTGACCCGCCCAGCTGCTGGCTGGCTGGACCCTCTAAGTCCAAGACAGCATACTTTGCAGAGGTGGAAGTCCCCGAGTCCACAATGGACCCCTCTGGGGAACACTGTCCCTCAAGCCCAAGGCCAGCAGATGGAGAGGGCTGGGTAGTGGAAGTGCCCCAGTACTGTGTGGCCCCCAAGCACGTGCCCGAGGTGCCAGAGTCAGCAGTCGCCTCCATGGCAACCTCCTTTGCTGGAGACCTCCTTTTGGGAGCAATTGCGGAATTTGGCAAGCGCCCCTGATGAAATTCCTTTTCTCTTGCTGCTCTGTGATTTGTGTGGATACCCCTGGTCAGTCTCCCTGTCTGGAGCACTATCTGACACATGTGAATACTGTGGATACCCCTGGTGTGGCTCCCTGTCTGGAGTAACTATGGATGTGTGGGATGATCCCCTATCCAGTGAATTCCTGTTAGGAGCGCTTGCGGAACCTTGGGATGAATCCCAAACAGCCTCAGTAGCAGCTAGTGAGGGCCTGTTAGTCCTGGGAAACTGTGACTCAGAATGCATATTATGGTCCTCCCCCCCCCAGAGCAGAGCCAGGAGTGGAAGGGTGCGAGTCCAGTCTCCAACGCAGCTGTCACCCAATGGTGTATGTATGACAATGGCCCTGAGACCTTGCAGACCACAACTGTGACTCAGAGATGTCCAGGCCTATAGTTTCTTGCCCAAACCGGATTGCCCACCTGGAGTCTCCTAGGTGCCCGTGGTTGTGACACCTGTGAAGCCACCTGGTCAGGGTGCAGCCTGTCCAGTTTAGTGATGAGGCGGTGACCCCAGTGGAGTTCAGCAGGGCTCTTTCCTATGGCTGTACATGGTGTGGTGTGGTGTGCAAGAAGGAAATCTGCTAACCTGTGATGCCAGTTACCGTAAGTCAATTTTTTGAGGGCATCTTTGGTGGTGCGCACCATTCTCTCTGCCAGTCCGTTGGAAGATGGATGGAAGGGAGCCGATGGTGCATGCTGTATCAGGTTGGCCTGAAGAAAAGCTTGGAACTCAGAAGACGTAAATTGAGGGCCATTATCTGAAACCAGCACATCTGGAAGACTGTATGATGCAAAAATTCCTTTCAACACCTGGATGGTCCTGGCAGTAGTAGTGGAGAAAACAGGAATAACCTCTAGCCACTTGGAATGGCTATCAACAACAACCAGGAAGAATTGCCTCTGAAAGGGCCCAGCATAATCTATATGCACTCTAGACCATGGAGTTTGAGTTTCCTCCCACCTATGTACTGGGGCCTGAGGCATTTCAGGTGAAGACTGTTGGCACACTTGGCACCCATGCACCTGGATGGCTTTATCGAGCCTAGGCCACTAAAGATGGCTGCGTGCAAGCGCTTTCATCCTGACTATACCAGGATGTCTCTCATGCAGAGAGATCAATATTCTAGACCTCAATGAGGCTGGGATCACTACCCTTTCAAGGCAACCCTTGAAAGTGGAAAACTCATGCTTCTTGTGCCAGAAGCTTTGGAACTCAGTATCAGGGCACTTGTTAGGCCATCCTGACAACACCCAGGTCAGCACGCGTGTAAGCATGTGATCAGTGGCAGTTTCTGCAGCCACGTCCCTAGCATTGAGGGGAGACCCAGGCAACTCCTGAATGGAAAGAATATTAATGGCTGGAGCAGGATCTGGCTCTAATTGGTTCAGGGGTAATCTGCTCAGACCATCTGCATGACCCATTTCTTTTCCTGGTTTGTGAACTAATGTATAGTCATATGCTGACAGGAAAATGGACCATCTCAGCATACGAGGAGAAATGATATGTGGGGTCTGTTTGTTAGTGGTAAACAAACCCAGCAGAGGCTTTAACCTCATTGAAACTCTTGTCATGGACTTTAGTCCACTGCCAAGGAGCCTGCTTGTCTAAGAGCCTGTGTAATAGCTCTGCCACTGCAGCTTTATGTGGGAGAAATGCATGGTAAAAATTTAATAGGCCCAAGAAGGCTTGCAGCTTACTCTTAGACTTAGGGCTTGGGGCCTGCTGGATAGCTTGCAATCTAGTTTCAGCAGGGTGAATGCCTTGAGCATCTGTCCTGAATCCTAAGAAGTCAGTAGAAGTGACTCCTATCTTACATCTATCCTTCTTTAATTTAAGGCCTGCTTTTCGAAAATGAAGCAAGACAACCCTTAATCGTTCTGCTAAATTTTGAGATGACTCCCCAGCAATGAGGACATCATCGAAGTAGGGACAGACCCCAGGAATACCTTGAAGTGTGCTCTCCATGATACTTTGGAATATGCCAGGGGCTACATTTACCCCAAATTGCAGTCTCTTGACCTTGAAGCCCCCCCTGTGAGTTACAATAGTCTGGGCCTCTGCAGCTGCCTCATCAACAGGTAGCTGTTGATAGGCCTGTGTCAGGTCAAGCTTTGCAAAAATGTGCCCCCCCCCTTGAGAGAGGCCAGAATGTGACTTACCACAGGCACTGGATAAGCATGCTGTTGCATTGCCTTATTCAGTGTGCACTTATAGTCTGCACATATACGTATGTCCCCGTTAGCCTTTAAAGCTGTTACTGTGGAGGTTTCCCATGGACTTGAATCCACAGGTTCTAGAATGCCCTGCTGGAGCAATTTGTCCAGCTCAGCATCAATCTTACCTTTGAGGGCAAAAGGTACCCTCCTAGGCTTAACCCTGATGGGCGTGATGGTGGGTCTAACCATAGCAAAATGGGAGGCCCCTTGTAGGATCCTAGCTCTGAACTAAACACATCTGCAAACTCCTTGCAAACGTCTGCAAGGCCCAATGTTTGCAAGCTGTGCAGCCCAATTACCTGGATTCCCAGAGCCTCGAACCATTCGAGTCCAATAAGACTCGTACGTTCATCCCCAACAACCATCACATCTATGGAACCTTCAAAATCCTTATACTATACCCTAAGGGTGGCTCCCCCTTACACACACCATAGAATTTTGAAAATCAGTGAGTATTAGATTCGATGGCCTGAGTTTAACTCGAAGGCCATTATTGCTGCAAATCCTTTTAAAGGTATTAATTGAAATAATGGAAAGAGCAGACCCAGTGTCCAACTCCATCAGTAAGGGAATCCCTTGCAACCTTATGTTAATGGAAAGTTTCTTCTTAAGGGGCTTGTGTGTCCATGTTCTTAGAATGCTCCTGCGCGATGCACAGAAACCCACCCTGTTTTGGCTGGGGACCCTGGTACTTTTCTGAAGCAATTCTTCCTGAGGTTGAACCTTCTTGCAACCCAAACAGACGAATGCAATCTGGCCCTGCCCCTGCCTGCCACACGCCCTGCAAATGGTGGAGCGAAACCTGCAGTCAGCTTGCTTGTGGCGTCCTCCGCACCCAAAGCATTGAAGAGATGCTGGGGCCTTGACTGGATGTCCCTTCTGCCTCCTCTCAGCTGGTTGGTGAAGTCTGTCGACCTCCTTTTCAGGATCCTCTTCTGATCTGTCTCGAGCGTCCTGTAGCTGTGTCTGGAGGATTCCTGATGAGGCGCTAGGCCTTCACAGCTCCGCCTGCTGTTCCTTAGCTGCCACCTCTCGCAACGCATCTTGGAAGGAGACATTTTCTTTTGCAAAAATCTTTTGTTGTAAGTCTCTGCTCTTTAAGCCAAAGACAAAACGATCTCATGTCCTCTCTTCCAGATCCTTGAACTTACAAGGTCTGGCCGCTTGCCTTAAAGCTGCAATAAAGTCCGCAGCAGATTCACCCCATCTCTGGTCTCTCTGCTCGAATGCGTGCCTGCAAGCAATGACGGATAACTTCAGCTGGAAATGTTCCTTCAACATTTTCTTCAAGTCAGCATAGGTTACTGACTACAGAGGTGTAGGGGCCACCAGATTTTCTGCGATGTCAAAAGCTTCTTGTCCACAGGCACACAAAAGAGTTGCTGCCTTCAGGCCGTCTCCTCTAATCTGTTTTACTCGGAAGTAATTCTCCGCCCATGCTATGTAGGAATTCCATCTCTCTGGGTGGGAGACATTGAAATCAGTCAACAGGTCAGATCATTGTGAATGGGGATCTAACAGATTCATTTAATATAGAGAAAGGCACTAGACAGGGATGTCCTTTATCCCCTTTGTTGTTTGTTCTAACTTTAGAGGTTTGTTCTAACTTTAGAGGTTTTATTGAATAGGATAAGAGCTGCAGATGATTTAAAAGGTGTATAGATTAGACAACATGACTACAGATTATGTGCTTTTGCTGATGATTTGCTTGTGACACTGACTCAACCAACACAGTCAGCTAAGAGTTTGATGGAGATAATTAAAAATTATGGTAGGGTATCAGACTTTAAATTAAATATATCTAAGACAAAGATGTTAGTTAAAAATTTAGATATTAATTCAAAACAAGATTTGGAAAGAATAACGGGTTGTGAGATAGTTAAGAAAGTTAAATATTTAGGAATTGATATTGAAGCCTCTAATGGGAAGTTATATAAAAATAATTATGAAGTTTTGTGGAATAAGGTACAAATAGAATTGGAGAAATGGAAAAAATTACAATTATCTATGCTGGGTAGGATAGCGGCAGTTAAAATGAATGTATTGCCAAAATTTTTATTTCTTTTTCAAATGTTACCTATACTTAAAAAGGATGCGAATCTGGAGGAGTGGCAGAAGGGTATTAATAGATTTATTTGGAATGGCAAGAAACCGAGGGTCAAATTAAAAATCATTCAGGATACAAGGGAAAGAGGTGGTTTGAAAATGCCCAATTTTAAGTTATATTACCATGCTGCTGTTTTAGTAGCGATAAGTGACTGGGTTAATTTAACTAATGACAGAATATTGAATATTGAAGGGTATGGTTTATTATATGGTTGCATGCATATTTAGTTTATGATAAAAAGGTAGATAGGAGTTTCAAAGAGCACCTATTGAGAAGTGCTCTGTTGCGTGTTTGGAAAAAGTATCAGTATATATTAAATGAAAAGATTCCTGTCCCCAGACACGCAATAGAGAATATAAATAGAGTACAAGTTCAAGATGTGGTGCCCTATGAGAAACTCCTAATTAAAGAAGGGAATTTGTTATTATTAAAGTCCTTGAACATGTTAAGTGAGGAAGGAATAGTCCATACTTGGTTTCCATATTTACAATTGCAGACTAGATGGAAAAAAGACTTGAAGATGGGTTTATCTCAAACAGATGAAAATTTAATTAAACAAGTTAGAGACCAAAGGTCTATGCATATTAAAAGATTATATAACGTATTGATAGAAATTGATTCTGAAACTGAATTAGTTAAGGACTGTATGATAAAGTGGGGACAAAATTTTGGACAACCAATCATGATGGAAACTTGGGAGAGGATCTGGGTGAAAAATGTAAGATTTACACAAGCGCAACATTTAAGAGAAAATTTTTATAAAATGTTTTATAGATGGCATTTGGATCCGAAAAAATTATCATATATGTACCCTAATTTACAACCTAAGTGCTGGAGATGTGAATGTATGGATGCTACTTATTTTCATGTATGGTGGACTTGTAGAAAAATCAAGGCCTTTTGGATAAAAATATGGTGGATACTTCAAAACATTTTGAAAAAGCGTATTGTATTTTCACCATAGCTGTTTTTGTTAGGCATTATAAAAGACTGCACCACCATAGAGATGAACTTAATTTTGAACTTGATTACAGCAGCAAGACTGTTGGTGGGACAATATTGGAAGAAGCCAGAATTACCATCTATCGAAGAATGGACTTTGAAAGTTACAAATTTGGCAGAAATGGCTAAAATATCCGCATATTTGAAGGATCATTCAAATGAAAAATATATGTTGGACTGGAAAAAATGGACAGAGTATATACAAGGGAAATATCAATCTAAGAAATTGTACTCAGTATATAGTTAAATTTTTATATGTTGGACTGAAAAATTATAGCTAAATTTTTATTAGGATTTATATAATAATTTTGTTTAGTTTAGTGGGTTTTCTTATGTTTTATCCTGTATTCACTTGGGAAGTCGGGGGTGGGTGGGTGGGTTGGGGTGGTGTTATAATGTACTCAACTGTAATATTGGTATTATATAAGAATGATATACTTTTTGATAAAGGAGGGGTTGCTCGGGCAGTACCTCGGAACCACATCTGGAGGGGGTGGAGATTGAGGAGTGAAGGATTGGAGGGAAGTAGGGAGGTTGTAGGAGGAGGGTGGAGAGAGAGGGAGGGAGAGAGGGTGGGGGGATAGAAGTAGGAGGTAGGGAGGAAGGAAGAGGGGGATGTGGTGGAGGGGGTGCTGCCGAGAAATACCCATAGTTATTTTAATTAAGTTTTTATACTTTGTTTTGTGTTGGAAAAAGTTGTAAACGATTGTATTAAGTTGAGTTGTATTTAATTTGATTTTTTTGTTTATATTTATAATTATAAAACTAATAAAACATTTTAAAAAAAAGAAATCAGTCAATCGGCCAATCTTCGACATTGTAAGTTTTACGACCTTCACCACTCACTTCCTCTACAAGCTGCTGTTGGGGAAAGGGTCCTTTAGCCGAGCTCAACCTCCAGTGACGCTGTACTGGCAGGCTGGGACGCTGATTCAGATGCCGTCTTCCCCTCTTCGGACTTCCTGGGTAAGTCCTTAAATCTTTTATTCCAGTTTGCAAAGGATCCCACCTTCGTCACCAGTGTTGTATACTTTGTTCGCGTGCGAATGATGAAGATACATGGTGATGCTGAACAAACACTTTATTCTCCTTCTACAACAACCAAGCAAAAGCAAAAGGCACGCAGGCCTTTTTATATGGCCAGAAACCTGGACAATGTCAACCAATAGGAACAGAGCGTTTTCGAACCTTGTGCATGCGCACAAGGCTGGTGCCGCTCTGTCTGGTCATGGGCAGCTTTTGGAATACCCGGGACCAATGCAACGTCCCGAGCCTGCTTTTGCAGGCTCAGGAGACAACAACATCCAACACTGGAAGTTTTTAAAAAGAGATTGGACAATCATTTGTCTGAAATGGTACAGGGTTTCCTGCCTGAACAGGAGGTTGGACTAGAAGACCTCCAAGGTCCCTTCCAACTCTGTTATTCTGTTAATCTATTGCTCAAATTATGGATTTCTTGTAAAATTACAATTAAAAAAAACAAAATAATCAGATCACCAAATTATGAACACGGTCCTATTTTCTGTGATTATACGGATAAAGTAAAGAAACCTATTGTTGTATGTTATGTTCTACGATGATCGCTTCTCAAGATTTTGTGTACAATGCTGATTGTTTTAATAAAGGAAGTGGACACAAATATAAGCTCTTTTTTTTAATCAGATATAGAGTGGAAGGAACATCTATCAAATCTACAGATGAAACAAAACTGCGTGAGATAGCTAATGTTCCTTTAAGAGAATAAAATGAAAAATTATTTTCATAGGTTAAACAAATGGGCTGAAAATAATAGTGAAATGTAAAAGAAAAAAATATGAAATTCTTTAGTTAGGAAACAGATATCAAATGCATATATATATATTTGTTTTCTGAGGTTTTCGCGGGTGTTTGTATGTAGGTCTTTGGTTCTTCGGGTTTTCTCCCACGTAGAATTTGAAGTGTCTTGGCGACGTTTCGACGAAGTCTCATTCGTCATCTTCAGGCTGGTGCTTTCGGCTTCTGCTTCTAGGAGCAATGTGAGATTTTAGCTGTTTCTTCCTTTTAACTGCCAGTGGGGGTTTGAACTGATTGGCTGGGAGCTCGGCTGTGTTCTGATTGGGTGGAGGTGTCTTCTGATTGGTTAGGGGCTTGGCTGTGCTCTGATTGGCTGGGGGAGTGTTCTGTTTGGGTGGGGGCTTTGTTGTGCTCAGGTTAGTCTGATTTACAAGGGGATTAGAGATGGTGAACTGCATAGCTGTTTGGCTTCGCGTTCGTGGTCATGCCTCATCTTCATGGTGGGTGTCAGTTTGTTTCGTGTATGGATTGGAGGGGTTTAAGGTGGCTTAATCAGAGCACAGCCAAGCCCCTAACCAATCAGAACACACCTCCACCCAATCAGAACACAGCCGAGCTCCCAGCCAATCAGTTCAAACCCCCACTGGCAGTTAAAAGGAAGAAACAGCTAAAATCTCACATTGCTCCTAGAAGCAGAAGCTGAAAGCACCAGCCTGAAGATGACGAATGAGACTTCGTCGAAACGTCGCCAAGACACTTCAAATTCTACGTGGGAGAAAACCCGAAGAACCAAAGACCTACATATATATATATATATATATATATATATATATATATATATATATATATGTATATGTATATGTATATGTATATGTATATGTATATGTATATGTATATGTATATGTATATGTATATGTATATGTATATGTATATGTATATGTATATGTATATGTATATGTATATGTATATGTATATGTATATGTATATGTATATGTATATGTATATGTATATGTATATGTATATGTATATGTATATGTATATGTATATGTATATGTATATGTATATGTATATGTATATGTATATGTATATGTATATGTATACACACACACACACACACACACACACACTAGGTAGGATGCTATATGGCCTAGTAATAGAACTTAGAATATGGAATCTTGGAATATTTAATTGATTACATGCTGAATATGAGCAAGCATTTTGATGTGGCTGAAAAAATGCAGTTTCAGATTGCATTTATATGCATAGCTTCTCAGTCTTGAGAAATAATAGTGCCAAATTATTCAATGCTGAGATGAGAACCCTGCTTGAGCACTGGATCCAGTTATGGAGAAGAAATAAATGGAACAGTGTCACAGCAGAACAGAGGCCTTATACAAGTGAGGCAGCCCAGCTCTCTGGCTCGAAAATGAAATGTATCTGTCAACGCTGCTAACATCGGATATTCTTGCTTTGATAACAGATGGAAATGCAGCCATTTTCCTCTTTTGCTTTTAGAATTAGTTGTTCCTGGGAGGGGGAATGTGGATGAGAGTCCAGCTAGTCATAACAATAATAAGTCATGGGAATCCAAGGTTATTGGAGTTGATAAAGATTTGGCAGGCTGGAGAGCTGGGGGGAAAGCCCGCAATTCAAGCTAATTGGAGAACGTGATTTATGATGTTAATTGGAGGATGGAATTGTGCTTTGCTACTTTGTGCCCAGGGGAGGGGAATTCAGTTTTTGGCTTTAAATATGTAGTGCCGATACTTTGTTTCTCGAATAAAAGATTCTTTAAGGTAAACAATGCCTCAAAGTTCTTTTGAAGAATTTCATCTGTCGGAACCATGACAGTAATATCTGTCATCTCAGGTCAAGTTAAACCCATATTATGAAATATGAATGACATTGAATTAGAAATGGGTAGCAGCATCAATGCCCACATTATCCACCAATTATATTATGAAACTTTTAATATATGCAACATTACAACATGCCACAGCGAATGTTCCATGTAATATGACCACAGCACGATTTCTTTCTAATTTCTTTGTATCAAATATACTTTATGAATACTCCTGCTCATTCCTACTATGCCAACAGGGAAGGAGGGAAAAGAAAAGGAAAAAAAGAAGGAACTTCAACTACTGTCCAGATAGATAAAAGTGACTCAGGAGGTTCCAAAGAGCTCTTTGTAAACGAATCTCTGCTCTTCAACACTAGTTGAAAACAGTTCCATCTTTTATACTCTTAACCTAAATATATCATTCATTCTTTAATTTATTTCTTCCTGTTTTAAGTCTCTACAACAGTTTATACATTTTAGCAATTACATGTTCAACATCAGTACACAACTGAACAAATTTTGTCTTACTTTTCTCCATGCCATAAATCTTTTTATCCATTTTGAATCTTTCTAATAATTGTAAATGGGAAAACCATTAACAATAATATTCTTCTGCCACTAATTGTTCACTTGATTTAATTTTATTTTACCTTAATGGTTTTCGAATAATTCTTGATGTATTAACCATTTGTTTTTGTCTGATGTTTCGCTTCTATGGAATGCTACTTGTGCTGAGGTTCACAAATGTATTTTTATGCCCAATCTAGGTTTATTCCACATTCTCAATATGGCACATCTAATAAAATGATTTTTAAAATCCACATTAATTTTAACTTCATTGTACCCTAAATATCTATGGCATCCAAACCAAAGTGACCTTCTAATTCCAAAAGTCTCTTGTTTTTTGGCAAATCCAGACCAAATTACAGCTTCAAAATACAATCAGATAAACTGAATTCACCTCTTACCTTTGCATCTGTTAACACTTTAATTTAATTCATTGTTCTTTATCTTTCCGTTAAAAAATAGACACATCTTTTTGCCATTATTTGAATGAAACATCAATTATCAAAATAGCTTGTCTGACACAAAAACATCATTCTAGGCAAAACATTCATTTTTACCCCAGAAATTCACCCTAACAGCAACAATGTTAATTTCTCCCATCTTAGCATATCTTTATTGATTTTATCCCATATCTTAACATAATTATTTTAAAATAACATTAAATTCATATTTGCCATAGTAATACCAAAGTATTTTATCCTTTTTTCTCAGTCTTAATACCAGTTTTTTTTTTCCAGTTCTAGCTGGTCTTCTAATGTTCATATTTTTGTTAAGACCTTCATTTTCTGTTATTAACCTTAAAACCTGTGAACATACCAAAGTCTTTTAATTTTCTCATTAATGTTTTTACTACTTCTAGTGGATCTTCCAAAACTAACACCAAGTCATCCTTAGATGCCCTTACGTTTCTTTTTATATCTTTATTCCCATGATTCTCTGATTTTTGTCTTATGTCTCTATTATATACCACAAGAACTAAAATGAACAAGAGTGGAATTGGTAGACGTCCTTGTGTTGTCCCTTTTTTAATCTCAAAAGGTTTTGGTAGCTCTTTGTTAACAATTATTTGTGCTTTCACTGAAGTACCAATGGCTGTTACCCATTTAATAACATTATCTTGAAGGTTCATCTATTCCAAAATTCTTAACAAGAAAATCCCATTCAAATTGTCAAAGACTTTCTCTGTATAAGAATTTCAATGCAGCTCATTTTTCATTATATTGCTCTAAATACTCCAAAATATCCAGCATATTTCTAATATTATCTAATAATTGTCTTTTACATAAAGGCCTGTATTGATCTTCATGAATAAAAATCTGTAAAATTATTTTCAATCATTCAGTGAAAATCATAGTCATTAATAAATGGTCATTATTCTGTAAAGGTATTGATCAATAGTTTCTTGTTAAAGTCAAATCTTTAAATATAATGCTGTATTAGCATCTTTCTAGCTCAGAGCTCCCCAGTCTTTTGGGCACCAGGGACTGGTTCCATGCAGAAGTTTTTCCGTGGACCAGTGGGGGCGTGATTTTGTGTGCTGCCTGCATCCCGCAGATGGGGCTTTGCTTGTTTGTGCGGCCCAGTTCCTGGCATGCTGCGGCCCGGTACCAATCCGCAGATCAGGGGTTGGGGATTCCCGTTCTAGCTATCAGGAATTTTTCCAGTTTTTAGAATAATGTTCAATTGTTTGTAATAAAGTTTGTAAAAGCTTTTTACCTCAAAACATTAATAGTAAAAAGCTGGCAACTCACCTGAACCAGGTACCTTTCCTGTTTTAGCCTTTTTGATAGCTTCACACAGTTTCCTTATTGTTATAGACATGTTTTAAATTTTTATCTGATTCTCTGTAATCTTTGGTAAATTCTGTTTATATAAATATTTATCCACTTTTTCTGCGGTATGTTTTTGACCTTTGTATAAAATAATATAAATACCTATGAAGCACTTTTTGCATATTTGATTTATCCTTTATTACAGTATTTCCTTCTTGTAATTTTAATATTACTTTCTTTTCTTTTTATATGCAATCATTTTTCTGGCTTATGTGCAAGTTCAGAATTTCATTGTTTTGCATAGATCATCTTTATTTCAATCTCTCCAATTCTTACCACAGACTGTTACCTTTGTAAAAGTTTAATTTGTTGAGTAATAGTTGTCATTCCTGGTTTTTTTTAAATTCTTCTTCCTTTTTTTAAATCTCATTCCATCTCATTCTTGTAATCTATCATTTAAAAATCTACTTTCAGATTAGCCTCAGACTTTTCTGGTATAACTTGTTTGTCTTCCAAGGGACTTAGTCCTTTTTTGAATATATGTGGTAAGAGGCAAACACAGGTAATACTCCTGCCTCCTCTTTTCCTCATGACAACAGCCCTGTGAGGTGGGTTGGACTGAGAAGTCTCTGGCACTAAGTAACTCTCCAGTTGTCATGCCTAAGTCAAACCTAGAACTCAGAGTCTCCTGGTTTCTAGGCCTGCACCTTCACCACCATGCCAAACTGGCTTTCTTTTGTGTTGGCACGGCAAAGAAAACAGAAAATCAATCCAATTTCTTTTACAGAGATGGCATGCAAGTACTTTTATGATGGCATCTTAACATCATAAAAACAAGTACAGGAAATATAAAACACACCTGTATAAAATCTAAGGATATATTATCAAGGTGTAGGATTGAGGTGGTATATTATCTAGAATCCCTGTGAGGAATGGCAGATACAGGCTCAGGAGGCAAGGAATCTGGGGTTCACAAAAAAGAACCATGTAGGTGTAGAAAGAAAAGCTGAGGTGCAAAGAGAGAGAGAGAGAGAGAGACCGCTCCCTTAGCATTGAAAATACAAAGGAGACAGTAATTCTTCTTAACCTCAGTTATACCAGTCTCTGTGGTGTTAGAATGATCATGGTGTAAGACTCATAGTTCTTAAAGCAGATGGTCCTTTCACTTCCCTCATGCCTGCTTCATTGTACTACCGTAGTTAATGAGGAATTGATTGCTGCCTACCAACTATGCTGGGTTCAACAATGCTTTTGACCAGAGAAAGCAGACCATGTACCACTAGATCAAGCTAACAATCATACTTCACTACCATTCTGAACCAATGACGGCCGCATGCTGCTGACTGCTAGCCTAAATAATTTTCAGTTAATTACAACAACAATTGTTCCCCAAAGGGAGACGATCTTAACAGCAGAAGTTGAACAACTACCATAATATTTCAGTCATGACACAAACACTACCTTGTTTTCTGCTCCTTCAGGTTCTTGGGAAACTTATTACAAGGCTACAAAAAAAAAGAGTGCTGAATAGGTAGCATGATGGCAATATCAACTTAAACTCTGCCACAGTTGATGTAAAGAAAGAGAGAAGTCACTGTCATTATTGCGTTCCTGTCTGTGATAGTCTTCTCCTTGCTAAGGCAGATAACGTTCAGTTTTTCTGTCCCAACAACAGAATGATAAATTGGATTATTTTGTGTTACCTCTGCAGAGTATTACTGTAAAGATTCTGTTAGTGCCAGGAAAGGAGAAAGAATCTTTGTTCAGTAATAAAGCACACATTTGTACATCTACCCAAACAACATATAGGGTGTCTTAAGTTTGAGTCTAGAACATTCTTCACACCACAGATGGTACTATAAAAGATATTTGTTATTTCCCAAAGGTGATGGGGAAAAAATGCAGGGTCAACAATTCTGACTTTATTTATTTATTTATTACATTTATATGCCACCCATCTCATCAGAAAACATTCTGGGCAGTTTACAGACATTAAAACTAATACACATTAAAATAATAAAAAGAAAGAATAACAACAGTACTAAATACCAATACTCTGGCTTCATGAATAAAAATGGTTTTCCCTGTGGGAGATCCTGCTATTACTTGTCAAAATGATAAGGAAACATGTAAATTGATTAAGCAATATATGTCACTGCAAAATTATATTGAGTTCATAGTCCAGAGATGTATCCACTAATAGGAGGAACAGGAGCAATCTGAGCATTATATCACTGCATTGGTGATGCATGGAACCATTTAAATTCTAGAACATCTTCAAACAAGTTCAGCCTCTCAAGATAAAGCCAGTTATACAGCTGCAGCATAGACTATTTTACTTTGAACAAAAAATAAATAAAAATGACAGATCGGATAAAAAAATAAACTGGAAAGGGAAATTGGAGTATCGGATCTTTCAAAAACTTGAGTTTTATCCAAACAGCAATATTAGTTATAATAATATAATTTAATATTATTAATATTAATATTAGCAGTCTGCTGTAATAACTAAAGTGCTGGCGTAGAAACCAGTAGAGTGTGAATTGTAATCCTGCCTTAGGCATGAAAGCCTGCTGAGTGACTTTGGGCCTGTCACTTTCTCTAGGGTTATTGTTGTGGGGAAAATAGGAGGAAGAAGTATTATGTGCGTTTGTCACCTTGAGTTATTTATAAAATAATAAAGGTGAGATCAAACTCTACAAAATAATACATGAAATAAATTAGTCATTTGTTTAGGATGCATATCGTTGAAATGTGGAAAATGCAGGAGAAAGGGGAAAAAAAGGTCATTCTGTACTTCTGTTCATTCATATATAAAATTTATTCCTAAAAAGATTGAGGATGGGAGCTTAAAACTTTACAAATGAACTTTTGTACTCCTAATTCTAAAAAAAACTTTATCATCTCCCAGATCAAGAGCAATCAGCCCTTGAATAATATGCATGAGCAGGATTTCTCCCCCTTATGGGAAGCACTGATTGACCATTTCTTCCTGATTATTAGATCAAAAAGTCTTTTGATCAAATCAAGCCAAGCTTTATGTTAAAATAAAGAACCCCAGCAGAAAATGGAAGGAATAGTACACCTTGAATATTTAATGATAAGTTCCTTGAATGAAGAAAGTAACACTGGAATGATTATCAATACTATCAGCCAACTTCTCTTTTCTTGCTGAGCTGCGGGAGCTTTGCTTTGGGAAAAGCATTATCACAGCTGAAGATGATGAATGATCAAAAATCATCTCAGGTATTTCTTATTTCTTATTTATTTATTTATTTATTTATTTATTTATTTATTTATTTATTTATTTGATTTGATTTGATTTGATTTGATTTGACTTCTATGCCGCCCTATTCCGGAGAACTCAGGGCGGCTCACAACATAAATAGAAATCACCAGTTAAAATAAAAACCCCTAAGTTAAAAGAAAACCAACCATTCAACAAACATACACACAAACATACACTGGCTAGGGGCAAGATGTTAACTGCCCCAGGCCTGCCGGCAGAGGTGTGTTTTAAGCAGTTTACGAAAGGCGGAGAGGGTGGGGGCGATACGGATCTCTGGGGGGAGTTGGTTCCGGAGGGCCGGGGCCGCAACAAAGAAGGCTCTTCCCCTAGGCCCCGCCAGGCGACACTGTCTGGCTGACGGGACCTGGAGAAGGCCGACTCTGTGGGCCCTAACCGGCCGCTGGGATTCATGGGGCAGCATACGGTCCCATAAGTAACCTGGTCCGATGCCATGTAGGGCTTTGTAGGTCATAACCAACACTTTGAATTGGGTTCGGAGACCAATTGGCAGCCAATGCAGCTCGCGGAGTGATGCCGAAATGTGGGCATTTCTGGGCAAGCCCAACACTGCTCGCGTGGCTGCATTCTGCATTACCTGAAGTCTCCGAACGTTTTTCAAAGGTAGCCCCATGTAGAGCATTGCAGTAGTCGAGCCTCGAGGTGATAAGGGCATGCGTGACTGTGAGAAGAGACTCCTGGTCCAAATAGGGCCGCAACTGGTACACCAGGCGAACCTGGGCAAATGTCCTCCTCGCCACAGCCGAAAAATGATGTTCCAAATTTAGCTGTGGATCGAGGAGGACGCCCAAGTTGCGGACCTTCTCCGAGGGGGTCAAAAGCTCCCCCCCAGGCTGATGGACAGATAGATTGAGTTATCTTTGGGAGGTAGAACCCATAGCCACTCCGTCTTGTCGGGGTTGAGTTTGAGTCTGTTGGCACCCATCCAAACCCTAACAGCCTCCAGACATCGGCACATCACTTCCGCTGCTTCACTGAAATGACACGGGGTGGAGATGTAAAGCTGGGTATCATCAGCATACTGATGATATCTCACCCCGTGTTGTCGGATGATCTCACCCAGCGGTTTCATGTAGATATTAAACAGAAGAGGTGAGAGGACCGATCCCTGAGGGACCCCACAAGGGAGGAACCTAGGGGTCGACCTCTGACCCCCCGCCAACACTGACTGCGACCAACCAGTGAGGTAGGAGGTGAACCACTGCAAAACAGTGCCCCCAACCCCTCCAGTCGGTGCAGAAGGATACCATGGTCAATGGTATCGAAAGCCGATGAGAGGTCAAGTAGCACCAGGATAGTGGAAAGTCCCCTATCCCGGGCCCGCCAGAGATCATCCGTCAGCGCGACCAAAGCACTTTCCATGGAGTAGCCGAGCCTGAATCCTGACTGTTGAGGGCCCAGATAATCGGCCTCATCCAAGGACCGTTGGAGCTGGAGTGACACCACCTTCTCAACAACCTTCCCTATAAAGGGAAGATTGGAGACAGGACGGTAGTTGTTTAATACAGCTGGGTCCAGGGAAGGCTTCTTGAGGAGGGGGCGCACAATTGCCTCCTTGCAGGGAGCCGGAAAGGACCCCTCCCTCAAGGAGGCGTTAACAATCTCCTGAACCCAGCCCCACGTCACCTCCCTGCTGGCCAAAACCAGCCAGGAGGGGCACGGGTCCAATAAACAGGTGGCGGAACTCACAGCTCCAATGGCCTTGTCCACTTCATCGGGTGCTACAGGGTCAAACTCCGTCCATACAACAGGATCAAGACGAGTCCCTGTCATCTCGACTGACTCATTGTCAGCCGACACTGCATTCCAATTGGAGTCAAGGTCCATCCGAAACTGGGCAATTTTATCCGCGAAAAACTTATTAAAATCCTCAGCACTACCCTGCAAGGGTGCATCAACCCCCCCCCCCCGATTAAGGAGGGAGCGAATCACCCTAAACAGAGTGGCTGGGCGGGATTCCGCAGATGCGATCAAGGCGGAATGATACGCGCATCTTGCCGTCTTGAGCGCCACCTGATAAGTCTTAATATAAGATCTTAATAGTGTTCAGTCAGATACAGATTTACTTTTACTCCATCACTTCTCTAGACGTCTCTTCTGGCGCTTCATCCCCCTGAGTTCCTCAGTAAACCAAGGAGATCTCCTGGGTCTGCTACCACAGAGAGGTCGCAGCAGCGCGATCCGATCAAGAGCCCCCTTTGCAGCCATATTCCAGGCCGTAACCAGGGACTCTGCCGAACCGAGAATGAGAGAATCCGGTATTTCCCCAAGTGTCCTCTGAAAGCTCTGTGGGTCCATCAGACGTCTGGGGCGGAACCACCTAATAGGTTCCGCCTCCCTGCAGGGGAGGATTGGAGCCTTGAAAACAAGCCGTAACAGAAAATGGTCTGACCATGACATAGGCAAGATATCTAAGCCCCTTAAATTCAGATCATTGTTCAACTGTTCTGAGAGGAATACCATGTCGGGAGTGTGTCCCCTCTCGTGAGTCGGTCCCTGAACTACTTGAGTCAGGTTCATGGTTGCCATGGTGGCCATGAACTCCTGCGCCAACCCAGAGGATTCGCCGAGCGACGGAAGATTTAAGTCCCCCAAGACAATAAGCCTGGGGAACTCAACCGCCAGCCCAGCAACCCCCTCAAGTAGCGCAGGCAGGGCTGTTGTCACGCAGCTGGGAGGCAGGTACACGAGCAACAAGCCCACCTGAACCCCTAGGTCCAACTTCACAAGGAGCAACTCATAACCCGCAATCTCAGAAACAGCGAGCCTGCGTCTTCTTGGCTATAATAGCCACTCCTCCCCCCCTTCCCTGGGGTCGTGGCTGGTGCCATACCTGAAACCCGGCTGGACACATCTCAGAGAGAGGAACTCCTCCCTCTGGGCCCAGCCAGGTCTCGGTCACACATGCGAGGTCGGCCTCCTCATCCAGGAGAAGATCATGGATGTGGGGAGCTTTATTTACAACCGACCTGGCATTGAGCAGCAATAGCCTGAGCCCAGGGTCCGGATTTCGCCCATTACTAGTACTTCGGGTTGAACTCACAGGGTCGGAGCAAGGGATCGCTTTTAGACAGCGAGCTCTTGTTCCCTGGGAATGGCCTACCCTATGGCTCCCGCCATATCTGCCTCTTCCCAGTAAGACCGGTATACTTTGGCCCTCTATCACCCCAGAGCCAGCGTCCCCCGCCCCCTCCGCCTCTGCCGCACCAGGCAGGCTAGCCAGTTCATCGCATTCATTCCACTCAACCACAACTTCATCCATAGCGTCAATTTATCCCTCCCACTCTTTAAACTAAACACATTAAAAACAATAAACTAACCATCCATTCAACCTGATTCATTCCACTAACACTCAGTCCCCCCCACATCATTCATAACATCTAACAATCAGTTAAAATGATATTAAACAAATTTAAATATTTAAAATTTAGACAGACAATAATTAACAAACAGTTGCTCTCAAATAATACTAATTAATAATAATTCTTGTGTTCGTCACAGCCATAGATGTAGATCAAGGGTGTCAAACTGCCGGCCCAGGGGCCAGTTTCATCATACTGAAGCCACGCCCACCCGATTGCTGGCAATGCAAAAAGAGTTGCGATATATCGTGACACGTCACATGACGTGGCGAGTTTGACACCCGTGATGTAGTTTGATAAACTGTTACACCTGAAATTGCACCTGAAATTTTGATCACAAGCTGTGATGGTTATAAGTGGAGGCACTCATGTGACCAGACCTGATTTTACAACTGTTTTTATGGCAGTCATTAAACGAATCATGCAGTAGTAGGTCCAAATCACACAGTTGTAAATCAGAATGCATTCTCTCAAATAAGCAGGTTTTTTTTTGGTTGGAAACCAGAAACAAATTCCAGCCATGTACTACAGGATGCTGCAACCAGTCATAAATGTGAACTGGCTGCCAACTGCCTGAAATGAAGTTAAGCGATGGGGGGGGGGATGTGATATTTTACAATGGCTGGAAGTGCTTCCTGGCCATAAGTCACGTCTTCTGAGGCTATTGTAACTCCAACCAACTATTAAATGATCAGTTGTAAATTGAGTACTATCTATACTAACCATATAAATGGACATACATTTCTTTAGAAGTATTATGGATTTGCATCTTACCAATTTCATTACATGAAATATCTTTTGAGTAATAAGTTAAAATTGTGTTATCATACTATCAAGCATATATTAGGTGTGGTGGAGTTTTGCAATATGTATATTGTATTGACTTTGAGGCAAGGATATGCCAAACTAGGTGTTTTATGTTGAAATTATAGTCTCAAGTATGATCAGATTTAAAGTATGTTACTTAGCTAGTCCATACTCCGCAGGTGTATGCTATTGTTACAACATCGACTTTAGTGGGTGCATCACCTAGTTGAAGATGTGTATTTGTTCACAAGAATAATTTTGCATCATGACTTCTGCATTAATATTCAAACTAATCTTCTTCAGTGGCTTTGGGCAACATAGTGGAGAGTGGGGAGACTGGAAGTTGATTATGCAATATATATATATATGTTTTCTGAGGTTTTTGCGGGTGTTTGTATGTAGGTCTTTGGTTATTCGGGTTTTCTCCCACGTAAAATCTTGACGATGAAATTAAGAAGAGTATATTAAGATTGGAAAAATTACAACTTGTCTTTGCTGAAGAAAATTTTTGTGATTAAAAAAAAATCAGTATCTTGCCTAGAGTGAGGTTTTTGTTTCAGACAATATTTGTTTTGTCAACTAATGCATCATTTAAACAGTGGCAGAAAGATATATCTAAATTTGTCTGGTAGAAGAAAAAAACAATCAGTTAAATATAAGTTGTCACAGATGCAAAGGAAAGAGAAGGGTTGGGTTTACCTGATTTGAAATTATATTTTGCAGTTTGTTTGATTTGAATAAAAGAGTGGATGTTGCTGACAAATAAATCATTTATAGTTAGAAGGACATGACCTGAAATTTGTGGGCTATGGATAATATGGATAATATGGATATGATAAAAATCAAAGTTAATATGGATTTCAAAAATCATTAGACATGTGACATTGAGAATACTGCAATAGATACAAATCCAGGTTATGCCTAAAACCACCTTTATATATCTCCACATGAAGCATTTATGGACAAGAAATAACAGGTAAACACATTCAAGAGGAAATCTAAAATAAAATCAGGAGAAGAACTTGTGGCTGAATCATACAGTTGTCAATGGTTCTCTTATTTACAGTTTTTTTATATTCCATTCAATCATATCTGATTCTTGGAGCCTGCCTGGATAAGTCGCTGCAGTTTTCTTGGTGAGGTTTTTCAGAAGCGGTTTATCATTGCCTCCTTCCTAGAATTGAGAGAGAGTGACTGGCCCAAGGTCACCCAAGGTGGCTGTGTGCCTAAAGCAGAAGTAGAACTGACCGACTCCTGTTTTTAGCCTGATGCATTAAGCACTACACGAAATTGCCTTTCTTACAATTATTATAAAGAATTATACTAGACAAAAGAATTCATGTTTTTGAACACTTTAGAAAGGTTTGAAATGGAATTGTGTACGTGTATTAATAAAGTTAGTAAATGTATTAACTTTTATTGACATTTGAAACAGAAGAACAAATGGAGTGTATGATAAACTATGGTAAAATTTTTGGTTATAGTATACTGACGGAATAGTGAGAAAATCTGTGGCTGAAAGGATTGAAATGTTTATTGTGTTATTATCTTAAAGAGGTTTTTTAAAAAAATTATGTACCATTGGTACATGTCATCAGAGAAATTGTCTAGAAAGTATAACAGCACTTCAAATTTATGTTGTAAATGTGAACAAGAAAGGACATTTTATTATGTTTGGTGTATGTGTCTACAAGCTAGAAAATTCTGGATTCGAATACATTGATTCAGAAGATTTTAAAGATTAATATAGAATTGAAACCTAAAGTTTTTCTTTTGGGATTGATGGACAAACAATTGGAAAAAGGTCATGGAATTTTATATTTGTGTATGATAACCATAGCAAGATTATTTAATGCACGAAGATGGAAATATTCTATTTCTATTTTACCCCCTCCTCCTTTTAAAAGGATGTCATTATTAAAATGGTACCCCCAAAATACTAAAATACAAACTGAAATGGAGAATGTTGATCTCCACTAAGGGAATATTTATCTCACAGTAATGAAAGCCCTATTTTCTGCATTTCACAATATCCTCCCATTTCCTCAGAGTGGTAGGATACATAGTAGAACCAGTAGAGTAGATTTATCATTAAGGCAATGAATAGAGGAAGCTGGTGTAGGCTGTTTAAAGATAAGAATGAAAAGCTGCTTTACAGTTAAACCTGGAGATAGATTGGAAATCAAGCAAATGCCACAATATTGGAAGTTTATAATCCACAAGCTCCAGTTAACACCTTGTCAGCTCAGGGGCTGCCCCAAAGAAGAGGGAACCAACCTCTTCTCCAAGGCACCTGAAGGCAGGACAAGAAGCAACGGGTGGAAACTAACCAAGGAGAGAAGCAACCTGGAACTAAGGAAAAATTTCTTGACAGTCAGAACAATTAATCAGTGGAACAACCTGCGTCCAGAAGTTGTGAATGCTCCAACACTGGAAGTTTTAAAGAAGAGACTGGACAACCATTTGTCTGAAATGGTATAGGGTTTCCTGCCTGAGCAGAAAGACTAGAAGACCTCCAAGGTCCCTTCCAACTCTATTGTTGTTGTTATTGTTAACTGCATTTCTTATTAAAGTTTCCAAATAAACTTCATCTTAATATACAGCACATGAGGACCCAGATTGTTGGGTCAATATGCTGACTTTGTAAACTGCTTAGAGAGGGCTGTAAAGCACTGTGAAGTGGTATATAAGTCTAAGTGCTATTGCTATTACAATAATCTAATCTGGATATAATGAGCCAAGAATGAACAAAACAAGAAAAGACTCAGCTACAATCAGTGAGCTAGAAAGAAATTCCTAAGTAATCTAAATTTCCAGGGGGGGGGTCTTGACTGGTGCTGATAATGAATCCCATGAAATGGTCTCATTATTCAGATTCACACTATTCAAAATGATAGTTCTATGGAAAATATGGTAATTGGTTCTGGCTCTATGGAAATAGGCAAGAAACCTTTTAAACATACATTGTATATTAATGAAATACTGCAGTAAATTATAAACAGAATATAATTTAAATTTTATGGTTAACAAAGTCACTCAGTACTTATAGTAAGCAAAATAAAAACAAATTCTACCATAGATTCCAGCATTCCAACATCCTGACTTATTTTAGCATTACTATGACCATGTTTGGGTCATTCAATTAGCAATAGCAATAGCAACAGTAATAGCACTTAGACTTATATACAGTTTCATAGTGCTTTACAGCCCTCTTTAAGTAGTTTACAGAGTCAACATATTGTCCCTAACAACCTGGGTCCTCATTTTACCAACCTCAGAAGGATGGAAAGCTAAATCAACATTGAGTTGGTGAGTATCGAACTGCAGAACTGCTGGCAGTTGGCAATCTGCAAAATTAGCCTGCAATACTGCATTCTAACCACTGCACCACCATGCCTCTTAAACCTTATTACATCAAGTTTTTGCTCTATTTGTAATAATGACCCTGTTCTTTTAAAAACATCTATTGTTTTCCTCTGATTGAATCTTCCTGTTCTCCATTTTGCACATACAAAGGTTAGCAGCATCTAAAACCTCAAACATAAGAGTATATGTGCCAGCCTCAATCACACACACATGCACTAGCCTTGCATTAACTGAATTTTGAGTTGCATTAACTATGATCTGATAACAATTTACAGTTCATACTAAATAGAATCTCAAATAACTCAAACTCCTGCCAATTGTGACCAGTCCACCAATTATCTGGATCTAATGGCATCCTCAGATCTGATTTTTAAGAAAGAAACCTTTAAATCAAACCCTGGATTTAGGATTATTTTTTCCCTCACAGTGATGCTAACATCTTGCCCTTGAGTCAGCAGGAAAGTATGCCAGCACAAATTACACCTGTCTTGATGGCTGAGGCTTTTTTTTGTTTCAGTGACAAAATTAGTGATTAGTATTGGCCTTACAGTTAAATGGGCAACCAGTGATGGAAAGTGATTTAATACCTCTGGCTTTGTTTCCATTTCCCTCACAAAATATTCTGAACATGAAGTGGGTCAGGACAATTGTGGATATGTGCCTGGAATGGTATGCTCAGCCATTTTTCGAGTTGTGTTAAGTGTCAGGCATGGAGGGGTTCTGCAAGTGCTCTTTAAGAAGACTGCTGGAATCTTGTTCCGAAATATTGTTTGCAAGTCAAAAGGTTGCTTTCCTTAATGTTTTTTTTAGTCCCAGTAATATGTCTTACAGAAAGTCAGCAGGATCAAGTCTGATATGAACTCCAGGGGAGGAGAGGGTGGGAGATGGTGTTCCATAATTTGGAAGCCATGACAGAAAAGCCATGTCTTCCTGGTCCCTGCCAAATGATACGGACTAGCTTACATGACTCTCCTGTCAGTCCTGGTGGGATGGGTAGGTGTAACTGGGGGCAGATAGTCTCTCCTATAGCCCTGTCCCATGCCATATAGGACTTTATAGATCATCAGCAGCACCTTGAATTGAAACTGGCAACCAAACTGGAGCTTGCAGAGCAGAAGTGTAATGTACGCCAAAGGGTACTCATTTATATTTCGTACCAGCTGAAATATCCAAATACTACAATGTGAAACACATTGTAGTAAACTATGTTCCTACTTTTGATTCTTAAATATGTGCGGGTATATGAAATGACAAGAGTGTTAAAACAGGCAAGATGCAATTGTGATGATGTTATCCACTGGGTTGTGTCTGACACTTGGCGATTTTATGGGCCAGGTCTCTCCACATCTTCCAATCTTGCACTATATTCCGTGCCAGACTACTTCTTTGAGTTTTTCTACGTTCTGGGTAGTGTCATCTTTGATGGTGTCCAGCCTGTTCTTTGGCAGCCTGGTTTCCTTTTGCCTCCAGCTCTTCAAAATATAATTGCTTTCTCTAGTGAATCCCCCCCTATGAGATGGCCAAAGTAAGTGAGACGCAGTTTCATGGTTTTACCTTTTAGTGACGTGTCTGGTGTTATGCACTCCAGTACTTGCTTGTTGGTCACCTTTGCTGTCCAAGGAATATGCAGGAAGCTTCTCCAGCACCACAGCTCAAATGAGTTGATTTTCTTCCTGTCTTGCTTAACCCATCCAATATATGGACTTTATTGGTAGATTATAAACCTGTTGAAAACATTGAAAGGTAAAGCCCCTCCATCAATTATTAGTAAATCAATCAGATTAGATGTAAGAACACATCCATGGAAAAGCTATCATCAAAATTAATGTAAACAATTTAAAATAAAAGATTAAATGCCTGAGAGAAGATGAATGATGATGTGGGCACTCTAGGTTTAGCATTTCACAAATGCAGCCCCATAGCAAAGAAAATGACCTTTCTTGTAGCCACCAAGATAATTTTACTTGATGACATGGAGTAAAGCCACCAGGAATGATAAACAATTATTGAGCTGGTATATATATATATATGGGAGAAGATGCTCCTTAAGACATTTTTTCCCTCTATATTTATTATTCAGGTTAAAGTAATCCAAAGCTTCGGTGGTATCAGGCTTTCCATCTGATTAAAATGAAGCTTAAACAATGTGATCAGGTTGTATTCTTATCAACACTGTCCTGTGATTGATTCACACTTTTAATTAATGATAAGAAGAAAGGTTGCTTGAGTAAACCACCTCTTCCAGTGTGCTTGCCTGAGCAGTGCACTACTTGCTTGCTAAATGGCAGGCCACAAACTAACAGCCTCCTCGCTCTGACCTTAATAAGATAATTGCTTATTGCTTTCATCTATGGCATGGCTTCTGCCTTCCTGCTAAGGGCTTAACAAGGTGAACAATCTGTGCTAGAAGGTAATTCTTGCAGTTTTTTCACTGTCTGACGCCTCTGTTCTTGGGATGAGCCTTCTAAAGAATGGGGCAAAGGGTCTGAAGATCCACCCAAGAAAGGAAACCCCTTTGTGAGCTGGGTGCCATGCCAAACCTTTCTTGCTGCTCTTTTTGCAGCTGATTGTGGAGGGGGGGAAAAAGATATTTCCCCCATTAAGTTGTTGTTTTTAGTTGCGAAGTCGTGTCTGACCCATTGCGGCCCATGGACAACGTTCCTCCAGGCCTTCCTGTCCTCTACCATCTTCTGGAGTCCATTTAAGCTCACGCCTACTGCTTCAGTGACTCCATCCAGCCACCTCATTCTCTGTCGTCCCCTTCTTCTGTTGCCCTCAATCTTTCCCAGCATTAGGCCCTTCTCCAGTGAGTCTTTCCTTCTCCTTAGGTGGCCAAAGTACTTGGGTTTCAACTTCACGATCTGCCCCCACTAAGTACGCAGATTTAATTAATAAATCTTTATTGATTTTAAATATCCTGGCATCTTCTGGCGATCATTCATTTTCTGGTATCCGACCCAGGGCTGTTTTAGCCAGCAACAAATACTTACTGTACAAGAGACCACATTAAATGTAATGCTCTGAATAGATTATGTAGTTTGCTTATTGTTTATATCCTGCCTTTATTATTTTTATTTCAAGGCAGCAAACATACAGAATACAGGTAGTCCGTGACTTATAACCATTTGTTTAGTGACTTAGGAAGTTACAATGGTACTGAAAAAAAAAGGGACGTATGTCCTCACATTCCCTAGTCACGTGATCAGAATTTGAGGGCATGGAAATTAACATGTACTTACAACAGTTGCAGCTTCCTGGGGTCATGTGATCACCATTCGTGACCTTCCCAGCTGACTTCTGAGCAAGCATAGTCAATGGGGGGAAGCCAGATTTGCTCCATGACAGTATAATTCACTTAACAACTGCACTGATTCACTTAACAACTATGGTAAAGAAAGGTCATAAAATTGGACACAACTTACCTAACAGTTGTGTTGCTTAGCAACAGAAATTCTGGTCCCAATTGTGCTCATAAGTTGAAACTACCTGTATGTCCTCCTCCTTCTGTCCCCAGCACCACAAACCTGTGTAGCAAGTTGGGCTGACAAGAGAATGACTGCCCCAAGGTCACTCAGTCAGCTCTTAAACTTATGGCAGGACTAGAACTCTCAATCTCCTGGCTTCAAGGCCAGCATCTTAACCACTAGATCCATCCGTTTCTCCCATTCATTTCTTATAGGACTTGTACAGTGTTTTGAACTACTTCAGGATTTAGTTCTGAATGATCCGGGATGATTTTCACAATGTTGTTTATTTGGGGAAAATAGTATTTTATTTCCTATTCTGTTTGAGTGAAAATTGTGGCAAGAGCAACAATCTCTTCTAAATGACAAAATGTTTCCCAGTTGGTAAGAATTATTTTGTTTTCTGCCTCTTGAGCCAAAACAAATATAACTTTTCGCAGAGCGATTTAGATTTCTGTTTCTATCATCTTTTCTATATGCATTATTTAGAATTTATTTTCCTTCATTTCCATAACCCCCATATCAACATGCAACTATGACTGCAGCTTCTGATAGAAACTTCCTGCCCGGATTTGTTGTTGTCACATTTGGTGTGTGTGTGTGTGTGTGTGTGTGTGTGTGTGTGTGTGTGTGAGAGAGAGAGAGAGAGAGAGAGAGAGAGAGGGAGGGAGGGAGGGAGAGAGAGAGAGATTTAAAATGAATAGTGGTACTGATGCATGATGAAATGCAGGATGCTTCTACTGTCTGTACTCAAAAGTTTGTGATGGGAACTATTAGAGCCAAAGCTACACTACAAGGTCAAAAAAAAAATCCTCAAAAAACAAAACAAAACAAAACAAAACCACCCCAGGAGGCTATAGCAGTTCACTTTCTTACCATTCACAGATATGTCTAGACCAGCGGTTCTCAACCTGTGGGTCGCGACCCCACTTGGGGTCAAACGACCATTTCACGGGGGTCACCAAACAACGCAGTCCGCCATTTCCCCCCCCTTTTTCTTAGCTGTGCTACTCCCTTATTCTATTGGCTTTTGAAAGCCAATAGAATAGACTCTTGAATAGAGTCTAATTCTATTGGCTTTCAAAAGCCAATAGGAGTTGTCCAGGCTGTCTCTGCCCTGCTGAGCCCGCCAAAAGTCCCAGTCTGCAAACGGTGCTGCAAGTTGTCTGCAGCGAAGGCGAACTGTCTGGAAGTTTCCACCCCCCCCCCGCTGAGCAACTACTAAAAAGCCCTATATGGCAATGGGCCAGGATACTTGTGGAACCGTCTTCTGCCCCATGAATCCCAGCGACCGGTTAGGGCACATAGGGTTGGCCTCCTACGGGTCCCGTCTGTTAGACAGTGCCGTTTGGCAGGACCTAGGGTTAGGGCCTTCTCTGTTGCTGCCCCAGCCCTCTGGAACCAACTTCCCTCAGAGGTTCGTACTACTCCCTCCCTCCTAGCTTTCCGAAAACTTTTAAAAACACATTTATGCAGACAGGCCTGGGGTGTGTGAGCTGCGCTCTGCCCCTGGGCCTTTGATTGGGATTGTATGTTGTATGAGTGGATAGTTTTATATTGTATCATTATTTTAAATGATTTATAAATATTGGAATTGTATTCTGTTGTGAGCCGCCCTGAGTCTGGGGAGAAGGGCGGCACATAAGTCAAATAAATAAATAAATAAAATGTAAGTAAAAGAGGGCCAGGGGTGGGAGGCCGGCGGGTACAGGGAGGGTTGCTGGTGTGTGTGGGGCCTGGCGGGTGCCTTACCATACATGCGTGGTGCTCCTGGGCAGGGAAATAGTCCTCGACTTACGACCGGTTGGGCAGTCCTCGACTTACAACTGGTTGGGTAGTCCTCGACTTACGACCGATTGGGGGTCGCGGCATTAAAAAGGTTGAAAACCACTGGTCTAGACTCTAGGAAGTCATCAAACTCCAGTAGACAAACGTTATCACAACTAAGGAAATAGAGCACTGGCCAGATGTTCTTTAATATTGTTTAGATGGGTTGGAAGGATGAAAAGGAATTGAACTCTGATTGGCTTGTGATGTGAGTGTTGGACTTGCAACCATTTAGTCCATATTACAGTACTCAGTTCATATTGCATCAAGGAGAGAAACAAGCTAGATTAAGGAGTTAGAACAATTAATCATTGGAACAACTTGTCTCCAGAAGTTGTGAGTGCTCAAACAGTGGCAGTTTTTAAGAAGAGATTGGACAGCCATTTCTCTGAAATGGTAGGGTCTTCTGCCTGAGCAGTGGGTTGGACTAGAAGACCTCCAAGGTCCTTTCCAGTTTTGTTATTATCGGCAAACAATAAAAATGATCAGCACTCGGCTAGGTGCAGCTTCTGGATGCGACTTTTCCCAGCCTGTACTGCACAAACGAAACGAGTTTAGTTTTTCAAGGCTTTGCAAAAGCGTGTCACTTTCACATTTTAAATTGCACACAGCCTCCAGTCGCTGTATGAGGATATATAAATACAAAACCTCGATGTAGATGGGGGTGCTTTTGGAGAAGAAAGAGGCCAGCCTGCTGAAGGTCTGAATTCTCTCAAGCACGTCGAAGAGCTTCTTTGATCACAGATTTTAATCACCACCATCTTTTACGTTCGGTGCATTTCCTTCTCATAATTGCACGTTCTCCGTTCTCTTTGCACGTTCCAATCTCTTGTGCTTATCGGCAGATAATGGGGCAGCGGTAGGCAACCTCGGCTCTTTTATGACTCATGGACTTCAACTCCCAGAATTCCTGAGCCAGCATAGCTGACTCAGGAATTCTGGGAGTTGAAGTCCATGAGTCATAAAAGAGCCGAGGTTGCCTACCCCTGATTTGGGGAAATGGGCGGGAAGGGGGGGGAGAAAGCGCGGAAGCCCCCGTTCTTTTATCAGAGCAACGCTGCAGCGCGCGCAGCTCCGAACCGAATGAGACGAAGCTGCAGACGACCGCAGCCTGCGCTGAACTTAATGTAGCCTCCAAGCATGATTGGTTGAGTGTGTGCTTATCCCCCCCCCACCTCTGGGTGCCTGATGCTTCGCTGGCCCCTGATTCGCCCGCCTAAACATGTCTTTCAAGCAATGGGAAGCGGCCATCGTCCCCTTTTCCGGGTTGGCCACGGTCAGAAGCGGGCCTCGCCGCTTGCCAATCAAACGACGATCCAATCAGAAGCGGCGTAGCTTCCGCCATGGAGTTAACCAATCATCTGCAAGTTGCTTGTCGGTGACGAGATTCAAACGCCGGGAAACGGCACCTCCACCACCATCCTTTCAGGTGACGAGGCGTGTTAATAACACGAACGTGGTGAGTTGCGCAATCAATGGCTCTTCCCCTTCGGGCCTCGGTGGAGTCTTGCTCCGTTAGTGATAGGCCTCCTCTGAAGGTGAGCGCGGTGCCTTTGATGCCCTTCTGGCTTGCGGGCCTCTTCGACGGCCGGGCCTTTCCCACCAGGTTCCCTCCAGCTGGGTGGCGTTTTTGCGCGTCTCTGTCCGTTTTTACTGCTTTTTCCGTCCCCTCTTGAGTTGCTGCCCTTCTCGGTATATTCATTTCATTTCCCCTTCCTCGACTGCCCACCTCGCCTCCCGGGTTTTGGGTTTTGACTTGAAGGCCGAGCTTCCCTACTCGCCGTTTGGTCTCTGAGCAAGATCCTGATTTCCAAATCCTCACCATAATAAAAAAGGGGTTGGTCAACCAACTAGTGGTGGGATTCAGCCGGTTTGCACCACTTCGGCAGAACCGATAGCTAATTATTTGTTGCCCAGGCCCTGAAGCGGCATCCACGCAGAGAACCAGTTGTTCGCATATTTAAATCCCACCCCTGCAGCCAACCCTTTACAGACAAGGCCAGAACACATTCAAAAGCAGGGGTTCTCAACCTTGGCAACTTTAAGACTTGTGGACTTCAACTCCCAGAATTCCTCAGCCAGCAAAGCTGGCTGAGGAATTCTGGGAGTTGAAGTCCACAAGTCTTAAAGTTGCCAAGGTTGAGAACCCCTGTTCAAAAGGATCAGGGAGCCAGAGTGAGGCATGAAGTGCTGTGCTCAGACGTCCTGTTTTTTGGGGAAAAGTGCTCCTGAAAGATTCCATGGATTTCTGTAGGTGGTGTGGGTTTGAATGTACAGATGTTTTCTTCTTTCCCATAAAGTGGTTTCTAGTTGTGCCACGGGTTCTCAACTTTAGGGGTGCTGCAACTCTCATCCCTTTACTTGTATCTACCGGTATGTATTAGGCAAAACAATGGTAGAATCCTCTTATTTTCCAAAACAAGATCTTTCAACAGGAAGCAATAGGGAACACAGCCAAATTCATAGCTGCTTCTCAAGGGGAAGGATTAGTGCACAGCCCCTGAGGGCATTACTTTTACTCAACTTTACCCTGGCCCAGAAAAACCTCAATTCTGCTACCATCCCTCTGGGCAGAGTGGGAGCAAATACCCAACAGTGATCCAGCCTGGAGCTGATACATCACTGATGCCTGCTGCTGAACCTTGGAAAGGAAGCAAGTGCTTCCAGTCCTGCTTGGAAAGCTACTTGTTGCCTTGTCCAAGCCACTTGCTGGAGAAAGAAGGTATCAACGTATCCATGCCTGACATGTATGTTTTTGCATTCTGTCATTCAGGATTGCATGAATATTCCAGTCAGAACAGAGTCACTTTATATAATGAGATGGGCAACATATATATATATATATATATATATATATATATATATATATATATATATATATATATATATATATATATATATATATATATATATATATATATATATATATATATATATATATATATATATATATATATATATATATATATATATATGTTTTTAAAATTGTTAACAAAGAAATAAGGGATTTCTGAGAGTTAAATAACTCGAAATAGCTATCTCAGAAATCCCTTATTTCTTTGTTAACAATTTTAAAAACATATATATATATTTGTGCTTGCAGATGGCTCTGGGTTGAGCTGAAACAAGCAAAGGAAAGAATGATTTCTTCCTCCCATATTTGGGTTTACAGGGTGCAATCTAAAAAATAACCACTTGACACACACACACACACACACACACACATATATATATATATATATATATATATATATATATATATATATATATATATATATATATATATATATATATATATGAAACATTTTTGTGTAATTAAAACTATTTCTGAAGGAAAAGTAATTTTATTCATGATTATTATCTGCCTCAGTATTCAAATTTGGATAGGAGCAGTCAATCAAATTTCAAATTTATTATATCCCTGAGGCCAGATTCAAACAAGATATTGAATAAAAGAAGTATTACATCCATACATATGTCTATAAAAGAAAATAAGTATATGGAGTGTAACAAAAATTAAGAACCTAACCTACCAAAATAAAGCCAAATAAAATGCTATTATAAAAAGTTTCCATCCTAAGTAGTGGTATGGTGTATCATACAAATGGTAGAACAGAACTGTACAACTTGAGATATTATTTTTGAGTCCTTGTCTTAAAGTAGTAACAGTAAATAGAAATCTCACTTCCTACCTGGAAATTTTTTCAAGATAGGATATGTAAGACTCTGTCTATAATTCTTATATAGAGAACAGTATAAGAGCTTATGGCCTAGAGCAGTGATGGCAAACCTTTTAGAGATCAAGTGTCCAAACTGCAGCCCCAAACCCACTTATGTATCGTTGGGTGCCGGGTGGGCATGGCCCATTGGGTGGGTGTGGCCCATTGGGTGGGCGTGGTTTCAATGATAATGGCAGACTGGATGGGATTAAAAAGTTCAATCAATCAGTTCCAACTTTGCGAGATCTTTTTTTTTTCTGTGAGAAGTTGAAATTGATTGAACCTTTTTTTTTTTTGCACACGGCGGCGGAGGCCTAAAGAAAAAAGGTTTTAAAAAACCCAGCTGAAGGCCTAGGACTGGGGCGATGGTGTGCGTGCCCACAGAGAGGGCTCTGCGTGCCACCTGTGGCACACGTGCCATAGGTTCGCCACCAAAGGCCTAGAGTTTCTTCTGTTGAACCATCACTACATGGAAATAACCAAAGATACATAGGAGTACTTTTAAAATGTTCAAGAAGGACTGCTACGGGTATCGTATCCAACCTGGCTAAAGTAAAGGCCTTATGGAACTTTAAAATTGGAATGGATGATAAATATATGGCTGCAAGCGCAGTGTATTATACCTTACTTAGGCTTATTTGGAAATTGTATTCCAGATTTGTTGCTTTCTAGCATTATAAAAGCCTACTGTGCATAGATTTTCCATTGAGAAGTCCAACAACTGAATTTTATCTAATGCTTTTTTAAGCCATGATGATTTAGACAGGAGCAGTTTCTTTTGCATTATTAATAGCAGACCTAAGCTGGGACCAATGCTAGCAGTTTTTTGTGTTGTTTTGTTATCCTCTATATCAGGGCTTTTCAACCGGTGGTATGCGTACCACCAGTGGTACTTTGGCACATGGTACGGGCCCTCCTAGACAAGTGTAGCGGGGGAGGGAATGAGCTGAAGTGACCCAAGCCTGAGGGAGAGGCAGCTGGAACTGCAGGACTGTCTGGTCTCAGCAGAAGCCCCAGGAGGGTTGGCAGGGTTCCAGCTGATTGGCTCCAGCTGATTGATGCTTCTGGAAGCAGTGCGGAGCTGGAGGTGAACTGGAGAAAAGGAGGGGAGAAGAGGAGAGGATATAAAACAGCAGTTCTCAACCTGTGGGTCGCGACCCTTTTGGGGGTCGAATGACTGTTTCACAGGGGTTGCCTAAGACCATCGGAAAACACATATTTCCGATGGTCTTAGGAACCGAGACACCGCTCCGCAAGGCCTCCGCCATTTACACAGAGAGAGAGGCACTTTTGCTTCCCTTCTCTCTCTCTCTCTCTCAGGCGGACTTACCTCCTGCAGGGCTCCTGATTGGTCCTGTGCCCGGGTGCCCCACCCCCTGGGAGAAGCACAGCTAGGGCCTCGTGGCCTTGGAGCCACCTGGGGGAGCCCCGGGATCCCTGTTGGGAGTGGCCTGCTGGAGGCTCCACTGAGCGGGCCAGCCCTCCTGCAAGTCGTGGCCCAAGGGAGGCCAGCCCCTGCGATTCCCAGCCAGCCCGACCATTGGATCCGCTGGCCAGGAAGGCGCGCCGGAGTCCAGGCTGCCGGGAAGGAAGAAGGAGATTCAGCAAAGGTAGGAGAGGAGAGCCACCTCCTGGGGCCCAGCGCTGGTGGCAGCTTCCTTGCCATCCTCTTCCTCCTCCCCTTCTTCCTCTTACTGCCTCCAAGCGGCTCGGGCGGCCACTGGGGCAAGAAGGGTGCCTGGGGGGGGAGCAGCCAGGTTGGATGAGGGGCTGGCGGGCTGCATGGCACCAGCCCCCACCGCGGCTCTATCGGATGGGCGGAAGGCGAGGCCGGGCAGTGGGGGGCGGTGGGGACGGCGTCAGTGGTTTTCTTGCTCTTCTCCTTCTTCCTCCTGCTGCCCCCAAGGAGGCTCGGGAGGGCGCCGGGAGGAAGAGGGGTGCCTGGGGGGAGCAGCCGGGCTGGCGGGCCGCACGGCACCAGCCCCTACCGTGGCTCCATTGATGGATGGAGGACCAGGCCGGGCAGCACGGGGGCGGCGGGGACTCTCGATGATGCAGTGGCTGCCGCTGCCGCAGTCCTAGCTGCCCCCGCGCTGCCCGGCCTGGTCCTCCATCCATCAATGGAGCCACAGTGGGGGCTGGTGCCATGCGGCCTGCCAGCCCCTCCGCCAGCCCAGCTGCTCCTCCCAGGCACCCCTCTTCCTCCTGGCTCCTGCCCGAGGGTAGCAGGAGGAAGGAGAGAAGGGCGAGAAAACCGCTGCTGCCACTGCTGGCTGAGCTGAGCTATGGCGCTGAGCTGGTCTCCATGCCTCCTGGTTGACCGGCCACGCTCCACCCCTGGCCGCTCTCCACACCATACGGGAGTCTCCCCTGCGCCGCCCAGCCTGCCTCCCTCGTCGTCGAAGGCTGCCTCGGCCCTCTGGTGTCTGGCTCCTTGCTGGGCTCCGGGCCTCGGAAGCGACCAGGGGGCGGGGAAGAGGGCGAGGCGGCAGCGATGCCCGCATGTGTGTTGGAGGCCAGCCGGCCAGGCCGGGAGGGGAGAAGCGGTGCCTTCCGAGCGGGAGCTGGTGCTCCGGCCGCCTCTCACGTGCGATGGGCTGCGTGGCGTGGAAAGGTGCTCCCGCGACCCTGCTGCTGAGATGGCTGGAGGGGCGGGCAGGTTCCGGGCGGGTGGCTGGGAGAGGGCAAGAGGTGCTGGGATGAGGATGGGGGGCTCCAGGTTGGCGGGTGTGAGAGGACGGCCGGCGGCTCCGAGGCGCGCGGATTCTCCGTGTGACTTCCGAGGCCCCGGAGGTGCTGCCTGTTGGCCCTCCGCCAGAGCCTTCCCCCCATCCCGGGCAATTGTGAGGAGCTGCTTGTGTGTCCTTGGGAGTGCCTCCCCCCTTCAATCTTCTCCATCTCCTTCCTTCCATCCATCCATCGATCCATCCATCTCCAACTCCATCCCTTCCCCGTCAATCTCTTTCTCCTTCTTTCCTTCCCCCTTCAATCTCCTTCCTTCTCCATCTCCTTCCTTTCCCCTTCAATCTTCCTTCCTTCCCCTTCCCTCCCTCCCAACATTTTTGAGCAAGGAAGAGTAAGCTTCTTCATCGAGCATTGCTATATTGTTTTTGTGATTAATCACTATACTTTAATTATGTTCAATTCGTAACAATGAAAATATACCTACATATCAGATATTTATATTACGATTCATAACAGTAGCAAAATTACAGTTATGAAGTAGCAACGAAATAATTTTATGGTTGGGGGTCACCATAAAGGGTCGCAGCATTAGGAAGGTTGAGAACCACTGATATAAAAGAAGGCGGTTTTGGTGGGGAAGGGGAAAACAAAGACAACAGGGAAAGAAGGGGACGGAGAAGAAGAAGCAGTGGAAGGAGAGCTTGGCAGGCAGAGAGGAAAAAGAGACGGGGAAGAAGAAGCAGCTGTTGTTGGAAGAAAAGGTCCACTGGTTCGTTTTCTCCAACTAGGAGAATGCAATCAGTGCTGATGAAATGAAAAGCCGGGAGACGAGCATGTCAGAAATGAGGTTGGAAGCCAGTGGTTCCTGGTCAGCTAGCAGCTTGAATGGGTTACCATGAGGATTTTTATACAGTTTTTACAGCGTTTTGTAATTCAGAGGCTCGGTTTGTGTGCTTTGATTGTTGGAATATTTTAGTCTGTTTCACAAAGGCTGACAATGAGTCCAAAGTGTTGACTTCTGTAGGTTTAATCCCTTTAAAGAAATGTAATTAGTTTTACCCCCTTATCTTGAGACTGTCTATGGCTTTTAGAAAGTTTTCTTTGAAGGTAAACACGCTTAATTTAAGGCTAAAGCTTTTTGCAATTGCCGAGCCTTTGCTACATTGTTTAAACTTCAAAGTGAGAGACGCCTGAGGCAGCTTAAAGGAAAAAAAACACGGAGTTTAGTGTTTCTTTATTCTGTATTTTATAGAATAAAATACAAAAATACAAAAGCAAATGAATCTAATCAGTAAAATCCCAAATCTCCCCCCCCTTTTTTGGGTCATCAAGTTTTTGACACCTTGCTAAGCACTGGTGGTACTTGAATATTGTCATGTCCTAAAAGTGGTCCAATCTGTGAAAAAGTTGAAAAGCCCTGCTCTATATAACTTTTGTTCTCTCCTGTCAAAATCATGCCATCTTCCCATCACAAAGTACTCCTTACTACTTAGCTCTTTCACATCAACCAGTCATCCAGTTATCTGGATTGAATCCATAGCTCGGTTCTCGACTGCAAAGGCTTTCTGAAAAGGCCTCTGACTGAAAAATGCAAGCCGGAGCTCCATTCTCAGCTGCAGAATGAAGCTGCTCCTTCGGCCACAGAAGAACTGGGCAGGCGAGACAAGTGTTGATCCATGGGAGGCCTGGCCTAGCTTGATTTTTAGGCATGTGCCTTGCCTCCGAACTAGGGCTTATTTTGGGGATAGGGCTTATATTAGGCACACCCCCAAAAATCAAGCTAGGGCTTATTTTCGGGGTAGATCTTACTTTCCAGGAAACACAGTAACAGGGTGGTGGAGCACTCTGATAGTTAAGGCAGAGGAGCTGGAAGAGGCTCCTTGGGCAAAGATGGAGGCTGTTTGGGAGATGGCATAACTAGAGGAAGCTGAAGGTTGCAGGCTTCCCAGAGGCACAGCACACACACTGCAGCTCATGCTGGATGCAATTCTAGAAGCCCAGTGGGTTGGGTAAGCTGAAGCGAAGGTGATTGTGGTAGGGCAGAATAAATATGAATAAATAGAACTGTCCTGGTTGATCAACTGCAACTGGAAGTACTGTTGTTAAGCAGTGCTGTCACATATTTCACATAATCTCCACATTGCTAGTGATGAAAATTCTGGTCCCAATTGTGATTTTAATTCAAGGATTTCCTATACAGCAGGATGCTCAAGCTGAAGAAAACTATTCCAGGTCTTAAAGTAACAAGGCTTCTGTAGAACATGTTACAAAAAACCCGATACTTTAAGGTCATTGTTGGAGGTATCACCTAGTAAATCGTTTTCTGTTAAGATTGGCTTGCCTCAGAGATCGGCTCTAGCTCCACTGTAGTGATCTACCAGAAACCAACTCTGAAAAATTTTGCTATGCCGATGATATGCAATAATTATCCAAACCAATGATTTTGAGGAAGTGGAATACAATCTTACTAAGGATCTGAGGATACTAAACCAATATTATTAGAAGTGGAGACCATGCCCTAACCCAGTGGTGGCGAACCTATGGCATGCGTGCCAGAGGTGGCACTCAGAGCCCTCTCTGTTGGCACCTGCACTGTCGCCCCAGACCTGCCTCCCCCCATGGCCCCCTCCTCCTCCTCACCAGCAGCCCCCCGAGAGAAGAATTGCCACCGGATGCAGTCCATGCAGAGCAGCACACCAAGGGCATGGCAGCCAGCCAGTCAGTGGGGACAAGACTCTGCCCTCGTGCCCTGTCACAAGCAAATGATGCTGCAGGGCATGGGCGGAAGGCGTGGCCACCATGGCGCTGCTGGGCTGCCTGGGTAATCTGTGGTGGGCCATGGAGGTGGTGGGTGGCCATGTGGGTGGGTGGGGGTGGGCGGGGAGGCAGGGGCAGTTTTGGGGCACTTGGTCTCTAAAAGTTTCGCCATCACTCCCCTAACCCAAATAAAACTGAAGTATGCCCCTTTCATCTGAGCAATTATACAACAAAGAAAGAGTTAAACGTATATTTTTGTAGAAAGAGGGTAAAACACAACTGCCACCCAAAATATCTTGGAATAATTCTTCACTGATCTCTTACATTTGAAGTAATTGGACAAAAATTGAAAACCAAGAATAACTTGATTGGGAAACATTGCATATAGTGGCACAATTATTATTAGTCCTTGAATATGGCTCACCATTTTATGGGCAAGAAGTCACGCCAACAAGATTGATGGTCACCTTAATGATACAATGAGAATAATATCTGGAGTCCTTAACTACACATGTATATTCGCTGATGTTTTATTTAAACTTACTGTATATTAATGATTTATTTAAACTTACTGTATATTAATGATTGCATGACCTCTGTAGGTGCCATATGCTAAATCAGGGGTCTTCAAACTTGGCCCTTTTAGGACTTGTGGACTTCAACTCTCAGAATTCCTCAGCCAGGTATGCTGGCTGAGGAATTCTGGGAGTTGAAGTCCACAAGTCCTAAAAGGGCCAAGTTTGAAGACCTCTGTGCTAAATAAATAAAAAATACAGCATAGAATAGAATAGAGTAATAATTTTATTGTCACTTTGAAAGTACACTAATCGGCATACATTAAAATGAAATTTCATTGCATACAGCTCTCAAAGGGTCACCGCCTCCGATATACACTACATGTGACAAATATAAATAAATAAATACAGAATTATGCATATACCCACATATATGTTTGGGTTATGTATACATGTGCAGGGCAAGAAAAACGAATCTTGCAAGTTTACCAGACGGATGGCATTGGGAACAAAGCTATTACAGAATGCTAGAAATACTTTGAAACCTCCTCCCAGAGGGGAGCAACAGAACCAGTCCATAAAGTGGGTGTGTGGGATCTCTAACAATGCTTTGAGCTCTGAGCACATAGCGCTTAAATAAGCAGCATCCTAAATACCAGGAAGCGAGCTTCCTATAATCTTCTGTCTGAGGCACTGCTGCCACCAAACCGGACAATGATGCAGTTTGTTAAAATGCTCTCAATCGTGCCTCTGTAAAAAGTGGCCAGGACAGAAGGAGAAAGATGTGCTCTCCCCATCCGATGCATGAAATACAGACGCTGGTTTGCACATTTCACTAAGGATGACGTGTGGAGAGACCAATTCAGATTGTTAGTTATCTGCACCCCCAGATAACTGTGGACCACCTCTACGTCTGCGTCCTTGATACTGAGTGGAGTATGAGTATGGCGGCTCTTTCTAAAATCTACAATGATCTCCTTTGTTTTATCAACAGCAAGTTCTGTCTGCTCACCCTGAAGCAGTTATTTCCATTTCTTCCCTCCTAATGTTAAATACTATACTTGGCTTCTCTTGCTTCTTGGCCCTTTTAATTTCTGTGCTGCTACACATTTACTTTCTCACTGTAACAGATCTTTTTCTTGATTTGCCCTGCACAACAAGTTGGGAATTGATTACATGCACGGGAACAGGTCAGTCCCCTGGGAGAAACCATATGTATCTGCCTTGGTTAAATAGGCTGGCCAATGTGTGAGGGATGATTGTTGCTGTACTTTTACCAATTCAAAGCTGTCATATTATTTGGGAGTTTGTTCTGTGAACTCCCAATGGTATTTCCTGCCACTTGTTTTTTGAGCCACTCTGGCTGTTTAAAGGAACAGGAAAAAAGGTTACCATGTAGGTCCAGTAGGTTGTCATGCCTCCTTTTGGAGGCAGAAATACCAGCAGTCTTGAAGGAGACTGTGATGAACCCCCTTCTGAAAAGGCTATCCCTAGATCCAGAAGATTTGGATAACTATCATCCGATCTCCAACATCCTCTTCGCAGCCTCCTAGTACAGGGGTAGGCAACCTTGGCTCTTTTGTGACTCGTGGACTTCAACTCCCAAAATTCCTGAGGCAGCTATGCTGGCTCAGGAATTCTGGGAGTTGAAGTCCACGAATCATAAAAGAGCCAAGGTTGCCTACCCCTGCCCTAGTAGAAGTGGATTATCTTTCTCTTTCTTAGTTGGACTTTGATATGGGATAGAAATAGTGTTGAATGGGTGTGTGTGTGTGTGTGTGTGTGTGTGTGTGTGTGTGATTGAAGCCTCCTGGTCCTGTTAGACTTCTTGGTGGTCTTTGATACCAATAATTATTCAATCTTACAGAACCCACCCATCAAAGTTGAGGATTGAGGGCACCGTTTTGCAGTGGTTCTATTCCTCTTCCGGGGGCCAGTTTTAGTCTAAAGTGATAGGATGATAGGAGACAAGAAGTTTGGTGATACCTTGGCTTCTAATATGTGCAGTGCTGCAAGGGTTGGTCTTTTCTGCTCTTTAATGTCTATGTGAAACTCCTGGGCATGATCAGTGATGATATCAAACTCCTGGTGTGCCAGTTGTATATTTACCTAGTGGAGGAGAACTTAGTTGTAATCAAATTGCCATCACCACCTGATTGCACGATTACAGCACATTTTACAGGTAGTCCTCCCATTAGGACAATCGAGCCCAAACTTTCCATTGCTAAGTGAGACAGTTATTAAGTGAGTTTTGCCCCATTTTATAACCTTTCTTGCCCCATTTGTTAAGTGAATCACTGAGGTTGTTAAATTAGTAACCTGATTGGTAAGTGAATCTGTCTTCCCCATTGACTTTGCTTATCAGAAGGTTGCAAAAGATGACCAGATGATCCCAGGACACTGCAACCATCATAAATATGAACCAGTTGCCAAGCATCCAAATTTCGATCACGTGACCGGGGGGGATGGTGCAACAGTTGTAAGTGTGAAAGATGGTCATAAATCACTTTTTTCAGTGCCATTGTAACTTTGAACAGTCTCTAAACCAGTGGTTCTCAACCTTTCTAATGCCGCGACCCCTTAATACAGTTCCTCATGTTGTAGTGACCCCCACCATAAAATTATTTTCGTTGCTACTTCATAACTGTAATTTTGCTACTGTTTTGAATCGTAATGTAAATATCTGATATGCAGGGTGTATTTTCATTGTTACGAATTGAACATAATTAAAGCATAGTGATTAATTACAAAAACAATATAGCAGTGCTCACTGGAGAAGCTTACTCTTCCTTGCTCAAAAATGTTGGGAGGGAGAGAAGGAAGGAAGATTGAAGGGGAAAGGAAGGAGATGGAGAAGGGAGGAGATTGAAGGGGGAAGGAAAGGAGAAAGAGATTGAAGGGGAAGGGATGGAGATGGAAGGAAGGAAGGAGATTGAAGGGGGAAGGAAGGAAGGAAGGAAAGAAGGAGAGAGATTGAAGGGGAAGGGATGGAGATGGAGATGGAAGGAAGGAAGGAAAGAGAGATTGAAGGGGAAGGGATGGAGATGGAGATGGAAGGAAGGAAGATTGAAGGGGAAAAGAAGGAGATGGATAAGGAAGGAGATTGAGGGGGGAAGGAAGGAAGGAGAAAGAGATGGAAGGGGAAGGGATGGAGATGGAAGGAAGGAAGGAGATTGAAGGGGGAAGGAAGGAAGGAAGGAAGAAGAGAGATTGAAGGGGAAGGGATGGAGATGGAAGGAAAGGAAGGAAGGAAGATTGAAGGGGAAGGGATGAGATGGAAGGAAGGAAGGAAGAAAAATTGAAGGGGAAAGGAAGGAGATGGAGAAGGAAGGAGATTGAGGGGGGAAGGAAGGAAGGAGAGATTGAAGGGGAAGGGAAGGAGATGGAAGGAAGGAAGGATTGATCGATCTTTGGAGAGTCATGTTTCTCCAGATGGTGACGAACTGCAACTACCAGCATTCCCCACTCTTCCACAGTGCTGGGGGCGGAGCACAGCCGGGCAACCAGGAGGCGTGGGGATTGGCTCGGCAGCTCAGCTCAGCCCAGCCAGCAGCAGCAGCAGCACGTTGCCCGAGCAGGGCGGGAAGAGAGGTGGTGGTGGTGGCAAGTCATGAAAGCAGCGTCCACACGTTCAGGGTGAAAACGCCTTGGACCGTTTGGCTCTCCCATTCCTTTATTTACTGATCTTCCACAAGCTCGTGCAAACAAGCCCCAAGGAGTTCTGAACGAGCGGTCGTTTTAAAACAAAAAAAGCTTTCAGCAACGAGGCAGAAAGGGGAACTCGCTCACGGCTTTCCCCCCCCCTTTCTTGGCGACTGGGAAGGCAGTTTCTTTCCTCTCTCTTTCTCTCTTTCCTCTTTCTCTGTTTCCTCCCTCTTCCTTTCTCTCTTTCCTCTCTTTCTCTCTTTCCTCTTTCTCTGTTTCCTCTCTGTTTCCTCTTTCGTTTCCTCTGTTTCTCTTTCCTCTCTCTCTTTCTCTCTCTTACGGCAGTATCGTCGGAGGTCCCCACCGCCCCTGGCCTCTGCACGTCCTCAGCCGAACGGGTGGGGAGGGGGAGCAGGATGGGAGGCAGCGGTTCTGGCGGCGGTGGCGGTAGCACGGCAGCATTGTCAGGGTTCCTCGCCGCCGGCCCGGCTGCCACCCCGCCGCATCCTCAGCCAAAGGGGTGGGGAGGGGGAACAGGACGGGAGGCGGTGGCAGTGGTGGCAGCACGGCAGCATCATTGGGGTTCCTCGCTGCCGCCCCCAGCCCGGCCACTGCATCCTCAGCCAAACGGGCAGGGAGGCAGTGACAGGGCAGCATCGTCGGGGTCTCTACTGCCCCTGGCCTGGGCGCCACCGCCGCTGGGACTCCGTGCTGCCTGGCCTCACCCTCCGCCCATCGATGGAGCCGCGGTGGAGGCAGCGCCCGCCCGAGCTGCCTGGGGGGGCAGCAGGAGGAAGGAGAGGAGGAGGGCGAGGAAGCAGTCACCCTAGCCGGGACTCTGCGCTGCCCGACCTCACCCTTCACCCATCCAATGGAGTTGCAGTGGGGGCTGGTGCCGCATGGTCCCTACCAGCCCCTCTGCCAGCCCGGCTGCTCCCCCCAGGCACCCCTCTTGCCCCAGCGCCCGCCCAAGCCACTTTGGGAGCAGCAAGAGGAAGAAGGGGAGGAGGAAGGGGAGGGCAAGGAAGCCGGCACCAGCGCCGGCCCCAGGAGGTGGCTCTCTTCTCCTACCTTTGCTGAATCTCCTTCCTTCCCAGCAGCCTGGATTCCGGCGCGCCTTCCCGGCCAGCAAGTCCAATGGTCGGGCTGGCTGGGGATCGCAGGGGCTGGTCTCCCTTAGGCCGCGGCTTTCTGGAGGGCTGGTCCGCTCAGTGGAGCCTCCAGCGGGCCGCTCCCAGCAGGGGTCCCGGGACTTCCCCGGGCAGCTCCAAGCCATGAGGCCCTGGCCGCGCTTCTCCCAGGGGGTGGGGCACCCAGGCACAGGGCCAATCAGGACCCCTGCAGGAGGTAAGTCTGCCTGAGAGAGAGAGAGAGAGAGAGAGAGAGAGAGAGAGAGAGAGAGAGAGAGAGAAGGGAAGCGAAAATGCCTGTCTGTCTCTCTCTCTGCAAATGGCGGAGGAGGTCGTGCGGAGACGGATGCGGAGCGGTGTCTCGGTTCCTAAGACCATCAGAAATATGTGTTTTCTGATGGTCTTAGGCGACCCCTGTGAAAGGGTCATTCGACCCCCAAAGGGGTTGCGACCCACAGGTTGAGAACCGCTGCTCTAAACGAATGGTTGTAAGTTTGGGACTATCTATATATTGGGTTGCTCTTAAAGACAATTTAAAAACTATAATTGGTTCATAATACAGTGACTTGTGTACTCTGATTCTCAGCAATGGGAACAGCTGTATTTGAAGAAATTAAAACAACTAGAGAAATATATTATGAAGTTAGATGAAAATCTATATTCTTACAGAATATTGTTTGTATTGAAGAAAAGAATTAAATTCGCACTTTTTGCTATTCTCCTTTCTAGTGGATTAGGTGTGTATCAGAAAGCATTCTAAATATGTCGACTTCCCTAGAAGGAGCACTACAGTGTGCCATCAGGAAGTGAGCCAGTTGAGATCCAAAATGCATTTGCTTGTTTCCAAACTCTTGCAAGTCCATATTTGTTGAAGATGCTAGGATCAGTTAAGGCAAGGGAGTGATTTGTTTATGGAAAAAAAAATCAGTTTAACCAGAGGAACAAACTGAGCAAAACCTTTTATTGCCAGTGGGAAAAGTTGCATAACATGGTGACGGTATAAATGCAAATTATTTCCTCTCACTTCCACTTGAGTGAGATTTGGGGCATTAGGTCTGGTGTTGGTATCAAACTGTGTTTCTTAATTCTTGTGTGAGTGTGGGAATGCCTTGTTGAGAGCAAGATTCTAAAGTAGTAATCTTGCTTAATTCTAAAGGATTATTTAAGATAGACTGAAAGATTTTGTGTCTTCATGTGCATATGCAATTAAGTTAGAAAATGAATATGAGATTACTGTTGACATTTGCTTTCCAAATTCTTTTTATTTCAACTTACAATGGTGGAGTTCTTTATAGGATTATGTTATGCTTGGTGTCATTGCCCAGTACGAGTAACAGAGTAGTGTTTTCTTAGCCAATATGCTAAGCTTCAAGTCGGTTTAAAATTATATTAAACAAAAGAATTTATTGGCTAAATTACAGAGTTATAGATAATGATCAAGTCTTGTTAATACTTGAAAGATAAAATCTAAAAATATATCCTATCTTTTCCTTTAACTATGGGTTTCCCTAGCCTAGCTATAACCCACCAAGCTAATGATCAACAGAGCTTAATAAACTGAATCTATAAAACCAGATGTGATTGTCAAGCACCTACCCCAGTGATGGCAAACCTTTTAGAGACCGAGTGCCCAAAAACTGGCCCTGCACTGCTCTACCCCCTGCCATGCCCGCTCCGCCCCCAGACCATCTCCCACCCCGCCTGCCCGCAGGGCCACTCACCGCCTTCAGGGCCCACCACAGATCGCCCAGACAGCCCAGCAGCGCCATGAGGGCCACGCCCTTTGCCCACGCCCTGCAGCATCAAATGTGCGTGATGGGGCGTGAGGGCAGAGTCTTGTCTACACTGCCTGGCTGCCATGTCCTTGGTTGCGCTGCTCCGCGTGTGGGGCTGCTGGTGAGCAGAGGGTCAGGGGGCAAGGCTGGGGCAGTGGCACATGTGCCCACAGAGAGGGCTCTTAGTGCCGCCTCTGGCACCCTTGCCATAGGTTCGCCACCACTGACCTACCCCAATGCATATTGTGGGTTGCATTTCACTTTTGTAGATTGGAAGGTAACTAGGTCTGATTTCTTGTAATACTTTTATGGATGTCTTTGAAAATATCATCACTGCAGTCTCAGTTCTTATAGTCAGGTTGCAATAATACAGGTAGTCCTTGAGTTATGAGTGCAATGGAGCCTGCCCATTCCACTCATAACTCAAAAACATATAGAGTGAATCTTGTACCTCGAACAAGATCACTCCCTTGCTTGTTAAAATGCACGTGGCTTGTTAAGTGAACATGACGTATCTCAGGGTGGGGAAGGCCATGGAGGGCCTAGTGATGGAACAGGCCCCCAAGGCCTCCCTGACCCAATAAGATATCTCATGCTTCCCTCTCCCTTCCGGCCGCACCAGACTTACCTGGAAAAGATCTGTCTCCTCTCTGCTGCGGTTCCTGCTGCCGCCTGCATCTGAAGCCGGGGGACACTTCTGCGCCTCCCCCATGGCCCAATCCAGGCTCCGGAAGCCTTTTCCAGGCCACTGCCGCTGGAAACAGGCCACCGGAGGGCTATGTAAGTGTCCCCCGGCCTCAGATCCGGGTGGCAGAGGCCTGGAAAAGGCCTCTGATGCCCCGATCCAGTCTCCGGAGGCACGTGGAAACATCCCCTGGCTTCTGTTCCATTCTCTGTTGTAGAGAACAGAGGCCTAAAGTACCATGAGATCATGTGAGATCAGTAACATGAGATCTTATCCCATTGATCTAGCACATGGGTCGGCAACCCGCAGCTCCTGAGCGGCATGCGGCTCTTTGAGCCACCTCCTGCGGCTCCGAAGCCTCCTCCGCCATTTTCAGAGAGACAGACAGAGAGGCACTTGTGCTTCCCTTCTCTCTCTCTCTCTCTCTCTCTCTCTCTCTCTCTCTCTCTCTCTCTCTCTCTCTCTCTCTCTCTCTCTCTCTCTCTCTCTCTCTCTCTCTCTCTCTCTCTCTCTCTCTCTCTCTCTCTCTCTCTCTCTCTCATGCAGATTTGCCCCCTCGCAGAGCTCCTGTTTGGCCCTACAGCCGGGTGCTCTGCCCCCTGGGAGAAGGGTGGCCAGGAAGGGCCTTTCCGGGGCTGGCCCGGTCCGAGCTGCATGTGGCTGGAGAGCCGCGTGGGGAAGCCCTGGGATCCATGCTGGGAGTGGCCCAGCAGAACCTCCGTTGAGCGGGCCAGCCCTCCTGCAAGCCGCGGCCCTGGTTGGCCAAGCAGCAGCAGAGCTGGAGATGGAAGGTGAGTGGGGAGGAGAGAGGGGGCTTACCTGCACCAGGCGGAGGGGCAGCCGAGCCGGCCTCGTGTCTTCCCGGGCTGGGTGGCAGGCCTGGTGGGCCCAGCGGCCGGCAGGGGCGTCGGTTCCTGCCCCCCCAGGCCGGGCGGTAGGCCCAATGAGGGCATTGGTTCCTGCACCTCCCCGGGCCGCTGAGCTGGCCTCGCATCTCCCCGGGCTGGGCGGCAGTGATGGCCGGCAGGGGCATCGGTTTCTGGCTGTCCCCGGGCCACTGAGCCAGCCTCGTGTGTGGCCGGGCAGCAGGCGGCAGGGGCATTGGTTTCTGGCCGTTCCCAGGCCGCTGAGCCGGCATTGCGTTTCTCCGGGCCGGGCGGCGGGGGCATCGGTTCCTGCCCGTCCCCGGGCTGCTGAGCCAATAAAATCAACAGACTTGGAGGTGTTGCGGCTGGCTTTTCGAGTCGCCACGGACCTCTATTGACTTCCATGGGGACTCTTGGCAATGAAGGGGCTGATTGAAATCGCTTCAAGAATCGAGCTGCAGGATGGCTTTGAGTGGCAGAGACACAGAGAGATGCAAACGCATCTCCACTGGAGATGCAGCAAGGGCAGGAGACGAGGAGTCAGCTATGTCTGTGCACAAGCCCCAAAAGCTTTCTTCCTCTCCCTGATCTTGCCTTTCTTGCTGGCCCTCTGATGTAAGCATTTGCTGGGTTTCTTCAACCTCCCCCGCCCGTTTTATTTTAATCCCACCATCGCATTCCTCTTTTGCAAAGTTGACATTCTGGGGACTCGGAGCTCGCTTCGCTCCTGGAGTCACTTGACAAAGTTTGAAGGAGAGGCTGTCTGCTCCCACCTCCCATGGAGCAGAACTGCTGCTTCCTCGCCCTCCCAGCAAAAGAACCCCAGAGAGCTGGAAGACGTCCTTTCTCCCACTTTCCGCTTCCCATCCTCTCTTTTCTGAGCACCCCTCCCAGAGCGAGCCAGAAGCCTCAACTCCAGGCTCATGCAGCAGGCTGAGATAGGCGAGCCCAAGCGGCCGTCTACTGCCACCTCGGAAGATTCACCGCAGCAGCTCTTTCTCTCCGCCGGCCTCCTTGTTCACTCCCTTGGAACCTTCGCACCAAAAGGCAGAAAGAAGAAAGTCCCAGAGAGGGAGAGCGCAGGGCGGGCGGAGAGCAGTCTTTTCCAAAGGGATGAGAAGCCAGGACGGCAGAGCCATCCATACCAGAGCTGGATGGGGGGCAGGGCCAGCGCACGTCTTGCCTTAAGCTCCACTCTTTAATCAAGCCCCGTGTTCTGTGCGCATGTGGCTCCCAGTTTTTTTTTTTTTTGCGAGGGAAATGGGTCCAAGTGGCTCTTTCACTGTTGCAGGTTGCCGACCCCTGATCTAGCATGATCTTGAGTTAATTTAGGCCTCTATTCTCTGAAGGCCTGGAGCAGCCAAGAAAGCAAAGGATTTTGATCTTCGCAGGGTGAGTATTGAAGGTCTGGTTTTTAGAGAGACCTGGGTGGGGGTGGGGAGGGAGAGAATAACCAGGTTGAACGTCGCAGTGCCACTGCGGTCGCTAGTAAATGACTGCTGTGGTGCTGCAATATTCATAATTTTGGAGCTTGCTCGTAAGCACTAGGGGGCGCTCATCGTGTAACTTTGAACGAGCATTAAGTGAACGCTCGTAACTTGGGGATTACCTGTAATAAAATTAGTACTCATCTCATTCAAAATCATGAGCTAATCACCTAAAGTACTCTAATGATTTCCTTTCCACAGTATAGAAAAAGAACTGTATCATAACAAAATCCATATGACTGTAAGTCAGTCTTTCTTATAATAATTCAATGTTACTATTCTAATAGTAGGAGTCAAGAAAACTGTAGGTACACTAAAGAGAGAAGATGGCAAGGAAATAACAGGCCTCAGGGAGAAAGCAGAGCTGTTCAACTCATATTTTATATCAGTCTTCACACAAAAAGAAACAATAGCCCACCTTACCAAAAAAACCACTGCAAAAGATAAATTAGAAACAAAAATTAAAATAAGCAAGAAAATGGGCCTCACCCAACAAATGAGTTTCAATGTGGAGAAAAGCAAAGTTTTACAATTAGGCAGGAAAAATCAAAGGTACAAGTACAGATTGGGCAAGACCTGGCTTAAAACCAGTAACTGTGAGAGGGACCTTGGAGTCCTAGTGGATGATCACTTAACCATGAGCCAGCAGTGTGCAGTAGCAGCAGCCCAAAAAGCTAATACAATCCTGGGTTGTATAAACAGAGTCATAGAATCAAGATCACACAAAGTATTATTATTGCTTTATAAAACACTAGTAAGACCACACCTGGAATACTGCAGCCAATTTTGGTCACCATATCACAACAAAAGTGTTGAGAGTTTGGAAAAAATTCAGAGAAGAGCAACTAAGATGATCAAAGACCTGGAGACTAAAACATACGAATAATAGCTGCAGGATTTGGGTTTGGCTAGTCCAGGGGTAGGCAACCTCGGCTCTTTTATGACTCATGGACTTCAACTCCCAGAATTCCTGAGTCAGCTATGCTGACTCAACTGGGAGTTGAAGTCCATGAGTCATAAAAGAGCCGAGGTTGCCTACCCCTGGGCTAGTCTAAAGAAAAGAAAAAATAGGGTAGACATGATAGCAGTGTTCCAGTATTTGAGGGGCTGCCACAAAGAAGAGGGCGTCAAACTATTCTCCAAAGCACCAGAGGGCAGGACAAGAAACAACGGTTGGAAACTGACCAAAGACGTAAGACGCTAAGAAAAAGACACAGGCATGTCTTGAACAGAGGTTTGAAGCTGCAGGACACAGCTTGACAAACTGAATTTATTGCTTCTTATATACTTGTTACATACATAGGCTTTACCATTAAATGCTGACATTTTACATTCATAAGTTTAACCATTAGATGCTGACAAAGTTTCTTCATTGGAAAATGCCTTCATATAAGCAACTATTTTCTAGTAACACATTACATGGTCAAAGACCAAGTAAGAACAAATACAGGTAGATCAAAAGGAGAAAGAACTGAGAAAAACAGGAAGAGATAGGAAGGAACTTAAGCATATTATCTGTTTAGGTAGGTGAGGCATTAAGTCAAAAGTGGATGACCTTCTGGCTGCTTCATTAGGACAAAGGGTATCAAAAGATTATGAGGTTTGTGGGGGGGGGAAGCAAGGCAGTTTGCTGCGTGTGCATTTTTCCCCACATCTCACTCTTCTCTATTTTGTTAGTTTATTTATTATCCTAAGCTGGAGTAGTTAGTGGGTCTTAGTCAGGGGATATATAACTTTGCATTTGTTTATACAAAACATAACTTGTTCCTGAGGTAAGTTAATGGTAATTTAGTGTGGAAAATTGAAAGTAGAGAAAAAAAAAGACATTGAATAACCATATATGTGCATAATTAAAGGATACCTCTTGAAAGGAGGTACAATTTAAAATTCTTTGACTAATAAATACAATGAAGTTTTTTAGGTGAAGTAGTACAATTGACAATTTTTGCACAAGTAAGATTTGTAGGCACAGCTACAATTGGTGTATGCAAAACAATAGCATCAAGGGGTACCATATAAGAGGCATGACCCCAGCTTGACTTAGTTGCATAATTGAATTCATTGTCTGATAGAAAATTGCTTAAACCAGTATAATTTTTTAAAACTGAAGCTGGAACACACAAAGGTATAAGACAGGTAGAGAGTAGATTTTCCATATCATATGATTCAGAAATACAAAAGTCTGTCACTTGTGTGACATTAGCTCATTGCACCCAAATATTATATTTCATCTGTGATTCTAAAGGATGAGGTGGGAAAGCTTGAGCCCCCCCACAGCAATTAAGAAGGAAAGAGGCAAAGAATGACTAAGGAATTTGCAGTCAAAACCACAAATATGGCAGCACATAAATTCTCTGATGTAGGTTCTTTTCCCTGTTGCCGCAAAACCATCTGTGCTTTGGATGTTAGGTTTCTCCAGCACTGGAGATGGAGAATCCACCAATGGGTTTTGACTGTGTTCCTGCCCAATCAGATCAAGTCAGCCAAAGTTGCCATGCCTCTCCTGGGCTAGAAGGCCCCAGTCTTTGACTTGATCTTGCCCATGGACAGACGTGCAAGTTTGGCTCTTAGGCAGGTATAGTCTTCATTGGTGGATTTTCCATCTTTCCTTGACTTTAAACAGTTTCTGCTCAGTGCTGGGCTCAGCACTGGGGTCAGATTGCTGTTTATTCCAGATCCCTTCCTCCCCCTCTTAGCCTTATAGTGCAGCTGGGATCAGCTTATCTTTCTGCGTTTTGTTGTCTTTCGGTTTCGTTTTCTTCTATCCTCCCTAACCTTCTCAGTTGGATTCCTATTAAGTTCAGTTTCATTTAATAATTTCTCCAGGAACAACTATAGTTGTCCTTTTCTATTTGGCTTTAGTTTCCTTCCCTGATTGGGAGCTGGAACGCAGCTCCAGGAGCTATGATCAAGAGGGGGGGGGGTGGAAGTGCTAATCAGCAGGAAGGCTTACTAGCAGTTTAAAACGCTGTTTTTTCCCCTTCTTTCATGATTTACGGGGCTGTCCTTGCTATTCTGGGAGGCTGAGGGATCGGAGCTTCCCAATTGCAGCCCCTGTTACCGGCTGAGCACACACTGCTCCAAACGGTTTTTTCTTTGTTGAATCAGCTGGCTGGCGGTTCAATTAACGGCTAAACAGAGTGGCAGACGCAGGCGAGCTCCATTTGCTTTTTGGAGAGTGATTTTTGCATTGGAGGAGTTCTCTGGACCCTATAGGGAGGCTCAGAGACACATAGTGGTGGCCAAATAGTTATTAAGAATTGCATCTGCCATTTTGTGGACACTGAAACCATTCTCAGTTATTAACCAGCCTCAATGAGTTTCATTTTCATAACGGCCGCCATCTTGAATCCGCCATTTTGAGAACTAACAGTTCTTTTCATAATTATCTGGTTTTTTTGTTTGGAGCCTGCACTGGATCCTTTATTCAAAACAGTTCTTCAGTTAGTAACATTTTCCTGCTAGCAGAATTTGAATTTGTGTCTACTCATCTACACTCAATATTACTTACACACACAGTAGGTCCTTGATTTTCCCTGTATAGCAATATTGGATTCCAGGTGTACCTTCTCGTGCACCTGGGTTTACCCACAACATAGCAGTTTCTGGATTCCAGGTGTACCCCATCGTGCACCTGTGTTATCCATAAATTAGCAGTCCCTAGATACCAGGTGTACCCCATCGTGCACCTGTGTTATCCACAAATCAATAGTCATTGGTTACCAGGTATACCCTATCGTGCACCTGTGCTATCCACAATTTAGCTGTCCTTGGATACCAGGTGTACCCTATCGTGCATCTGTGATTTTCCAAGTAGACAATAACAGCTGTCTCTGGATTCCAGGGGTACCCTATCGTGTTCCTGTGCTTATCCAGAGTTGACAAACAGCTGCCTCTGGATACCAGGAGTACCCAATCGTGCTTCTGTGATAATCCGCGAGGATGGAAGAGTCTAGCTGTTCCAAGAAGGGAGCTTCACCGCTCTCATCAGCCTCTAAACGACAGAAATCTTCCAATCAAGAGGTGGCAGGTAAGATTTCGGCCAAGGCCAAAGCCAAGGCTAGATCTGCAGGCAAAACATCAAAAAAGGAGGAAAAACAGGCCAGTAGGAGACACTGGGCATTAGAGAGAGTATTCTATAAAGCCCAAGAACAGACCAGGACTGAAGCCACTCAGGCTGAAGTTCCTTCATTTGATTTACCACTGGGACCCTCCACTTCCCCTCTGGGAATCTGGTCCACAGGAGATACCTTCTCTACCTCTCTACCGGGTGATTCATTTCATCGAGAGCACATCTTGCAGCCTGTGGCTCAGCGGGCTCCACAGTCCGCCCCGGAAGCCACTTTTACCCCCACAGCGGCTGGACTCAGACCACCAGAGCCGGTTCCTCTGCCCACGGAGGACCGTCTAAATGAGTTGATTGCATAGGCGGTAGAGCGCGCTTTTCAGGTTAGATCTCAGGTACCTAGGTCTACCTCAGTTTCTCCCCTACCGATTCACCAGCCAACTACAGAGGCATATGGTGCACCTACTTCGCCTTCACAATCTTCTTACTCTGAGGGTTCATCCTTTCGTGAGTATGATGCGGACGTGGGGATTCTGATGTCGGATCAGGAGGACGACCCTTCCGAAATGCCATCCTTTATGGGTCTCTTTAATCAGTCTCATTTTGTTCCCTTGCTCCGAAAGGCCACTTCCACGGCCCATCTTGGTCCCAAGCCTTCTGCATCAACATCAACTGCGGCTCCAGACTCGGAGGCGGATCCGAACGTCATTGAACCGGTAACCACACAACACCGCATACCATGTCCTTCCATGTTTCTGAATGCGATCAGGAAACAGTGGGAATTCCCGGGTACCCTCCCCATCCCGAGTAGGAGTGATAAAAGACTTTATAATGTGGCCCAGGACTTGGCAGATGCCCTAGAGGTCCCCAAGGTGGATGAACCCTTAGGACTCTTGGTATCTCCCACTGCCACTCCAGGGGACGTGTCTGATGCCCTAAAGGCAGAAGACCGTAAAAAGGAGCTCACTTTTCGCAAGACACACCAAGCTACAGCTTGGGCTATTAGGGCAGCTACATCAGCCTCTTTCTTCAATAGGTCTGCTCTCCACTGGCTTAGACAGCTTCAGGCCAGAATTCCGATGGAAGATATCCGCACCCACCAGGATTTGAGCAAGATGGTGGCAGCTACGGAATATGCTTCCGATTCTACACTGCAGGTGGCCAGATTTTCATCTAGGGCCATGGCTTCCAACGTTACTGGACGCCACATGATTTGGCTGAAACACTGGTATGCAGATGCCAGATCCAAATGGCGCCTGTCAGCAGCCCCTTACCACGGGAGGGAAGCTGTTTGGGGAACCTTTAGAGCCTTACCTTACAGAGAATAAGGATAAGCGTAAGGTCCTTAATCACCTTATTAAGCGTCCAGACAAAAGATCCAACACATACTCACGGAGGCAGTCCTTTCGTTCAGGGATTAGGTCCAATTATTCCTATCAGCCCCACTCCTTTCCGGTCAGACAGGACAGACAATCAGACAGAACGGGCTCTAAGCCCAGACAACAATTTCAGGGCAAACGGCCCTTTCATGGGAGCGGTCGATCCTTCTGTCGTTCCAGATGACTCTCCGGCGGTCCCTCCCATAGGCGGCAGACTTTCTCTCTTTGCCAGCCAGTGGGAGGTCATCAGCACAGATGCATGGGCGCTGAACACGGTTCATCATGGGCTCTCCCTAGATTTCCTCACCTACCCTCCAAATTGCTTCCTCTCTTGTCCCCAATCAAGAAATCTCACAACAGGCCATTCAGCATCTCGTAAACATAAGGGCCATAGAACCGGTACCGTTGGATCAGAGAGGTCGGGGATTCTACTCCATCCTCTTCATCATTCCCAAAGCCTCGGGGGGATGGAGAGCAATCCTAGATCTAAAAAGACTGAACCAGCATCTTGTTTATCGAAAATTCAAGATGCAAATGCTCCAGTCAATTCTTGGAAGCGTAAGAAGAGAAGACTTCCTGACGTCCGTAGACCTCACGGAAGCTTATCTTCACATCCCCATCTCTCTCAGCCACCGCCGGTTTCTACGGTTTGCTTACAAGGGCAGACACAGTCTATCCTCGGCCCCGAGGGTTTTTAGCAGCTCACCTCTGGATGGTGCCTGTCAGAGTCCAGTGTTACCTGGATGACATTCTGATTCAGTCATCATCAGAACAAGCCGCTCTGTCGGATCTAGAAAGGGTGATCAACCTTCTTCAAAACCACGGGTTTTCGGTGAATTTTTCAAAGAGTCACTTGTCCCCTACAACAAGGCTATTACACCTAGGGGCCATCATAGATACGGTCGATTGTCGTGTCTTTCTATCCCAAGAATGTTGGGAAAGCATACGACAGTTGGTCCTACAAATCTGCGGGAGCAGCACGGCAACAATAGCAAGTCTCTCCCAATTACTGGGGAAATTGATATCAGCCATTGCCATAGTTCCTTGGGCCAGGCTCCATTCCAGGACACTGCAATGGTTTCTGCTCCCTTTCCAGAGACGGAACCTCAGCTCGTCAATTCGGAAAGTGCGAATTCCACTCAGAGTGTCGCGCTCCCTCAGGTGGTGGCTCTCATCGGCCATGCTCAGGGGGTCCTCCTTCAAGGAGCTGGACCGAATTACTCTGACGACCGACGCCAGTCTGTTCGGTTGGGGTGCGCACCTTCAATCACAGTGGGCCCAAGGCCGTTGGTCCCGGTCCGACCTACAACACAATATAAACTGACCCGAGCCCTTCGACACTTCTACAACTCGATAGTGAATCGTCATGTACTGGTCCTCACGGACAACGTTGTTGCCAAGGCCCATGTGAATCGGCAAGGGGGCACTCGATCCCGTGCCCTCCTTACCGAGGCTCTCCTGGGTTCTTGGGCAGAGTCAAATCTGGCCTCCTTCAAGGCAGATCACATATCAGGGGAGGCAAACATGCAAGCGGATCTCCTCAGCAGGAGGACGGTGAATCACTCAGAGTGGCGCCTGCACCCGAGGATTTTCAGGGAAATATCCCACAGATTCGGACTTCCGATTCTAGACCTATTCACCTCCCCGACAAACACTCAGGTACCGAGGTTCTTCTCCCGTTTTCCTTGCCCAGGAGCAGAGTGCACGGACGCTCTACGGAGGGTTTACTCTACGCCTTCCCTCCTCTTCCTCTTCTCCCGGTGGTCATATGCAAGATTCTTAGGGAAAGGGCGGAAGTTCTTGTCGCACCATACTAGCCTCGGAGACCGTGGTTCGCCGACCTAGTGAACCTCTCACTAGTGGATCCGTGGAGGATTCCTCCAGACAGGGTCTCGCTCAGTCAAGGGACACTACTTCATCCAGACCCCCAATGGCTCCAGTTAGCCATATGGCACTTGAGCACTTAGTTTTAGCTCGGGAGCACTGCTCGCCAGGAGTCATTTCTATAATCCAGGCCTCCCGTCGGGCCTCTACTAATCGGATTTATGAGGCCACGTGGAGAAATTTCTGTTCATGGTGCTCAAAGCACCACTTGACATTGTTAGATCTGACAATTCCTCACATATTGGACTATCTCCTGGAGGGTCTGGAGAGGGGTTTGGCTCCAAACACACTACGCAGACAAATTGCTGCTCTTTCCACCATCCTTACATGTGAATCTGCGACTTCCCTGGGTCACCATCCCTTGATCTGATCATTCATCAAGGGTGCTACCAACACCAAGCCTCCTATGGTCCATAGATATCCCTCTTGGGAATTACTGAGGGTATTGCGGGCTCTTACCAATCCACCCTTTGAACCCCTCAAAACATGTGAGTTGCGATTCTTATCGTTCAAAGTAGCCTTTTTGGTGGCTATCACCTCTGTGCGGCGGATTTCCGAACTAGCTGCTCTCTCCACTAGAGATGATTTGTGTATTTTTCACCGTGACCGAGTGGTCCTTCGTCTTGATCCGACCTTTGTTACAAAGGTAAATTCCTTATTTCACAGGACTCAAGAAATTGTGTTACCGGATTTCTGTCCAAATCCCTCACATGATCTGGAATGGCAGTGGCATCTGCTGGACATCCGCAGAGCACTTCGTTATTATATCTCGCGGACAGCTGTCTTCCGCTCTACCGAAGCCCTCTTCGTTTCATATCATCCTTCCAGGGTCAGGAATGTGTCATTCTCCACGATTGGCAGGTGGATCAGAGCTTGCATTGCGGAAGCGTATAGGGTGGATTCAGTGCCGGTTCCAGGGCGTATCACAGCCCATTCCACCCGTAGTGCGGCTACTTCTGCAGCCTGGGCTACTCAAGCGTCCATTGAAGATGTTTGCAGAGCGGCCACATGGTCCTCTCTGTCACCCTTCATTAGGCATTACAAAATTGACAGGTTCGCCTCGGCGGAGGCATGCTTTGGCAGGAGGGTTCTGCAACAGGTACTATCCCAAAGTGCCACACTGGGCAGGTCTGATCCCCTCCCTTAGGGACAGTTAGCTTTGGTATGTCCCATTGGTGGATTCTCCATGTCCAGTGCTGGAGAAGGGGTGTTATCTTACCTGAACGCCTTTTCTCAGCACGGAGATGGAGAATCCACTCCCACCCTAACAGGTTCTTAGGCCTAGCTTTGCATTTATGAGCCAACACGTCTTGCTGTCAGTCATGGCTTCGCCTTAGTCAAGACTGGGACCTTCTAGCCCAGGAGAGGCGTGGCAACTTTGGCTGACTTGATCTGATTGGGCAGGAACACAGTCTAAACCCATTGGTGGATTCTCCATCTCTTCAGTTTTCTGCCGAAAGTGATGCTGGTAGGCAGTAGTTTTTTTAAAAGAAATATTTAGCTGATTTAAAGTTATTAGGACTTTATTGACTTGACGAGTTATCCATGCCAAATTAGGTACCCTTGATCCCTCCTTTTTTATTTGTTTGTGAAGGCAGTCCTTAAAGGACCGATACATATGTGAGAAACAAAGGATAGCTGTTAAAAACAGTTAAAAACAAAGCCATAAGATTGGGGTCAATCCTGGGCATGATGTAAGCACCTGGAAAATTAAAAATAAGTTGGCACACATAATGAGAATCAGAGATTAAATTAAAAGTCTGTTGAGAAAAGGTGTGGAAAGCTAAAATAGCAGCAGATAATTCTGAGCATTGTGGTGAGGATTGCACTGCAGTGTAGGCAGATGATATGAAATACAGCCTATATAGTCAGTTAAAGAGCACTGAAGAGATAAGTTATTCTGAAGATAAAATTGAAAATCAAATTTTGGGATAGGAAGAACAATATTAATTAAATCAGTCCCATTTCAAGGACAAGCTCGATTGTGTCCTAAGGTTATTTCAGCAACAGCCTGGATAAAAGATAAAACATTTTGGGATGGGATAAGTAAAGCCATTCAATACAATATACTTTTTGCGCTTCTAACACAGCTAATACTTCTTTAAGTAGCTTACTAGTAAGAGATATCAAAAATGTTAAGTGACAATTTTTATATGGAAATTGAGTACTCAAGATGTCATTAATTTGCTTAACTGCAGCAAGTGCTACAGATGGAACTACAATGAGATCTCCAGGTTGTTTCCCTTTGGTCAATAAGTTAAATTCCAAGTTAATCAAATACCATTCAGATGGAAACAAATTTCCATTAAGTAGGTTAAACATTTACAAATCTTAAGCAAAACAATTCAGAGTCATTTCTTTTGGTTGATAGATATATAGGTGTAACTAAACAATATAAACTCATCAATTTTCCCCCCAAAATTTTTTTCCAACAATTACTGTCTCCTCTTTCGAGTAAAATTTTGTAATCTGAAACTGCAAGAGTGGGCATTAAATTTCATCTCTATTCGCAAACCGGAATTCTAAGCAGAGAGTAAAAAAAGTTTAAAATGAACAGTTTCCCCCCCTTCTTTCTTTCGGTCTCTCTTGCTCTTAAAGCAGGGGTTCTCAACCTTGGCAACTTTAAGACTTATGGACTTAAAGTCTTAAAGTTGCCAAGGTTGAGAACCCCTGTCTTAAAGCAACACAGCCAGCTGAAAAACAAACGAGACAGGAAATTTTTTTATTACAAACTTCTCACCACTAAAAAATAGTTTTCTCTCCTTCACATGCATTTTCCATAAATTCTCTCACGCATTCTCCATGGGACTCTTCTCATGCAAACACTTACTATTACTTCTCAATTTACTTTTACAATAAAACCTGCAGTTTACTATTTCTTTCACAGCCTGGGAGGGAGTGGGTGGAGGATAGGGTTTGAAGGCTAACACACACACTTAGGTATCGACAAATTAATTCATTCACTTTCATTCTAACTGCTTGCATAAACAATTCCACATACAAATATTTCATTTCATACTTTCTTTAGGCAAACCATTTATTTTTAAATAAGGCCTTTTTGTGTGATGTTATCAGAGAGGTTTTGACCCTCTTCCAAGTCTTGGAAATAACACAGAACAACACAGACAAACATATATACACAAATACTATTAAAACAACATTTATTTAGACATATGGCTTGTCCTGCAAGAAGCGAGAAAAATCATGAGATGATTCCAACCAAACATGTGGTTTTTAACCATCTCCTATTTTTCTTACCATTCCAAGCCCAAGCGTAATGTTCTGGGTGGCCACATATATACATAAACAAAAAACACACACATCAATTTGGGGTTTCAGGCTAAAACAGGCCTCACCTTTTAATTAAAAAGAAAGGGAACATTTATGGTTACTTCCAATTTATCCCAGCAACTTCAAAAGACATTGCGGAAAGACTAAAAGGAATATTGAAGGTGTGAAGGGTGAGGGAAAAGTAGCAGCCTCCTCTCCTCACCTCTGACAAAAGGGAATTGAACAGAGCCAGATTAAAAGGGGAAAAAAGGAAGAAAAAAAACTTGCTTTCAGTTCTTTGAATTTTCTTTTTCTTCCGTGGCTTTAGTTGTTATCAGATAAACTAGCCAACCGGAGGTTTAGAAAGTTTTTCAATGTTGTCTTGTTAAATATTATTTATACTTCTACACATCAACACAAAGCACTACCAGACATTGTCTGACAGGGTTAAACTTAACAGCTACTTGAAATTTCAAAACATCCCAATTATTCAAAACACATTGCAGAGGAGTACATTTTGATTTAATTTGTTTCTTTAAATTCCTTTGACGATTCCCCATATATATTTTTTCTACTTCCAAGATTGTTCCTCTAATACTTTCCTTACGGGGGTGTATGATGGCCATAAGGAGGCAAAATAATTAGCCTCTTCAGAAGGAGCTAAAAATCCAATTAAAGATGCTTTTGGAGGCACAGTTTTTACTTGATCCTAATCAGGTGTGGAGCTTGTAGTTAATTGTTGCCCTGCTGAAGCATCTGAGCCAAATTTTTCCACTGCTTGATGGCACTGATGCCATTGATGTAATACCTGTACTGGAGCCCAAGATTCAAGATGTAAAGTATGCTTATCTTTTCCCAATCTCGTAACCTAAGCGTCCAGCGCTTAGGATATCAAGGGGAATGTTTCCCTACCTCATCCACCAGCTTCCTTATGTCTGACTCAGGCGCTTTCACACCTGATTTGTGTAACAGGAATCTGAGTTCCTGTACATGTTTCTGCTGATGCTGAGATAGATTGCAACCCTTATTTACCACTGAGGGGTCCCATAGGACAAAAGTGCACTTAGAAATCTATTCCAGACGCTGGTAAGTATGTTGGCTGTTGCTCCCTCGGAAGGGGGGGCTGTCCCATTTGCACCATGGGGGGCTGTCCCTGTTCAGGGGCCAGATGTAAGACGCTAAGAAAAAGACACAGGCATGTCTTGAGCAGAGGTTTGAAGCTGCAGGACACAGCTTGACAAACTGAATTTATTGCTTCTTATATACTTGTTACATACATAGGCTTTACCATTAAATGCTGACATTTTACATTCATAAGTTTAACCATTAGATGCTGACATAAAGTTTCTTCATTGGAAAATTCCTTCATATAAGCAACTATTTTCTAGTAACACATTACATGGTCAAAGACCAGGTAAGAACAAATACAGGTAGATCAAAAGGAGAAAGAACTGAGAAAGACAGGAAGAGATAGGAAGGAACTTAAGCATATTATCTGTTTAGGTAGGTGAGGCATTAAGTCAAAAGTGGATGACCTTCTGGCTGCTTCATTAGGACAAAGGGTATCAAAAGTTTATGAGGTTTGGGGGGGAAGCATGGAAGTTTGCTGCGCGTGCATTTTTCCCCACAGAAAGAGAGAAGCAACCTGGAATTAAGGAGAAACCTCCTGACAATGAGGACAATTAACCGGTAGAATAGCTTGCCCCCAGAAATTGTGGGTGCTCTATCACTGGAGATTTTTAAAAGGCTAGACAATCATTTTTCTGAGATGGTATGGTTCTCCTGCTTGAACAGGGGGTTGGACTAGAAGACCTCCAAAGTCCTATTCTATTCTATTCTATTCTATTCTATTCTATTCACATTTTTTGTAGCTTGGTACCATTTTCCTCATTCACATATTTTCTGCTCCAGCTTCTTATGAATTGTCTACATTATGTAAGGGCCTAATGAGAAATTTTATGGATGCATAAAAGGATTCACAAGATAAAAATCCATTTTATCTAACACTAGATAAATTTCAAATCAAAGCAGTTCATAATAAAACATTAGTTTCATCATTTTTAAAACAGTTCTTCATGCAATTACCGTATTTTTCGCTCCATAGGGCGCAGGTTTTTCCCTCCCAAAGTAGGAGGAAAAATCAGCCGCGCCTTATGGAGCGAAGATGCAGGAAGGGAGGGGGGAGGCGCTGGAGCAGAGGGGGAAGCGGAGAATCGGCGGAGGGCAACGGGCGAGAAAGGGAAGCGGAGAATCGGCGGAGGGCGGAGGGCAAGGGGCGAGAAAGGGAAGCGGAGAATCGGCGGAGGGCAACGGGCGAGAAAGGGAAGCGGAGAATCGGCGGAGGGCGGAGGGCAAGGGGCGAGAAAGGGAAGCGGAGAATCGGCGGAGGGCGGAGGGCAAGGGGCGAGAAAGGGAAGCGGAGAATCGGCGGAGGGCAACGGGCGAGAAAGGGAAGCGGAGAATCGGCGGAGGGCGGAGGGCAACGGGCAAGAAAGGGAAGCGGAGAATCGGCGGAGGGCGGAGGGCAAGGGGCGAGAAAGGGAAGCGGAGAATCGGCGGACGGCGGAGGGCAAGGGGCGAGAAAGGGAAGCGGAGAATCGGCGGAGGGCAACGGGCGAGAAAGGGAAGCGGAGAATCGGCGGAGGGCAGAGGAGAGGACAAGGGGCGAGAAAGGGAAGCGGAGAATCGGCGGAGGGCAAGGGGCGAGAAAGGGAAGCGGAGAATCGGCGGAGGGCAACGGGCGAGAAAGGGAAGCGGAGAATCGGCGGAGGGCAAGGGGCGAGAAAGGGAAGCGGAGAATCGGCGGAGGGCGGAGGACAACGGGCGAGAAAGGGAAGCGGAGAATCGGCAGAGGGCGGAGGGCAAGGGGCGAGAAAGGGAAGCGGAGAATCGGCGGAGGGCGGAGGGCGAGAAAGGGAAGCGGAGAATCGGCGGAGGGCGGAGGGCAAGGGGTGAGAAAGGGAAGCGGAGAATCGGCGGAGGGCAACGGGCGAGAAAGGGAAGCGGAGAATTGGCGGAGGGCAACGGGCGAGAAAGGGAAGCGGAGAATCGGCGTAGGGCGGAGGGCAAGGGGCGAGAAAGGGAAGCGGAGAATCGGCGGAGGGCAACGGGCGAGAAAGGGAAGCGGAGAATCGGCGGACGGCGGAGGGCAAGGGGCGAGAAAGGGAAGCGGAGAATCGGCGGAGGGCAACGGGCGAGAAAGGGAAGCGGAGAATCGGCGGAGGGCGGAGGGCAAGGGGCGAGAAAGGGAAGCGGAGAATCGGCGGAGGGCAAAGGGCGAGAAAGGGAAGCGGAGAATCGGCGGAGGGCAAGGGGCGAGAAAGGGAAGCGGAGAATCGGCGGACGGCGGAGGGCAAGGGGCGAGAAAGGGAAGCGGAGAATCGGCGGAGGGCAACGGGCGAGAAAGGGAAGCGGAGAATCGGCGGAGGGCGGAGGGCAAGGGGCGAGAAAGGGAAGCGGAGAATCGGCGGAGGGCAAGGGGCGAGAAAGGGAAGCGGAGAATCGGCGGAGGGCAACGGGCGAGAAAGGGAAGCGGAGAATCGGCGGAGGGCAAGGGGCGAGAAAGGGAAGCGGAGAATCGGCGGAGGGCGGAGGACAACGGGCGAGAAAGGGAAGCGGAGAATCGGCGGAGGGCAAGGGGCGAGAAAGGGAAGCGGAGAATCGGCGGAGGGCAAGGGGTGAGAAAGGGAAGCGGAGAATCGGCGGAGGGCAACGGGCGAGAAAGGGAAGCGGAGAATCGGCGGAGGGCAAGGGGCGAGAAAGGGAAGCGGAGAATCGGCGGAGGGCGGAGGACAACGGGCGAGAAAGGGAAGCGGAGAATTGGCGGAGGGCGGAGGGCAAGGGGCGAGAAAGGGAAGCGGAAAATCGGCGGAGGGCAACGGGCGAGAAAGGGAAGCGGAGAATTGGCGGAGGGCGGAGGGCAAGGGGCGAGAAAGGGAAGCGGAGAATCGGCGGAGGGCAAGGGAGTACGATATAGTACTCACCAAAAGGCCGCCTGGGGAGGCTTGGAACTGTAGTCCAACCTGGAAAGGTGGCGAGCCGTCGCTGCTACCGTCTGCAAGCAGCCATCCCCCTTCCCGCTACTCGCCTGACTCCTAAGCCCATCGCCCGCAACCCCCGTGGAGTGGCGCGCATGCGCAGCACCGCCTCCTTAGTATTAGATCAAGGAAAAGGGTACCAGATGGCCGCGCGGATCCTTTACGGTAATTTGTCCTTATGATGGCTGAAAAAGTTGATGTTGATGTGAAAGGTGCAAAAACCGTAACTCTGAAGACCTCGGGACATGAGAAAACCCATTATACTGTTGTGTTGTCCTGCTGCGCGGATGGCACCAAGTTGCCTCCAATGATAATTTTGAAAAGAAAAACCATGCCGAAAGAGGTGATCCCACGTGGAGTTATTGTCCATGTTCATGAGAAAGGATGGATGGATGAAGGTGGAATGAAAATATGGATAGAAAAAGTGTGGTCCAAACGCCCTGGAGGGCTTCAGAAGAAACCTGCCCTACTAGTATTTGACCAGTTTAGGGCACATATCAGTGACAACACAAAAAAAATCTTTAAAATAGCAAAGACCCATCTAGCTGTCATTCCTGGGGGGCTTACTAGCCAGTTGCAACCTCTGGATGTTTCACTTAACAAGCCATTTAAAGTGTTCATGCGAGAGGAGTGGAACAAGTGGATGGCTGCTGGGAATCATGACCTGACACCCACTGGAAGAATGAAAAGGCCCACCATCACTCAAGTTTGTGAGTGGGTGAAAACGTCATGGCAAGCCGTGAAGGATGAAACGGTTGTAAGTTCCTTCAAGAAATGTGGCATCAGTAATGCCTTGGATGGTTCAGAGGATGGTGTCCTTTATGAAGACCCTGACACCAGTGATAGTGAGCCACTGAGCGTGACAGGTTCGGACAGTTGTGAGGAATTTTTGGGATTTCCCAATGACTAGAGACCTTATCTTTTACAGTAACGATGGTTCTTAATGCTGCTGTTGGCTATTGTTCATGTTAAGTTATCCTGTTATTGTAATAAATATTTTAGCCCACTTTTTGGCTCAAAATATTTTTTCCTATTTTCCTCCTCTAAAAATTAGGTGCGTCTTATCAGCAGGTGCGCCCTATAGAGCGCAAAATACGTTTTTCCCCCCAGTTTTGATCAAGTCTGATATTTCAGTTACCATAGTTCTAATGACTCTGCATTGTGTGGAATCAAATACATCAATCCTCTGTTATTAGAAAATTGAATATGTGTTTGTTAAGAATGCAACAGTGGCTGGTTCTGCATATGAATTAATTTTTATGCAGGGGAATCATACTGTGTAACTACCATATATTCTGATAAATAAACACAAACTGGTCTTCATTAACCAATATCTTCAAGAAGGAAAAACACCCAAGATTTTTGGAGAAAAAAAAACCCAGGAAAAATATTGAGATGTACAAATGACTATTAAGGTGTGCTTTATTCCCCCCCCCCCCCAAGAAGAGGTAGGGGAGCTACTAGCAGTGAAGAGAATTTTTTGAGAGAATGAAAAAACAGAAAAGAGGTTGAACAAGAAAGAGCAACACTAGGTAACTAGTTTTAGTAAAATAATGAAGGAAAGCAAATCTCAAGAATAGATTAAATAGAAGAGTCAGTCATTCCCAATAGATTAAATAGAAGAGTCAGTCATTCCCAATTTGCTGATAATATCCACTAATTCAAACTGTTAGAAATTCGAGAAAATCCAGTATCTCAAGTGAAAATAAATCACCACACAGCCTAGAAAGATGGTTAAGCAAGAATGACTCAAACGTGACCGCCTTTGTCAGCTCTTCAAAGTAGGCAAGGGAGGGAAGAACGTTTACTAAAACAGATGTTTACAAAGATTAATACCTAATGTTGTATGCTATGTTCTAGGATGATTGCTTAGCAATAGGATCTTATGCTTAATGTTGATCACATTAATATTGAACCAGATAAGAGAAACACCAAACAAATAAAGTGTAACAGGAGTATAGTTGAGGCTAGACGCGAGGAGGGAAAAAAGGCCTACTAATTCAGACGTTTTCAAAGACTAATACTTAGTGTTGTATATCAGGTGCCATGATGATTGCTGCATAATATGTTTTTATGTTCAATGTTGATTGTTTTAATAAAAGAATTTTTATAGTGAAAAAAAAAGAAACAGGTAGTATTAAGAGTCTTTAATACACTTTAATGAGGTTAAGATTATTGCAATAGACTCTGGAAAGCTTGTCAAAGGCCCTTTCTATTTCTAGTTATACTTAGCCCAAACAAAGTGGAGCTGTTTTTCATTTTTCTTTTTCAGGCTTTCTACTTTCCCTGGAGTCGGATACATTTTCTGTATTGTTCAGCATGTTCAGCATTCTCCTCCCACTTACGTACCATCACATGCAGCAGGATTGTTCAAAAACGTGCTCAGAGATAAATGTGCTTCATTTAAGAGGATGAAAGTTTAACGTGTCTATTAAACAGAGCCCCTCTCCCTTCAGAGCAGTTGTATGCAGACGTTAGCTACACCACTAAAAAAGGAACAGGGGCATTAGAAACAATTTATTTTTGAGAGCAGAATTGTTTCCATTAATCTGGTTCACAGAAGTATTACAAAGAAGTAGAAATAAAGGAAGATTTGAATGTTTTTTCCTAGCAAAATATCACCAATGCAATAAATATCACCAATAGATAAAAAATGACATATTTATCTCACATCCTAGATTGTATATTTTTTTATTTAGACTCAGAATGAGGATGGACTGGGGAGAGGCAAATGTGGCAATTCTGTGAGGTGGCTTTGTACTGCTTCAACTGGTTGCTTTTGGAACGTTTCCCATCTCGGTATGCCATGACTAGATTGTTAATGTGCTCCCTTGCCAGGAAACCTGAATGTATATGCTACACGTGATTATGTCACATTTTCAGAAAAGTTGCTTGGCTGGCTTTGTGGGAACAGAGAAAATATTGCATTAAAAACGAAGCTAAGGAAATTACCAAGTTATTTATTTTTCACTGTACAAATTAATATGATTTCATTGCATTTTAACTGAATTCTTAGTATATGTGCTGGATAAAGCATAATGTGATAGGTCTGAATTATTCTATTTTACTGAAATGTATAGCATTACAATGTTTTTGCACTAAATTATTTGTGTAAAATACTGGTTGTAAAGTTATCCCAGTATTTAAAGCTAAAGTTAAGCATTCAGATTTTTAGAAAGCTCTATATTTAATATGAATTTCCTTTTTCTAGAGATGCAGGAAGACGATTTAAGTGAAAAAGGTCTGTTTGTCGCATCTATTATGAGTAGAGTTAGAGACTTAAAAAGCAAATATAAAAATGAAGATAACGTTACAGATGAACTTAACCTTACTAAAGTATCAACTGATACAACAGGTATGCAATGTTTTAGTTAAATTAATGATCAACTGAATAGAATTCCTCCAAATGTCTATTTTCTTTATTTTTTTTAACAAATTATGTTCAGTGGACATGTATTAAATTTCTTCTGACATATAAAATACATGTAGTTTCTCTTCTATAACTATTACTTTCTATTTTTCCCCCAGCCTTTTTCTAAGACAGCTATATGTTTTTGTATTGATACTTGTTTAACTGTTTGTTCCCTGAATCTTAAAGATTTAAGTAATACTTATTTTTAATAGCCAAATATAAGGAACATTTGTTTATTTGTCAGATAATGACCTAAGCTAGAATGGCCTATTTTGAAATATGTTGCAAACGTGTCTTTAATACTTCATCATGTGTATACAAAAAAGATGTTTCTGTGTGCACAAATACAGTATAGATAGATACAGAAAAACACATATGTATGCTAACATCTTTGTTATGCTTCAATCTTCAGTTACAGAGGTCATTTGATACTTTGAGTTTCTTTCAACTAAATATTTGTGATTTGATTGCCAAACTTCTACATTCCTAGGTATAATACATCTTCATATTTAATAAGGAATACTTCCACTCAAAAAGCATCAAACAAAAATATTTAAGTGTCTTGCAATATCTGATGCTGTTGTATAATGCACACCAACCCTCTTCACAATTGTTGCGTTATAAATTATAATATGGATATATAATGTTGATTGTTATATCTAGGTAGACACACATACACACACCTGTTTGTGAGGAATCTTTTCCTATATTAATTTTGAAGATGGATTTATTTTTTTTAATACTGCCTTAAATACACTTTTTGACTGTGTGTTTTAGATAATTCTGGAACTGTTAATCAGATTATGATGACTGCTAATAATCCTGAAGACTGGTTGAGTTTCTTACTCAAAATGGAGAAAGGGGGCACTTTTCAGACTGACACAAGCTTACTAAATAGATTGATTGGTCGTTACAGCCAAGCAATTGCAGCACTGTCAGCCGAAAAATATAGCCAGAATGAAAATTATGCGCATATTCTGGTTAGATTTGCAGAACTGAAAGCGTAAGTATTTGCAATCTGGAAAAAAATTCAAATGGACTCACTTTAATGGTGTTTTACACAAAACCATGCTGATTTTAACTATGTTTTGTTGAAGTCATAAAATAGTGCATCTTCTAGAAAAGCAAAATAAGACTGTGATTTTAATTTTAATTTCTTCCTTTTTTCTCCTTTTGCTTTTGCCCTTGCATTTCTGGATTAGAGGTTTTGACTTTACACAGACCCCATCTAGAACATAAACTAGTCTTGTTAGATCAGGCCCATTTTAACTCAACATTGTATTTTACACATGCAGCCTCTGGAGTAATCTCAAGGAGGGGGTGGAGATAATATATGTTTCTATTGTTCATTTACAACTGGTGTTTAGAGGTATATTTCCCTCAGACTGGAAATGCTATTAAGTCATCAAGGCTAATAGACCTTGATAGGTTTGTCTTTCATGATTTGATCCGGTTTTCTTTTAAACCCATCCAAGTAAGTGGCTATCATTACGGTAATTGATTTTACAACTATTTTTTATTTATTTTTATTTGTCAAATTTATATAGTTTCCTGGCTAACCCAAATTGAATCTGGGGTGAGGGGTGTACAATAAAACTGAGAATTAAAATATTTCTGTACTGTAAAATCCATCTTCCACAAACCTTCTAATATAGAGGTATATCAGCAATGTGTCACATACATTCTTATGAAAAGCCAAGCAATTTCCTTATGAGTGAATTGTTGATTATCTTTAATCAGTTTATAAACCTTCCTAATATGACACTTGTCAGTTGCTGTTACCAGCCTCCATTTTGTACATAATTGCACAGCTCTTCTTGGCTCACCATCTTCACATTGTTTGGGGCCAACGACAGAATACCCACAGAAATTCAACCTATTACTTAAAGCACAGGAATGGGTACTTACTATAGGCTTCTACTTCCAAACAATAGCAACACAAGCCCAGATGGATGTGTCTGATAAGACACCCAAAGGTGAGTTTCATCTGAAGGAGATACCTCTATGGTACGAAGAATATAGTTTTGTGTAAATGTTTTATACCTTCTTCTATTCTGTAAGGGTTTTATTTATTTTTTAAAACCATATGAAACATTGTTTTTCTCTGAATTAATCAGTGGTATCTTGGTTTTTTTATTTGCAGTATTGAAGAACCAGAAGACGCACGTGATCAGTTCCATCTGGCTAGGCTGAACTGCAAGAAATTTGCTTTTGTCCATGTAGCTTTTGCACAATTTGAACTCTCACAAGGTTTGTAGGAACAGGTTTACAGTTACATGTAGATTTGCTGCTATTAGCCTATTCTAGCCATATAGAGAGATTCAACTGTGTAGTTACACTCAATGTTGTTTTCTTCTAAGATTAGGTAGGAGAACACATTGATAATGGAACAATTAAATGGTTCTTTTCTTTTTAGAGGTAGTTTCCAACAAATTTTATACCAAGGCAGAAAAAATTAGAATAGACCACTCCTTTATTGTAACTTGAGCATTATATTGTCCTGTCCTCACTCTATTTTTTCATTTCATTACTTCTTCAATGCATTGAAAGTTCAGTTGATCAAAATGAATTTTTAATTGCAGTATAAAGATATTTTTGCTGTGTGGTGCTAGAGTAGATGTAAATTGAAGTAGGGAATAGAAATAAACTAAGGTGGCATTTCTATGTAACAGTGATTATGAAATAAATCTAAAATATTTATTTCTATAAAATATTACATCATGTATGTAATATACTTCTTTAATATATACTGCTCAAAAAATAAAGGGAACACAAAAGTATAGGATCCTATACGTTTGTGTTCCCTTTATTTTTTTGAGCAGTATACTTTTTTTTGTATTTATTTCATTATAGAATGTACATCTCATCTTTATTTTATATATAAATAGAACAGAGCAGAACAGAACAGAATAGAATAGCAGAGTTGGAAGGGACCTTGGAGGTCTTTTAATCCAGGCATGTCAAACTCGCAATGTCATGTGACGTCGCGCGATGTATTGCAATTTCCCCCCATTGCCAGCATAAGAACATAAGAAGAGCCATGCTGAATCAGGCCAGAGCCCATCGAGTCCAGCATTCTGTGTCACACAGTGGCCCACCAATTGTACATGGGGATCTTGAGCAGAAAGAGAAGGCAAAACCCTCCCTTTCCCTTGACCCCCAACAAATGGTACTCAAGGGAATCCTGCCTGCCTCAACCAACATAGAGGCGGCACATGGACATCCGTTTTAATAACCACCGATACACTTTGCATCCATGAATCTATCTAGCCCTGCCTTGAAGCTGTCAAGGCTGACAGCTGTCACGACCCCTTCAGGAAGTGAATTCCATAAATCAACGACCCTCTGGGTGAAGAAATATTTCCCTTTATTTGTCCTCACTTTCTTAGCTATGAGCTTTAGGGAGTGCCCCCTTGTCCTGGTATTGTGTGATAGAGAAAAGAATTTTTCTCTATCCACCTTTTCTATCCCATGCATGATTTTATACACTTCGATCAAGTCACCCCTTAAACGCCGTCTTTCAAGTTTGACATGCCTGTTCTAGTCCAACCCCCTGCTTAGGCAGGAGACCCTATACCATTTCAACCAATGATTGCCCAATCTCTTCTTAAAAACTTCAAAATACATTATACATAATGCTCCCATCTCTTATTTTCTTCACCAGAGCAGCTCAATTAGGCAGTTTGGATTAAGAGAATAACTTGGCCCAAAATCACTCCACTGGCTTTCATGCATAAGGGAGGACTAGAACTCAAGTCTTCAAATTTCTATCTCAGCCCTTAACCACCTGCCAAACTGGCGCACATATTTAAATAATTTAATTTAATATTAAACTTTCAAGACAACTACATTAAGATTTTAGAAAAATTATTTATTTATTTATTTATTTGGGTTTGTATGCCGCTCCTCTCCGGGGACTCGGAGCGGCTAACAACATATATATAAAACAATGAATTACGATAAAAAAAAACCCCAAACAAAGATATCTTAAAAAATCAATAAAAAAATACACATTCAATTCAACAATCAACCACAATCATCCCCAGGCCTGCCGGCAAAGATGAGTTTTTAGATTTTTCCGGAAGGCCGGGAGAGTCGGAGAAATGCGGACTTCAGGAGGCAGTTGGTTCCAAAGGGCGGGCGCCACAACAGAGAAAGCCCTCCCCCTAGGGCCTGCCAGACGACATTGTTTCGCTGACAGGACCCGGAGGAGGCCAACCCTGTGCGCTCTCACCGGTCTTAGAGAAGTATGTGGCAGAAGGCGGTCCCGTAAGTATCCTGGTCCCATGTATATATCTGATATATACATTTTAAATACTGATATATACATTTTAAACCTAAATAAAGGAAATACAGATAATGGTCACTTTAATTATCCTAGATGGGACCAGCAACTCTGTTGCTTAGTAATGCAGTCATTATGCAAAAGTCATGTGACCACTCTGTTTAGCGACAGCAGTTCTGGCAATCCCAGTTGCTGTCGTTGAATGAATCTTGTGGTTGTTAGCTAAGGACCCACCTGGATCCAATCCATTCTTGCAAGAAAGTAAGGGACTGTCTCCACTTCATCTTCCTTCATCCACCTACCCCTTTCCACTGATTTCCCCTGCTGTTCAACCCTGCTTACAGTGCCCACCATTTAATATGCCACAACTATACTGGTTGACTTTTTTTGTGCCCCATTTTTTTCTGCCAGTGCAGAGGGCTGACCTTATTCTCCATTCGTGAAAGAAATCCCTAACCAAAGTGCAAGAGAAGTCCCAGCTGGTGCATAAGAAGAAGGCCCTAGCTGCACTGGCACAAAAAGAAAGCCCTAGTGCAGTGGGGGTGAAGCTGTGGCATGTGTGCCAGAGGCGGCAGAGTCCTCTCTGTGGGCACGCGTGTCATCACCCCAGCAGAGTTCGCCAGAGTAGTGAGTAGATGGCATTTGGAAGCGACAGGACAGGAAGTGGGCGAGCAAGCTGCGTTGGCCCCACGGGGATGCCCCGGAGATGGTGAGGGACTGGCCCCACTGCCCCGGCCCAGGCCGGCAGCCCAGGAGGCGGTGAGCGCATGGGGGCTGACAGCATCCAGCAACGGGCTGCATAGCCTGCTGTGAATAATGGGCTGGCCATCCAGCAGCAGCGCTGCAGTGGCAGCACACGGAGCCGGGGGAGCACATGATGTGGACTGCCAGGCACGCCTACTCCGTCCCATGTCTTTTTGGTTGGAGAGCTGGTTGCCACTGGTCATCTCCTCAGCCCCCTTGAGGGTCTTGCCCTTGGCCCACGGGTAGAGTGCATTCCCCACTGTACTTTCTAAAGTCGCCAGCCACTTGCGCAGGTCCATTAGGCCACCGCCTGGAGCACCTGGCCCAGTAGAGATGGGGGGAAGGCACGCAATTTTAGCTGGGACTGTGGGGCCATGGCACCGATGGGGATCTGGCTTTTCCCATTAGGAATGGCCTTGGCTTGCTGGGCATGGGGTGCTCTACCACCTCTACCCAAGCTTGCTAGCTGGCCATTTTGCCTCCTTTGTGCTGGGCGGGCCAGGTGCTCTGGGAGCAGCCAAAGGCAGCAGGTAGATGAGCAACCAAAAGGGTTTTTAAAATGTGGCTAGTCCAGAATTTTGGTCAGTTGACTTCGGGGTGCTACAATGGCTGGAACTTAAAGGGCCAGTCATAAGTCCCTTCATTAGCACCATTATAGCTTAGAATGAATAAATGAACATTAAGGAAGGACTATATTTACATATCTCAGTCTTTAATAAATATCAAATCAGATTTGACGTTGACATTTTACCTTGTTTTCCCTTAGTTTGCCTTTGATAATGGCAAATTTTAAACAGAGAAAATGCATGACCATTGATTTTTTTTAAATATCTGTGTGACATTGAAAATCTGCTGTCTCAAGTAAATTTAATTTATTTGCCTAATTATGGATTATTTGCTTTGATAAAAGCTATTACTATAAAAGTTTCTCTTTGAAACTTTACTTTTGAAATTAATGTTTTATAAGAAACAAAATTAAAGGCTAGATAGAGGAAAAAATAATTTGGCAGAAGCTTTAAGAAATAATCCTTTTGAAAGTAATTGCAACAAATAGTAGTTCTTTGTTTAACTACGTTGCGCTTGGGAGCCAGACAGGATTATCTCTGGTAAGATGAAGATTTCTATTCCTTTAGGTTAGACTGGGACATCAAAGAATATCTCAGAAGATGATTTGGTGTTGTTGATTTTTTTTCTTGGAAAAGTAAAACGATAGTTATCTTTTACTAGGAAATATCAAGAAAGCCAAGCAGCTGCTTGAAAAGGGTGTAGAATCAAGAGCAGTTCCAGCAGAAATGTTAGAAATTGCTCTACGAAACTTAAACTTACAAAAAACACAACTACTTTCAGTTGAAGAAAAAGAAAATTTGTCAGGTGAGCCATAAACTGTTGATCGTTTGAATTTTAATTAAAGGGATTATAAGTTGGGTAAGTAACCTCACTCTTTTCTAAGCTAATTGTGTAGACTTTAGCATTTTTATATAAGCTTAAAGTTTGAAATTCACTTCACTGGTAAATTACACACTTAATATATACTATAGCTATTTAAAAAATAACTATTTTATGTTTAGAAAAAAATGACTCACAATTTTAATTTATTCGTTCAAATGTATCAATCAAAATTCCAGCTTTCATTTTATCGCTTACAATGCTTGTGACTTGGTTAACCCTAATTAAATCGGTTGTTTACTATGCACGAATCTATAGCAGGGGAAATTTTACTTAAGAAAAATCTATACAGGTGGTCCTTGCCTTATATCTGTCTGTTCAGTGAAGTTAGGACAGAAGTGGGAAAAAAATAGATTTGCAACCAGTCCTATTGCAGCATCAGAGTGAGCCATGTCACATAATCTCCAATTGTGACTTTCCCTGCTGGCTTCCCACAACCAAAGTCAATGGGAATGTTGGCAGAGAAAGTTGCAAGTCACCTCAGTAAGTTGTTCCTGGTATTTTTTTTTTCTCCTGAGGAGTCTGCCACTGAGTATGAGATCCCAGATATCAGTATGAACACCCCATGATATTTTTCAACTCCGGGGCTGGCCAAGTGAGGCTATTGAGATTAATGTTCCAATGCATGGAGGTACCATTTAGGTTTGATGTACAATTTGGGGATCTCACTGGACTCTCAGCTCCTGCTTGATGAGCAGTTGTTACCAACTGTAGTCAAGAAGACCTTTGCACAGCTTCATCTAGTATGTCAGTTGTGCTTTTTGCTAGATCAAGGGATCCTTTTAGCAGCTATTCATGCCTTAGACATCTCACACCTGAACATAGGGCTGCCCTTGAAGACCACCCAGAACCTTCAACTTTAAATTGTTTTTGGCATTTTATAAATTGTTCAGAGTTACTGGGGGTTGGGCAGCATATACATTTAATAAATGAATACATATGTTTAATTTTCCTCATTTTCTGTATTCTTCTGCATCATTTTAAAAATTATTTTAGTAAGGGGAAGGAGTAAGAACTTTGGAAACATTGAAACCTGCTCCCAAGTACTAGATATTTTTATTTGGCTGGATGTCAGCAAGTATTATATACGTGTTTTAGATTCTGTACAGATGGATATGCACATAATATTTCATTCCTGCATTAAACCAAATGCACATTTTTTCGGGTTTCATGCATCAGCTGTGGAATATAAATGTGCCAACTTAGGAAAAGATGCAGTTGCTTTAATGTGTCCCTAATAAATGCTGTATGCCAGTCCACATGCGTTTTGAAATACATTTTGCCTTTTGAATCCGATCACTGCATAGCTCCAATAGATAATATGAATTTTAGAAGAATGATGATAATGTTGATTGTGTAATTAGTTATGAATTATGATATGACATTTATTCAAATCCTAAAATGTTATTCAAACATTCCTTACTTGCTAGAAAAAGATGAGTAAACTTCTTAAAGTTCTTCAAAGTGCTGTGGTAAAATATATTAAAACGTGTATTCTGAAATATTGTGAATTTTATTGTAATGTTTAAATGTACACTATTTAGTAGAGATTGGCTAAAATATTTTAATTTTGTATCTTGATAAATTGCATATTTACAGGATCAAATTTGCACAATATAACTGGAAACTTGCAGAATAAGAAAAAAAATAATGATTTTAATGAGATTGCTACCAGTATGCCCAATTTTTTCCCAGGGTAAGTGGATTAAAATAGTACACAACATTCTTTTTGCTCTAGCCTCAGTTGATATAACTGAATATCTCATATTTTCATTTTAGAGAAAAAAATGATTTCCCGAGAGAGTCTGAATTGGTTTTTGGTGGACGCAAACCATTAACACAATTGAATAAGTCTAATCAGGTAGAAAGCTTTATGTTTCTATAACTATTCTACAAAAACAACATATTCTTCATGCTTCTGTTATATTTATTTATTTGCATCTGATCAGTTCCATTGTGTTTGATTATTTAGAAATGTACCTTTGGGAGAGTTCCTCTTCAATTAATAAACGAAAGTGAGAGTGACACAGATGAACCACTGAAGATGGAAATTCCTATTGTTGCAAAGAGGTATGAAACAAACTGCCTATAGAGAAGGCTTTTGGGATTTTGACAGGAAAGAGTATCCTGTGTGTATCTTGAAGTTGATAGGACAGAGTCAACAGGAAGTCTCTACCTTGTACAGAATAGCATGAGCAAGCTTGGTTGCATTTGTGGCTTGTTAGCCAAAATTTGAGAAAACTAAGGCCAATAGTTTAATCTACATCTCTTCTCTATCTTACTAGCTAAGTGTTACTTGAAAAACCTTGATTGACTGAGTAAATGATGGGCAGCAGAATATCTGCTGGAGCTTTTTGGTGACGACCAGACCATATGAAAGATTTGGTGTTGAATTAAATGATAAAGAGAATGAATTAATGAAGGAATGAAAGAAAAAATGGCTGGATGATTTTGGGCCAGTCACTTTCTCTTAACCCAATTCATCTCACAGGGTTATTGCTGTGGGGAAAATGAGGAAGAAGGAATATTGGTATGTTCACAACCTTGAGTTATAGATGAAAAAAGGCAGAATAATAAATAATAGATTTTTAGGTATCTGCAAAAGTAGTTAGATATGTGTTCGAGAAAGAGGAAGGATGTAATAGATTTAATTCCTTTTCCTCTCATGCTTTCTTAATTTTTTGGCTTACTATTTCTTACTCCTTTTTTTGTGCCTCCTATAACATTACTTTTCCTGAAAGGGAATCGTGTGATAGATGTGTATGCACAGTAAGGAAAATTAAGTTTTCTTTGGGATGATGTATTGGGTGTTAAATGCTTATGGTGAGTAAGATAAAATACCAGAACAATTGGGTCTATTTTTCTGTTTCTTTCACACAAGTAGTAGACAGGGAAGGAGCAGGTAACTTTCCAGACATCTGAATAGCTGTACAAAATTTGCTGAGATGTAAGTACAACTCTGGGGCCCAAGCTGGTCATCTCTATTACAGAGTAATGTTCCAAACTCATGTGCTTCTAAAAGATAATTTTGAATTACACAGGATTTGGTTCATGATGTCCTTGTAACCGAGCCCATAGGAACCAGCGATCACAACACAATAACCTTCAACTTAACCATGGATAGCAAATTGTCAGTGAAAACTAACACAGAGACCTTAAACTTTCACAGAGGAAATTTTGACAAAATGAGGAAAATAGTAAAGAAGAAACTAAAAGGAACAGTAAAAAAAAGTCAAATCCCTCCAAAATGCTTGGAAACTGTTTAAAAATACGTTATAGCAGGCTCAAATAAATGCATTCCTAAAAGAAGAAAGAGGATTGGAAAGTCCAAGAGGATACCAGTATGGCTTACGAATGAGGTAAAGGAGGTTATTGGAAAGAAGAAAAACTCATTTAAGAAATGGAAGGCTCTTCCTACCGAGGAGAACAGGAGGGATCACAAACTCTGGCAGACCAAATGCAAGGCGATAGTCATGAAAGCCAAGAGAGACTTTGAGGAGCATATAGCCAAGAATATTAAAAATAATAACAAAACCTTTTTTAAGTACATCAGAAGCAGGAACCCAACCAGAAAATCAGTTGGGCCACTTGATAACAATGGTCAGAAGGGGATAATCAGAGAAGACAAGGAGATTGCTGAGAGGCTAAATGACTTCTTTGCCTCCGTTTTCACCGAGGAGGATAGAGAACATTTGCCTGCCACTGAATTAGTTTTCCCAGGGAGGGAAATAGAAGAATTAAACCTGATAGAGATAAACAAGGAAGATGTTCTTGCATGCCTTTCTAAACTAAACGTCAACAAATCGCTGGGTCCAGATGGCATCCACCCTAGAATTCTCAAGGAACTCAAGTGTGAAATTGCTGAACTTCTAGCTAAAATATACAATCTTTCTCTAAGATCAGGCACTGTACCGGAGGATTGGAGGGAAGCAAATATAACCCCGATCTTCAAGAAAGGATCCAGAGGTGATCCAGGAAACTATAGACCAGTCAGTCTAACCTCAGTTCCAGGCAAACTGATGGAAACCATTATTAAAGATAAAATTACAGGGCACATAGAAAAACAGGCATTGCTGAAAGAAAATCAACATGGTTTCTGCAAAGGCAAATCATGTCTTACTAACTTGTTAGAATTCTTTGAGGGTGTAAATAAATACATAGATAAAGGGGCCCCAGTTGATATTGTATATCTTGACTTTCAAAAGGCTTTTGACAAAGTCCCTCACCAAAGGCTCCTAAAAAAGCTCTCCAGCCACGGAATTAGAGGACAGGTCTTGTCCTGGATTGGTAACTGGCTAAATTGTAGGAAGCAAAGGGTGACAATAAATGGACAATTCTCCGGATGGAAAGAAGTGAGAAGTGGTGTACCCCAAGGTTCAGTTTTGGGACCTTTACTTTTTAATTTATTCATCAATGATCTGGATGTAGAAGTTAATAGTGAGGTAGCCAAGTTTGCTGATGACACTAAATTGTTCCGGGTTGTGAAAAGTGAAACTGATTGTCGGGAGCTCCAGAAGGATCTCTCGAAATTGTGTGAGTGGGCAACAAAGTGGCAAATGCATTTTAACCTAAACAAGTGCAAAGTTATGCACATCGGGGCAAAGAACCCCAATTACACTTACCAACTGATGGGGACCAAACTTTCTGAGACAACCCAAGAAAGGGATCTTGGGGTTTTGGTGGACAGCTCGATGAAGATGTCAACCCAATGCGCAGCAGCAGTAAAAAAAGCAAATTCCATGCTTGGCATGATTAGGAAGGGAATCGAAAATAAGTCAGCAAGTGTTGTATTGCCTCTGTACAAATCGATGGTGAGACCACACTTGGAGTACTGTGTACAGTTCTGGTCACCGCATCTCAAGAAGGATATAATGGAACTGGAAAAGGTGCAAAAAAGGGCAACAAGGAAATGGAGCGCCTCCCTTATGAAACCAGATTGCAACGCCTTGGTCTCTTCAGCCTTGAAAGACGGCGTTTAAGGGGTGACTTGATCGAAGTGTATAAAATCATGCATGGGATAGAAAAGGTGGATAGAGAAAAATTCTTTTCTCTATCACACAATATCAGGACAAGGGGGCACTCCCTAAAGCTCATAGCTAAGAAAGTGAGGACAAATAAAGGGAAATATTTCTTCACCCAGAGGGTCGTTGATTTATGGAATTCACTTCCTGAAGGGGTCGTGACAGCTGTCAGCCTTGACAGCTTCAAGGCAGGGCTAGATAGATTCATGGATGCAAAGTGTATCGGTGGTTATTAAAACGGATGTCCATGTGCCGCCTCTATGTTGGTTGAGGCAGGCAGGATTCCCTTGGGTACCATTTGTTGGGGGTCAAGGGAAAGGGAGGGTTTTGCCTTCTCTTTCTGCTCAAGATCCCCACGTACAATTGGTGGGCCACTGTGTGACACAGAATGCTGGACTCGATGGGCTTTGGCCTGATTCAGCATGGCTCTTCTTATGTTCTTATGTTCTTAATTAGGATTGTGAAAGGGCAGAAAGGACTGTAAAGACAAACCCAAGGCCACAGAGTTTTGGAAAACTTATATTGAAGTCTATTTGTTTTAAATTGTTCAAGTTTATTTAAACAAGAAAAAGTGCCAAATTGAGACAGTTTGGATATCTTGTTTTTTTTTTTTAAAATAGCTGTTATATTAGCTTGTTCTCCTTGCTAATTTTTGAGTACTGTTGCTATTATGTCTGGAACTTTGTAACTAAATTTTAATATTCTGGGAAACTAGGCAAACATCTGGAACCAATCTGATCCAGCTACTACAGCCTGAATCAAAACCTAACCAAAGTGGTCCTTATTTACCCAGAGACTTGAAGGTAATAGAATAATCTGTTTCATGTCTATTGTTATAGTTTATAATGTAGGAGGAGGAGTAAGAGTGAGATAAATAGAATTTGATTGTGTAAATAAAGGGGAGCTGCACGTAGGAGTTACAGATACAAATAAGAGACCCTGGAGAGGGGGCAGAGATCAGAGTTCTACTGTTGGAGGGAAAACCTGCTTCTTGATGTCCTTTCTTCACCCGGGAACATGCTGCGTACTTCCTAGAGAAAAATATTTTTTCTGTGTAGCACCAACTGGGACAACTCATTTAATACTGCAGAGAAAATAGCAGAGCTGTGCTTGCAGTGCTCCAAATAAAATCGTCTCGCACATGTGGGCCTTGATAATATCAATCGCCTCTTCCCTTTATCAAAGAAAATAGAATGGTACCTGAAGGAAAGTCACTCTTGAAGACGTTCTAACTAGAGTACTTGTTAAATGTGGCTTGCACTGCAAATAAAGAGCAGACCGATTGGCCCATCATTAGAGAGCTCCATTCTGCAAACAGTATAGATCATTTATTTTCTTCTGTTCAATCGTGACTGATTCCTGGAGACTGCCTAGGCAGGTCCCTGCAGTTTTCTTGGCAAGGTTTTTCAGAAGTGGTTTGCCATTGCCTCCTTACTAGGTCTGAGAGAAAGTGACTGGCCCAGGGTCACCCAGCTGGCTTTGTGCCTAAAGCAGGACTTACCTTCTCCTGATTTCTAGCCTGAGGCCTTAATAACTGCACCAAACTGACTCATAGAAAAAATAAGAAATTTGGTAATAGAGTCATACTGATAGAGGTGGGAAGGAATTTTTCTAAGCAGATTTTGGGACAGGATTCAAATGAAGAAGATAGTCCTGTTATGAGGGAAGTAGGGAAGAGAAGAAAGGGAGAAAGAAGGTAGAGAAGTGTGTGGATACAGTGAAAGGGGAAATGGGCGAGCAACACCAAAAGTCATGTGTAGGTATTTATCTCACTTCATTAAAAGTATTTTATATATGAATGTAAAAAGAATGTATGGTAACATCTCATAAATATCACGGTATATGTATCAGGGAGAGTTTGGGAAAAAAATGAAATTGACAAAGTCTTAAAATATGTTTAACAGAAATTTATGATAGAAATGGAATATATTAAATTTATATGTGGGTTTTTTTGGGTGAGGGAAATAGAAAGATGAAAGTGAATGTACTAAGTTGAGCTGTTTATGTATTTTATGTATTTATGTTTTTTATTTTGGAATTTATGTTTACCCAATCACCACGGTGTGCTTTAAGTACCTATTGTTAAAATCATAAAACCAATAAAATATTTTTCAAAAAAAAAAAGTCCTGTTATATAAACAAGTTGTGTTATAGGATGACTCAGCCTTCCACCCTTCCAAGGTTGGTAAAATTAGGACCCAGATTGCTAGGGGCAATAGGCTGGCTCTGTAAACTGCTTACAGAGGGCGGTAAAGCACCGTGAAACAGTATATAAGTCTAAGTGCTAATGCTATTTAAGTACAAAAATGATTTAATATTAGGAAATAGGGTATCACTTCCATTTACACACTGAATCTTCCTAGTTTGATGAGTGGCAGGTACATTGGAGCCAAAATTTCCATTGTTAAACAAGAAAATTGTCAAGTGAATTTTACAACTTTTTTGCCACAGTTGTTAAGCCAGTCACTGCAGTTGTTAAGTGAATCTGGCCTTCCCCATTGACTTTGCTGGTCAGAAGCCAGCTGGAAAGTTACAAATGGTGATCACATGACCTCAGAATAGCGCAACTGTCGTAAATACCTGCCAATATTCAAGCACCTGAGTTTTGATCATGTGACCACGGGGATTCTTCAATGGTCGTAAGTGTGAAAAATAGTTATAAGTCACTTTTTTCAGTGCCGTTGTAACTTCAAACGGTCACCAAGTAAAGGGTTCTAAGTTGGGGACTACTTGTATTGATCCTTAGCTTTGAATTTAAGATGTTTTTCCTTATTTTTAAAACATAGTCACTGATATGATTCAGTGCTATCTTACAAAATAAAATAAAGTAGAACAGTCAGTGTGGACAAATGTGGGTGAACTGTACATTCTTCCCTCCCTCTTTTCCCTTGAATGCAGTCAAAAAGTAAATGTTAGACATTCAGCCTTAACCAACACAGCAGTTGATGAAATAATAGAACATCTGAACCGAATGCTCAACTGATATATTGTAACTATAAATGGAATATTTATGACATGCTTGAAATTTCTACTCATTATTAGACTCTGAGATTTGATTCTGATGCTGTAAGTTTTTCAAGAGAGATTTTGCCAGTAACCTCTATATCTCATTCTGCATTGTACAATAGAGCCTTTAAACTTGGTAGGCCATTGGTACTTTGTATAGACTAGGATAGGTTGGGAAACTGTTTTCTGTGCCATAAATTCTCTTTGAAGGGCACATCTGCTTAACATGGTTCAGACCACTTTGTTGTGGTGCACATTTTCATCTGTGGTTTTGGGGCAAGTGGAGATGGGGAAAGGGGTGTGTGGTCATGCAGCCATTAACTGGAGCCTTATTTTTCTTCTTTTATTTAGTCTTTGCCAATTAGAAATCTTAGACACTCAGATGAAGAGAATTCAGAAGGTGCTATGAATTCAACTCTAACATTAAAGGAGAAAAATGACCCTGTTTATGTTAAAAAAAGAGGTTTGTTTTAATGGATGTGGAATTATGATAACTTTGTTATTTTTATAATTTATTAGCACTCTTCAGTGCTCTGGGTTCAAAAGGAACAAGGTGAGATTTCAGTGCATCTGTGGAGCCCAGCCTCACAATCCTGACTAAGATGTAGCTGCTTCTTAACTGCCTCCATACGGACCAAAGTAATCCTTTTCCTTTGAATTTAAGGAACTGCAAAGGCTTATGATTTATATACTGAATATTGTTTGTCAAAGTTGGCTTTGCATTTTGTATCGAAAATGTAATTCCAAAAGGGAAGCAAGACTGGTGGGGTCTAAGAAGAGAGCATTCTTTGCTTTGCCCCTGCCTTATGGAACATCTTGTTCCCAGAGGCGAGGCAAGCCCCGTCTTCCAACTTTCCAGAAAAGTGTCAAGACCTGATTCTGTGCTAGTTTAAAATATGCTTTCTGTGGGCAATTAAGCTGGTATGCATAGATTTCTATGCTCAAATAGAGCATAGAAATAGACACTGCATAATCTGTACTGTGTTTTCCCAAAAATAAGACCCGGCTTATATTTTTTTGCCTCCAAAAGAGGCAGTAGGTCTTACTTTTGGGGGATGTCTTATTTTTTTCTGACACCTGCCTTATCTCATCGGCGCCAACAGCCCCATCCAGCAGGAGCCCACATGGCTGCTGGCCCCCTTCTGTGGAAGCTTGCAGCAGAAGGCCGCGTAGCCTGTTGTGCTGCTGTCACGAGGCGAGGCAGGTGTGGTGGAGCTGCTGCAAGCGCCCCATAGGCGCCCAAACACTTTTCACCTGGATGGAGAAATGGCGGGGACTGGAAGCTTCGTCTGCTTGCAAATGGGGCAGTTGGAAACGGAGTGAATCCCTCAGTTTCCAAGCAGACGAAACTTCCAGTCTCCCTCTGGGCGAAAAGTGCATGGCGCGTCTGGATTGCCTGCCTCCCCCCACCTCTGCCTCCACGCTGTACGGATCTCAGTGCTCCAAGGGGCTGGCGGCCGGACACCATCAGCCCCTGTGTGCTCACTGCTGCATGTGCTGGCCATGCTCACCCTGGGCTTATTTTTGGGGTAGGGCTTATATTAGGCCCACTCCAAAGAACCAGGCTAGGGTTTATTTTGGGGTTGGGTCTTATTTTCTGGAAAACACGGTATATGAATTACAGGAAGAAGAAAAAGGAAACTATTGGTTGAGTCAAAACAAAATATAGCAATATAGATTCTTACTGATTTCTCCAGAAACTATAGGTAGTCCTTAACTTATGGCCACAATTTGTAAGGAGGGCAAGCAGCTGCCCTCTGTGCACATTCCTGCAATGGGCTACAGAAATGAAATTGAGATCTTCACCTCCTCTCCATCCATGGAGGGAATTCCTAAGCTGGGTTGGAGAAATGAAGCAGGGATTTCAAAGAAAAGGGGAATCCTTTGGCAGGTGGCAGTAGCTTACAATCTTCCTGGCTTCCCCACATTGACTTTCAGAGTAGATTGCAAACGGTGATTACATGATTGTGGGGTGCCTGGCAACTGGTCGTAAGTGCAAACAGGTTGCCAAGCACCCTGATCACAATTAGGTGACCTTCAGGAGTGGCGGTGTAGTATTTTATGATGAGTTTACAGACTGTAAAGCACTCTTTCTGAGCTGCTGCAACTTTGAATGGTCATTAAACAACTGAGGTTCTATGTTGAGGACTAGCCATGCCTGCAATGTTCTGTCTAAAAATTCTGCTGAAACAAAATTCAAGGGAATTCATGCGTTCTATTTTCAATTTCAAATCTTTTTAGGAGTTTCAGTCATGAAAAACAATAGAAATTGGCAAATAGATTATTTTTTAGAACATTTCCTATATGATTCGCCCTTTTCTTGACTGGCTCTTTTATTTAGATATTCAACTGTCGTATTCATTTTAATAACTACATTGTTTGTTTCAGAAACTGAAATACTGCAGGAAGAACCAAGAATAATAGAATCCGCCTGCCTGGAAGGACAACAGCAGCCCCTTCTTTCTCTTGGAAGTTGCCAAAAGGAGCAGGAGCAGTTCAGATTAAATTGTCTTGCATCTAAAAATAAATGGTCCCATCTTCAAACACAGTATAAAAGAAACTCAGAGGTATTTTTTAAAAGTCTGTTAATTCAGATTATTAATTTAGTCAATGCAAAAATTGAACTTGAACTACCTGGCTTTTCAGATTGTACATTTGCTAGAATTGTATAACATAGTGATGTTTTGTGTCTTTTATTTGACCCCATTTTTTCCTGTCCAGGAAAAACCTCATTACTCTTTTAAGTGAAGGTATACAGTCTAGTGCCTGGGATCATATTAGTAGGATCCCAGATATCTCATTTAATTCCTACCAGACTCCTTGTTCCACCTGATTTATTTTAATTTCTCTTTGGATTATTATAAGCCACCCAGAGTCATTGAGAATTGATCAACTTACAAATTTGATAAATTATAATTATGATTATTAAAAAGTATCAAGAAAAGTAAAGAGGAATCTGGAAAGTACTAGCTTTTAGAGTCACATTTATACATAAGCATACTCAGGTGGGCACTAAGATGACAGAGAGCTATATACTATATGCAATCTCTAAATCCATTCAATCCATTAGACAAAACAAACAAATCATCTTGTTAAGAATAATAATTTTCATTTACATATCTAAACCATCAATCTAAGTCAAACCTTAAATCATTTTAATCCATTGAGAGGTTATATAAAATCACCCAAACAATCAAGTTTTATATACATCTTCCAGTAATCAACCTCTTTCAAACCATTAAACATAAAAAAAAAATCATCTTTTTAGAAAAATAAACAAATAATATCAATAAACCCCTCAATTCAAACAAAAAAAAGGAAAAAGAAAAATTTTGTTCTTAATCAATTTAATATATCTTCCATTAAACATCCTCTCTTACATCTTACTTATAAAATTGGTCTTTGATTCAGCCCATAGTCTTAGATTAGCCTTAATTCCTTTCATTTAATTATAAATTTCATTTCTTCAATCGACTTCTGGGCTTTCTCATCTGTCAAATAAACCTCCATAACCAATACAGTCTATTTATTCCATTTCTAACTTACATTCCTTCAACTTTATCCAATCAGATAATGCTTATCTATCCCATCAATCAATCAATCTAATATCAAACCTAGATCATTTCAAAGCAAATACATTCTTCATCAATTTAATTATATCCATTAATCATCTTCTCTTACATCTTACTCATAATCTTGTTAGGATTATATAATAATTTTGTTTGATGTAGTGGGTTTTCTTTTGTTTTACCCTGTACTCACTCTGGGAAGTTGGGGGGGGAGGGTTAGGGAGGGTTTATAATTTTATATAATGTTTTCTCAACTGTAATTGGGGTTGATGTAAGAATATGTAATTACTGTCATTAAGGGGTTGCTCGGGTGGCCTCTGGGCACCACATCTGATGGAAAGAGGAAGGAGGAGTGAAGGCTGAAGTAAGTGGAAGTTGATAAGAAGGGGGAAGAGTAGGATGGAGATAGAGAAGGATGGAGAGAAGTAGAAAGAAGGATGGCAAGAGGGGGGATGAGTGGGGATAGGTGGGTATAGAGAAGAGAAGGAGGGAGGAAAGTAGGTAGCTAGTTGGTATGTGAGGGGGGAAGGATAGGGTTAGGGGGATGTGGTGGTGGGGGTACCGGGCAGTAATGTTAATTGTTTGGCATGATTATTTTCAGTTGAGCTATTGGTATTTGATGTATTGAAAAATGTATTTATGTTTTGTTTATGGATGATTGTTTATTTTATCACTATGATTTGATTTGAGTAGTTTCTTTTTTCTGTAAAAATTAAAAAAAAAACCAATAAAATATATTTAAAAAAAAAAGATGACAGAGAGCATCGGGGGGGGGGGAATTATAGCCCACCTTGTGATAAATGGCTGTTTTGTGATTGATCATGGTAACCATAGCAGCAACACATTTTGTAAACATGTTCATCACATGTCAACATTCCAAATGTGCTAGAAAACAGGACTCTGTGTTCAAGTCTTGCCTTGGGCATGAAAACTGGCTAGGTGACTTTGATTCAGTCACACTCTCTCAGCCCATGATGTCAAGCTCGGGGACAACCTGATCGATCAATTCCTGCCATAACCAGTGGATCAACACTTGATTGGTCCAAATAAGTGGACCTTTTATTTGCAGAAAAAACACTAGGAAGAAAAATAATGGATTTTTCTTACAAAGGAGGTTGTAAAAACTAAGTTTAGCATCTACTTTAATAAACAACATGTTTGTTAAAGGTAGATGTTAAACTATAGCTCTTAGTCTACAGCAGGGTGGATTTGATTTAAATCAAGTCGATTTAAATCATGATTAAAATGATGATTTAAACCACTAGTAAAAAGGCTTGATTTAAATCAACTCAATTTAAATCATAATTTTTAAAGAGCAACTGTCATCTCTGTCCCGCAGCAGCTCCTCCTCTGACCTGCTGTTGACGCACCAACAGTGCCATTCACTTTAATGGGACAGTTGGTGATGCGGCAGTGACACAACAAAGTGAGGGACGTGGTGGGCAGCAGGTGAGTGGATGCCCGCTAATAGGCATTGCCATGATGGATCTGAAATGACAGGTGGTCTTTAAATGTAAGGACTCATTCTTGCTGGTAGTTAGAATCTTTAATATTATTTGCAAACAAAATGAAGGTTTCCTATTTAGAATAATAAGCCGTCAGGTTAGTAAAACAGTGATATCAGAACCGATTTTAGGTTAATAGGTTAATCACACATAATTGGAGAACTACTTGAATTCTTTTATTTAATTAAAACACTTGGAGCCTGGTACAGATGCATTTCTGTTCAAACAATAATACAGTTTGTAGTGTACATAGATTTGCAAAACAGTGGGATAAAGGAATATTCCTGAACTTTGTTTTATGATTTATTTCATGGTTACTGTGAAATTGTGTGAATGCATCAATGCAGTGCATGTTATCTTAGCTTGTGGAGCTTGGATTCATTGAATGAGTTTACCAAAAATGTAAATATTGCAGAATATACAGCCTCATCCTACCGTATATAACTAAGCTCCATTTCATGCTGAATAAACTAAATTGTTAATGTATCTTAAATAGAAAACTATATTTAGATAGATTTTTACCCCAAAAGCATTTTATTAAAATAAATTTGATAAAAATAATTAAAAAATCCAATTTAAATTTAAAAAATCTTATTTTTTAATTTTTTTAAAGAAAATCATCAATTATTATCCACCCTGATCTACAACAATCTCCTTTGTAGGAAAAAACAATTTTTCTTTTGCGCTTTTATATTCCCTTCCCACAATTAAATAGTTTTAAGTAAAGCTATAGAACAGATAATTCTGGAGCTGTTACTCAGATTATGATCACTGCTAATAAGCCTGAATATTGGTTGAATTTCTGCTCAAAATGGAGAAAACAGAGGCACTTTTCAGACTTACACAAGCTTAATAGATAGATTGATTGGTTATTACAGCCAAAGAGAAAAATATATCAGAATCTAAATTATGCACACATTCTGGTTAGATTTGCAAAACTGAAAGCATAACTGTTTGCATTCAGGAAAAAAATTCAACTGGATGGCTTTGATTGTATATTACACAATATTGTGTTCATTTTAACCTTGCTTGTTGAAGTCATAAAAAGTGTGTTTAATCATCTAGAAAAGGAAAATAAACTTGTGATTTCAATTTACTTTTACTTCCATCACTGGAGGTTTTCAAGAAAAGATTGGACAACCATTTTTCTGGGATGGAATAAGCACTCCTGCCTTCAGCAGGGGGTTGGACTAGAACAGGGCTTTTCAACCGGTGGTATGTGTACCACCTGTGGTACTTTGCCATGTGGCAGGTGGTATGCGACTGCTAGCCAAGTATAGCAGGGGAGGGGAATGAGCCGAAGCGACCCAAGCCTTAGGGAGAGGCAGCTGCAGGACTGTTGGGGCTCTGCAGAAGCCCCAGGAGCCAGCAGGGCTCCAGCTGATTGGCGCTTCCGAAAGCAGCACGGAGTTGGAGGTGAACTAAAGAAAAAGGGAGGGAGGAGGAGAGGAGAGGCTATAAAAGGAGGTGGTTTGGGCGGGAAAGGGGGAAAAAAAGAACAGGGAAAGAGAAGGAGAGCTCAGCAGCCAGGGAGGAAACAGGAACAGAGAAGAAGCAGCAGCTGTTGCTGGAAGAAAAGGTCCCCTTTTTCGTTTTCTCCAGTTAGGAGAATGCAATCAGCGCTGATGAAATGAAAAGCCGGCAGACGAGCATGTCGGAAAGGAGGTGGATTTATTTAGTTCTGGATCAGTTGGCAGCTTGATTGGGTTACCATAAGGATTGTTGTACAGTTTTTACAGCGTTTTGTAATTCAGAGGCTCCTTTGTGTGCTTTGGTTATTCAAATATTTTAGTCTGTATTTTAGGCTAGCAATGAGTGCAAAGTGTTGACTTCCGTAGGTTTAATTCCTTTAAACAAATGTAATAGTTTTACCCCCTTATCTTGAGTCTGTCTATGGCTTTTAGAAAGTTTTCTTTGAAGATAAAAGGCTTAATTTAAGGCTAAAGCTTTTCGCAATTGCCAGAGCCTTTCAGTCTCGGATTGCAACATTGTGACATGTGACACGTCTGAGGCAGCTTAAAGAAAAAAACCAGTTTATGTGTTTCTTTATTTTGTAAGCCTTTTTTTGCTTTGCACTTGATTCCTGTGTCTTTAAGGGTACAGGGAAGGGATTGGGGGGGTGCATTCTTACTACACTGGAAGGAGAGCTAAGAAGGGCCGACCAGCTAGCTCAGGGGTCTACAAACCTAGCAACTTTAAGATCTGTGGACTTCAACTCCCAGAATTCCTCAACTAGCCATGAGGGCTGAGGAATTCTGGGAGTTGAAGTCCACAAGTCTTAAAAGTGCCAAGTTTGAAGATCCCTGAGCTAGCTGGTAGTGGTGCATATTAATAAACATGGATAAATTCATCATACATTTGTCAGTGCAAATGGAAAGTGATTCAGCAAAGGAACAGCCACCAAAGAAATTAAAATGGTACTTTTTCCCTTTTTTTCTACAGTTTGTAATATTTTATTAGATTATAGAATAAAATACAAAAGCAAATAGTAGGACACAGTGGGGAGGAAAAAGGGGGGAAAGTGAGGGGGAGAAGGGAAAAAGAACAGACTTCCTCTGTTGCAGTAGAAGGAAGCATTAACATTGAACCTCAACTTTTTACTTTTCCATAATATTATAAACTAGCCATTTCTATAACAACAAATGAATCTAATCAGTAAAACCCAAAATTCCCCCCCCCCTTTTTTTTAGTCATCAAGTTTTTGACACCTTGCTAAGCACTGGTGGTACTCAAATATTGTCATGTCCTAAAAGTGGTACAATCTGTGAAAAGGTTGAAAAGCCCTGGACTAGAAGACCTTCAAGACTCTTTCCAGCACTATTATTCTATGATTTCTCCAATGACTTTTTTCCCCCAGTAGTGTTAAGATAGTTGCACTCATTGTAGAGAGTAAGTAATACAATCCATTTCTGCTTTCCAGTTCAATTTATATTGTCCACAAGGAATCAATGGAAGTGGACATATACTATGTTCTTGTTAAGAACCAATCATATAAAAGTGTTCCCCATTTTGCAGGGAAAAAGTTCAAGTTTTGAACATGCTGCTTTTCCAGTTCCTAAAAGATGTTCACCGTCAGAGCAAGTTTCACGTATCATTTCACCAGAGACTGCTTCAGACAGAAATAATCAAGTTTTTGTTGGCGGAACACCTCGCAACAACATGACTCATGATTATGTGGCCTGGTAATTTCACTTGAGGCTGGATTTTTTTTAATATTCAAATGTATAGGTTATTTGAATTTTCTTTTGGACAATTTAACCCAGAGGTCACCAACCTTTCTAGGTTGGCTGTCTGGAGGGAAAGGAAAGGGGAGGCATGGGGCCGCATGCGCACGCGCAATGCAAAAAGGTGGGGCGCGAGCACCCGTGCGATGCTGGGGGCGGGGCTAGTGCCTGTGTGAAGCAGGGTGCAGGGCTAGCGCCCGTGCAACACTCAGGGCAGGGCTAGCACCTGCGCAATGCTTGGGGCAGTGCTATTGCGAGTGTGGGGGGATTGAGCGCATACGTGCGCATACGTGCGCACACTGGCCATCTATTCATGTGGCCTGGTAGCCAAAAGGCCACGGCTGATAGGTTGCGAACCATCACTTTTGTACATAAGAAGACACATAAATGAACAATTGAAATATGTTCTGAGGGAATCATATGAAGTTAAAAGTGAAAAAGTAATTCTAAAAATTATTTTATGTTGGCCTAAAGTATTTCTTAAAATATTGAAATGGCATATACTCCATAATAGTTCAATAAAACAAACGTTATATCTTCAAAACTTAGTGCTCGGAGAGAAAATACAGGTTGTTCATTACTTACAAATACGATTGTTAGGAGATACAGTATTTTGTGCATAGATTATAATTATATCTTTTCTTCCCATTTCAGTACTCCAGTTGTAAGAAATAATTTTCTTCCTATGGCTAAGGCAACTACACCATATAATCAGTTTTCATATTTGCAACATTGTACTCCAACAGCTCCATTCCATCTACAGAGTGGATTACAGGTATCAGCTATTTTTAAATTGTATAACATAATCCAAAAAAGTGTTGATTTCTAAATAATGTTTCATTCATTTGGGCAAGAAGGAGTTAAGAGTTTTGCTGGTGATTTCATATTAACATTAACTCTTTTAAACCTAAATTTTTATTGTAGATATTTTTACAGAGTAAAACAATACAAATTTGTAGAAAAAAAGAAAAAGATAAATAAATAAATTACAAACAAAAGAATAAGAAAGTAAGTTAGTGAATAAGTAATGTTCACCATTCAATCCACAATCATCCCCAGGCCTGCTGGCAGAGGTAAGTTTTAAGGTTTTTACGGAAGGCCAAGAGCGTGGGAGAAATGCGGACTTCAGGAGGCAGTTGGTTCCAGAGGGCGGGCGCCACAACAGAGAAAGCCCTCCCCCTAGGGCTCGCCAGCCGACATTGTTTCGCTGACGGGACCCGGAGGAGGCCGACCCTGTGTGCGCTCTCACCGGTCGTAGGGAAGTATGTGGCAGAAGACGGTCCCGTAAGTATCCTGGTCCCATGCCATAAAGGGCTTTATAGGTAATAACCTCACTTTGAATTGCGCTCGGAGACCAATAGGCAGCCAATGCAGCATGCGGAGAATTGACGAAATGTGGGCACGACGGGGCAGGCCCACAACTGCTCGCGCAGCTGCATTCTGCACTAATTATAGTCTCCGAACACTCTTCAAGGGTAGCCCCATGTAGAGAGCGTTGCAGTAGTCGATCCTCGAGGTGACAAGGGCATGTGTGACTGAGGAGAGACTCCCGATCCAAGTAAGGGCGCAACTGGTGCACCAGGCGAACCTGGGCAAATGCCCCCCTCGCCACAGCCGACAAGTGATGATCCAATGTCAGCTGTGGATCGAGGAGGACTCCCAAGTTGCGGACCTTCTCCGAGGGGACTATAGATTCACCCCCCAGAGTAATGGAAGGACAGATTGAAATATCCTTGGGAGGCATCACCCACAGCCACTCTGTCTTGTCAGGGTTGAGCCTTAATCTGTTAATGCCCATCCAGACCCTCACAGCCTCCAGACACCGGCACATCACCTCAACCGCTTCACTGATATGGCCAGGAGTGGAAATGTACAGCTGAGTATCATCAGTGTACTGATGGTATCTCACTGCAGGTAATTCAGTTTTAAATGCTGATTTATGTTCAGTTGCAAGGATCTTTTTGTCTACTTTAAATTGTTCTCTTAATTGTATATATCAAAATGATTGGAAACTAAATCCCTTAAGGTTAGTTGCTCTTTTGATTTCATCAAAATGTAATGCTAGGACTGTTTTGAGACTGGTTTTAATCTTGGATTCTCAGGAAAGTTGGGTTTTTTTAACGTGGTCAAAGGACTGATTTTTAAACATGTATCAATATGTTTATGCACAAGTGGTCCTCAAGTTACAACTGTAATTGAGCCCTGCAATAATGGTCATAAGTGGTGATGGTTGTAGAGCAGAATGTCATGTGACCGAACCAGATTTTTACAGCCATTTTTGCAGTAGTTGTTAAACAAATGCAACTCTCATTAAATGAATGTCATGTTTGTTAAGTGACCTGTTGTTCACTATGGGGCAGTTTTTGTCGGAAATCGGAAGTAAACACTGGTTTCCAGCAAAACAGTCATAAATCGTGGCCAGGTGAACAAAAGAAGCTGCAAACAGCCATAAATGGGCTGGTTGCCAAGTGTCCAAAATGCAGACATGTGATTGTGGGGGAGGATGTTGGAACTTTGAAACCGGGTCATAAGCTTTGGGGGGGGGGGTCATCATAAGATTGAATGGTTGCTAAGTGATTGATCATAAGTTGAGGATTACCTGCCTGTACAGTCAGTCTGAAAGATAGAATAGAATAGAATAGAATAGAGCAGAGCAGAACAGAACAGAACAGAACAGAACAGAACAGAATTCTTTATTGGCCAAGTGTAGTTGGGCACACAAGGAATTTGTCTCCAATGCATGAGCTCTCAGTGTACTTACAAGCAATAGTGATAGATCATGATCATAATCAACATAAATATATTCATCATAAATTATAAAATACAACACATTCATCATAAATCATAAGATGCAACACTTAGTGATAGTCATAGGATATTAGCTAAGCGAACAACATAAATCATACTAGGATACTAAATAAAATAATATAAATTATAAGATACAAGCAACTAAGTTATAGTCATAAGAAGATAAGGATAGGTAATAAGAAGATGAGAATAATAGTAATACAGCTTTACTAAGTAGTCTGGCAGTTTTGAAGGAATTAGTTGTTTAGCAGAGTGATGGCATGGGGGAAAAACTGTCCTTGTGTCTAGTTGTTTTGGGTGCAATGCCCTATATAGCATCATCTTGAGGGAAGAAGTTGAAACAGTTTATGTCCAGGATGTGTGGGGCCTTTAGATATTTTCATGGCCCTCTTTCTTGCTCATGCAGGTCCTCAATGGAAGGCAGCCTGGTAGCAATTGTTTTTTCTGCACTTCTAACTATTCATTGAAGTCTGTGTCTGTCTTGTTTGGTTGCAGTTCCAAACCAGACAGTTATAGAGGTACAAATGACAGATTCAATAATTCCTTTCTAGCTTCTTGGGCAGTCTGAGTTTTCTGAGTTGGCGCAGGAAGAACATTCTTTGTTGTATTTTTTTGATGATATTTTTGATGTCCATTTTAAATCTTGAGATATTATAGAACCTAGAAACTTGGAGGTCTCTATTGTTGATACTGTGTTATCAAGTATTGTAAGAGGTGGTAGAATAGGAGGGTTTTGCCTAAAATCTACTATCATTTCAACAATTTTGAGTGTGTTCAGTTCAAGATTGTTCCGGCCGCACCACAAGGCTAGTTGTTCAAATAAAGATTCTTTATTTTGTACTTTTCTAAAAAAAAAAAAAAACAGCTGGAAAATAGCACCTCTGATGTTTATTTTGCTGCCAAACTTTGAATCACAGGGAACAAAAAAAAAAAAATCTAAGGGAGCCATCCTTGGTTTTACCTTTTACATCTTCATAAAATAATGATGCTTATTGTACATCTACCCTTTGCTTTAATAACAGCAACAAACAATTTATTAAACATATTGTATGCCATTCAACTCTCAGTGACTGTAGGCAGTTCACAACAATCAAATCACAATAAAACCCATAAAATATAAATGATACAAATAAAATACAGTAAATGCAAGGAAGCCAGAGGTTTCACTTGATTCTTTCTAATATATATTTCTTTTCACATACAAACTTTTTTATATAGGTTTCAGCTTCTGTGCCACCAAATGAATGCATGTTTGTTAAAGGAAAATTGTACTCTGTGTTAAAACAAATAGGCAGAGGAGGATCTAGTAAGGTAAGATAATATTGTAATATCAATTTGTTTGATTTGATGAAAGCTGTTATTTGTGAGAAATGGTTTGTTGTGAAAAAAACACATGTATCTACTTTGAACTTTTACTATATTAAGAACCATAAACATACAACACCTCCCCTTTCCATTATATAGTTTCTCAATCATCTTCAAATTGTTCATTATACCATCCATCATACAATTCAGTTAAAACTCACATTAATATAGAAAAAAAGGTATGAATACTAAAGTTCAAAATCCATTAATTGGGTGATTAGGACTAATCAAAATTACACAAAATGTACAAACTTTCCAGATCATCGAAATTTGATAATCGTTTTTTTTTCTCATTTCCATATTCTAATGGTTCAGTTTGGAAAAGAGGAAAGTAAATCTAAGCAGCTACAAATACAATATCTCATGGTTAGTTAATTTTAATGTGTAGTACTTATACATTGGTTCAGAGAATTGAGTAATTCAAGCTTGCAGTCTCTTTGAGTACAATAATGCCTGCTTTTGAGCAGATCAGCGTAAGACTCCACTATCCAATACTTCATTATTTCTGTTAGCAGAAGCCAATTTATTCATTAATTTGGTATGTTAACATATACAATGCAACAGTGGTATATACCTGTGTTTTTTTATAAAGTGACTAAGATAGTATGTGAAAAATAAAATATCAATAGATTATTACATCAGAGGATCTCAAGTCTCAGTTCACAGTGCCCTTGATGTTGCAAAAATATGACATTGCAAATGGATCTCAAAAATTTAAAATATCCCATAGCACTTTGAGGAGTTCACTATAGCACCTCAAGGTGCCACAGTTCACAGTTTGGAACTGCAGGCTTATTCTATCTATTATTTGAAAACAAATCATAAGCATTCTTGGTCCTAAAACATTCTGTGTTGAAAAGATATTTGTTTCATGTGTATAACCATGAAAATATATTTTTATATTTGATTATATACGTCCAACCACAGAATAGACGGTTCTAGCAGCTCGTATCCTTTCCTTGGAAAAAAATGCCAGATCTATTTTAGAAAGCAGAGTTTGGACTCCTCTACTCCAGTTCAGAGTATGCACAGGGAGTGGATATGAACAAAAGTCCCAAATATGACCAGAACATAATGACTGGATGTAGTTCTGAAACTGCAGTTCTGGGTATGCAGGGCTAATACTCTTATGTGATTTCAGTGGCTGAGATTTCTATATACACGTTTCTACCATCAAAATCATGCATAATGCTATTTATCTACCACCATCACCCCCCCCACACACACACACTTAATAGCCTAGCACAGGGGTAGGCAACCTTGGCTCTTTTATAACTCGTGGACTTCAACTCCCAGAATTCCTGAGCCAGCCATTGGAATGGGAATTGAAGTCCACGAGTTATAAAAGAGCCAAGGTTGCCTGCCCCTGGCCTAGCAGCTGGGTTCTGTATCAGATGCAACTTCTGGAAAGCCTTCAAAGCTAGATTATGTGAAAACACATCATATGGAACACATCCAATTGTGAGTTTATTAGGTGTGAGTCATTGGAAACTATTTTAATCCAAAAACAGTTATCATCAGCCAAAACTAATCTAGAATTTTACTCTTCTCTTAAGAGCTCAAAAAACTCAGATTTCTGAGTATATAAATTGATAAAAAGCTGGTTAAAAAGTACATTCATAAGGGTTTTTTAAATTAAAAAATTGACATATTTTTTTAAGCAAATGCATTTAAATCAACCATAACAATGCTAAATCGTTATTGATTTTACTTCTCCTTAACATTGTTACAGTCAGTAGAAATATGCAAATACGTTGATAATCTTGAGTCAGTGATAAATACTTGACTCTCCTAGTGATAAGAATGACATATATTTAATGCCATAAGTAAGTTAATTTTGAGACTTTGAAAGTAATGCTGGAATAATCATATACTATTTAAAGGCTTTTTTTTTTTAAAGGTCTTAAAACAAAGGAGATTGTGGATAGTGGTGAAGCAATGAAATATTGGTTCACTGGCTTTAATATAGGTTATTAAATGGGAAATAGACCTCAGCCAAGCCTGTTATATTTATTATTTCATACATGACGCAGGAGTCTATTTGTTGTTTTTAAATATAGAGTATTTTTTATTATATTGTATGTTGAAATTCATAGCCTTGTGCTGGTTAGTGATCGCAGTAAAGTTATGTATCTATCCAAAATAAAATGATATTGAGTAAATATAGCAATATATTATAAAGAATCTAGTTATGTGTTCTTAATTGGGTTTTAAAGGTATTTCAAGTACTTGATGAAAAGAAACAACTTTTTGCCATCAAACATGTTAATCTAGAAGAAGCAGATCAACAGACCATAGAAAGCTATAAAAATGAGATTGCTCACTTAAACAAACTTCAGCAACATAGTGATAAGATCATCCGACTTTATGACTAGTAAGTAAACACTTTTGTAAAATCAGTTTTATGCCTCTTTCTGCCTCCCCAAACATGCATGCTCAGATTAACTTTTATTTTTGCAACTATATTGTTTTAGTGAAATCAGTGAGAAGAATGTCTATATGGTGATGGAATGTGGAAATATTGATCTTAATAGCTGGCTTAAAAAGAAAAAGACAATTAATCCATGGGAACGGAAAAGTTATTGGAAAAACATGCTGGAAGCTGTACATACAATTCATCAACATGGTAACTAATGTTTGTATGTTTGAACTCTGTTCTTTAGAATAGCTTCTCTCAGGAACAACTGCAAGGAATAGACTTGGAATAGTATAACTGAATAGTCAGAGAAAATAAAACAGCAAGACAATAGATGCATGATATGGTTGGAGTAAAATGTACTTTCAAAGAGTTTCTAAAAAGAAGAATTCCTGTTAAACCCACTTTCACCTACATGTATGATATGATCCTTTCAACTTTGCCTTAGTTACAAGGGCATTGTTGGGTACTACCGTGTTTCCCTGGAAATAAGACCAGATCTTTTTTTTTTTTTGCCCCAAAAGAAGCTCCAAGTCTTATTTTTGGTGGAGGTGTCTTTTCCACTCACCTCCGGCACTGACAGCCCCACCCAGGCAGCCCACTTCTGCTGCCAAAGGAGCAGCTTCATTCTGCAGCTCAGGATGGAGCTTGGGCCTGCATTTCAAAGAGGCTTTTCTCGAAGTCCTCTGCAGCTGATAACCGATCAATGGATTCAATCCATAGCTTGGTTCTCGGCTGCAGTGGCCTTCTGGAAAGGTCTGACTCTGAAATGTAGGCCTGTCGACGCCGGAGAAGAAGTGGGCTGATGAGGATTGGCCTGGCTGCAGGGAAAGTGGGTGCGAGGCGTGTGGGACAATTCCATACCCCCGCCCTAGCTTGATTTTTAGGCGTATGCCTCACCCCAAAACTAGGGCTTATTTTTGAGGCAGGCCTTACTTTTGGGGAAACATAGTATCACAAAAAAGATTGCCCATCCAGGTCTTAAGATCTAGATAGCTATAAGAGAAAGTATTATAATTCATTGTTAGAGTCATTAATATTCAGCTATGCAAACGAAGAAAAGTGATGGTTAAGAATAAAGATGTTTCTTGGAGGATTTGAGGCAGTTCAACGAACTATAGTATCCTATCTGAGAAGATGAAGGGAGAAAGAAAACAATTTGTCAGCATATGGGAGTGAAATTTTGCCTGAAAAGCAATTCATATTCTTCTCTGATTAAAAAAAAAAGAGGTTCCCAGAGCTAGCTGCAAGAAAAAAAATTATAAATTGTAAAAAAAGAATTATTATTAAATATTAAAGAATATATAAACATGCACACTAAAGATAGGATTTTTTTTCTATCAGTCCTAACAGAAATCACTTATAGGTACACAAATTTCTAATAAGTAATTTTAGTGTAGAAAGGCTGAGAAGCCCTTACAAAAAAATTCAGTGACTGCTACTCTCACATAAAGTCCTGTAGTGAAATTTAATTTAATTTATGTGCTTCTTTCCCAAATTGAGCTATAGAATAAGGTAAGTGGCCTTATTTGGCTGTGAGGCTTGGAATCTTGCTTTGAGAATAGCCAGATTTGCTATGAAGCTGTTTTCCTCTGACCATGTGTGAGCTAACTGTCAGACTGTGTATTACTGTTGACACAATAATGTACACAATACCAAGTGCACGTGTAGGTTTTGTTGAAATTAATGAGATAATAGGGTCAGGTGTGAAAATATTTCTCAGTCAGCAACCTCCTCAGCTGTTTATTGCTTAGAAAGCTATTTCTGTATTCTACAGTTGAACTGGGTATTAGGATAAAGGATTTAAGAACTGTAAGGACCTGTCTCAACTAAACCACCCAAGAAAGCAGGACTCTTGAAACAGGCATTGTTTCAAAAGGAACTTTTTATTTGAGAGATAGCGGTAACAGGAGAGCAAAGCAAAGATTTGGCGCATAAAGGATTCCATCAAAAAGAGTTCCAATGATATGTGATAGACTAGATATAGTAGATAGTCCATATATAAGATTTACTTCAGGTCATTAAACTTTTATCTCAGGATTTTTGGTTAGGGATCCTAAAAGATTGTACTAATACTGAGATGAATAATATGTGATAGACTAGAAACTGTGGATAAACTATAGAAAAGAGAAACACCAATCAAATAAAGTGTAACAGGCGTATAGTTGAGGCTTGATGTGAGGAGTGAAAAATGTTTATCAAACCAGACGTTTACAAAGATTAATACTTAGTGCTGTATACCAGGTGCTATGATGATTGATGCATACTAAGATTTTATGTTCAATGCTGATTGTTTTAATAAAAGAATTTTTAAAAAAAAAGGCTTCCAATCCACAGGTGCCACCGTGTTATGAGAAGCTGGAGATTCAGCGGGCTTCTCAAGGTTTCTCTTGGTTTCGTTTCCCAAGGATCCCAGGGTCCATTGTCTGGAGATAAGGCAGATGTTTTTCAGTCGCATTCCTCTCACCCAGAGGGAGGCCCCTCACCCAGAGCAGAGCAAAGCAGATAATAGTTCCCCAAGCAACCATCCCCCTCCCCACAGAATGGCAGGCCCCGAAAATGGATACATAAGCAAAGCAAGGAAGGATAGGGAAATGGATGAGGTAGATATGTAAATAGAATGCGAAAGCAAGCCAATGTAATTGAGGGGTCCCGACAGTAGTCTTTGACTTACAAGCACAATTGAACCCAGAATGTATGTTGCTAAGTGAGTAATTTGTTAAGGGACTTTGGCCCATTTTACAACTTTTTTTTGCCACGGTTGTTAAGTGAATCACTGCAGTTGTTAAGTGAGTAACACGATTGTTAAATGAATCTGGTTTCCCTGTTGACTTTGCTTGTCAGAAGGTCGCAAAAGGGAATCACATGACCCCGGGACACTACAACCGTCCGTCATAAATATGAACCAGTTGTCAAGCGTCTGAATGTAAATCACGTGACTGTGGGGATGCTGCAAGAGTCATAAGTGTGAAAAATGATCATAAGTTACTTTTTTCAGGGCCACTGTAACTTTGGACGGTGACTAAACAAACTGTTGTAAGTTGAGGACTACCTATATTTAAAAAGTTTCCCATAAAAAAAGCAGTGTAGCTTACAAATTAGCATAGAAATTCTATTTAAAATAATTTAAATACCTGTATAGCAAGCAAAAAGGGAAAAACCAAAACTAATGGTCATTAAATAACAGGCAAATACATTATTAATGTTATTGTAAAGTTCATTATTAATTATGTTATATTCATTATTATTTACCAAAGGGTGATACAAAACCAAACCAAACCAAAATTTCTCCCAATAGTTACAGATCAATCCCAGAAAATTATTTTGGAACTTAACAGCAACCTACTCAGCAAATATTAACATTAAAACAACCATCACAATAACAGTACATTTAAAACAATGCCTTGGGATAGGGCAAAATATTTGTATATCCATAATAATGTAAAGATGTGTTTAATTAGACTGTCAGCTAAATAAGATTTGGGTGGAAAAATCTTTACAAATTTTACACTAACCAACTACTCAAAAAAAAAAAAGGCTTAAAATCAATCAGATTTTCACAGAAACCAAGGGAGGAAGGAAGCTGATTGTAAACTCTTGAGGTAGCCAATTCCACTTCAGGATGATGCCATCAAAATTGCTTTCTTATGTACTGCTATCATCATCCTCTAAAGACATCAACATGGAGAAGTAGTTCATAGCAACGAATGTTAAATAATGGACAGGTTGAAATAGATGGATACAGTCTTCCAAGTAACTAGATCCCAATTTCAGACTATTTAAAATTCTAAAAATAAAAGGCAGGATTTCAAACTGCAATTGGAATGCATATTGTAATAGAAATATTCTGCACTACTTGAGGATTCCAGATGTTTTCAGAGGCAATCAATAGAGAAGATGGTGGTATTTTGACATGTAGGCATATGGTAATTTATGTAGTGGGCAAACCAGAAGAACAAAAAAATATAATTCAAAATTGCACATGTGTCTCCAGAGAATTTTCTAAACCACCTGTTCTACAATATCATATAGCAGAAAAGATCTGGTGATATCAGGGACAAAAAAATCCTCCATTCCTGCTTGCCTAGATACTTTACATGGGATTTTGATTTTTTGTCTACCTTGTGTTTTAATATGTGGGTAAATAATAATCATTCTTGACACACCTTGAATTAATTGAACAAATTTTAATTTGCAGGTATTGTTCATAGTGATCTGAAACCAGCAAACTTTCTGTTAGTAGATGGAATGCTAAAACTAATAGATTTTGGCATTGCAAATCAGATGCAGCCAGATGTGACTAGCATTGTTAAAGATTCCCAGGTGAGACAATTGTGAACTGCTAAACATAGTAAAAAAAAATGCAATTATCTTAAATAATTGCCTGATGTTATTGTTTGATAATTGGGTGTGATAAGAACATGTAATCAGGAAACATATAGCAACACACACACACACACACACACACACGTTGCATTTGTGTATTTCATTTACTTTCTTGGTATGCTTGAACAGAGTCAAATCTTATTTTTCCAAAGATTTAGGTTGAAGGATTCATAATGACCTCTAATGAGAGAGAAAAGTGAATTTTCCTGGCTATTACAGTTCCAGTTACTTCACTTTGTTGCTGAAAATTTTAAGGAGAGTCTTGTATATGAATATGTATTGGACTATGAAGTGTATGAAACATCTATCTTAAGGTTTTAAAAACATTGAAAGACAATAGTCTGGTCTCTAGATGTGGCTTTAGCTCTCATCATTCCATGGATGACTATTCTGATTAAAGCTGATGACGAGTAGACTCCCACATGTTTACTATCTAAATGGCCACCTTTAGGTTTGAAAGTGGAATATCTGCTTCCCATCATTGCAATATGGAAAAAAGCTAACACATTGTGCTGTTATCTAGAATTGTTCAGCTGTTAAATGAAGGTTAAGCAATCATGAATGGGTTGTATGACTGTACTGGTCTCAGTAAAACAAGTTTCTCTTGTTATACAGTAGCTAAATTAGTATAGTTATTACTGATTCTAGAGTGAATTAGGATTCCTATTGTACTAGAATTCTTAACCAAAGAGCCTAATTAGCCTTTAGCATGGTTATTATTAGTATCCATTAACATCATATCCGGGATTCCTATTAGAACAGGATATAGCTACATAGCATCCCCAGACATATATTAGACTTAAAATGGTTGAGCTCTTATGAGGTGTTGGTGTTCTCTGGAAATGTTTAGTAAGACAGTCAAAAGCTTGTAAGATCTTTGTGATTAAATCGCTGAAATCTCAGCAATTTTGATTTGTAACATCTACGAATATTCAAAAAACCCGAACAGGAGCTAACTCTCTAATATATTTTAAATCAGTTATAGAGTGTTAAATGTAACTGTTATTTAAATGTACATCGTCCTATTTTTTTATGTTAAAAGGTTGGCACCATTAATTACATGCCACCAGAGGCGATCAAAGATATGTCTTCCAATGCAGAAAATGGCAAGTCAAGATCAAAGGTAATATGTTCTTCCTATAGCTCAATTGTTGATATTGTTTTCTAAATTGGAGCAATTTGGGGACCAATTTTATTTGAATAAGGAGATAGAAATAAATTATAAGGAAGCTTGAGAAGAAGGCTGAGGCAAACTCCTTATTCCTTCCATCTCTCCTTCTGAAAAAAAATAATGGAAGAAAAAGTTCATCTTAAATGTGACCAGCTGCTGATGGACTGATTTTACTCATGGGATTTATTTATGCAGCACAAAATAGTGAAGACTGTGCATGCTTTAAACAATGATTGAGAAGTGTTTTGGACCTTGAACAATTGCAACATTTCCTTCTCTTCTATAAAAGTACTAAAAGTAGCCTAACGTTTTCAGGCTTCCACAGCAGTTAAGAAAAAAGGGTTGTTGTGGCTTTAAGAGTTGTGTTAACCTTTGAGTGGATTCCTTAAAAATGAAGCATGAAACCTCCATGCTTTGCTACATGAGACTGAATTAAGCAAGTGGAAGACATCTTACTAAAACAAGAAGCATCTTGCAGGCAGGTAGAGATTTAATATTAATAGAACATGACTTGCTTAGAGAATAAGGGGCATTATTCCCATAGGCATCTGCAACAAGTTGACATCAAAATGATGACATCTGCATAGAAATATGCAAAAGAAGCAGTTATATAATCTGCATCTGAGCGTACAGCTTGTCATCCACTGAGCTCTGGTTAATGGAATGGGTGGTATTGGCAATTGCTTTCTTTTGTCCTCATATTTATGTTCTTAGTGTTGCCTTCCATGCCAGGCCTTCTACAGTATAGTGAACTGCCTCTGCTTCTTGATGTCCAGGAAAATTGACAGGGACTCTTCCCCCTCTAGTGTTTGGTTTGTACTATTTGGCACTTGATGTCCAAATTTAGCCCACAGCAACTTCAAGCAATGTTGCTTTCAACTTTAAAAATAAAATAATAGTGCCTGATTTCTTTACCCTGGCCTTATCTTTACTGTACATTTCTACTGGCCTCAGAGGCCTTCCCTGTCACTAATGGCATTAAGCAAGGCTGCGTGCTGGCACCAACCCTGTTCAGCATGATGTTTTCAGCCATGCTGTCAGACACCTTTCAGAACAGTTCAGTGGGAGTTAATCTGAGGTACAGAACCGATGGGAAACTATTCAACCTGCGAAGACTTCGGGCTGTTACCAAGATAAAGGAGACTGTGTTATGAGATCTACTTTTTGCTGATGACTGCGCCCTTAATGCAGGATTGGAGCAGGAAATGCAAGCCAGCATAGACAAATTCGCAGCCGCTTGTGACAACTTTGGCCTCCTCATTAACACGAAGAAAACCGAAGTGATGTACCAGCCAGTTCCAAAAGCTCAGTATCAAGAGCCTATCATAACAGTAAAGGGACAAAAGCTGCAAGTAGTGGACCAATTTACATATCTTGGTAGTAACCTCTCCCGTGCAGTGACAATTGACAACGAGGTCAACTGTAGAATAGCTAAGGCAAGCTCTGCATTTGGCAGATTGCGGACTAAAGTGTGGGACTGCCGTGGAATAAGCCTTGCTACTAAGCTTAAAGTTTACAAGGCAGCAGTGTTAACTACTCTGATGTATGCTAGTGAGACCTGGACAGTGTACAAGAGGCACGTGAGGCAACTGAATTATTTCCACATGACTTGCCTTCGTAGAATTCTGAGGATCCGGTGGCAAGATAAGATACCAGACACTGATGTCCTCTCCAGAGCAGGCCTATCATCAGTTTACACTCTGTTGATGAAAGCCCAGATGCGCTGGGCAGGCCATGTTGTAAGGATGCCAGATCATTGCATCCCTAAACAGCTCTTTTATGGTGAACTGTCTCAAGGAAAACGATCACACGGGGGACAAAAGAAGTGATACAAAGATACGCTGAAAGCCTGTCTCAAGTCCCTGGATATTAACATAACCTCCTGGGAACCTCTGGCACATGATCGATCGACATGGCGTACTCTGGTGTACCAGGGTTGCCAGACATATGAACATAGAAGGACAATCTTGGCACAAGAGAAGCATGCACTCCGCAAAGCCAGAGCTGTAAATGCCGAAGTAACAGTGTCTACATTTCTTTGTTCAGTATGTGGCAGAACATTCCGTGCTAACATCGGTCTTATCAGCCACTTATGGACACATCGTTGATGGCCCATAACCCATAAGATGTCAAGGTCCTCATCGAATTCGATGGACGAACGAACATTTCTACTGATACACAGGCATATTGCATGATGTAGAAATACTGCCACCTCCATGTGATTTTCATATCATGCTTTACTGTTGCTGCTGCAGTTATTCAGAACCACTTGCTAAAGTGTGGATGTTCTGCTTTCCTGGTCCCGTTTTCTCTGCCTACTCTCACCTATTCTATGTCATCCCTGAGGTTCAGCTGAATCTATTGTTAAGGAGGTTAGATCATAAAATTACAGACTTTAATGCAGAAACATTGGTGTAACTCAGGGGTGTGAAACTGCCGGCCCGTGGGCTGGACGCGTCATGACGAAACCACACCCACCCCATTGCCAACAATGGGGAAACAGCTCCGATACGTCGTGCGACATCATGTGACGTCGTGAGTTTGACAAGTCTGGTGTAATTGATTTGTGATTTAATGGATACAAATTTTTAGCATTTCCTTTATCATATTCCTAAAAACTTTACCTGTTAATATGCCACTTAGATTGTTTACCTTGAAAGCAGTGTTGATTTTTGGTTAATTATCTTTCACTTTCATTGCTTTGACTGTGAATTAATGACATGTACAGATGTTAATATACATCATTTTGATAGTATACAGAATTACAGTGTGTGATTGTATAAAACAAATGGTTCCCCTTACTGCGTAATCAATTGTGTCAGATAGGGGAGGACAGTTTATTAATATGAGCCCAGAGTTAATGTTGATTGCTTTAATATTGGAAAAGCGTACTGAATTTCTACCTCAGGATACTGAATTTCTACCTCAGGACCTTTTGTTAGGGACCATAAAAGTTTGCATTACCACTGAGACGAATGTACGAGTTGTATTGCAGGATATATGATGATTGCTTTTTAATATGAACTCATGTATAATGTTGATGGTTTTAATAAAATAATTTTTAACAAAAAAAATAATAATTGTGTGATTGAGTGAGCCTGTTTTTCTTTCTGCTTTTTAGATTAGCCCAAAAAGTGATGTATGGTCATTGGGTTGTATTTTATATTGCATGACTTATGGAAAAACTCCATTTCAGAATATAACGAATTATATAACAAAACTTCATGCTATAATTGATCCTAATTATGAAATAATGTTTCCTGAGATTGCAGAAAAGGATCTCCTAGATGTCTTAAAGGTAATATTTTGTCTTTCTCTTTTATAATAAATTCATGCTGAGTTCTGTTTCAGAGATAATTTTCCATAACATGATTTATTTTAATTACATTTAACTATCCCAGAATATGGGAGGCACAGTAGGTTTCTTGAATCCATATTTCTTGATTTTATGCATATATCCTTTAAAATGATTGGTTCTATTTTCAATTATTTCCTATCTTTATGTCTTTTTCCCCAGAATTGTTTAATTAGGAATCCTAAGCAAAGAACATCTATCTCTGAACTCTTGATTCATCCTTATGTACATATACAGTCCAGTTCACAAACAGGTAATTCAGCTTTTCTAATAGATATTACTATAGCATTTCATTTTATTTTACCAAAGTTCTTTTGTTTAAAAGAGATCTATGTTCATGCTCTCAATTTATTTGCAGACTAAAGTATGTATGTTTAGGTCACCAAGTGTTACGGTACCAAAATCTTCAAACAGCTTTAAATCAAATCATAGGGAGTACATCTCAAACAGAATTTAATTTTAAATTCTTCTAGGACATCAAAATGCAAAAGAAACAACAGAAGAAATGAAGCGTATCCTTGGTCACCTTATTGGCTTGAATTCTCCTAACTCTATTTCTAAAGCTGCTAGAGTAAGTAAATAAGTAATATCACTGCTAGTATAATTAAAATAAAAATAATAAAATCATGTTAGAACAGTGCTTTTGGAAGAGAGAAATGGGCTATACAGTGCTTTTGGAAGAGAGAAATGGGCTGTCAGGGTGGTGAATGTGTAATGAGAAATTATTTCAAAAGTTACTAAGTAAATGACAAGGAATGTTGTTGATGAAACAGAGGCTCTTATAAAGTAGATAATGATCAATTCTTTGATTTAGGCAAAGTGGGATGCTCTTCTACACAACTAGTCCTCGCTTAACATCTATTCATTCAGCGACTGTTCAAAATTACGATGGTGCTAAACAAAAGGATTTATGACCAGTCCTCAAAGTTCTAGCTGTTTCATTATTTTCATGGTCACACGAATAAAATTTGGGTTCACTTTGGCCCACCTGTATTTATGATCGCCTATTGTCCACTTGCTCCAATCTCCCAGCCCTGTCCATTGTCACACTGAGTGCCACTACTGTACTGGTGGAGCCTTTGTGCCACCTTTCACACTGGCGCTTCCAGAGCTTCTCTCATGCCCCAACCAGAGACTCTGTGCCCTGAACAAGGCTTCTGTTTGCCCAGAAGACCCTAAAAGGATCCTCCTTTCCCACCAGTGCAGCACAGCAAGAAAAGATAAAATGAGCTGTGGATAATTAGGGAAACTTACTTTTATTCCAAGAAATTGTCGCTTGGGGAGAAAGTGTTTAAATTTACAGTATGTGTTCTAATCATGAGGGGATCAATATTATGAGCATAGTTACTTTCCTGAATATCTTTAATTCCAGCTCATGTTTTGAATCCAAGTTGAAATATCAAGTAAGCTATTTTAAATGAACAAGTTTATAAATGTGGAAATAGCCGGTTGATTTTTCATGGATTTGCTTGAAGTTTTTTTTAAAGAAAATTTATCACCATGCCAATTTGACTTTACATATAGAAATAAAATAACATTTCATTAAACAATGTGCTTCTACTTAGTTTGACCAAAACAAGAAATATATAATGTGAGGCTTTCTAATGACTCATATTTATGAATATAATTTTCAATTCCTTTTGAAAATAATTGCAGAAAAATACATTAATAATCCTTTGTCAGGCACTGATTGATAAAAAAACAAATGTAAATAAAATCTTAATTAAAATTGAAATTTTGACTAAAATGGTAGAGAACTCTTATAAGAAAGTATGAAGATACTGTAATTATTTAATATTAAGTCTGACACTGCTGAGCATGGCCAAAATAAATTGCAGAAGATTATTTGCATATGTGTTGGGAAGAGTGAGGGGATTAAGGAAAATCTGTGACCAGAAGTTGTGCAATTTATTTCATTCAAGTTACCTGTGTCTTTCCAAGGCTGTGTAAACTAATGAGATTCAATTGTAAATCATATACTGCCAAATCCTTAGTTTTATAAATGTACAAACACTTTACCCAAGCCTCAGAAATATAACTTTCTCACTAGCTTCTTTTGATCCTAAGAAATGTTTTTTGCTAGTTTTTGCTGCATTCGTAACATCAACCAGATTTTTTTTAATGGTTATTTTTTTTTTCTCCTTGAGAAGAATAAAAAAAGTATGCCAAGTAGAAAACAAGAGGAGAAAAATAAGGGTTGTACCAAATTATATTACTAATTCTGTTCTTTGCAGGGCATGTGTAACATTGGAATTCCCTTTGTATGTTTTCACTGTGCTCATGTATAGTATATTGAATTGGCATTTACACAGTACTGCTGCAGAAGTTTTAGAAAGAACAGCAAAAGGTCCTCTCCTAAGTGGCTGAGAGAACCGGAAAAAAATGGAAGCAAAAATAAAAAACCTGGGGTAGGAAGAAGAGTAAATATTTATTAAGGATTTGTTTTAGTTAGAGATGACAGCAAAAAAAAGGATTAAGCTCAATGTTCCATAGAAAAAAGAAAGTAAGGGGATTTGAAAGTAAAGAGGAAAGATTTAATAATTTGTCTTGTCTTTTTAAATTTCAGACTTTATATGAGCAGTGCAACAAAGGTGAAGGTTTAGATGTGTCTGCTTTTTCGAAATCTGACAGTCGGACAACCTGGAAAACAAAGTAATAAAGACTGATTTACAAAAGATATTAATGAAAATAAGATATTCTGAGCAAAGGCTGATCCCATCTGCATATATCTGTCTTGCCACTTACAAATACTTTTGATCATTTGTTCATCCAGTATTTGCATATGAATATTATGGGACATCCCTGCTATGTAACATGCTGGTCTGCTGTTATTGTGAGACATATTTTGACTTATTTTAACAGAAACTAAGGAAGTCTAATTTTGGACAATTATCTATCTTTAAGAATCAAGTCAATTGTTTTCTATCAGATTCAGCTGTCATTTTTTTCATATTTTGCTGGTGGTAGATACTATAAAAGCAGTATTTCAAATCATGCTGCTTTTATACGTTATTTTATTCTGTACATATTCCCATGGAAAGATTTTGATGTACAGATGATGCAGTCTACTGATACTGATATTCAATTTTGTAAATAAAAAGATACTCATACTGTGTTAATCTTCTTGCAAAGTTTCTAAGGAAAAAAAAAGTGTAACAAATTAGTGATCCTGAAATTAAAATTGTAATTTTCTATTTGTTCTGGTTCTATAAATTTGTTCCTCTTTACTGTCTATGGAGATTCTCAGTCATCCAGGTCATAGTTATCCCAAAGATGCTTTTTCACAAGGCAACTGGACTTTCTTGTTTTTTCTTTGAAGACGTTTCGCTCGTCATCCAAGAAGCTTCTTCAGCTGTGACTGGATGGTGGGAAATGGAAAGAGTTGTACTCCTTGCAGACAGTTGTTCATTTGCATTCTTTTAGCATGTTGTTAATGCTACCAGAAGGCTTATCTGCATCTTCAGGGTCACCTGAGTAGTGCAAATGTGTATGCCTTCTTGGAACTGTTGAAAGGACTGTGTTTAGACTGGAGACAGAATATGTGGCTATCCTAAGTGGGCCTTCATCAAATCTCAAAAAAGACCCAGCAGGAGCTCCTCCATACTAGACGAAGAAAACAATAAACGAAGCAATGTAGTCACTCCATACGTTGCAGGAATATCGGAAAAGTTCAGGAGGATCTTCAACCAACACAACATACGTGCACACTTCAAATCCAAGAACACACTAAGGCAAAAGCTTGTCTACCCCAAGGATAAAACACCCCTACACAAACTGAGCAATATGGTATATGTAGTACAATGCAGTGAGCCATGTGCAGATCTGTACATTGGGGAAACGAAACAACAACTTCATAAACGTATGGCACAACATAGGAGAACAAACCCATCAGGACCAGATCCAGCAGTCCATCTGCATTTAAAAGACAAAGGCCACTCTTTCGAAGACAGCAAAGTCCACATTTTGGACAGAGACGACCGCTGGTTTGAAAGGGGTCAAAGAGACCATCTATGTCAAAACTGAGCAGCCCTCTCTCAACAGAAGGGGAGGGATACAATATCTATCTCCACTTTACAACACAGTCCTTTCAACAGTTCCAAGAGGGCTCCACACACATTTGCCTTACTCAGGTGACCCTGAAGATGCAGCTAAGCCTCCAGATAGCATTAATGACTTGCTAAAAGAATGCAAATGAACTGCAAGGAGTATAAATCTTTCCATTCCCCACCATCCAGTCACAGCTGAAGAAGCTTCTTGGATGACAAGCAAAATGTCTTCAAAGAAAAACAAAATCCAGTTGCCTCACGACAAAGCATCTTTGGGGTTCCTCTTTACTATTAAGCGTGGAGATTTAATTTTTGGTTTAACTATGTTATCACTTAGACAAACCTTTTGTGATGTGAAATTTGCATTGCAGTTTAATAATTTAATTTTTAGGTCAGCTCCTATTTCCGTTGTTCAGTGATCAGAAACAGTGATAAGGCCACACTTTCCCTAAGCATACCACACATCTCCTCACATGACATACCACCCCTCCAAAAAGTATTGAACAAATAATGAATAGGAGTCTAAATATTCTATAGCATCAGCAAAAAGTCCCAATTTAAAGTAAAAGCATGACTGAACAGCAAAGCCCACATTATTTGGGGGGGGGATATATTCACTTTAAATTGCCATTTAACCTCATTGTGAGGGATAAACTTTGGGAAATCCCTGGTTATTAGCACAGTACAGAGTTAACATAAAAATATTTGTGCATATAGTATAATCATTTACATCTTCCATTTTCCCTGTATTGCACTTGAAAAGTGTGTTAAGCACAATTGTATTTTGATACTCTATATTCATTATTAATTTTATTTATCAGATTTTATGCCTCTGAATTACTCTGCTTTTGATGTAATAGCAGATATGAAGTCTATCAATTGGTTATACAGGGAACATTTCATTGCGCTAAAAAAAACCCCTGCAAATCAATTCCCCAAAAAGAAGATCATGGTGTTCCTGAAGAAGACCAAATGAACAATGGGTTAATAGTTGGGAATTTTTTAGATCAGACAAAATTCTCTAAATAATTGTGAATTGTGTTTCATGTTTTTTGTTACAAGAAAAGCATATTCCCAGCATGTGATATGAGATACAGAAATATGTTCTAATTTGATCACTTTTACATTCAATAAGGAGATAATTTATTTCAACAGTAGAGTTTTTTATATGATAGCTTCTATACAATACACAGCTGTGTTTTTCAAGACTGGTGTCCTAGAAAAGGCAAACAAACCCCTAAGAACAATTTCCTGTGCAGAGGCATCTATCATTCTCTGGACTGAATTAATTCTGCCCTAACAATCACAATGGGCAAATGACTAAAACACAGATAAATGTTCTAATCCTCACAAGGTTCTGATTTACTTCCTTAAGGCTCGGAAGTAACGTAGATTACTTCTTAACTCTGAAGTATAACACTACTTAATCACAGCTAATTTCTCTAAAATATTTTATGGTCACAGAAATCCTTGGGGATGCCATTTCCTTCCCAAGGAATGGGTGCAGAAGAAGACAGGCAGAATCCTCCAGCTCTGAGGCATCGCAGGAGGAGTCACAAAAGGATGGGTTGGGAACTGGATAAGCACGTACGCAAATAAGAGATGGTAGATTGACAAAACTAGTCTAGCCTCTTCTACAGTTTCTCTTTTTAAAGCAGATTTGATCTGTTGCCTTCATTTAAAAAAAGTCAGGAGGTTTTGACTGGGTAATTTCACGGAAGGCTTGGAAATATTGTACAAAAGTTTGCCATTATTTGCCATGTTCCCAGTCCAATCTATAACCATGGATTATTTTTTATTATTTTTTAGGGATTTCCTATCTAAGAACTAAGCAGGAGTAGTTTTGCTTACTTCTGAAGTTAGACATAGTTGGGCCAGAGAGTCTAAAGCTGACATTTATTTCACTGGGTTGTTCTTCTCGTGTAAATTATTTGATTGTGATTTAGTCAGTAAGCCATGATTCAATGTTTTATTGCAAGGTATGAATAACAGCAATTCTTTAGAGTTTTCAGGCAACACCCCCTCTCCCCTGTTTATTTCTGTAAATGTTGATGCTTCAACATAGAGCATCAACTTATGCTTGCCTTAGAGAGGCTCTTTTCTGAATTCATAATAGTCAAATTCCAATATTTCAAACTTGTGGCCCATCAAATCAAACAATTAGCCAGATATTTGTCAGATCTTTTCAGATATAATGTAAGTTAACCTACATAACACATGTACCTTATTAGGCCTATGTTAAGAAGTGATTTATGGTGGTCAGCTAATGGACAAAATTCTGGATACAACCTTAGATTATTTTCATGAAAAGAGGTATCATAAAATTCATGTAATAATTCACATCGTAAAATATGTACCATGTAATTGCATATTTTCTTGGAAATAAACTCTAAATTAGTGTGACTTCCCATCACTGAATTCAGTGGGACATGCTTCCAATGTCCATAGGTTGAGTATTAATTAGAGCATTTTTGCTGAAAGCCTGCAAATATTTTTAACAAGTTTGACTTTTAATTTTAAATTAATTTAAAAATGCCCCAAATGATTATGAATACTCAGACATAGTAGTGAGCCTTGATTTACAATCGGTTACTTAGCGACTGTTCAAAGTTATGATGGGAACCCTCCCCAAAAGCTACTTTACAATGTGGTTTTGAAGTTCCAACATCAGGGCCCCAATTAGAGTACTCAGCTTCTGACTGCATTTGGGGTGCTCAGCAGCCGGCCTGCAATTGTGGCTGTTTGTAGTGCACCAGGGTGACATGACCGTGATTTGCAATAGTTTGCTGGAAACCTGCATTTACTTCTGGTTTCCAGCAAAAACCAGCTTATTGTAAACAATGGGTTCACTTAACAACTGCCACAAATGAGATCATAAAACTGAGTCCAGTTGCGTGGTGACACACTTTATGATTATCATGACTTAGGACCGTAATTGCCAGGCTCAATTACCATTGTAAGTTGAAGACTACCTCTACTACTGTATATGCATAATAGTTTCACATCATTTAGTGAATGAGGCAAGAGAACACAGTTAGCCTAGATGTGCTGTTTTTCAGTTTCGTACAAGGTGTGCATGTTCCTTTATGGTAAACAAAGTGCTGCAAATATTAAACATAGAAAACATCCCCCTCTCTTTTCTTTCCCATGTCCTCCAGGAATAAAAAAAACTTACCTTTTTTGTGTACAAATTATAGCTGAAATGTACGGAAGACTCATGAGATCCCACAGGGAATACTAGGCTTCCAATTCAAAATAAGCCAGTGAATAGTTTACGTCACTGTTTTTCAACCTTGCAACTTGCAGGAAGTTGAAGTCCACATATCTTAAAAGTTGCCAAAGTTGAGAGACACTGGTCTACGTACTGTATTTGTCCGATATTTAATTACAAGTCACATAATGGGAAATTGTTCACTGAAGGAACAACACAAAAGAGATTTTCACTCATGTTCAGTCACAGAGGCACACATAGCTAGGATGGGGTCCTTAGTGGTCTCTGAGCTTGGTTGTTTTCATGCTTTCTTGCTAGTACCACTGATGATGTTATCTAGGTTGGGTAATGAAATGTCTGCAAGAAAAGAAGCTCAGAGAAGACCCCTCACTTCAACCCTGAGCGACAAATATTCTTCTTGATTAATGAAAATGTAAATTTGAACCCCAAATGCGAAGAGGTGATGGAAGCAGAGTGTTTGTCAGGGCCTTGGGAGGGACTAATTTTGAGCTGCAATCTGACTCTTCATCTCAATACTTCACGCTGGCTGAGAGAACGGTGAGAATGCTGCAATCATGATGCTGATTCTAATCGGATGGATTACTAAAATCAGGGTGGCTCTTATGCTAGAGGAGGCGCCCTATTTAAAAGTATATGACAGTTGAGTCAATGACCCAGACATTTAGTTTTATTCACTTACTTGAAATAAATTATCTTCTAGGTCCATACTGGGTAACACCATATTTGTGCTGAATAAACCAAAGGTGAATGGTAAGCATGGACAATGGTCTTAAAATGATAGTGATGGGTTTATATCATAAAATGTAAAATCTCTTTTGGGTCAGCCGAGTTATCCTTGTGGCCACCTGGCCAGATGCCCTGTTTTGGCACTGGTTGTTACTGCTTCCTTCCAAGACAATTCTCCAGATTTCCAACTTAAACTCCAGCCCTGCTATTCTTTTGATCTCCCATCCATTCGCTAAGTAGGTCTACCCTGTTTAGCCTTTGAGATCAGCCAAAACCAAACAAGGCTTAGTGCAATGTGTGAGCCTAGGTCAGGAGTCTTCAAACTTGGCCCTTTTATGACTTGTGGACTTCAGCTCCCAGAATTCCTCAGCCAGGCACTCTGGCTGAGGAATTCTGGGAGTTGAAGTCCACAAGTCATAAAAGGGCCAAGTTTGAAGACCCCTGACCTAGGTAATTGTATCTAGTTCAGAACAGATAAGAGAGCCGGTTTAGTATAGCGGTTAAAGCACCAAGGTAGAAACTGAGACTGTGAGTTTTAATCCTCCGTTAGGCCCAAGCCAGCTGGGTGACCTTGGGACAGTCGCTTTCTCTCAGCCCTAGGAAGAAGGCAGTGGCAAACCACTTCTGAAAGACCTTGTCAAGGAAACTGCGGGGACCTACCCAGGCAGTTTCTGAGAACTGGACCTGACTGAATAGGGAAAAAGAAAGCGTAGGACTGCTGTTAAAATTCTCTTGAAAATGTCTTTGAATACTGTATTGGTTTCTTCATCTGTGAACTCTAACTTTGCTCCTCTTGAATATACAATGAAACAAACCATAAAGGAAATATGCATAGATGCATATACATTAAGGGTGTGCATATACTTTAGTTAAATCTCACCTCCAAAAATCCCTAGGCTGAGAAGTTTGAGATTTGTTTAAAGAATAACAAATTTCTTTAACACCAGTGTGTCAAGGTCCATTTTAAAAATATAACCAGTTTTTTATTTAAATTCTAGACTATACAATGTGTTACCCTAATAGCATTTATTTGATTTTGGCTTAACACAAATGCCCTAGGATTTTTTTAAAAAAAATTCCTCCTAAACCTATGCAATTATATGTACGTACTTTAGACAAATTGTACTCTCCTATCACTCTTTTCAGGGGAGAAATGTGATAAGTTAGAAGACTTCCTAATGGTGCCTAATTGATCTACCTAAACAACTAAGAAGGAAGCAACCACCAGCTATGTAACAAAAGGACATGTATCTGTACCTCCACATGTGCATTTATCTGCTTTAGGGAAAAACAGCAGAGAGAAAAGGCAGTTTTTGTACATAGACTATGCTCAAACAAGAGACTGGAAGTGATGCACACAAAACCATATCTTAATGTAAATCTCCCACCTGTAGAGGCTCATTCTTTTAAAGGATAGCAGCACTACAGGGAACAACAACAATGCCATTTTTCCTCATTCAGTAAATGAAATCAACTTAATCTGTAAAATTATTGTTCATTGTGTTAGTATTTTATCAAATGGACAAGGAAGATCCACGTGCTTGGATCAATGTGCTTCAGACAACATG